>CM053591.1:78612944-78700156 GCA_028646515.1 Pseudochirops corinnae
CTTCTACATCAACAGGGGAGTTCATGCCTTCTCAACAATGGGACAGAGTTTGCACCTTCCACACTTAGCACTTAGTACTGTCCCTCCACTTAGTACTAAGTGCTAAGCATCCTGCTAAACCAATTACTATTACACCAGGGTCACATATCTAATAATGTCTGAGACCAGATTTGAACTCAGGCCTTCCTGACTCCAGGGCAGATGATCTCTCCACTATGGCAAACTACTTTTCTTCCAAAGAAGGAATTATTAGTTTCACTTTGTAGATTAGGAAATCCTGTGCTCAAGATGACACGTAAAAAAAGGATAGAACCAGGCCTTCAGGCTAAGTCTTCTGAATCCATGTCCACCATGCCCTCAATAGTATTAATAAGAACTAAGAAAACAGGCTGTGTATAAGTATGTATATATTTCTACTTGGCCACAATGAAAAAAGAAAGGTAGATTTCATTTATATGCAGAGAATAGGCTCTAGGCACATTTCCTAATTCCCCCTTTCCTTCTCCCATTCCAATTGGTCTAGCTATCAACTAATTCCAGAAAGCAGTTGGCTGAAAGGATCAAGATGTTGTCTTTTAGAAAGATATCAAAATTGTAATATGGAGTTTAATGTCAGAAAACAAAACCAAATGAAAAACTTTTAAAGAACTATTGCTAATTGTGGATTTTTTTGGCATTGTGACCGACCATTTGGGGGAAGATGGTTTTGGACAGCAGAACTTCATAATTTTCCCTCCCCTCCAAATCAATCCAATAAACAATCTAACAAAAATTTATTAAGTGCCTGTACTGTGCTAGGCACTGTACTAAGTGCTGGGGATAGATTAATAAAAAGGAAGACAGTCTGTGCCCTCAAGGAGGAAGGAAAATGGTGGGGGAGTGGAGGTGTTGGTGACACCAGGGAGAATATCTAATTCTATGGAGTTGAAACCAGGCAGGGCAGCAGATTCCAAGTAGACTGATCTGAGAGTCCAGTTTACAATGACTTATAAAGGAAGGCAGTGGGAGGAGTTTGGTATTCTCCAAATAGAGGGAAGAAGGTGGACTGAAGAAGGTGGAGTCAAGCAAGGATAGAATCAGACTTATTATCTTCCTGAATTCAAATCTGGCCTCAGACACTTCCTAACTGTGTGATTTTAGAACTATAGTTCTGAAAAAAACAGGCTTTAAAAAAAGGTCCCACATTTCAAATGGATCTACTTGACTGCCTTTAAACCCAAAGCACTCTGACTTTCACTAAATGATCAATAATAGCCACCCTGGCTCATAATTTAGGTTTCGATGGCTTAGAATGAGATTAAATAACAATTGTGTTTTATTCTGGTCAAAAACTTTGAGAGTCTTCTCCTCTTACATTAATATTTTTGTGATGGCAAATAAGGCCAACATTTGTCTCCATTCTTACCTAGCCCTTAGTAGTTGAATAGGCATTGTCTCAGAGGAACTGAGACATAGGAAAGACCTTAATTAAGAAAGACCAAGGTCACCCGCTGCATCCTGGGCCATTGCCAGTCTTCTGGACTTTTGTCTTGCCACTGGATTTCAATGACTCTGGAGGAGAAAAGGAAGCAAATGACTTTGCATGGTTCTGCCTTACTTAAGTCCAATTTCCTCACAAGTCAAGATATCACCTTTTTAATGTTACTTGTCCTCTGAGAATGAAAGATGAACAACAACCTTGTCCTTGTACAGGGAATTCTCCTACCCTATTTCTATTTATGGCTTCATCTGCCATTGCGATGGAGTATTTTATTTTATTTTTTATTCTTAACTGAACAAATACCCAGTAATATGAATGTTTCCATGCATCCAGTTGAACATAAAAGGAGGAGCATGAAACTGACAATTTTGGTTATGCATAGCTTGCTTTTTTTTTCAGGATATAGCAAGTTCAACCAGTAGCATTTAAGATGTCTTGCATATTTTTATTTCTTTCTGTTCACCCTTCTATTCTCTTCTCTGCATTAAAAGCAAAACAAAAACAAAAGATACTTCAGTGACCCTCTTTCATTTTTTCTCTAGACTCCTTATCCTCTCTTCCACCTCTGACCACCACTCCACAGTTTTGGAAAGCAAAACAAAACAGAACAAATATAGAGTAAGGCAAAACAAGTGCCCACACTGGCTGTGTCCAGAAACGTATGTCTCATTCAGCATCTTGTATTCACCGTCTCTCTGTCAAGAGGTAAGTAACATACTTCATTATCAGTCCTCCAGAATCACAACTGGTCATTGCACTGATGAAACTTTTAAAACCTTTCAAAGTTGTTTTTCTTTACAACTTTGTTTTTATTGCATAAATTGCTTTCCTGGTTCTGTTCACTTCACTCTTCATCAATACATACAAGACTTTCCAGGTTTCTCTGAAGCCATCCCTTTAATAATTATATGCACATACCAGAATTTTAGTCATTCACCAATCTCCTAGTTTCCAGTTCTCTTCTACTACAAATGCTGCCACAAATATTTTTAGATAATTGATTCCTTTTTCTTTTTCTTAAATTTAATTTTCTGAGAGGTATTGGTCTAATACCTAATGCCTAGTGGGCAACTTGGTGGTATAGTAGATAGAATGCTGTGTCTGAACTCAGGAAGACTTATCTTCCTGAATTCAAATCTGGCCTCAGGCACTTCCTAACTATGTGATCCTGAGTAAGTCACTTAACTCTGTTTGCCTCATTTTTCTCATCTGTAAAATAAGCTGGAGAGGGAAATAGCTAACCTCTCCAGTATTTTTGGCAAGAAAGCCCCAAATGAGGTTATGAAGGGTCGAACATGAATGAAATGATTGAACAACAACAAAATTGTCCTAATAGCAGTATTGCTGGTACAAAGAGTATCCACAATTTAGCAGTTTCTTGGGCACAGTACTGAACTGCTGACTAGAATAATTAGATCAATTCATAGTTCCACCAGCAATGCATTAATGTGTTTATTTTCTCATAGCTTCTCCAATATTAATTATTTTCTTTTCTTCTTATTTCCTTCCTTCCTTCCTTCCTTCCTTCCTTCCTTCCTTCCTTCCTTCCTTCCTTCCTTCCTTCCCTCCTTCCTTTCTTCCTATCTTTCTTTCTTCTTTCCTTCCTTCTTTCTTCCTTTCTTCTTTCTCCTTTTCTCTCTCTCTCTCTCTCTATCTCTCTCTCTCTCTCTTTCTCTCTCTCTCTCTCTCTCTCTGTCATCCTTGCCAGTTGAATGGGTGAGAGGTGGAACTTCAGGGTCACTTTAATTTTCATTTCTCTAATTATTAGTGACTTGAAAATTTTTTCCAAATATTTGTGTTTGGCTTGGATTTCTTCCTTTGAAAACAGCCTATGTATGTATGTATGTATGTATATATACAGACATATATGTATACACATATATGTATATATGTGAATGTATGCAAATACATATGCATGTGTGTATGTATACAAAATTTACATACTGGAGAATTGGTATAGAATATATTAAAAGATCACAGACTGGTATGCTTTTATAAGAGGAAATGTAGACATCCTTTTAGAAAACAAATTTTATTTGCTTGAATTATAATCTTTTCAAGACTCACACTGTTATTAAAAGTTTCTGTAGTGTAATGGAAAACATATTGGTCCTGGAGGCAGGATAGATAAGGACATCCTTGCTCTGCTCCTTAAAAGTTGGATACTTACAGATCTTTTCATCATTTGGAGCTTTAGTTTTATCATCTATACAATTAGGACAATTTTTATGCTGTCTACCAAAGGAAAAGTCTTTGTAAAAACTCAAAATGCTTCATAGCTATGACGAAACTAGACTTGTTGCCATTCCTCCTCCATAATCTTCCATCTCCTATCTCTGTTCTTTGTGCAGGTTGTCTGCCAACCTGAGATCCTCTTTCTCCTCACCTCTACCCTGATGCTTAGACAGCCTAGGTGACTTTCTCCAGGTTATTAAATGGCAAAATGTGGATTTCTCTTAGAATTTCTCATTTCCTTCAAAGTTCAGCTCAATTGCCACCTATGCCTAGTGTTTTCTGACCCCACCCCTGAATTGCTAGTGTCTCTTCACCCCAAAAATTACTTTTGTGTTTATCATGTATATAGTTTGTGTGTGTGTGTGTGTGTGTATATATATATATGTATATATATATATACACACACACACACACATATATGTGTTTTGTGTATACATATATATTTTGTGTATATATATATATACATACATACACATGTAGTTTTGGATGTAAGATTCTTGAGGTTAAAGATTGTTTAATGTTTATCTTTGTATCTTCAGTGGCTAGTATAGTTCATGGGCCTCAGTAGAAGCTTAAAAAGTGCTTGTGATTAATTTATTATTTCTATTTTCTTTAAGGCTTCAGTTGTTTTTCAGTTTTAACTCCTCATTACTTCATTTGGTTTTTGTTTGCTAGTTTTGTTTTTGGCAAAGATACTGGAGTGGTTTGCCATTTCCTTCTCCAGATCATTTTATAGATGAAGAAACTGAGGCAAGCAGGGTTAAGAGACTTACCCAGGGTCACACAGCTAGTGTCTGAAGTCAGATTTGAACTCAGGAAGATGAGTCTTCCTGACTCCAGGCTTGGTACTCTATCGACTGAGCCACCTAGTTGCCCCATAGGATAGGATGATGTCATTCAATTTTTTTACTCACTATAACACCTAGTTCTATAGTTTGCTCATGATAAATATTCAATAAATAATTGTTGAGTAAATGTATGAATGAACATTACCTAATGTGCAGCTTTGCATTTTATAACTTGAAGTACATATCATAATTTAAAAATAAATGCTTCCTATTTAGCAGTAAATAAGGCCTGAACAGAATTTCTGTTTATGTGTGCATAGCTGAAAAATAATACAGACAGAGGAAATATTGCAACAGTTATGTCTGAATTATCTTTGTATCTCTAGTTCTGGTACAGTGCCTTGCACATAGTTGGCACTTAATAAATGTTTCACTTAATAGAATTGAATTAAAATGCCCTAGAGTGTTATTCTTGTCACATCACTAAATTATTCCTGAGATTGCTACATACAGCCTGTTATAGAATTTGACATAATCAAATCGGTCCTAGAACATTTTATTTGACATTTTCTACTCTCTAATTGATCAATTGTGATTAACCATGCATTTGTTATTCTGGTACTCTGATAGACTTTTATATATCCTACAAGAAGTGTGTGATTCTCCTGTATTCTCCTAACAACTTTCATATAAGCATCTTTATCTCCACTGACATCACCACCATCCCTATATAGACCTAAACTCCTTCATACCTGGACTATTGCAATAATGATCTGATTGGTCTCCTGCCTTTCTCTCCCCACTTCCACCCATTTGTTAAACTGCTCCTCCTAAAGCATAAGGTCTGACCATATCATCCCCTAATTATTAAACTCCAGGAGTTCTTGTCACATCCAGGATTAAATATAAAATCTTCTATTTGACATTCAAAGCTCTTCATAACCTGCACTACCCCTAATCTTTTCCCACCCAACCATGTGTAATGGTAATAGAAATTTGAAATTCTTCCCTGCTCCTTAATAGGCCTAAGGGAATTTGAAGATCTTCCCTGCTTTGAAGGACTTCTCTGCCCCCTAAAAGCTCCATGTATTCACATGGAACCTGTAGTGGTAGGAGTTTGCTGAAGGGTGGAGCAGGAAGCTGGAGTAGGAATTTGGGAGTCAGAGGAGTTAAACAGAGGGAGGAGAGAAAGGATACAGGCAAGGAGACAGCTAGGCTTGTGAGTGTTTGTGGGAAGGCTAAAGGTATGGTGTTGTTCTCTGCAGTGAGAAGATATAATAGCCTCTTTGTTGCTATAATGGATTTGACTTTCAGCTGTTTGGATTTGGCTTTCTGGTTTGGGGGTTCAACTTTCTGGTGTCCAAATAAATGTTTTGCTTTTGTCTTCTATATGGAGAGTCTGTTATATTTTGCTGTTTAGAATTATGCTGGCATATTCATAGTTGCTGTCAGTGCTGTGAATATTGCATTGGGGCTGCACCATGTACCTTCCTACTGTTCCTCACTGAAGATACTCCTCCTAACATTTGATTCCAAACATTTTCATGCACTTTCCCCCATGTATGGAATTCTCTCCCTGCTCTTCCCTTTCTCCTCACATCCCTAGCTTTTTCCAAGTCTTGGCTAAAATTCTGCCTTCTACAAGAAGCCTTTCTTAATCCTGCTAATGACAGTGCCTTCCCTCTGTTGTTTAGCTCCAATCCATCCTGTATATATCTCATTTGTTCTTTGTTGTTTATATGTTGTTCTCTCCCCTCTTCCTTAATCTACTCCCACCCCAATAGACTATGAACTCCTAGAGAGCTGGGATTCCTTTTGTCTTTCTTTGTATCTGTAGTGCTAAGCACAGTACCAGCATGTAGTAAGTGCTTTAAAATGTTAATCCATTGTTGATTGACTAATTCTTAAAAAATGCTGTCCCCTTTCCTGCAGAAGCCGGAGGTTCCCATAACACTGAAGGCTATTTTTTGCTCTTTGTCTCTTTCATAAATTTCTAGAACCAAAAAAATTCCATCAAGTAGAAAACCTTTTCATTGTTGTCAGCTTCACTCTCTCCTCCAGTCATTGAAGTTCAGTAGCAATACAAAAATCATGATGACTGGTAATGGGCCAGGATGCAGTGGGTGACCTTGGCCTTTCTAAATTAAGGTCTTTCCCAAGTCTCAGTTTGGAGCTTGATAGTATCTTTGAGAACCTATGCATCTTTGTGGTTTTAGGAACTCATAATTACTTCTAAATTCTGATGCGGTGCTGGAGGAGGGCTTTCATAGAGATGCTGTTTGTTAACATGACTGAAAAAAAACCACAACAGATCAATGATACCACTCCCCATTTATCCATCTCTGTCTCTGTCTCTCTCTTTCTGTTTTGTGCTCACATAAAAAGGAAAGTTGAGAACACTTGGGATCAGCTTGGGTTCCCTAAAAACTAGTCATGTCCAATTAATCTCATCTTTGTTTTTTTGGGGGGGAAGGAGATGGTGTTTCTGAATTTTAGTACAACATTTGACCAAGTTTTCCCGCAATACTCTTAGAAAGCAGATGGACCAGTTTTGTCTTGATGATACTACAATTGGGAACATTAGGAGCTGTACTCAAAAATGACATTAGAAAACTATCCTTTAAGAAAAGCAGTTAGGTGATGTAATGGATAGAGTGTTAAAGTTGGAATCAGGAAGACTTGAGTTTGAATTCTGCCACTCCTTATTAGTTGTATAACCTTGAGTAAATCACTTTCTCTCCTTCAGCTTCTATTTCCTCATCTATTAAATAAAGATAATAATAGTACTTAACTCACATCATTGTGAGATTCAAATGAACTAATATATGGAAAAGTGTTTTGCAAATCTTAAAATACTATATACATATTGCTATTATTATTAATTATTATTAGATCAATGTTAAACTATTTGTCTTTGTTCTTTTGTTGAATATGTCCTGTTGGACATTTTTATCAATATCCCCAGTGATGATACAGGAAGCATGAAAAAATAAAATAAATAGCTAATGTATTGGATGATAGACTCAGTTTTCAAAAAATATTTTCATGAGTTGGACCCATGGATCCAATTTATTTAGATTAAATGAATATAAAGTCTTGAACTTAGGTTAAAAAAATCAACTGCCTGAGTACAAGGTCAGGGCTAAGGAGAGTTGAGTCGGTGCTTGCTTAATAGCAACTCTAGTAAAAAAGATAGTCCTCTTGCTTGATTGCAATTTAAGAGGAATCAACAGTGCAACATGGATACAAAAAAAAAATCTTAGTTTGCATTAATAAGTTTGTTGCTGTTGTTGTTGGTGTTCTAGGATGAGATTCTGTTGGTACATGGAAGTACAGGTGAGGAATTTTCCTTTACCAATGAAGACCAGCAACTCTTCTGCAGTTCAGAGTAGTACAAAGTTGCACCAAGAGCCACCAAGGATATCAAGAGCTTAAGTAACTTGCCCAGGGTTGAATAGATAGTATATTTCAGGACTTGAACAGAGCAGTCTTCTAACTCCAAAAGCTGGATTTCTAATCACTCTATTACATTAGGTTAATAGAAATACATAATCCAAAAAACATTTAGGGAACACTTAGATGCTCTGTGCTAGGCACTCAGGATAA
Organism: Pseudochirops corinnae; assembly: GCA_028646515.1. Lineage (NCBI taxonomy): Eukaryota > Metazoa > Chordata > Mammalia > Diprotodontia > Pseudocheiridae > Pseudochirops > Pseudochirops corinnae. The sequence goes on from CM053591.1 coordinate 78,621,054, forward strand.
AATGACAAATGCAAACAAATTAATGAACTAAGGAGCCACATCTTAAGAAGGATCTCACAGGTATCACTTAGAGCTGTGGAAATTACCACATTAGAAGTTGTCCTATTGCTAATAAGGAAGCATGAAGTGGAGGAAAATACACTGAACTAGGAGTCAGAAGATAAGGGTTCAAGTAGTAGCTCAGCCATTTAATAGAAATCTGATCTTAAGTTAACTCCAAAGTCTTTAAGCCTTCCTCATCTGTAAAATGAGCATAATCAAGTTTTCACTTACTAAATCCACTTTTCCCCCTAAGGTCTATTCAATCAATCTTCAATCTTCTGGGACCTCTGGGTCCTCCAAACAAACCCTTTGTTCTACACCATAACTGTGGGCTCCCTTTCCCTCTGCCACAATCTTTTTCTTTTTTTTTTTTTTCTTTCTCCCTCTGAGGAATATTTTCAATACCTGAAACAATGAAGTAGCAGATGGGAAGAAAGGCACTGTTTAAAAAACAACAACAAAACTATTGGAGAGTGGGCAGGACTGTGCACTAGTTAAGATGACAAAGTTAGTGAAAGATTGATGATAGCAAGGGAACTTGCATTCAGTGCCTTTTCTAATTGGTAATGATTAAGTGTGATGCCCAAGAATTGAACCAGCGCATGACCCCAGCATTCTTCTCCACCTTACTGCTGTGTGTAATACCTTTGCTATAACTGAAGACCTCACAGGGCAGGCTAATGTTCACAGCAGGTGAGAATAAGTAACAAATTAATTGTGCTTTTGTGTAAAGTTCTTGCTCAGGGCTAATTATTTGCTTAATTAAAGCCTAAAGCCATAATAAGAAGTATTACAACTGGAAAATATTTGGGCTCGTTTTCCTGTGTGAAATTCAAATATACTTTAGATATTACTCACTTTCATTTACTAAGGACCTAAATTAGGCTAAAATATTTTCTTTCATACCCAGTTATTGATGGGGGTGGGGTGGGGTAGAAACCTAAATTAATGAATTTATTTGGGGCCATTTTTAAATGACTTGGCCTTGCCATATTCCCTAGTTATTATATGCATTGACTTAATAATAATAGTGATAACGTTAACATTCATATAGCAATTTAAGGTTTACAAATTACATACATTTTATTATGTGCCTCTCAGGATCACCCTGTGAAGTAGGTGCCATTACTCGCCCCATTTTATAGGTAAGGAAACCTGAGGCTGAGAGAGGCTATGTGACTTACCCAGGATCACACAACTAGTAAATGTTTGCCTGAGATTGAAATTCATGTCTTGCTTTCTCTGAGTCTCATCATTCTTTTCCAGACTGGAAAATGATGTTACCAATGATGTCACAAGTGATGAGTTCAGGAGTCATTAAGAAGGAGGAACTGACAGTAATTCTACTAAGTTTCCCTTTCAATATAGTCTCTGTGTTGAAGAAAACTTAGCTTCTACATTCGATAACCTGTTTTTTTCTCTAAAATAGGTTTTCTGTAATGAAAAAGGGACTGAATTTGAAGTCAGGAAACCTGGATTCTAGTGCTATCTACTAGATATGTGACCCTGTAAGCATAAATTTCCAATGAGATAAAAATTCTTGTTCTGACCACTGTTCAGAGTCCAGTAAAGAGAATGCTTTGTAAAATTTAACATGGTACATCAAAGATGATAGTAATGATTCATAAAGTAAGATGGACCGGCTATAGGTGATACCTTATGAAATTTCATGTCTTCCTTGAGAGTGTTATGGTTAGTATTTGTGCAGGCTGGTCTTCAAAATGGTACAAGAAATTTTAATTAAATTAAATTAAATTTTTAATTAATTTTAAACTTAAATACACAATAAGAAAAGAAGAAACATATTATAAACTTACATGTTAAAACAAAAACAAAATTAGAAAAGAACAAAAGGCATTGCCATGTGCATGGTAGAACATGAGAAGATTCTAAATATATAGTAATAATTTCCATTTCAAGAAAGTCTGTATTATAAATGCTATACATTGTGTTTAGAGCTGTCCATCTTTTCTTTACTTCTTTGTAAGTTTTCTTTTGTTCTCTGCTGTGCACTTCTTACTTTGTTTGGAAGTTGTCTCTCTTTCACTCCATGAAAGTAGATGTATTTATAAAAAATAACATTTAAAAAATCTCCTTTGCAACACTTCCTGCCTACCATCCCTGCCCCTGGGTATGACTCTAGGTGGATATAGTGAGAAAACAGCAGTTTTTTTGGGGGGGTGTTCACATAATCATTGGTCTGGTCTGGGCTTGTCCACAGACGTTCATCAGGGACTGTCCAGTATTCAGGATCCATTATTGTCCTTTACTAAAGAATTAAGGGAAATAATTCTGAAAAATCTCCCATGGTTCAATGTGTCATGGACTGTGGTTTACTTTAAAGCTTAGTATGTCTTCTTGCAGGAATTTGCAGGTGTTTGCCTGTAGGTGTTTCTTAAAGAAGACATTGAATGGCAGGGAAAATCAGAGCCTTCTACACCAGCAGCAGAAATTAAATATAAGGAACCAGCAAGATTGAAATAGTAATTTTTACTTTTAAATCAACCACTTGACACTTTCCAATATGGAATTTAATTAGTACCATACTATTTCAGAGTGTGGAATCATGACTATATACACAAAGTGGATTTTCAAATTCTGACTTTTTTTGAAAGCAGTATAAACACACAAATAAAACCCTCCAGTAGTATTTGTCTTGAAAATTTCAGAGTTCCTTGTTAAAACTAAAATAGATCACTATAATATCCCAAGAACTATAGCTAGCTTAATTTAGTACTTTGTTTTGCAAAGCACTTTACAAAAATCATCTCTCATCCTTACAGCAATTCTAGGGGTTGGCTGCTATTATTATTCTCATTTTACAGATGGAGAAACTGAGGCAGAGAAGAGTTAAATGACCTATTTAGGGTTAGACCAGTAGTAAAGTGTACAACCCTGGATTTGAGTTCACATCTTTTTGACTCTAAGGGCAGCTATGTGGCACCCCCGAGTGCCATGTCTGAAATCAGGAAGATTAATCTTTTTTAATTCAAATCTGGCCTCAGACACTTACTAGCTGTATGACCCTGGGCAAGACACTTAACTCTGTTTTCCTCAGTTTCCTTATCTATAAAATGAGCTGGAGAAGAAAATGACAAACCACTCCAGTATCTTTGTTTTAATTTTTTAAAATAGTATTTCATTTTTTCCCAATTACATGTCAGGACAATTTTTAGCATTCATTTTTACAAGATTTTGAGTTCCAAATTTTTCTCCCTCCGTTGCTTCCCCTCTTCTGAAAATGGTAGGCAATCTGATATTGATTATACATGAGCTATCATGTAAAACTTATTTCCATATTAGTCACAGTTCTGAAAGAAGAAACAGATCAAAAGAAAAAAAAAACATGACAAAAAGTCAAGTAAGTGAAAAAAAAATATGCTTCAGTTTGCGTTCAGAGTCCATTAGTTCTTTATCTGGATGTGGATAGCGTTTTCCTTTGTGAGTACTTTGTACCTATCTTAGATAATTGTTCTGCTGAGAAGAATGGAATCATTCTTACGTGGTCCTCTCACAATGTGCTGATACTATGCACGATGTTTTCCTGGTTCTGCTCATTTCATCAGTTCATATAATTCTTTCCAGGTTTTTAGGAAATCTGCGTGTTTATCATTTCTTATTGCAAATGGTATTTTATTAAATTCATATCCCACTGTTTGTTTAGGCATTCCCCAATTGATGGGCATTTCCTCAATTTCCAATATTTTGCCACAAGAGAGAGGGCTTATAGTAATATTTTTGTAATGTAGGTCCTTTCCCTTTTCTATGATCTTTTTGTGATGCAGACCTAGTAGTGGTGTTATTGGATCAAAGGATATGCACAGTTTGGCTACTCTTCGGTCACAGTTCCAAATTGCTTTCCAGAATGGTTCTATCAGTTCACAACTCCACCAACAGCTCATTAGTGTCCCAATTTTCCCATATCCTCTCCAACATTTATCATTTTCCTTTTTTGTCATATTAGCCAATTTGATAGGTGTGAGGTGGTACCTCAGAGTTGTTTTAATTTGAATTTCCTAATCAAAAGTGAATTTAGGCCACTTCTTCATATACCTATAGATAGCTTTGATTTCTTTATCAAAACTGCCTGTTCATATCCTTCAATCACGTATCAATTGGGAAGTGGCTTACATTGTTACAAATTTAACTCAGTTCCCTTTATTTTTGAGAAATGAGGCCTTTATCAGAGACCTTTCTGTAAAGATTGTTTCTTAGTTTTCTGCTTTCCTTCTAATCTTGGTTACATTGGTTGTGTTTATGCAAAAGCTTTTCAGTATATTCAAAATTATCTATTTTACATCTGGTAATGCCCTCTCTCTCTTGTTTGGTCATAAATTCTTCCCTTCTCCAAGGCAGAAGCTTTGACAGGTAGACTATTCCTTGCTCTTCTAATTTGCTTATGATGTCATGCTTTATGTCTAAATTATGTATCCATTTTGACCTTATCTTGTTATATGGTGTGAGATATTGGTGTATACCTAGTTTGTGCTCTATTTTTTTCCAGTTTCCCCAGCAGTTTTTATAAAATAGTGAGCTCTATCTGTTTCTGTTTTATGGGAGAGTTCATCCCATTCACATTCACAGTTACAGTTATTGTGTATTTCCCTCCAACCTATTTTTCCTCCTGTTTTTCTTCTCTCTCCTTTCACTCTTTCCCTCCTTGATGGTGTTGCTTCTGTCTACCACTTTCCTGATCTGCCCTTCTTCTCTCAGTCCAGTCCCCTTTATTTAATTTTCTCTCTTTTTACTTTACTGTTGAGTGAGATAGATTTCTATATTCAACTGATTATATATATATTATTCCCTCTTTGAGCTAATACTGATGAGGGTAAGGTTTAAGTGATACCTATTTCCATCTTTCCACCCCCCCCACTGTTATAGGCTTTTCATGCCTCTTCATGTGAAATAATTTACACCATTCTACCTCTCCCTTTCTTCTGTATCCAGTTTATTTTTCTTTCTTATCCCTTATTATTTTTATGCCATTCCCTCAAATTAAGCTATGCCCATACCCTTTGTCTATGTATATTCCTTCTAGCTATACTATTAGTGATACAAATTTTTAGAATTACAGGTGTCATTTTCCATGTAGGAACATAAACAGATGAGCTCCATTGAATCCCTTATGTTTTCTTTTCCTTTTTTTTCTTTTTCCCCTTTCAGGTTTCTCTTGAGTCTTGATATTAGAGATCAAATTTTTTGTTCAATTCTGGTCTTCTCCTTATGAAAGTTTGAAATCCTGGTATTTCACTGAATGATCATTTTTTTTTCCCTTTGAAGTAGTATGTTTAATTTCATTGAACAGATGATTCTTAGTTGTAGCCCTAGCTTCTTTGCCTTCTGGAATATCGTATTCCATGACCTCCTGTCCTTTAATGTTGCAGCTACTAAGTCCTGTGTAATACTGATTGTGACTGCCCCAACATTTGAATTGTTTCTTTGTGGCCACTTATACTATTTTTCCCCTTGACCTGATAGTTCTGAAATTTGGCTATAATGTTTTGGTATTTCTTTGCTCAGGCAATTAGTGGATTCTTTCAATGCCTATTTTCCCCTCTGGTTCCAGGATATCAGGGTAGCTTTTCTTGATAATTTTTTGCAAGGTACTGTCCAGGTCCTCCTTTTGCTTATGGCTTTCAGGTAGTCTAGTGATGCTAACATTATCTTTCCTGAATCTATTTTCCAGGTCAGGTGTTTTTCCCATGAGATATTTTAAATTTTCTTGTATTTTTTCAGTCTTTTGAATTTGTTTGATTTATTCTTGATGTCTCATAGAGTCATTGCCTTCCACTTGCCTAATTCTAACTTTTAAGGAGTTGTTTTCCTCAATTAACTTTTGTACATTCTTTTCCATTCAGCCAATTGTACATTTTCTTCAGTGGATTTTTGTATATCCTTTTCCATTTGGTCAATTCTACTTTTTACACAGTTATTGTTTTTTCTCCTAGCTGTTTATCTTTTTTTCACAATTCTCTTGCATCAATCTTATTTCTTTTCCCAATTTTTCTTCTACCTCTCTTATATGGTTCTTAAACTCCTTTTTGAGCTCTTCTACAGCTTGTTTCTGGGCTCTGAACTTCTTCCTATTTTCCTTTGGGGCTTTGCTCATCAGTTTTTTTGACATTGTTGCCCTCTTCTGAGTTTGTGCCTTGATCTTCCCTTTCATGACAATAACTTTCTTGTTGTTGCTGTTGTTGTTGTTGTTGTCCTTGTTGTTTGCTCATCTTTTTTGTCTTTCCCCTTTCTTTTAAATTTGAGTTCAGCATCTTGCGTGGAAAGGGCACTGTCTCAGGTTTCTTGTACATTGGGCCCTGGATGTTTACTTGGTGTTACACTGATGTTTCCCTGAGGTCCACAGAGTGCTCTCATGTCTGGGGCTATGCTGAGGGTATGGGGTAGAGAAAGGCTGGTGCTAATGGAGGCTGTAGGGTTCTGGCAGCTTACCTGGTGCTAAGCCAGGGTCTTAATGTTGGAATCTGCTTGTGTTGAGTCTGGTGGAGTGTTTCTGTCTCCCCAGGGCTACAACGAAGCATGTGGAGTCTGACTACAGGCAGCTTCCTGTTTACTTAGGCACCTCTAAGATCAGCATCTACCTGTTTACCTGGGGCTACATTGAAACACATGGTAGGGGGTGTTCCGGTGTTGATTTTTGCCTGTTCCACTGCACTGGTGCTCAGGATCCCCCTCTGGGTTGTGGGGGTAGGGCTTGGTTTGGCTTACTGGGATGCTTCCTATCATGTACTATGCTCCCATTTTTCCTGAATGAGACAAATCTTTCCTGCCTATCTTCTAAGTTTCTTGGGACAAAAGATTTTTTCACCTCATATTTTTGCTGGTTCTGCAGTTCCAGGAATTGTTTTGGGGTACTATTTTATGGTTGTTTGGAGGTGAATATGGAAGAGTTAAGGCAATTTACTGCTGTCTTGGCTCATTTAGTTCACTCTAGTATCTTTGAAAAGAAAACCCCAAATGCAATCATAAAGAGATGAACAAGATTGAAGCAATGCAACCACAAGAGTGATCACTTGATTCTGGTCAATGTTTTATTCCCTGCACCACCTAGACAGACACTTTCTTGGTTTCTCAAATTTGATACGTCAGGCTAAGCAAAAAAGGATTTGAAATATGGTTGCTAGTTGATGGTCCACTGGAAAGGGGAATTGTTAGGATAGTGCTTATAAGTGTTAAATCAAAGATCCTATTATTCCAGTTTGCTGACTATAAGGTGGATCAGACTTTCCTAAGTATGATCATGTCAATAATTGAGATGAAAAGAAAAATAAAAAGAAAAGAACATTGGTTCCCTCTATGGCTCATAGAATCTAGAACTGCGGAAAAAAACCTTTAAGAGGATTAAGTATTAAACCCTCATTTTATAGGTAAAAATATCCAGTTCTTGAGAAGTTAGGCAATTTGAATAGTATGTAATAGAAATTGGATTCAAGCCAAAGTTCTTGGACTCAATGTGATGTATTAGAAAAAGTTCTAGATTTGGAGTCTGGGATTGTTGTTGTGGTTCAGTCATGGCCATCTCTTTATGACCCTATTTGGAGTTTTCTTGGCATAGATGCTGGAATGGTTTGCCATTTCCTTCTCCAGCTCATTTTACAGGTGAAGAAACTGAGGCAAACAGAATTAAATGTCTTGCTGACAGTCACAAAACTAGTAAGTGTCTAAGACTACATTTAAACTCAGGAAGATGAGTCTTTCTGAGTCCATGCCCAGCTCTCTATGCACTGTGCCTCCTAACTTCCCACATTCAGATTCTTATTAGCTATATGATCCTGGGCAAGTAACTTAACCCCGTTTGCCTCAGTTTCCTCCACTGTAAAATAGACTGAAGCAGGAAATGGTAAACCACTTTCTTAATTCAAAAGAATAAGACATAGAGACTGGTCCTGTGATTTCATCAGATTAATTGGTTTTTTTTTTTTGGAGGGCAGTTGGGGTTAAGTGACTTGCCCAAAGTCACATGGCTAGTAAGTGTGTCAAGTGTCTAAGGCTGGATTTGAATTCAGGTCCACCTGACTTCAGGGCTGGTGCTCTACTCACTGCGCCACCTAGCCGCCCCATCATCAGATTCATTTTTGCAGTCAGGTGGCACCAAAGATAGAACACCAGGAAGACCTGAGTTCAAATGTGATCTCAAACACTGTCTAGCTGTGTGACCTAGGCCTAGTCACTTAACATGTATTTGCCTCAGTTGCCTCATCTGTATGATTATCCCAACCTCCCAAGATTGTTATTGTAAACATCAAATGAGATAGTATCTGTAAAGTGTTTAGCTCTGTATGTAGTGGGCACTATATAAATGTTAGCTAGTCTTATTTTTATCAGTGGTTCTAGGTGAGGAAACTTTAGCGATGGAAATCAGCACCTTCTCTGTAATTTATAGTCTTAGCACAGTGCTAGAATACTGAGGAACTGTGACTTTCCCAGGGTCACACAGGCAGCTGGATCGGAGATGAGACTTGAGTCCTAATCCTCCTGGTTCTGAGTCCAACTGTCTAATCATTATGCCATGTGACTTCTCTGAATCTGCAAAACTGGGATAATATTAACACTTCCCTCCCAGGGTTCTTCTAAAGCTCAATTGAGGTAATGTACATGAAATGCTTTGCAAACCTTAAGTCACTATATAAATCTTCCATATTGCATACATATAAACATTCTTTCTTTTCGATATTTCTTCTTTGACTTCTTTGCCTTGCTCATGAGACTTTTTACAAACAATTTTAGCTATCATTGGAAAAAATAATTTGATTTTTCTTTTCACACTGAAAGGTAATCCTTACCACAGAGTGAATAAAAATGAGTGTTGAAAGGTCTTGCCTTTTCTAAGCAGAGCTGGGTTATATGTCTGTTTCTGTGTAGGCAGAGAAGAAAATGAAATGGATGATCCCTTTCACAGCTCCAGCTTTGTGATGGTACAACACTCAGTCAGTGACAGATATGTTAGAGAATAAAGAGTAAATCGACCCTCTTAATGTTCTGCAATTGACTAGCTACCCTTTTTGTTGGTTCCTTAAACATGTGGCCATTCTTAGCAATCCTGCAGGCTACATGGGGGCATTTAGGATGATGTACTATGAAAGACTGAAGAGGAAGAAGCAATTGTCAAGGCAAATTAATTATTAATGCTTATAGTTTTCCTGTCTTAAAGGTTTCCACAATCACAGCTGCTCAGTGTTCATATGTGTAATGACTCATGATGCATTTACTCAATGAATGAGGAAGACTCTCAATCACCAGAAGACAAACTCTAGATGTGATTACTCTGCCAAAGCATCAGACATGCTTCCCTTGAAAAGAGAATACATAGTTCACCTGGGACATAATCTATGGCTTAACTTGAAATAATTTGCCAAAGGCAGTCCTAACACTTAGAAGGAATTAGATTCCCTCAAAAAAAGCAGAGTGCCTTCTACGTCCTAGTAGAAAAAGTCTTTAGTAGGTTGTAATATGTCAGAGCTGAGAGGGAACAGAAGTCAAGCATGAATCCCTACTACTAATTTTTTTTGCAAATGGTATTCCCACTTTGACTTGGCACCTCTAGTCAGATGGAGTTACTGCAGGAGGTAGCCCCTTCTACTTGTGTATACTAGTTCTTAGGATCATGAATACAGGGCTGGAAGTGACCTTAGAGTTCATTAAGAAAAACCCTCTTCTCCCCAAACCCCCCTATTTTATGACAAAAGAACTCACACCCAAGAGGCACAATGAATTGCCCATATCTCACAACTGGCAGATGACAGATCTGAGATTTGAATCTAGGTCTTCTGACTGCAAATTCAGGACTCCTTCCTCTATACGACACTGTGTCCCATAAAATTAGAGTTGTTAGAATAGTTCTTATTTAAACTGAGCCAAAATCCATCTCCACATTTGAAAATGTTGGTCTAGTTCTGTCTCCCGGGTGGTAAAGCAGAATGAATCAATTCCCTCCATCACAGAACTTTACTCCAAATAACTGAGGGCAGTGATCAGTTCCCCTTATATTTTCTACCCTCTTTCCTTCAAGGAGCTCCTAGTTTAGTAGGAGAGATCAAATAAGTTCACAAGTAACTACAAGCAGAAATCAGAATACAGTCAGTTTTTTCGTATTTCCCTCCTTCCTCTCCTCTCCTCCCATGCCCTCCAAGAAAAAAAGACTCCACATCTGAGACATACAAACATGGATGATGAAGAGAATATAAAGAAATAATTACAGGTTAGTGACCTCATGGACTGTGTAAAGACACCTACATTAGCTATAAAATGCCATTTTATTTTCTACTAACTAAAAGCACAAATCTGCTTTATTTCTTCTGATAGCCCTGACTGCTCAGAAAATTAAAGTCAGCATCATTTCTGAACATATTTCTCAGTGGGCTGAAGAATGTATAGGTAGATGTGAACCTATTTGAAGGCATTTACAATAGAAATTAATGCTGACAGGGAGGCAATATAAGCTATTTGCACAAAGTACCTCCACAACAAAGAGAACATTATGCTGCCTGACCACCAGGAACCAGGCTCTCCTCCTTTTATAAAGCTTTTTAAAATTACCCATGGAGCCTCAGCCTAAGCACAGTGGTGAAAGTTCCCATTCTTGGTCACAGTTGGAGGCCTGGAGCATCTACTTAGCATTTTACTGTATTTAGAAATTTCCCCCTGTGTTTTTCCCCCCTTTTTATAGTTTAGGAGAATTTTGACAAATATTGTTTCTTGGTTTTCTGGTTAGGTTGTAAGTGTACAAATATAAAATATTGGTTTCCTTCTCAATAGTTATAAATACTTGAAGAGAAATATGTCAAAGGAATAAAAAAATTTCTTGAATCATGCTGAGTTTCCTAAATCTGAATCAGATTGGGAGGTTTTTTCTTGGTACAGAATTATCTATCCACCCCCACCTCCTAATGCAGGATAAAATTCAATTCAATATTATTTAATGCATTTTATTTATGATATTTATTTATAATGTTTTATAATTTATAAAATTTATAATATATTTATATATTAATATGTAATTATAATATTTTATAATTTATAACATTTATACATAATAATGCACATTAATATTTAATTTATTAGGCCTCTCTCTACTCAGTGTCAGTTACTGTGGAAGAGTATAAAGATTAAAAAAAAATTGTCCCTGTCCACTAGGGACTTACATTCTATTGGAATGAAACAATAAGTACATGGAAGAGTTAATGCAAAGTAAAGAGAATACAAAAGGTTTGTTTTGTTTTGTTTTGTTTTAATGAGGGGAGAGATTGGGTTGGAGGGGAGAAGCACTAACAATTTGGAGAATCTGGAAAAAGTATCTTTTTTAGGAAATCTCACTTTCTTAATATAATCTTTTAAGTGGAACAAGGGATTCAAAGAAATAGAGATGAGATAGGAAAATCTAGATGTGGGGAAAGGCAAGGAGGTGGACGTGTTGAAGGGAAAATAAAATAAGACAGTGTGGCTGAAGCAAGGAGTATAGGAGGAAAAGTTATATGAATCACTATGGATGGAATAGCCCACATTTGACTTCAATTCTGCTTTTAAGAGAGATATTTAGGTAATTAGTTATGAGGGGAAAAAAAACATATCTTCGAGGTACAGAATGAAGTTTATTTTAGTTGACTAAACACACGAAATTGGTTGGAATGAGATTTGGTTTTGACAAATTCTTTATTTTTAAGGACATTGTCAAGATTTATAAAATTTGTAAAAAAAAGGAAAAGAAAACAACAAACTTATGCCATGATATTATTTTTGTCACTTTTTTTAAAAGTATGTTGAAAGTTTTGACAATCTCTTGGCCTTTTCCCATGAATCCCCATCTGGGTACTTGTAATGGATTTTTACTTCACTTAGCACTTCCTTTCAGTCATCAACTTTTTCCTCCACAGTGTGTTGTGGATTTTTGTGCAGGAAAAAAAAGGAAATCATTTTGTCTTCCAAGTTACCAAAGGTATTATCAGAATGAATGTTCAATCATCTTTTAAGAATGACATTGGTCCCATTTCTTTGTAAGGAAATGGAGGACTGTGATTCCTTCCTTCTTTCCTTCCTTCCTTCCTTCTTTCCTTCCTTCCTTCCTTCCTTCCTTCCTTCCTTCCTTCCTTCCTTCCTTCCTTCCTTTCTTCCTTCCTTCCCTCCTACCTTCTTTTCCTCTTTTTTTCCTTCCTTTCTTCCTTCCTTCCTTCGTTCCTTCCTTCCTTGTTTCCTTCCTTCCTTATTTCCTTCTTTCTTTCCCTCCTTCTTCCTTCCTTCCTTTCTTCCTTCCTTCTTTCTTTCTTCCTTTCCTCCTTCTTTTCTTTGTTTCTTCCTTCCTTCCTTTCCTCCTTCCTTCTTTTCCTCCTTTTTTCCTTCCTTTCTTCTTTCCTTCCCTCCTTCCCTCCTTCCTTCCTTTCTTCCTTCCTTCCTTCTTTCCTTCCATCTTTCCTTCCTTCCTTCCTTCTTTCCTTTCTTTCTTCCTTCTCTCCTTCCTTCTTTTTTTTTAAATTTATTTTTTTTATTTACTTATTTACTTTTAATTTACAAGATTCAGTTCCACAATCACTTGAGTTTCAGATTTTCTCCCCTCCCTTCCCCCCCCCCCACCATGGTGGCATGCAATCATGTATAGGATCTGCAAACCTTCCTTCCTTCTTTCCTTCCTTCCTTCCTTCCTTCCTTCCTTCCTTCTTTCCTTCCTTATTTCTTTCCTTTCTTTCTTCCTTCTCTCCTTCCTTCCTTATTCCTTCTTTGCTTCCTTCTTTCCTTCCTTCTTTCCTTTCTTCCTTCCTTTCCTCCTTTTCTTCCTTTCTTCCTTTCTTCCCTCCTTCCTTCCTTTCCTCCTTCTTTCCTTCCTTTCTTCCTTCCTTCTCTCCTTCCTTCCTTCCTGCTTTCTTTCCTTCCCTCCTTCCTTCCTTCTCTTTCCTTCTTCCTCCCTTTTTATCTTTTCACCTTTATCCCCCTCTCTTCCCCAAATCTTGAATTATTTTCAAGGGGAGTACATGGGTGTTTGAGGCAATGGGAAGGGCAATCTCATAAAATACTGAACTCATAGCCTTGGCCTCATTCTTTCCATCAGCTTTCAGTGTTCTTTGGTGGCTGTTGTGTTGTTTTCCTTTCCTTAGAACCTCCATCTTTGTGTTTGAGCCACCTTACTACCTCATTAACATGGTAGATCTGTGGTCCCTTTTGCTAATGAGCCCACAAAGATCACAACAATGATTTGCCCATGTAATTTGAGTTTTTTGTCTCCTCTAAATCCCCACAGAAAGAACCTGAACAAAGGGATGGAGGCTTTTCTATAGTTCTTTTAATATATTGTGAGCAAATACCTTGTACCATCTAAGAGGATAAACATCTGTGGGTGCAGTTAGGTGTCAGTGGATAGCATGCTGGATCTGGAATCAGAAAGACCTACATTTCAATTGGGGAATGGCTGAACAAGCTGTGGCATATGATTGTGATGCAATAAATGCTATAAGAAATGATGAGCTCGGTGATCTTAGAAAAATGTGGAAAGACTTGCATGAAATAATGAAGAACAAAATGAGCAGAACCAAGAAAACATTGTATACAGTAACAGCAATATTGTTTTAAGAATGACTTTGAGCAACTACGTCATGTTGACTTTTCTAAATACCCAAATTAGCTACAAAGGACACATGAAGAAAGATGTTATCTACATCCAGAGAAAGAACTGACAAATACAATCATATATAGAATTGTTTTACACATATATACCTATTTGTGTCTAATGGTAGTCATCTCTAAGGTAGAGGGAAACAGAAAAAGGAGAAAAAATAGAAAAAAAGACATTTTATATATATATATATATAAATTGAATATCAAGTTGTACATACTAGATTTTCACTTTCATGTGCAATCATCTTTATTATATTATGTTATGGAAATTCTTGTTTTGTCCCATAAATTAAAAATAAAACAAATGTATAACAAAATAAAATAAAAGTAGCCTCAGACACTGTGTGACCATGGGTGCTTAAGCTCCTTATTCCCCTCATGTGTAAAATAGGAATGATAATAACTTATCTCAGGACTACTTTGAGGATAAGATATGCTAATATTTGTAAAGAGCTTTGAAAAGCCTTAACATAAATGGTAGCTAGTATTAATATCTATCATTCATTACTCTTGCTACATAATTGAGCTTCTCTTTTTGCTAGATATATCTTTGATACTGTACTTTTAGCACAGATCCTCAGTTGTCACATCAAGATCACAAAATGCCATGATTACACAGAAATAAAAAATTAGATATAACCCAAAGAGGTGGAGAAAGTCATGTGGCACACTGCAGCAAATCTTTATTCTTGTGTGATCATGATGCAAGATTTCAGTCATAAGGCATCACCAAGAAAGCATGGGTATGTAAAACAAATAACAAAAATTTTCTACAACATGAGAAATTTTGAGGTTACAAAGTACAGTTTGAATATATCATGAGCTTATTTTAATGATGTTCAGAAAACTTATCTAAAATTAACAAGCATTCAAGCATCCTGCTACTCATGAATGTGATAGTTGTTGCACAAAACAAACCATTCCAGGTGCCATGTTTTCTTTTGCTTTTTAGTTTATTCTCTTTCTTCTAGCTCCTAGCCCTGAGCTGAGATGTAAATAGACAGATGTATCTCTATTTCCATGTATATATACATCTAGATAACTAAAATTTTTATCACATTTTCATTTCTGAATATATCCCTCTATGTTCCTCTACCCAGTGATCCATCTATTATAATAAAGAGTAAAAAAGAAATGAAAAAAATCAAGTTAACAAAACTGTCCAACAAATCAGCCCTATCTGACATAATATGCAATATTTCGTAGTCATTGTTCACCATCTCTGCAGAAAAGAGAGAGTTGACCAACACTTCCACCATATGATAAGATAGGGTCAAAATTGGTACATGATTCAGACATAAAGGGTAATATCATAAGTAAACAAAGAAGGCATAGAAAAAATTTACCTGTCAGATCTACGTACAAAAGAAGAGTTTATGAACAAACAAGAGATAGAGAAGATCATGGGAAATAAAATGAATAATTTTGGTTACATGAAATTTAAAAGTTTTTGCAGAAACAAAACCAATGCCATCAAAATTAGAAGGAAAGAAAGAAACTGGGGGAGGGGGAGTTTATAGTAAGTTTCCCTGACAAAGGTCTCATTTATCAAATAGGGAACTGAGCCAAATTTATAAAAAAAAAATAAGAGCCATTTCCCAATTGATTAATGGTCACAGGATATAAACAGGTAAATCTCAGAATAAGAAATTAGAGCTATCAAAAATCACATAAAAATGCTCTAAATCATTATTGATTGGAGAATGCAAATTAAAACAACTTTGAGGTTCCACTTCATACCTATCAGATAGGTTAACATGACAAAAAAAGGAAAATGACAAATATTGGATATGAAAATATGGGAAAATAATTATACTAATGCATTGTTGCATTTTGGGGAACAATTTGGAAGTACACCCATAGGGCTACATAACTATGCATACTCTTTAACCCAGCAATATTGTGAGATCTGTACTCCAAAGAGAGCAAAAGAAAAGATAAAGGCCTTATATGTACAAAGATATCTATAGAAATTCTTTTTGTGTTGGCAAAGAATTGGAAATTGAGGGATCCTTCATTGACTGGTGAATGGTTGAACAAATTATGGCATATGATTGTGATGGAGTATTATTGGGCAATGAGAAATGATGAGTGGGATGGTTTCAGAACAATTTGGCAAGACCTTTATGAACTAATGTAAAGTGAATTCAGAAGAACTGCGAGATCATTGTACTCAGCACCAGCAGTGTTGTAATGATGATCAACCTTCTCACAATAACTTTGGGAAGTAGGGGTCATGATGGTCTTCATTTTACATAGAGGGAAACTAGGCAGAAGTTAAGTGATTTGTCCAAGGTAACACAACCAGGAAGTGTCTGAGGATAGTTTTGAACTCAGATCTTCCTGACTTCTGATCCAGTGCTCTATCCATTCAATCTCCTAGCTGTCTGAAGTCCCTCAACTCTTCTTTTTGTACTTTCTTTCTTAGCGATTGTAATGTTAATGACATAGGAAGATCTTCCTTGCCCATTAATAGGCTTATGTGACCAAAGCCTAAGTCCAATGGAGCCTGGACCACATGGAGCTCAGTGTGGGAGGAGCTTGCCCAAGGAGGAGAGAGAGGGGAGGGATAGAAAGTGAGAGTGAGGTAAAGCAAAGAGAGAGAAAGAGAGAGAGAGAGAGAGAGAGAGAGAGAGAGAGAGACAGAGAGAGAGAGAGAGGGAGAGAGAGAGAGAGAGAAGCAAGCTGTGAGTGAGAGGAGGAAGGAATGTGTCTAGGGGAACTCGTTTTTGTGGGGAGACCTGACAGAAAGAAGGCTTGGGATGTCAGCACTCTCTGGATTAGTGATGAGTACTTTGCTAAATCTTACCTCCTGTTATCCTACTGAAGTTACAAACAAGTATTTTGGTTTTGCCTTTGAGGAAGAGAGTTTATTATCATTTGCAAATCTACCCTGGAAATACGCATGCAGATTCATAGTGGCTGCCATGGGTATCAATTGCATTGGCATTACAGTGATCCCATATGGGAACACAGATATAGAGCTGGAGAGATGCTCAGAGGCCATCTATCCCTTCCCTTCATTTTCTACTTGAGGAAAAAGGATGAAAGCATTTAAGTCACTTATCCAATGTCCATGGTCACAAACACAAATAATAGCTGGAGACGCGGTTTGGGCCCAGCTCCTCTGACTCTGGGGCCAACCTTCCTTCCACTGGATCATGTTGGCCTCCTTTTAAGCACATGTTGGGTGGTTTAACTTAGAAAGCATACTGGCACTTCAAATTCTGCATGCGTAAAAATGAGCTCACCATCTTCCTCTAAAGCCTACATCTTCCCCTAATTGCTATACATCAATTAGTAGCCATCCTTCCCTTCTACCAACTTTGGAGTGTTAGAGTCGTGTTTGAATCTTTTTTCTTTCTCAGTCTACATATCCAGTTGAAGCCAAGTCCCGTCACTTCTAATTGCTCAGTATCTTATGCATTCATATATCCCTTCCATTAGCTCCCTGACTGCTGTGGCCACCCTACTTTACCTGTATCACTTATACAATATACGAACTGATCTTGTTTTCAGTCTCTCCCTGGCTAATGCAATCTCCAAATACCTGCCTGAGTAATCTTCTCATTGCACCACCATGATCATATCATTTCTATTCAAAAATCTCCAGTGGCTTCCCAAGATCTATCAAATCAAATAAAAACTATGAGTCCTTGTTGTGAGGGAGAAGTAGTGGTATAGTACTGTGTCATGTGGGTGAGCAACATTGTTGAGTCACTTTTGCCATCCCCCACCCCACAATTAGTGTGGATAGAATTACTAAAGAGGTAATTTTCTCTTCAAATTTTTTGCTTCGTCCTTCCTCCCCTCTGACGGAGTAGTTTTCCTTCCAAACTGGGCTATGGGAAATAATGGGGTGGAAAATGGCAAAGGATCTGCTTCCAATACTGACCCAGGTAGTACCAATACCTGTGAGCCAGTACTAATTTATTTGTCAACTAGAGGAATTTCAGTATGTGTGTCCTTCCTCTCTCTGCACAGAAAAATTATAAAAATGAAATAATAATTTTCTTTTTCAGTTCTGAATTCCCAGTAAGAAAGTTGTTGGCAGTATAAAGATATACCCACATATGTTGTTGTTGTTGTGTTTGTTCTTTGTTTTCGAAGAGGACATGGCATCAGGGAAATAAAGGATGACACTTCTTGAAGTTGACTTTGATTTGAGTAAGGAAGGGCTGTGTAAGGTCACCAGCCTCACTTTCTCCTCCAGAGCCATCTGGATCCAGTGACCAGATATTTATCAGGCTGCCTGGAGATGGTCTAGGATGCAATGGGAGACCCTGGCCCCTTTAGACTAAGGCCTTTTCAGGTATTCACTTAGAGTGAAGTAATTTGCATTTAGTAAACAGGCCTCTTTAAGAAGTAAATGAAGGGATGGTGCCTTTAATTAGAAAAAGAAAATCAAGCTGGGAGGGGAAGATCCTCAGGGTTACTGTTCCAAAGAGAAACACTTATCACTGACATTCACTCTAAGACAGGAGGGACCAAAATGCAACCATTAAGTGGTCAGATATAGACACAGACACAGAAACAGACACAGACACATGCACATACATGTATATACACATATAATATGTATCTATCTGTATATGTATGCACACATACATATACACATGTTTGGCAGTTTTTAATATCTGTATCTCTGCCTTGGCTTCTATTTCTCTTTCAGCTTCCCTATTCCTTACGTGTATGACTTGGGCCCTTGTTTGATGTGTCTGTGCCGTACTTTTCTCATCAGTAAAATGAGTGTTGGGCTAGAGAACCTCTAAGATCTCTTCCAACCCAAGTCCAACGGACTCTCTTTCCTCCTCTAAAGTATGCTATTTCCCAAGTGTGTTGTGAAAAAAAATGAAGGGTGCTGAAAGCATTTCCCATTGCTACTGCTGCATTAGTGCTAAGTGAGGGTTTAGATTCCCTGAGACATTGCCTTTTAACAAGGAATTAAATGTTTCAACAATATTAGTGTTGAAGCACTGCAGTTTTGTAGGTTGTACCGAAGGAGGAAAATAGTAACATAGCCTCAATGTCTTGCCAAAATTCAGCAAAATTTCCTCACCTTTGAAGCATGCCAGGATTTGTGTCTGAAATTTAGCCAGGGAGTAGGAAACAATGAGGATCTATGATCAGAGTATGGAATTTTATCATTGGGGGGGGAAGTCTGAGAAGATATCTCTTCTATCCCACAGGAGAAAGATGAGGAGAGTTTGATCTCAGTCTTATACTGAGGATTTTCCATAATTGTGGAATTCTGAGTATATATTAAGGGAAAAAATGTTCCTTTATTCTTTAGTGAAAATTAGAACCATGGGAATTGTTCCCATTACCTGAGAGCTGGATATAGTATGTTTCAGGCCTCTAGATGCTCGGTACAGTAGATATAACACAGCCTGAAGTCAGGAACATGTGAGTTCAAATATGGCTTCAGCTACTAGCTGTATGACCCTGGGCAAGTCACTTAACTTCTATTTGTCTCAGTCTCCTCAACTTTAAAATGGGGACAATAGTAGCACTGAAGATCAAATTGATAATATATGTAAAGTGCTTAGCACAGAGATTGGCATATAGTAGGTAAGGTCTTATTTCATTCTCCTTTCCTCATCTCCCCAAAGATAACCCCTTTCTACATTTGTTTTCTACAAATTTAAATTCCCTCCAAAAAAGGATGAGGTCTGAGATTCATGCCCATCAGATAGAATTTGGGTCACTGGCATTTATAGCCAAACAACTGTAGAACTGGTTGTAATAAAGAATGAGAGAAGACATTTATATCACACAGAAAGAGTGACGGAGACCCAGCCATCCAGACCTGCTGCAACCACTGCTTCAAGAAAACATGAAATGTTTTTTGGCTGTGAAAACAGATAGACTTTCCTAGACTAAGTTTAGAAACTTGAGGCATACAAGCACCAGCCAGTACCTTTATACATTTTCCAAAAAACTTCCTTTAGAGGAAAGACCATGTCAGTTCTCTCTCTTCATCTCCATAATATCTTCATTACACTTTCATGGAAAATTTGGACATCCTCTTTTTTCTCCTCTCAGGAAAACACAGGATGGAAATATTCAAGACAACACACTATCCAGTACCCACCTAGAAGCAATGGGATGTCTTAGTGGATAGCTCTGGACTTGGAGTCAGGTAGACCTGAGTTTGAAGCCTGCCTCAGTCATGTACCAGTAGTGTGACCCTGGGCAAGTCATTGTCACTGGCTCAGTTTCCTCATCTGTATAATAAGCGAGTTTCAATTTCAAAACTTCTCAGATCGTTTTAGTTAGTATTAGTGGAACATGTGGTTTAATGGCCTGGAACACATGTTCTTCCCTCCTAGGTGCCCCTTTAGTGTTGTTAAAGTGTTAAGTTGTTGTTGTTGTTGTGTTGTGTCACCAACAATGTAAGGATAGGAGATTCTCTATTGTATCTCTATTCAAGACAATACCTATGGCATCAGTGCCTTGGCATTTTAGGTACTGCCATACCAAACCATATTTTTTTCATTTTCATATTTTCACTTTTGACTGCTGCGCTTAGTCATTTGCAACTTATTTAACCGCAAAACTTCTGCATTTCCTTATTTTCTGGCCATTATTTCCTAGCATTGTGTTCCTATGCATGATTTTCTAGGATTTCTTAGCATCGATGATTCTGCTCATTTTATTTGGGGAAATGAGGATCGGGCTGGTGCTGTATTCTTTTCTCTTCTGTATGACGGAGAACAATGGCAAGTATCTCTCATGTCCAGTTGCCCCACGTCCCTAAGCACTGTTGGGGACCAGGAATCCTCAAAGCTTATTACTCAACTTCTTTTTCCCAGGGGAGAGACGGTTCTTTTGTCTTTTTTTTTCTCCAGCAATACTTCTCCAGAGGGACTGAAAAACAGACATGCTTTGCAGTGTTTCTGGGTTTCTTGGCTATATTACAGAGCATCTGAAAATCCAGGTGAGGTCTGGGTTTTATTTAGGTTTCAGATAGTCATGTGCTTAGGACCAACGAGTATCTCTAGGCAACCACACTGGAGGTGAGCTTGGCTTATTTTAGCAGATGTTTTTATTACGGAAGATATCACAGACTTTCAAACCCTTTTGCTCTCCCCAAAGATAACCCCTTTCTACATTTGTTTTCTACAAATTTAAATTCCCTCCAAAAAGGATATCGATCTTAAGGAAGTCCTAAAATAAGCAAGAAGAACCTAACTCATGTTAAATAAACTTCTGACTCACAGCAATCTTTTCCTTCATAATACTTCCCAGCCTTTAAAAGGTGTTATTTTCTAATCCTTAAGTGGGCTAAGAGGCCCATTTTTAGAATGGAAGGGAGCTGAGGTGAGAGTCACAGAGTGGGTGAGACTTACTCACAGTGGGAAGGCTCCCGGTACTGAATGAGTGATTCAATCTGCCATCTATGCAACTATATTAGTTCAGAATTTAACAAGAGATTTCCTCTCAACCCTTTGTACAAGATGACCTTTTAAATTTCCCTGAACTAAATGAGTGTCTGGGATAGATAATCAGAACCATATCCATTTGGTTTCAAGCAAGCCCTATAATCAAAAAAAGGGGATTCGTCTCAGTTATGGTTTGCTTTTCAATTAGCTGTCCTCTCATATATCCCCTCACTTCATCTTTAACCTGAGTATGCACTGTTAGCTCATTTGTTCAGAACTTCAGAGGGCTGCAAACATTTTATATTTACCAGAGTTGGTGAAGCTTGGTAACAGAAACGTCTTGGAAAGGTCAGCTGAAACATTAAGGATTCCGGATGGCATATTTTGAAACTCAGCATTCCGTTTTTAAACAGAAGTATGTCATCACAAGGGAGCAGGAAGTGCTGGGGAAGATGCTGATTGAAATATACACATGCATCAGTAGCATCCAAGGCAAAGCATCCTTTTTTAGCTATCAAATTAAAAATGATACAGGATGGTGCCTCCTGATGCCACAATTCCAAACCAGGTCATTTGGGAGAGATCAAACGTCAAGGGACATGTGTAACCTGGAGGTGTTCTTTCTGGTTAATGAGCAGCCGAGTGGCTTCTGCAAGTTAGATGAGCTTCTAGAGATGTGGTGGAATCCATGTGGCTACAGCCTCATTCTCCTTTCTCCAAACAGTATTTTCTTAGCTGGGAATTCCTTGCTTCTCCCTGAAGAACGGTTCCCACACCATCTTGGAGAATTTATTATGTGCCCTTAAAGGACTAATGACCCTTGATATTTCAGTCACAGGGAAATTAGAAGGTTTGGGGGTTCAGGTAGTAAATAAATAGCCACTTTCTCAGAGCCAGTAAGAGTGAATGCTGGGTGAGAAGAGATGGCTAGCTCTATTTATGCTATTAATGTACATCCTCAGATAGAGTAGGTTGAATGAAAACACACTCATTTACACACACACACACACACACACACACACTTTATATATTTATATATATACTTAAAAAAACCTCAACTGGATCTGTTTTTTTATTGGTGTAGGGAAATTATTTCTACTGATCTACTCTGCAACCTCAGTTACCTAGAGCACTGAGAGGTTAAGTTACTGGACCAGGATCACACAGTCAGTATCTCAGTTGAGAAATTTGAACTCCGTTCTTCCTGCCTCTGAATCTAGCTTTCTATCCACCAGGCTATGGCTGCCTCTCAGCACTTATTTATAACATCTTTATTCACCCTCTTTTTTAAGAGGACAAAAAGCTATTTATTTAGCCGGGGATGTTCCTTCAACCAAACATGCTCTGAATTTTAATTCGTCTATAGTGTGATTTCTCTCAGGCCTGGCCTAATTTCTTTTAGGCTCTGAGCCAATGGCCTTATGGCAATTTACACAGCAGAGCTTAACTAAAAACAGTAGCATTTGAATATCCCAGACCCAGAAGGTGGAATGGAAACAGTGATGTTAGTAGTCTTAGGTCCTGCTGAGAATTGACTGCCTTTCTAGTGGCAAAGATAATTTCGTTGTCACTATTGTAGGGTTAAAGTCCTCACTGGCCCCTGAGTTACACAAAACAACGGTTTCTTTTCAGTTTATAGGATGCCTTTGTTGTCTTGTGAAAATTACCATTTCAATTCTTTTCTCATTTTTATATCTTTAATATAATCTGTTAGCCTTCCTCACTGTTTTTCATTTTTTTTCCCCCAGCAGAGCTCCTGGAGAAACACTCACTCATACTTACACTCATGGCAGTCCACTTTTACTAAAAATATTGGCAAAAAATAAATACTGTGAAAAAACACTTCCAATTCAAGTGGGGCCTCTCTAGCTCATTGCCCTATATTAATTGCATTTTCCTGTTTTGACTGAGATTCTCCTCCCCCAGTTATTTGTACATTTCTTGGCATAGGCCAGCAACAAGTACTTGACATAACGTTCACCTTTAAATGATCACTTACTTTCACACCAAGGCACAGGGAGTGTTTAAGTAGGCACTGCATCAGGCTGTTGTGTTTCTGGAAGACTAGGGAGACAGAGGGTCTTTCGTCCAAGGGTTGGCCTCATTTGTCATTCCACGAGTATTTACCGTGTGTCTGTTTTGTGCAAAATTTTACACTGGGGACAATGGGAGATCCAAAAACTAAAATAAAATATAGTTTTTGTTCTCATGGAACTTATGGTCTAATTTCAAGTCATCAGTTTAAAGTCTGAATCCCTTAAAAGAGATAATTAAAAGTTCAATGTGATTTCAGGAATACTAGGAAGGCCACTCAAAAAACAGCTTTCTCACCTGGTCTTTATGGAGCTTGAAATTCTGCTGTGAGAGATTACTTCCATTATCAGGGTACATTCCTAGCTTTGTGTCTAGTCTTGTGAAAATATTAGTTGGTTGCAGTTGTTATACTGGAGAATGAAATTGTCACGTATCTTTCCTCTGAAATAGCAGAGAGAAAAGCAAAGAGGATGCAATAGGTGATGAGGGAAGAATGTTTGGGGAGCAGAGGTTATTGCTTCAGGATGGACAGCATCCTAGTGAATGGTTCTGGATCAAGTGAGGAAGGGAAACTGCACTAGCTTAGGCACTGTGAAAAATGGATAAGAACACAGCAGGGCATCAAGGACAATAGAAAGGGAAGGCAGAATAACTGTTAATAATAATGAGGACAATAACTAGTATTTTTAAGGATCTTTAAGCTTTGCGAAAAACACTTTACAAACATTATCTCATTTTCTTCTCACAACAACCCTGGGAGGAAAGTGATAATATTGCTTACATTTTACATATGAGGTAGAATTAAATGATTTGCCCAGGGTCACACAGCTTTTTTGTGTCTGAGATTGGATTTGAACTCGGATCTTCCTAACTCCAGGAAGGGAAGGAACTTTACCTCTGTTACTATTTTGCCTATAATTTGTGTAGTCTTTGCGTAGGAAAGCCCCGTCTCCATTTAATGTTTTCATTAACCTTGCCAGTGATTGGGTGTCAGGACTCTGGAGAAGAAGATCCATATAGTGGGAGCAAGGGAGTTCCTATCATCTATCAATGAGTTCAAGTCAGCAAACGTAGACTGACCTTCAAACCTAAACTGCTGAAAAAACTGGTGGATGTGCTTGATGGATAACTACTAACGATCTTTGAAAGGATGTGGAAAACAGGAAAAGCGCTGGGATGGAAAAGAGCAAATTTTCTGATTTCCAAAATAGGGAAAGGGCTACCTCTGTAAACTTGAACTTGGCTTTGTTTCCTGGCAAAATTCTAGAATGTTTTCTTAAAGAACTGGCTCTCAAATATAACGCATACATGTAAATGTATATGTATGTATATGTGTGTATGCGTATATATATATACATATATATATGCGTACACACTCATACACACACACTCTATCTATCTATCTATCTATGGTTATTGTTGCTTAGCCATGTCTGACTCTTCATGATCCCTTTTGGGTTTTGTTTTTTTTTTGGCAAAGATACTGGAATGATCTGCTATTTCCTTTTTCATATCATTTTATAGATGAAGAAACTGGGGCAAACTGAGTTAAGTGACTTGCCCAGGGTCACACAACTGGTACATGTGAGAGGCCAGATATGAGCTCAGGTCTTCCTTATTGCATGCCCAGCACTCTGTCCACCACCCAATTGCTCTCTTTCCTAAACATTTATAAAGAGAAAAAGTAATCACTAAAAGCCAGTGTAGATTCATCAAGAATAAGTCACTAAGAACACTTTCTGTGTTGTTATTGTCATTTTTACGGAGTTACTGAACTGGTAGCTCAAGACAGAATATACTTATTTAAGTAAAACAATTTGACAATGTCACTAACGTCATCTTTGTGGAAAAGATGGCTAGCTGTGGACTAGATAATAGTGTATGTAGGTAAGTTCAGAACTGCACAAATAATGAGATCTAAAGAATAGTCATTAATAGGTACCTGTCAACTTGGAGAGGTCACTTGGAGGGAGGTCACTAGTGAAATGCTCCAGGAATCTGTTCTTGGCCTAGGCTACTCATCATTTTAATTAATGACTTGGCTAAAAAGATAGATGCCATGCTTATCCAATTTGCAAAAGACACAGCACTGGGAAGGGTCACTAGAATTGTCTTATTTCACTTGGAACTAATATTATTTCACTAGAACAAGATGAAGTAGGTGTGGCTAGACAATAATTTGTTTAAAAAGATCTGAGGTTTTTAGTGAACTGAAAGCTTAATAAGAGTCAGCCATACAACATGGTGGTCAAAAAAGGAAAATTTATTAAGAATTTAAGTGTCCAAAAGGATGAAAAATCATCCCATCATGCTCTGTTCCAACCAGGCCACATCTGAAACATTGAGGTTTTTTTTGGGGGGGGCACATTGATAAATACAAGCATGTCAGGAAACTATGACATATGAGAATCAGTTAAAGGAACTGGTTATGTTTAGCTTGAGGAATGGAAACAGGGAGAGGGATCCGACATCTGTCTTTAAGTACTTTGGAGGATTGCCATAAGAAAAAGGAATGAGAATTGTTCTGCTTTGGTCTCCAAACTACAAACTTGCTCCTAACTAGACGCAAAGGGTAGAAATTTCAGAGAGGCAGATTTTGGTGCTATATATGTGAAAATTAAAAATTAGAACCGTCCCAAAGTGGAATGGGCTTTTGTAGCAGATTACCCCTAAGTAAGGGACTTTAATTGAAGTCTGGATGATGTTGTCAGCAGATTACAGGTGGGATGAATGGGGTTATAACCCCTAAAGTCTCTTACAATTCTTAGATTCTGTGACTGTGGCTAGACATACAGGTGTTGGCATTCAAGATGGGATTAGGTTGAGAAATGGATGCCATTCTATACAGTCTAGTATTTAAGGCCTTGAATTGTTCTTCTTTCTGCTAGGGATATGTTCCATCTGTGTTCCGAACTCGAACCATGGTGTTTTGAGCAGGTAGCACAGTGACTGGCATATATAGCATGTACCTAATAAATATTTGTTGGCTGATTAATTGACTGTGTCCCTCTTAATCTAACATATTTTTTTAAAAAAATCTTACTTGGTCTACCTCTGTTTCTGAGAAGAGTTCCATATCTATGTTCAGATCCTGGTATTAAATCTGATGTTGATTCCTGATTTATTCTTTGGCAATTTGGTTCTTGACCCTGGATTAGAGTTCGTGGTGTTATAGGGCAAAATAATTAAGATTTTGCTTCAGGACATTAGGATTTATGGTTGTCCACAGTCCCATCATGGGGTTTGCTTCCTTCCCTTACTTCAGCCACATCATACCTGCTTGATGAGGGTGGGTCCTAATGCAAACTTTCTTTTTTTGGTGACCATATTTCTGACTCCCAACTGCGATCTCCTCTTCTGTCTTCCCAGTCATGGTCAGATCTTCAAAATCATAGAAACCTATAGTTTATCAGCACATACTTCTTCTGCCCCACAGCTTCCCCACTGCTGCCTTAGCTCAGGCACAACAATTTCTACCTGTGATTCTAGTACCTTGATTCTGAATAACTCTGCTAGAGTAGCCCAGTAGAAAGATCTCTATCCCTTCCTTTATTCAACACAGAGTCCCTAAGGATTGGGTACCTGGATCTCCTGTCAAAGATACCATTACTGCTCCCACCCAACAAAATTTCTATGTCATTTGTATTTATTGAGGTGATCAAAGAGTAGTAATAGAAATGACAGGGCAGGGCCCTTGTTATAACTCCAGTGTCTTACACAAAACTTGGAGAATCCCAGAATCTTAGAACTGGAAGGGACTACATAAATTATCTGGTCAAGCACTTGAGTTGGAATCTCATTTATAGTTCTCCAGACAAGTGACCAATTTGCCTGTACTTGAATACCTCCAGGGACTTTCTTATAGTTCTGGGTGGTGGTGGTGGTGGCAGTTAAGTGGTGCAGTGGAGCAATTCCTGGATCTAGAATCAGGAAGAGTTGAGTTCAAATCTGACCTCAGACACTTACTTAGGTGAAAACATAGCCCAGAACAAACTGTGTGACACTGGGCAAGTCACTTAACCTGTTTATCTCAGTTTCCTCATCTGTAAAATGATCTGGAGAAGGAAATGGCAAACCACTCCAGTATCTTTGCCAAGAAAACCCCAAATGGCATCATGAAGGGTCTGGACACAACTGAAATGACTGAACAACACCATTGTTTTTTCTTTATACATACATGAAGCCTAAATGTACCTCTCTGCAACTTTTCTCCTTGCCCCCAGTTCTAGCCTTCAAGGCTAAGTAGAACAAATCTAATGCCTCTTTATATGACAGGCTCTTCAAATATTTGAAAAATATAAGGATCTGCACACTGCCTAATGAAATCTCTCTAGTATTCAGTTTGGGAAGATCTTTCACTAGTCGCAAGATAGATGTACCAATACAGCAACTTGTTCCTGTTACCCCAGGGACCTCAGTGACAGATTAAACTTTATACTTTAGGGTTTGGCCAAGGTCTTTTCTTCATGTCTTTTAAAATAGGAAATAGAACTCATAATTTGTTATTTCATCACGTGGGCTGAAACCCATTGCACTATATCTGGTCATCACTTAGATATGCCTCACTTTATGGAATAGTTTTTTTTTTCTTTTTCCAAAAAGCTGGGTACAAGTTGAATTTTGATCAACCGAATTATCCTTTGAATACACCTTTGGCAAAATTATATGCTAAGAAACTTGTCCTGCATTTAAGTGTTTTTTTTTTTGATATGGAACATCATCCCCTAATTTATATTTTATATTTGAATTCAAATCCTATCTCTAACATATTCTCTCTCTCTCTTTCTCTCCCTCTCTCTCCACATACACATATATATGTATGTATGAATTTATATTTCTAATATAGTACAGACACCCAGTATCACCCCAGAAGTCTATTATGTAATTAGCACTAATCATAGCATGATCCCTTCCTTCCATGGATTGAAATACATGTGTATGAACCTGGTGAAAGAAGGTAATGGGGTCTATTGAGAAAATGACCTCTGAACCCTGTTCAGTTAGTGTCTTAGAAAGAATGGTGTATGAACTCAAAGTAATTGAGGTCTGCAACTAAATGCAAGAGCACTTAAGTCAGGCAATCAGATCAAACAGGTGATAATACAGCTCAGCACAAACTGTTTCTTACAATCAGACCTCCTCTGTAAGCACAAACAAGCAAGGACATAGGAAATGAAAGGCTATTAACTGAAATAGAAAGTGACAGACTTAGGAATAAGTCTGACTCTTGCCTGTAGTTTCTGAGAAGCCCTAAGGGGCCTCTGGCATGAGTGCATCTTACTCTGAAGCCCTGTCTCCATTCCAGGAAGTCATGAGTGCCAGATGCTCATTCTGATTTCCCACATCCCAAATGGGAGGAACTTTTTTCTAATTTACAGGGATGTTCTGAGGCTTTACACAAAAACTCTTCCTCAGAGGGTTATTAAGGACAGCAGATGACTGATGGGATAGATGACTATTGGGAATTTTGAGGTTTCTTTTCTGAACCTCACTTAAACTCTTTGCTTTTTGGAGGTCACTTAGGGGTTAAGTGACTTGCCCAAGGTCACATGGCTAGTTAGTATGTCAAGTATCTGAAGCCAGATTTGAACTCAGGTCCTCCTGACTCCAGGGCCGGTGCTATATTCACTGCGCCACCTAGCTGCCCCCACTTAAACTCTTAAATGACATAGGTATAAATACCTGACAAGACTGCTTTGAGGAAAATGTTTAGTGTGCCTTCAAGAGTTATATAAATGTGAGCTGTTGTTAACAGAAATAATGTTTGGTGGGGTTGTTAATATGTATGTAGCAGACATGAGCTTTTTGAAGTTCTGTGCTGTGATCCTTGATATGGGCCTCAGAAGATGAGATGAGGTCATAACAGATTTAGGGAATTATAGATTTAGGTTGAATGGTTTAGCCAGGGGTAAGGAACCTATGGCCTTTAGCTCACATGTGGCCTTCTAGATCCTTGGGTGAGGCCTTTTGACTGAGTTTAAGTTTTACAGAACAAATCCTTTTATTAAGGGGATTTGTTCTGTGAA
Organism: Pseudochirops corinnae; assembly: GCA_028646515.1. Taxonomy (NCBI): domain Eukaryota; kingdom Metazoa; phylum Chordata; class Mammalia; order Diprotodontia; family Pseudocheiridae; genus Pseudochirops; species Pseudochirops corinnae. The sequence continues at coordinate 78,650,152 of CM053591.1, forward strand.
GTTTGGATTCAGTCAAAGGGCTACACGTGAGGACACTGAAGACCATATGTGGCCTCGAGGCTGCAGGTCATCCACCCCTGGAGGCAGAATGGACTAAAAAGATGTCAGAATGTGTGGATTCAAAGAGGATCAGGAATAAGAATTTTTATTAACTGGTACTATGAAATTTTAAGGGGCTGAATTCCTTTCATGTCCACCTTGTAAAAGATAGAGCCATAACGAGGAATTTTTGTGCTCAGGACAAGTGCCACAAGCATTGTCTGGAGAAAGTGGCATGAAACACACCTTCCATGGGGAGGGGAGACTGGGAGAGTAGAGAAAGGGAAGAAATTCACCCCCATCCTCCATCTAATAGCTTCCTATTTTAATTATTCTTGCTAACTTAATGCAAGGCAAAATTATTTCTATGCAGCTGAAGGACTGGAATTACTATCTTCTAAACTGGGCACCATGGCCAAGAACTCTGTTACTTCACTTTTGTCAAATCTCTCTCCTACAGTATCTCTGGTAGTAGCATGGTGTTGCAGCTAGGGAATAGAGAAAAGGAAATAAGACAAGTAAAACAATTCTCTGTCAGAGAATGAACATCTTTCCTTATTCTTCAGGACAATAGTCAATAATTTTTCCATTTCAGAGTCATGAGTACACCACTCCTCTTAGGGCTCTTCTCTCTGGAAAGGTGTGGGGAGGGGAGTGTATTGTGAATCCTGAAAACTACTTGCTCCCAAAATAACAAATATTGCTTATCCATACAGAATTACCAACATATTCTCAGAATCATCTGATCATTGGGAAGGGACTACCAGAACTGAGAATCATTGGGTGTTCTTTATATGGGTTTTCATGGTCAAAGCATTAATTACTAAGGGGTTGGTCAACTGGGTGATGTCTTTTTGTACTTAGCTGGGTGGGCCCTCAAAAAGAATACAAAATCTGAAGCTGGGAATGTGATATTCAGAGACTTTTTAGTATGGTTGAATCTGACATAGTCTGTGGTCCACCAGCAGTGAAAAGGGGGCTGAATTTGGAGACTTGGGTTCATATATGATTTGTAACTTTGTTGCTGGTGTGACCTGAAAGAAATCACTTAAACCTTCGGGATTTTGGTTCCTCATTTGTAAAATGATCAGAATTTACTGAACTGAAAATTAAATTAGGTTTAAAAAAGAAGGGATTGTGGAACAGAATGTTGTAAACCAAAAATAAATAAATAAATTTTAAAAAAAAGAAATAAGAAATAAGATATGCTCATTCTAAGTCAGAGTATGTGGCTTGTAATATCAATGCATTTATTATGATATGTAAGAATCAATAATCAATAGTAGGAGTATAATTAATTATATCTTATAAATATATAATAATAATGCCCAGTCACCAAAAAAGGTGCAGAGAAAGTAAGAGTCCACTGTGTTTATACAGAAACCACTTGACAAAGTAAAATACAGTCTTAAATGCCCTCTCCCGACACACAAAAAAAGAATTTGCTACATGACCTCAAAGGTCCCTTCTGGCTCTAAATCCATGAACTTTCGCACGATTATTTTCACACAGTGATGAGACATTGGAAAAGGATTTTGTGGTAGTGTTTTGCCTTAGGAGGGAATAATTATTTTTCTGTAGCATAAATGTGTGTATATGAGCATGTATATATATTCACACACATATATATACATATGTACATATACTCCTATATATGCTATAAGAATATAATTATTTAGTTAATTATTAATATTTATTACTATTTTAGTTACTTATATAGCTATTTCCTTTTTAGTCACCAATTATTTACATTAGGGAAATTATTATACATATGTGTACATGTTTATTATGTAACATACATATATGTATTTTACATATACTATTGGATATATATGAGAAGAAAGGAGATAGTTGTGTGTGTGTGTGTATATATATATATCTGCATGTACACACACAAATATACATACACACATGCACACACATCTATTTTCTTCTCTTATAAAATCAGTTGGAGGACCTACTTCGAGGCATTATTAGGAACTTTTTTTTTTTTTGCCAGGGGAAACAAGAGACAGGAAAGACATGTTAGTGGTAGTGAAAAGGGAGACAGTAAAAATGGGACCCTAGCACAAGGAGAGGAATCTTACCCTTATGGAGTTCTTCTAGTAAATTACAATATAATCCAATCTGATGAGAATCCAATCAAACATCAGTCATGTGTAAGTCATTCTGCTAGACACTGGAGATAAGATGACCAAAAAAATCCCAACCAAACCAAAACAACCTTTATTTTTGAGGAACTTATTGCATTTTATTGGGAATACACCAAATAAATTGACATGCATACACACCATACTATGAGAAGACTTCATACTAACAGCTAAGGGAGCAAAAAAGGCTTCCTTTAAGAAGGGACATGTGAGTTGAGCTTAGAGAAAAACCTGAGATTCTGTGAGATGAAGGTAAAGACAGCATGTATTCTATGCTCCTGTCAAGGCATGGGAAATGGAATGCTGAGATGAAATCAGATATGACAACGTGGCTAGAACATAGGATGTACAAAGGACAGTACAGTAATCCCTTCCACATCATGACCTTTCTAGATACAGTTTTGATATGTTGTTGGTTGGCATAAGATGGGAATTTGGGGGGAGTTTTGTGGGAGCCACAGATGACACATGAAGATCAATAGATGGCACAAAAAGTTTAAAAACTCATAAATTCATAAAATAAATGTATAGTATTACATAATAACTCAAATTTTACAATAAGGTTCTGTAAATGTTCCATAAAAGAAAAATAAAAAAAAAATTAGACCTACTCAGATATGAAGGGAGAGCCAAAAAATTTTACTTGGATTTCCAGATCATGGGGGGTGCCACACCTCTAACCCTCATGATGTGGAAGGGCTAAATGTAATGTATAATACATCTACAAAGGTAGACTGGAGCAAGATTGCCAACAGAGGGGTCTGTATTTCATCTCTAATGCATTAGGGAGCCACTGAATGTACCTGAGAATGAGTGTGCCATTGGATTTAGGAATAATATTTTGGTAGTTGTGTGGAAGACGGATTAGAGAGGGGGGAAAGAGGTAGTCAGGAGTTCATTTAGGAGGCTCTTGCTATAGACCAGGTATAGATAATGAAGGCCTGAACTGTGGTTGTGGCCACAGATGGAGAAAGGACAGATTTGAAGGAGATACCATGGAAGTGGAATTGACAAGTCATGACAACAGGTTGAAGATGAGGAATGAGGGAGAGGGAAGATGCTAAAGTTATGAATGCTAATGAAAGGATCGTGGCACTTTTGACAGAAATGGGCACAGTTCTTTTGGTTTTTTTGTGTGTGTGGGAGGAGATAATGAATTCTGTTTTAGACATTTTTGAATTGAAGATGGCTATGAGACACACAGTTGGAGATATCTGAGAGAAGTAAATCAATCAATCTGAGGCTTTAGAATAAGTGTGAAAAGTCATTCAAATTAGAGTGACCTAAGTGTAAGAATCATGTTTGGATAAGCCAAAGTAAAAACTTGGTGACATCCCAGGGTTCATCCTGGATGTAGTAATCAGGCAGCTTAGAACTGTCATCATTCCAAAAATTGGGATGGGGTATAGCATTCCACCTAACTCCCCCTGAGAAGAAATTACCAGGGCAAAGGGAACAAGAGGCCTTAGTTTTTGTCTTTGGCCAACTTCTTTTTGGGCGGAGACCGATCTTGAAAGCTCTAAGGGTCCAAAGGATTTTGGATTGCCCATTTTTCCATCAGTGTCCTAGGAGCATTCCTGAATCAGCTGATCCACTCTGGCTGGACTGGAGAGAATAGATTCAGTTAAAGAAAATTGTAATGGTAGTGAATACAACATTTTTCTGGGACCTGGAGATTTAAAAGAATGAAAGAGTCGCTGCTTGAAAGGGTCTTCAATCTAATAGCAGGGATATGTCATACATACAAACAAGCATGGGCCTAGAAGAAGGGGCCCACATCACTAATATAGCCAGTAAAGTACCTCACAGAAAAGTATTTTTATAACCCAGAAAACTTTTTTCTTTAGTACTTGGACCCATAGACCCAAACTTCATATGTTTTTCTTCTTGGAGACAGACTCCATTCTTCTTTCAATGCATGAATAAGACAAGAGAAACTCATCACCATAACAGAAAGTTGGCTTCCCATAACATATTTCTTTTGAATATAGCAACTCTTAAATATCCAATCCCATATAGGTATATGGTAAGTCACTGCTTGCCTGGCTCCTTTCTTCCCTTGTGTCCACCTGATGCATTCATTTCCTGCTCACATTAAGATTTCCCATTGAGTCTTACAGTCCCTGATTCATGCCAGTTTGCCCTTTTCCCAAATACTATCTACTAAGGAACAGAGAAATCATAGTTTGCTTTAGTAGAGTGTGGATCCACATTGCTGGAATTACAGATTCTTGTGGTATGCAAGCATTTTTGTAACAGTACTAACACTAATAATAAATAAAAGTTATGATGGAAGGAGGTAGGTTTATTGGAAGAATATATTCATTGATAATATAAAGCATGGAATACAATCTATGGCCTGTTCAATAAATATCCACTGGATAAAGCTAATTACTGAACTCTGACATTCATGAAATCTATATATATTTGCTAGCAAGACCCATTGGTCAAATGTAGATCTATCAGCGTTTCAATAGGATACGCAGTCTAATTCTCATCTGTGTGGAGTGAACACAGCATATGTGAGAATCAGCTCTGATTGTTCTGGAAGACGTGAAGGGAGTCTGGGATGTAAATGATTATCCCTGATGGCATGTCATATCATTAGGATCCTGGCTTGGAAATGATGCTCAAGCCTGGGAGAAGAGGTTTGGTGTGTGATGTGTTTAGCTAATAGAGATGTATAGATCTATGAAAGAATTATAGATTTCTTGGCAATTTAAAAGATTGATTTGAACACTCAAGTTTTTGCTGCCCTTCTTCTCAATTAGTATGCATATTTGAAGTCCTTATTCTCATTCTGCTGAGGCTGCTTGGTTTCAGCCAGGGATCTTGTTTCATCAAGCACGTCTCTGACTTTTTCCAGCAGCCAGTTTGTTCCCCCACCCCACCCACCCCCATTTATGTGCCAGTAAGGTTGAGCATGGAATCAGTAAGTTTCCTCTAGTTAATAACCTCATTAATTTTTTTCCCATTCTTTAATCGGTCCTTTTCATTTCCTCAATTGTCAGAAATTCATTCTTTGAGTCGGGATCATCTGTGGTATTTAAAAGTACAAAATGACGTTCTCGTAAATATACAGAATGTAAAAATTATATATGAGTTTTAAAGACATTGATAACCTCTGTGAAATGTTCTGTCAGTTTTGATCCCCTTCCCTTCCTAAAGACTTTCTGATTCTGGGTCAAAGACTTTATATTTGGGCGGGCCTTGTAAGTAGCAATAGAAGCAGTTTTGTGAAACCTTCCTTCTTATCATGGTCTAATTTCTAGTCAGCTAGGTATCAAAATACTGGGCATGGAGTCAGGAAGACCTGAATTCAAATCTAGATTCTGACACTTTTTAACTGTGTTACTCTAGGCAAATCTCTTTACCCTGTCTGCCTCAGTTTCCTCAATAAGGAAAACTAATAAATAAAAAAAATTAGGATAATGATAACATTTACCTTGCAGGGTTGTTGTGAGGATCAACTGAAATAGTATTTTAAAGTGCTTAGTACAGTGCCTTGGACATGCCAGGCATTTAATAAATATTGTTCCCTTCCTTTCCCATTCCTGAACCTCATCAAATTGTGAAGCTGGTCTATTTTACTCATTTATTCATCCTTCCATGGTCTCTTACCCTCATTCAGCATTCTTATGCTAATTGGTCTGAGTCTTCATGCTTTCCTTTGGCCACTCACCAGCTAGGTGGTCCATCAAGCTTGTAGCTTCCCTCTAGCGCAGTGATTCTCAACCTTCCTAATGTTGCGACCCTTTAATACAGTTCCTCAGATCCCCAACCATAAAATTATTTTTGTTGCTACTTCATAACTGTAATTTTGCTACTGTTATGAATTGTAATGTAAATATCTGATATGCAGGATGCATTTTCATTGTTACAAATTGAACATAACCCACAGGTTGAGAACTGCTGCTCTAGCTCCTGATCTCTACCAGTCTTATGCTAAAAATGCTTCAAGACCCTGATGCAGTTTATGTGTTTGCTAATTAATGTAGTTTGGGAATACTTGAATGATATGTGATTTCATCAGTTTAGGGAACCCTAGTGTAGAAACTTCTTCCCCCATTGCTTATCTAAAACCAGTACATTCTGAAAATTTCTTTTTTTCTAGTTAAAGAAGCCATTCCTTGGCTCACTTCTTAAAGAGGCCTATTCACTGAGTGGGCTTTACCTCACTCTAAAATGAGTATATGAAAAGGCCTTAGACTAAAAGGGCCAGGGTCTCTCACTGCATCCTGGGTCATCTCCAGTCATCCTGATGAATATCTGGTCACTGGATCCAGGTGGTTCTGGAAGAGAAAATGAGGCTGGTGACCTTGCCCAGCCCTCACTCCCTCAAAACAAAGTCAACTTCAAGTCATGTCATCATTTCCCTGATGTCAGGCTCCTTTTTGAAAATGAAGGATAGACACAACAACAACCTAAACCCATCTACAACTTCGTAGATACCTTGAGTCTTAGGCACGTAGAGGCTAAGTGACTTGTCCAGGGTCATACAGCAAGTAAATATCAGAGAAAGGATTTGAATCCAGAGTGTCCTGATACCAAGTCTAGTACTATATTTATAATGCCTTGCTCACCTTACAACTAATAGATTATCCTACCTAAAAGGCTACAGCACATAGACAATTCCTAACAATTCAAGTGGTAGAAATATTAGGCACCTGTGTGACAGGCCATTTGAGATGAGGTAGAATGTATTTTGGTACAGCCAGTCTTCTAATGATTCTATTTAGAAAGTCACTATTTTACTGCAATGTAAGACAAGCTATAAAAGTTGAATCTGTGTGCCTATCATGAAGGTTGAGGAACCTCACGTTAACTGAGAAAAGGAGCTTCTGAAACCTTGTTAGACTGTTGATTTTAATTTGGTAGAAAATGTGCTTTTTTGTACATTTTAAACCAGGATAAGTCATTATAATTATATTTATAATTACAGGTATGAGACAACTAGGGAGATAAAGGTCTAGCACTGGAAATAAGAAGACCTTAGTTCAAATCTAGCCTCAGATTATCACTGGTTGTGTGACCTTGGGCAAGTCATTTAACATATGTCTGCCTCAGTTTCTTTCTCTGTAAAAGAGGGATAATAATAGCACCTACCTCCCAGGGTTGTTATGAGGATAAAAGGAGGAAATATTTATAAAACACTTTGTGAACCTAAAAGCACTATGTAAATGCTATTATTATTTTTAGTTTTTATCTTATTCCTCTATTAGAATGTAAGTGACATGAAAGCAGGAGTTCTCTTATTCAAACTCTATGTTTTTTCCAATGCTATAGATAAGATAGATACAATACATTTTTGGATTCTTAAATTTATATATATATTTGTTTTTAACCGTTCTTTTCTTTTTAAATTTTGAGTTCTAATTCTCTCCCTTCCACACACCTCTCTACCACACACTGAGAAGACAAGCAATATGGTATCAATTACATGTGAAATCATATTTCCATATTAGCCATATCACAAAAAGCTAAAAAATCAATTAAAAAATGTACCCCAATTTGGATTCAGAATTCATTAGTTCTCTCTCTGGAGATGAATGGCATTTTTTTTTTTCATGAGTTCTATGGAATTGTCTTGAGTCATTGTATTGATCAGAGAAGTCAAGTCTTTCACAGTTGATTATCATTACAACCTTCCTATTACTGTGCACAATGATCTCACTTCACTTTGTATCCCTTCATACAGATCTTGTTATGGTTTTCTGAAGCCACACACTTGCTATTTCTTATAGCCCATTAGTACTCCAGCACAGTCATATGCCACTACTTGTTCAACCATTCTCCAACGGATGAGCATCTTCTCAATTTCCAATTCTTTGCCACCATAAAAGAGCATCAATAGTTTTGTGCATATAAGTTCTGTCCCTTTTTCTCTGACCTCTTTGGGGATACAGACCTAGTAGTGGTACTGCAGGGTCAGATGGTATTTATAGTTTTATAACCCTCTGGGAATAGTTCAAATTATTCTCCAGAATGATGGGACCAGTTCCCAACTCCATCACCAATTTATTAGTGTACCTATTTCCCCACATTCCCATCCAGCATTTATTTCTAATAGATGTAAAGTGGAACCTCAGAGTTGTTTTATTTTCATTTTTCTGATCAATAGTGATTTAGGGCTTTTAAAAAAATGACTATAGCCTAGCTTTGATTTCTTCTTCTGATAATTGCTTATTCATATCCTTTGACCATGTTAATTAAGGAATGACTCTTCTTTTTATAAATTGGACTCAATTCTCTCTTTATTTTTTTAAAAGATGAGGCCTGTATCAAAGAAATTTGCCATAACATTTTTGATATTTCTTCATTGTCTATAGTGTCTTTTAGAGAAAAGATTATTTCTCTGATTTTTCTCTTTTAATTAGGTCTATTTTTGCTTTGTCTGAAATCACAATTGCTATTCCTGATTTTTCTTCTTCAGTTAAAATATAATAGATTCAACTCTAGCCCTTCATTTCAATGCTCTGTGTGTCTTTCTGTTTTAAGTGTGACTCTTGTAAACAACATATTATTGGATTCTGGTTTCCGATCCATTATGTTCTCCATTTTTATTTTATGAGTGAGCTCATCCCATTCACATACACAGTTGTGATTATTAACTGTGTATTTCTCCCTGTTCCATTTTCTTCCATTTATCCTTCTCTCTTTCTTTTTATCCTAACCCTACTCAAAGTCTGTTTTACTTGTGGCCACTGCCTTTCTTAATCTGCCCTCCCTTTTATCCCTTCCTCCATATCTTTTATCTCTTTTCTCTCTTATTTTCCTATTAAGTAAAATAGGTTTCTATGCCCAGTTGAGTGTGTATATATATTTTTCTTTCTTTAAAAAAATTCTGTTGAGGGTGAGGTTCAAGCATTGCCATTTCCCAAAAATTAGCCTCCAGTGCAAAAAAGTCTTTCTCATGACCTTTTTTATGTGAGAAAATTTCCCCATTCTACCTCTCACTTCCCCCTTCTGAAAGTGCATCCCTCCTCTTCCTCCTTTTCCTCCTCCTCCTCATCTTTCTGTTTCTCCTTCTCCTCCTCCTCCTCCTCTCATTCTCTTCCTCCTCCTCCTTCTCCTTCTCGTTCTCCTTCTCCTTCTGATTCTTCTGCTTCTTGTTATTCTGCTTCTGCTTCTTGTTCTTCTTCTTCTTCTGCTGCTGCTTCTGCTTCTTCTTCTCTCACATAACTGACTCACACTCATGTCCTCTGTCTATGTTGACTCCTTTTAACTACCCTAATAATGATAAAGTTCTTAGTAATTATATGCATCATCATCATATATAAGAATGTAAACAGTTTAAATTTGAGTACCTTATAATTACTCTTTCATGTTTACTTTTTTTTGTGCTTCTCTTGAATCCTTTGTTTCAATGTCAAATTTTCTATTCAGCTCTGGTCTTCTCATCAGGTATGCTTGAAAGTCTGATTTCATTAAATATCCATTTTTTTCTTTGAAGGATTATACTCAGTTTTGCTTTTTTGATTAGTCTTGTAATCCTAGGTATTTTGCCTTTCCGAATATATTTCATGCCTCTGCTCCTTTAATGTAGAATATGCTAAGTCTTGTGTAATCCTGACTATAGCTCGACAATATTTGAATTGTTTCTTCCTGGCTCCATGTAATATTCTATCCTTGACATGGGAATTCTGGAATTTGGATACAATATTCCTGGGAATTTTCATTTTGAGGTCTCTTTCATGAGGTGATTGATCAGTGGATTCTTTCAAGTCCTCTTTTACCTTCTGGGTCTTAGATGTTGAGGTGATTTTCTTCTATAATTTCTTGAAATGTGATGTCTAGGCTCTTGTATATATTTTCATTCAGGTAATACAATAATTCTTAGATTATCTCACTTCAGGCTATTTTCATATCAGTTGTTTTTCAGATGAAATATTTCACATTTTCTTCAATTTTTTTCTTTCTTTTGATTTTGTTTTATTGTTTCTTGAAATCTCATGGAATCAGTTTCCACTTTCCCAGTTCTAATTTTAAGAAATTATTTTCTTCAGTGACTATTTTTTGCCTCTTCTTTCATTTGGCCAGTTTTTGTTTTTAAAGAGATTTTTTTCAGTAAATTTTTGTCCTTTTTTTTTTTTTTACCAGTTAGTCAATTCTATTCTTTAAGATGTCTAGTATTTTTAAAATCAATATGTTAATTTTCTTTACATAATTTACATGACTTTTATTTCTTTTCCCAATTTTTCCTCTGCTGCTTTTATCTCTTTCCTTATCTCTTCTAGTTCTTTTTAGGCTTGGGTCCAAGTAGCATTTTTCTTTGAGGCTGTGCTTGCATTTGTTTCCACATTCTTGTCTTCCTTTGAGTTTGTGTCTTTGTCTTCCCTGACACTGTAGTAGCTTTTTTATGGTAAAGTTCTTTTTGTTGTTGTTTGCTAATTTTTCTAGGCTATTTCTTAACTTTTAACTTTGTGTTAAAGTTGGCTTCTGCTCACCAGGAGGGTGAGGGGTAGGGGTGGAATGAGGATGACATTGTCCTAAGCTTCAGCCGTTTTTATACTGCTGTTTTCAGAGCTAGTTCTGGGGTTCTGCAAGTTTTTGGAACTTCCAAGGTGATGTGATTTAGTGAGAGGTGTGATCACTGCTCTCTTTGTCTGTGCGCCTGTTTTTACCCAAGAAGGGCCCCTATCCCCTGCTGCCACAATGGCTAGGACTTCTATTGGCCCTGGAACTGTGATCAGGTCCCCTGCTCTCACTAACAAGAGTTAGTGATCCTTTTGGCCTTGGAACTGTGACTAGGGCCCCTGCCAGCAAATGGTCCCCTGTAATCTCCTTCTCAGCAGTTTTTCAGGCACCTTATTTTCTCTGGACTGAGAGATCCAGAAGCTGTGGCTGCTGCCACAGCTGTCCAAAGCACCTACAAAGCCTGCCACTGGTACTGTCACCACTGTGCTCTGGTTCAGCTCCCACCCAGGTGTCAACCTCTTCTGCTGACCTCCTAAGTTGTCTTTGGCTAGAAAAATGTCTTCCTTTGATCTTTTGTTGGCTCTACTGCTACAAAATTTGATTTGAGGAATTATCTTAATGTTGTTTAGAGGGGAATGTTGGGAGAATTCAGCTGGGTCTCTGCCTATACTCTGCTGTCTTAGGTCCACCCTCCATAAATTATTGTTGATTGAAATGAATGAATGAAAAGTCCATCTTGTAATAGTTGATTGAAATGACCTAATAGCAATCAATCAATCAGATTTGTTGTTTAACAGTTATTGAAACTAGATTGATAACATATAGGGTCTCTTTATTATGACCTTTAGAGTCTGGTCATTCCTTTACTATAAACTTTCAGTGACTTATCATTGCTTCCTGGATAATATATAAATGTCTGACTCTGAATTTCAAGGCCCTGTTCTTATCACATCCTCTTCCGTCACATTGTTTTTGCTCACTTTGGTTCTCAAGCCTGCTTCAAGTCCCTTTTCCTGATCTCCTCTCAGAGTTCATTCCTAACAACCCCCAAGTGGAAGTATGGCCTCCTTTATCAAATTTCTCATCGTAATTTGCCTAACTAGCTAGGTTGAATATTTAACTCTCCCTTTTACTTTAGTTTATTCCTATGCTTTTCTTCCTCAATTTTAGTTTAAACTCTTCGAGAACCAGGTCAGAAGTGATTTCATCTTTATATCCCCAGGGAAATGTTTTGTAAACCTTAGGTACTTAGTAAATATATCTTGAATTGAGTTGAGTGGCTCTCAAGTAATTTGTCAAGACCTGAAAGACTAAAGCAGTCTGATACTTGCTGTTAAGACATGCTGCACCTTCACTTACCCTCTGGAACTTCTAGAAAATTAATAAAGAGACTAGAAGGGGGAGATTTCATTGGACTCATGTCTGGTGCTATAGGTCCTCATACGATGAGGCTGTTGCATTTTTATTATTTTCTGATTCATGCATCTGTCTGGTCCAGAAAAAATGCCCCTGTCATTATTTTCATTGCTTTATGATGAATCACTAACAGATCATATTTATTGATATCCATTTATAATGTTAATATTTATTCATTAATCATATGGTCCCCTTCAAAGCTGGTTATAGATGGAATATTCTCTGAAAAATGCCAGACACTCTGCATTTGCTTTCAGCTATTAGGCTGTCTGCTGTAGGACATTAGTTGATGTGTTTAGCATTTATTTTACCTTTACTGGCAACTGGGAAATATATGAATTAAATACTTCCAATCAATGCGAGAAAATTTTAAACCTTCTAATTTATGAAAACAACATATACACACACAAACATTCACACACACATGCAAATGTACACTATCCCTAAAATTGGGACAGCCTATTTTAGCAATCAGTCATTTATCAATTCCTTACTTTATGCCCGGCACTATGCTAGGCACTGAATATACAAATACAAAGAATGAAACGGTATCTACTTTCAAAGAGCTTATATTCTCACAGGGGAGACAAGTTCATACATAAGTATATACAGAATAGATACAAATAAATACCCAATTAGGAAGTAATTAGGAAGAGAATTCTAGCAGATGGGGAAATCAATAGAAGGTGGTCCTTGGTGTGCTCTTTGAGGAGAAGAGGAATTTTCTTAAGAGAAGGTGAGGAAGTACATTCCAGGCATGTAGGACTGCTGGTACAAAGATATACAGATGGTGGGGGGAAGTTGTGTGTGAAGAGCAGAGATGAGGCCACTTTAGGGATGGTAGAGCATACGAGGGAAATAATGTATAAAGATATGGATAGATAAGTTGGGACCTTTTGTGAAAGACTTTAATAGCTAAATATAGGTTAATCTTTTATCCCAGAGGGAATGTGGAGCCACTGGAGTTTACGGAGTTGGAGGATGACTTCATCAGCACTATACTTAAGAGAAATAATTTCTCCAGCTGGGTGAGAGATAGACTGAGGTGAGGAGAGACTTGAGACAGGGAGATCCATTAGGAGGCTGTTGTAATAATCTAACTGAGAAGTGAAGAGTCTCTGACCTAAAGTAATGATTGTGTGAATAAAAAAAAGGCGGGATATTGGATAAGAGATCTTAGGGAGGTAAAAAATGGCAAAATTTAACAACCATTTGAATATGTAGTGTGATGAGTGAGGAATCATTGATAATATTGAGATTATAAACTTGGGAGACTGGAAGAATGTTGGTGCCTATCAGATATAGGCAATTTTGGGGGAGATGTGGGTTTGAGGGAAAGGTCCCCATTCTCAAAGAACTTACATTCTAATGAGAGAGACAATAAGTAAATAAATGTTTACAAATGTTTCTGAAACACCCAGGTTGAAATAAGTTCAGTGGAGAAATTAGGACTAGATATATAGATTTATGATTAATGAGAAGCTTGAACTAGTAGCATATCATAACTGGAATAGTTTGAACCCCATAATTTGGTATAGACCTAGATGTCTGTTTGTTACATACTTGGTAAATGTGAGTTCTACAACTCAAAGAAGGTCCCACATTGATGACATTTAGTATTTTGAGATTAGACTCCTCTTAAAGTCATAGATTAAGCGTCATGAAGATAAATACTACAAATCACTATTTCTGCACTTCAATCACTTCCCTATCCCCCTTCCCACGGCCTCTTCACTGTGAATTTCATAAATAACTCAGCGATTACAATCAACAACAATAGCAACAAAAATCTAAAAAGTAGTTGAGTTAGCAGTAGTGTATAAATTTGCTCTTACTTAATTTGGGGCCACACATGTAATAGAATTTGTGTTTGCTCTTCCTTCTCTGTGCTATTGAGGTTCTGGAAAGCTTCTTGTTTGCTTCAGGGAAGGTATAAAAGAAAGGCTAACTTAATTTTCATATCAATCAGAGAGCATCTTGGGAATCAGGGATTGCAGAGGGCTTGATATATGGGCCAGTGACTGGCACTCATTTCAATGAAGAATGTCCCCACCATAACCTGAATATAATCATTGGTCGTCACTTAGTCAACAAATCTTTATTAATCACTTTGTATGTGCCAAGCACCATGTTAAATGATAAGGAAGAAGATAACCCCTTCTGTTTGGGACCTGTTGAAACCCTGACAGGCTTACTGACCAATTTAAGGAATGATCTTCCTAGACAAGAAGGTACTCCATGGGTTTCGTCACCTTTATTTTACCCTCCAACATTTCCATAAGAATGAAAATTATGTTATTGAAACTTCGTTTCTGAATCACTGATCAAACAGTTGTTTTGTGATATGTTTTTCTTTAGACACGTAGGTCTAAGTAAGATCATTTTGCGTTAAGATAGTGCAATATATAACATAGTGTTGTTCTTTCCCCTTTTCCTGAACAAGACTGAAGAATGGAAGTCTTGGAGAGTCTTCCAGTTCATACAGCTGAAAAATTAGTTACTTTCTTTTAAAAAAATTTTATTAAAAAAATTTTAAGTTACTTTCTATATACCTAAATATCACGTACAGATCCTTATTTTTCTTCTTCTTATTACTTGGAATAATTGTCTAAAGACCACTACATAGCTTCATGGTGTAATAATAATAAGGCTGTCGTGAAATCCACAAACATTAAAGTTAGGAAAACAATTACAGAGAAATCCAGACAGTAGCTTAATTTTATTCCTAGTACATAGTTATTCCAAAAATAGATCTTTTTTATTATGCCCACAAACAGCAGTGGATTCACATTTGTATAGGCATAGCAAAATTCATTTTATACACGATATTTCCTGCCTAAAACAAGATATTTCACCTCCTACAGATGAAAACCTCTTTTCTGGTAATGTTAACTGATAAGCCTTCCAAACCTACTTTCTCCTTGATCTCTGAAAGACTGGTGTTTTCATATGTCTCTGAAAACAGATGGCTTAATGCACTTTTATTTCAAAAAGAGATGCTTTCATCTTTGATCGAAAACACAGGGACATGTAAGGAAGCAAGAGACAATTCCACAGCTGGTTGATACTCTTGTAGCATGACTGTTAGACTTTTATTATTTCATGATCTGAAACATCCTAAGTGTCAGCTGAATGGACATGAAGACTTCAGATTTATGTAAGGAGAAATAGGGTTTTTCACTGATCAGAATACAGTGTAAATAAAAGTCTGCTTTTTTCAGTTTCATACACACACATATATGGATATACATATACAATGTATATACACATATATACACACATGCACTTATACAGACATATCTATCTATCTATCTATCTATCTATCTATCTATCTATCTATCTGTCTACCATAAAGGCAGGGATATGTAAAAAGGTAGATAATAATTCCTTACTTTCTTTATTTAGTTTGCTACTAACCTAATTTTCACGTCAATCAGAGAGCATCTTGGGAATGAGGGATTGCAGAGGGCTTGATATGTGGGCCAGTGATGCACTGATTTCAATGAAGAGTGTCCCCACCATAAACTGAATATAGCCATTAGTCATCAGCTAAGTCAACAAATCTTTGTTAATCACCTAGTATGTGCCACTATGTTAAATGATAAAGATGAGGATAATCCCTTCTGTTTGGGACCTGTTGAAACCTTGACAGGCTTACTGACCAATTTAAGGGATGATCTTCCTACACAGAATTTACTGTTTTTTTGAATGTACATTGCTGAAACCCGGTAACTTTTTAGCATTCTTCACTTCCCCCCTACCTTTTCCTGGCTGTGAAGCCAACTAGTTGGGCATCTTCTTTCTTCCTGTCTCTCTGTCTCTGTCTCTGTCTCTGTCCCTCTCTCTCTCTCTCTCTTTCTCTCCCCCCCCCTCTTCTTTTCTTCCCTCTCTCTCTCCCCCCTACTCCTTCTATTTAGGTAGAGCTGAAACAACACTCTCTTGTTCTATTCCCTCAAGGCTGGTAACTTGTAAGCTTGATTCTCTTTTTTAAAAAACAAGTTTGTTCTCTTTGTCTGCAAGTATATTATTACTTAAGATCAGGGTGATTGTGGAGGGATAGACCTGGGAATTTATGTAGTTTGCAGACCAATCTATACTAGAACCCTGTGGGTCTGGGCAAGGGAGGTTAAACAACTTTACTGGGGTCCTATCAAGTCCCAGTTTAGTTTTATGCATGACGTTCTAACTTTACAATCATACCCTAAAGTTTTGAAATTATTTATTTTTTAATATTTCCCCCCAATTACATGTAAAATTCTTAATATTCATTTAAAAAAAAATTGATTTCCAAATTCTCTCCTACCCTCCCTCCCCACTTCCTCATTGAGAAGGCAAGCCCACCACACCTTCTACATCACAACTTCCCCATAGAGCATTCAATATACTATGGGTGGCATAAGAAATTAAATGGGAAGTTTTGAGGAGCTTCAAAGAAGCCACACCTGAAGGTTAACAGATGACACAGAGCCTATGAACAAATACTTAACCCAAGTTTTACAGTGGAGTGCTATAAACACCCTATAAAAGAAAAAGAAAAAAAATCAGATTTCTTCTCTGGTATAAAGGGAAGGCCAAAAAATTTTATGTGGATTTTCCTGATCATGATGGTTCCATGCTCCTAATGCCTGTGATGTGGAAGTGATAACTGTACATTACTCTAAAATTTGAACTTTGTATTCATTTAGATTTCCCTTGGAAGACTGAAATGAAAAGGATCTTCATACCTCTTGTCTGTGTTCAAATGAGGAGACAAGACTTAGCCTTTGGTAGGAAAAGTCTCAGGCCTTTATCCTCCCACCAGGGCTGGCCCATAAGTTAGTTCAAGGTTCTATATTATTGGTTCTTTCTCTGCAATGTCTCTATGTTCCTTCTTTCAGGTAAAGGAACTTGGAGATGGCTACAACTTTGTGAATGTTTAGAGGTCAGGAGAGAGAGCCACCAGAAATCGAGGACCTGCAATCCGTGCTGGAATTTGCAGCAAGCCAGATGGTGAGGGACTAAGTCTCTAACACAACCTGCTCAAGATATTATTCTTCTTTGAAGAGGGCCTTCTGTTGACCTGTAAGCACAAATTGAGTGCCTTTGATGAATGGAAATAGGTATTTTTAGCTTTTTCATAAAAAAAGAGCACATGTGTAACTGTGACCAAGTACCTTATGCTCCACTAGTTTAAGTACTCATTTCTGGGCAATCCTAGGTCATAGTAACATAAATCTATAGCTGAAATGTCCCCCAGAGACCATCTAGACCAATTGCCTTATTTTCCAGATGAGGAAACCAATGTCCACATAGATTTAGTGACTTGCTAAACATCACACAGGTAGCAAGCATCAGAAGTAGATTTTAACCCAAATCCTCTGACTAGCACCAGGGTTTGTCTGTTTGCCTTTCACTTTCCCACTGGATTAGGAGTCAGGAAGATGAAATTTTGGTCCCAGATCTATGATTTATTGTCTGGCTTTGGGCAAATTCTATCACATTTCTGATTCTCAATTTACTCATCTAAAAATAAAAACAAAAAAAAATTTATTCTCCCTGCCTCTATGTATTTGTGAAAGTATTGTGTAAATTGTTAGAAAAATGTAAAATATTCTGATTTACTTAGGTTTTTAAGTGAAGGAAATTTGAGGAAATTTAAGGAAGAAACTTTAATTCCCATGTACTCATTCCTAAATATATTATCATTGGTAACAAAGTGATATTCCTTCTAGTCAAAATGGATTTTTTTTTCAATAGAGAACACATTAGAAGATCCTCAAACTTTTTCATGATGTGATTGCACAATTTTGAGAATTAAATGAGCTTCCAGGAAACCACTTAGAAAAAAAAAATCCTCCAAATTTTCAATAACACTTTGAAAGCCAAGAATCTGCTTTTCATGGAAAGTTGTTGTTCTCATGCTAGTTGAAAGCATTATACTTAGGTAGAATCTGTTCCTCTTCAAGGTGACACATTCAAATTAAAAAGAATTAGAACTGGAAGGGGCCTTGGAGATCATTTAGTCCAACAACTTCCTTTTATAGATGATGCAACTGAGGTCCAGAGAGATTGAGTGACATGTCCAAAGCAATGCAAATGATGAATGAGAGTTAGAATTAGCAGGAAGCTAGGAAGGAAATGAGAGTCTATAAAGAACCTATTATGTGTCAGCCCCTGATGCTAAGCATGTTACATATATTATCCCATTTGATCCTTATGTTAACTCTTTGAGAAAGGTGCTATTATTATCTTCATTTTACAATGGGGTAAACTGAGGCAGACTGAAGTTAAGTTATTTGCTCAGTGTGATGTAGCTAATAAGTGCCTGAGAGTGGATTTAAACTAACATCTTCCTGACTCCAGGCCTGGAACTCTAACCACTGTACCACCTGGCTACCTCTAGGACTAGAATTCAGGTGTTTAATCCTTTTTTTTCTTTTTTTTTCTTTTTTCTTTTTCTTTTGCTTTTTGGAGGGCAATTGGCCTTAAGTGACTTGCCTAAAGTCACACAGCTAGTAAGTGTGTCAAGTGTCTGAGGCAGGATTTGAACTCAGGTCCTCCTGACTCCAGGGCTGGTGCTCTATTCACTGCACCACCTAGCCACCCCTTGAGGTTTAATCCTTAAGAAAATTTTTAGAAACACCAGGGAAGCTGACTTTGTTGTCCTGTTAGTAGTGTCTTTTAATTCTCAAAGTCACAATGCTTTCTTAGTAATTTTAAATTTAATTCTAAATATGACTATCGTCATTCAACAAACTCAAGTTTTGTGTTTCTCAGCACAGGGCTCTTCATTTTTACCCTACTGCCTCTATTTTATCTCCTAAATGAAGGAAAATGGAGACCAAGTATGTTCATAAATGAGATAGAATTATGAGTAGAATGGATACATTTCTTAGAAAATTTGATCTACTGTATCCTGTTCAATGATACCCAAACTACAGGTTGATTTACTTGAAAAAAAATATTCACATTTTGAAAGGACTTAATTGAATAGTATTACTTTTAAGAGATGCTGGCTTCTTGTTTCCAGCTACTTAAAACAACAATAAGAGAAGCTGAGAGGAATCACAGACCCTTCCAATAATCTGCATTATTTTAAAAAAAAAAAAAAGCTGGGAAGCCAGAAAACATTGGGTAATGCCCTGTCTACTCTTTTCCAGTCTAAATTTGTACTTGATCCCAAAGATCAGTCATAAACAAATTTGGATCCTGATGGGATATTGCGGTATTATAGTGGAAAACATGCAGGCCTTGATGTCAGAAAGAGATGAGTTCAAATCCTATCCCTAATCATGTGACTATGTGACCACGGACAAGTAGCTTAAGCTTTCTGAGCCTCAGCTGACCCATCTGTAATAATGGAAGTAGTAATAATTATAATAATGATTCTGGTAGATTCTACCTCACACAATTATTCTGGGGCTCAAACGAGATTGTGTATTTTGGCCACCATAAAGTTTTCTACAAGTGAGGGTCCTACAAGGCTACGGCAAGGGAGTCACTGGGAAATGAGAGTGCTACCAAAAAAAAAAAGAGAGAGAGAACGGGAAAATTTAAATAATAAAATAAAAAATTAAGAAAAAAAAGGAAGAAAATTCCTACCTCATATGATTCCTACTGGGGCTGGAGGCAATTCTAAGGCCTGAAGAGTCGAGGGTCATAGGATTAAAGATTTAGAGCTAAAAGGCAAAGTTGAATTTATTTAATCTAAGGGTCGGCCCTTTTATTTTACATATCTGGAAATGGATTCCCAGAGAAACCAAGTGACTTGTCTAAGGTGACAGAGGTGTAAGTTTCAGAGACAGAATTGGAACCCAGGTCTTCTGCCTCCAGAGCCAGTGTTTTCTCAGCAAGACAATCAATCAAATGCGATCTGACCAGAACAAAAGTAGTGGGAGGGCAAAGGGAAACCCAGGTTTTCACTCATCCCTTAAGACTTTGCTCTGCTTTGTACCCTTCTTGGCAGGAAAAATAACAACAACAAAAAACTCAACAAAATACAGCAACCACAACAAAACCCCCAGCATCAGAACAGTTCTGTTCTTTCTTCCTGGAGGAAAGAGCAGCAACTGATAGCAATTAACAGCAACCTTTATCCATTTTTCTTTCCAGTCTTTCTCTGGTGGCTGTTCCACCCTCTTTTAAGGAATGTATGTGTGCTTGTGCCTTTAGGATTAATTTGAATAAGTAATAACCCTCAATTGATAGAAATAATTTTGTTTATGGATTTATATATTTTATTAGGGCTAGAAATTGGCCCCCAACTCCATGTGCTTATACATTCTAATTAAATATTAATCTCCCTTTGTTGACCCAGATTGTCTATTAGAGCTAAACTGGTTAAATATCTCACTGTTATTTAAAGATCCCAATTTACTTTTTAGCAAGGAGGAAGGAGAATTGTAATATGTGCTCCTAAGTCCCTTCCTAGAGTAGCGTACTTAAGAAATCAGGCAACTAATATGGACACATTTTGTTTTTGTTTTTAAGGAGTAAGATCTTTATCCCTTATGGCAACTGCTTCTGAGTCAAATTCTTCCTCCCTTGAGTAATTTTTTACCAAGCAGACTCTTAAGGAACTTGGTTTGAATCTTATCTCCATTGCTGTTCTGTTATTTGGATGGTCCTAGTAGAATGTAAGCCCTTCGAGGGTAAAGACTAATTGTTTTTCTTTTCATCCAGGCTAACGCAGTACCTGGCATATAGTAGGTCCTTAATCGATGTTTGCAGAATTGAACTAAATTTAATTGATTTGTCTTCCAGTAACTCTCTTACCCTCCTTAGACTTCAATTCTTCCATCTTCAATATCTAGGTTCCTTTTATTTCTGAGTGTTATTGTACTATATCTGCTACATTGGGTATTCCCTCCCCACTTTTGATCCTTTAATATGGAGAGATCTTGCTCTGTGCATATACCAAAGTGGCAGAATTCCAAGCTTAATCAAGAGAATTCAAAGACCACAGAGTCACTCTGTAGTCAACCAAGCAAGCTTCATGGCCTCATTATACCACCTTACTAACGTAACCTAAGCTAATGTGACAAATCTATTTTATGTGATAACTTGATTTCTCAGATTTATTCTGATTGAAGGAGTCAGTCACAGAGTCAGGGTATAAAATTGATTTGCTTCTTTTAATGCCTCTACAAAATTCAAATGATAAAGAGCCCTGTCTCTGTCTCTCCCCATCTCTCTCTCTGTCTCTCTCTGTCTGTCTCTCTGTCTCTCTCTTTCTTTCTCTCTCTCTCTCTCGCAAATCTGCAAACATAGTCATATCCTTCCCCAAATCTTTTTCATAGAATATACCAAAATAGCTTTTAAAACAAGATAATAAAGTAAAGGAAAATCACTTATGATTTGAAAATTGGATGGAAAATTTTCTTCTGGAGATGGGCTTGGTGAGTGAGAGCATATTAGAGGACACTGAATGGCTGAGCAGTGTGTGAAGGAGCCTTGATTGCACTGAGAGGTTCATGATTAACCAGCTGGAGAAATGCTGTAAAAGGCTGCAGCTCCTAATGGAGTTAGCCAAGGACAATGTGATAGAAATGCTACTCCAGGATGACTGATGTAAATGTCCTTGCTGCAAACCATTTCACTTTTTACCTTCTTCCTCTCTTCTCCATTTCTTCTCTTTCTTCTTTCCACTTGAATATTCTGTTAGCACCTTAAAAACTCAACATGACTCGAAGAGAATCCAATACATTTCCCCATCCTTGAGGAAAAGTCTATACATATACATATATATACATATACATATATATATATATATATACACACACACACATATACATATATACACATATACATATATATACACACACATATACATATATATACATATACATATATACACACACATATACATATATATACATATACATATATACACACACATATACATATATACATATACATATATATACACACACATATACATATATACATATACATATATATACACACACATACATATATATACATATACATATATACACACACATATACATATATACACATGTATGTATCTATGTTTATATACATGTGTACATTTATGTGTGTGCATGCGTGTGTGTGTGTATCCCCCCCACCTTCTCTGTAGCCTGACTAGAATAGTGCTGGGCTGCTATATATCAAAACCCATACCTCCTCCCTACTTTCCTATTTGATTTGCAGGTACCATTTCCTTCCAAAGATTCAGGTTTGGAACCTTGGAGTCCTTCTGGTTGTCAACTGTCAAATGTCTACTCTGCAACATTTCTTAGTATCTGGTCTCATCTCTTCTCTCACAGAGCTTTTACCCTAATTCAAGCCCTGATGAAAGCTTTCTATTTGGATCACTGCAATTCTCTCTTATTTGCTCCAAATTTCTCCCTTTTCCAGGCATCTACCGTATAGCCGTGAAATTAGTATCCCTAAAACATGAATATGATCACATCATTCTCCTACTTAAAAAAACAAAACAAAACCTTCAATGGATACCTGCTGACTAGGATAAAATATTATACCTTTAGTCAGACATTTAAAATCCTCCACCATCCAACTTCCACCTATTTTTCCAGCCTTATTTTATTTTATTCCCGTTTTGTTTTTTGCTTTTTGGAGGGCAATTGGGGTTAAGTGACTTGCCTAAAGTCACATGGCTAGTAACTGTGTCAAGCGTCTGAGGCAGAATTTGAACTCAGGTCCTCCTGACTTGAAGGCCAGTGCCCTATTCAGTGCGCCACCTAGCTGCCCCATTTTATTCCCTTTCATGGACTCTGCTACTGCCATCCTTAACTGCTGGTTGTTCCCTCTATGCAG
This sequence comes from Pseudochirops corinnae, assembly GCA_028646515.1. Taxonomy (NCBI): domain Eukaryota; kingdom Metazoa; phylum Chordata; class Mammalia; order Diprotodontia; family Pseudocheiridae; genus Pseudochirops; species Pseudochirops corinnae. The sequence goes on from CM053591.1 coordinate 78,672,957, forward strand.
CATTTGGTTTTTTTTGGTTCTGGAATTTTGCAGTTCATTCTGTTCCCCCCCTTACCCTCTCCCCAATATCCAGAATAAACTCCCTCTTCATTTCTGTCTCATGGAATCCCTAGGTTCCTTCAAAGCATGCCTCAGGTATCACTTCTTCTGAAAGGCCTTCCCTGATTTTTCTTGGAATTGTTCATGCTCTTTCCTTCAAAACTACTTTGTGTCACTTGGTGTACTTTTTGTTTTTATTTTTCTGTGTGTATGTTGAGTGCTTCCAGCAGACTGGGAGCTTTGAAGGCTGCCTGTATTGTTTTTGTATCTGTATTCCCAGTATCTAAGAGAGTGCTTGCACGTTTATGCACTTTATAAAGATTCCTTAGACTGAACTGTATATTGAGAATGCATTTGTTGCATTATTTTAGCAGAGTTAGCAGTTCTGGTATTTTCATTATTGGAGAGCACTTTCCATCAGTTTCAGAACAGGCACTTTCCATCTTTCCCAATCAACTGTCATGTGCATTTATTTGGTTTATTTTAATCCATAATGAAATCTGGGCCAATCTGGCCAGGGCCTTCCTGGCAAATTGAATGGGAAAGATGTGTTGATTTCCTGGCCTTTTAGACAGAATCCTGAAATTAAGTGTACAATACTCAATTGTCCTCAGTGCTCAATAAGGAGTATTGTCCTCCTCTCCAAAAAATCTCCCTGATAATTGCCTCAGCTTCTCATAAACTCTGGAGAACCAGCCCCTGTAGCTAATATTTATAAGGCATGTTAAGGTTTGCAAAGCCTGTTTATCATATTGTTCATGTAATCCTCTCAGTAGCCCCGTAAGTCTGGTTCTAGAGGTTCCTCATTCTATAGCTCAGGAAAGGGAGGCTTTCAGAGATTCAGTGACTTGATCATGGACACAGAACTCGTAAGTGTCAGAGACAAGCTTGACCTCCAATTTATCCTGACTCCAAGCACTCTATTTTATTCTCTCCCCCTTGATGTGGGAGCCACACAGAATACAAAAACAAATTTTTGAATGCTTCTGTGCAAAGGTGGAATGGAAGTTATTTAAATTTGAGAGCAGAGTTCTATTTCCTTGCAGTTGGGAGGAGAGAACTCATTTCATTTCTGTCAATATTTTACCATCCTGTCTTTGTAATTCTCATTCTTCCTGCAAAGCCTGTAATAATGTTTTGCCCAGTGGCTCTTGGTGGGATTCATTTGTCGGCACCACTCCCAGATTCTGAACACAAAACTCTTAACACACCATTGAATGTTTGGCTCCAAGGATAGGGAGTGCATTTCATTTTTTCCCTTTTCAGATGTATTCCCTTTCCTGCACTGAAACCGGTGGGTGTGAATAATGAATTTAAAGGAGTTCAGACATTGTCTTTTCAAAGCCACTACCGAGAGCAAAGAAAGTTGAGGACGGTAGGAGGCTTGTTATTGCTCCCTGAAGAAGTGTGGGCTGTTTGAGTGACTTAGAGATCAACACTTATTTAACCCAGAAAACAGGTGTTTATGTCAATTTGAGCCCCTGCAAAATCAGAATACACATTTTGAAGGTTACTAATGGAATATAGAAAGACTTCTTTTTTCTCTCTTCCCAACTTTTCTCCCACTGAAATATCCTGCAATTCTAAGACAATCTAACTTATTTCTTGGATTAATTAACTCTATGGCTATCAAATTCATGTACATAAATGCTTCTATTTTTAAAGAAATATGGCTGGTTTCTAAGAGTCGTTCAAGAACAGTCAGCATGCTTAAAATATACCATTTAGAAAGTTATATTTTTGTGACACCACTATTGTGTTTTTAAAATGAAAAAAGAAAAGTAGTTTTTCTTTTCTTTCTCCAGTAGTTGTCTCACCCTGTAGATGCCTCTATCCAGAGTTCCACTCTCTTGATTGGTGATTCCCTAGCTCAGACAACCATTTCATGAGATAACCTTTCCATGCTCACTACATTCCCTGCTCTGCTCTTAGTCTTCCAAACTTCCCCATTTTTCCCATTTCTGTTTCTCCTTAGTATGTTATCTTTTTTCTTGAAAATGTAAGCTCTTTCAGGACAGAGAATATCTTGTTTGTTTATCTTTGTATCCTCAGAATTTAGCCTGGTATACAACAAGCACTTACTAAATGCTCTCCCTGACTTAATAATATGGACTTGCCACACCTTGTCACATGTCTGATATATGTGCATGTGTGCATATGATAGGCATACACCTCACAAGATGAGGGAAGTCATACACATGTGCAACATTTGCATTCATATACGTACACATGTGTATCTGCATACATTCATGCATGTGCATCATATATGCAATACTATATGTGGAGACACACATGCATATATGTGTGTCTCCACATATGTGTATGCACATATGCTCACATACATGTTATATGTAATAGGTATGTATTCACATTTAAATTGTAGCTATAGGTAAAGGAAATTTATCCTTTATATCCTTTACCTAGAGAAACAATTTGAATAAATATATGTGTATGTATAGATAGATAAATAGATTGATGAGGAAAAAGGTTAAGTAAAATGTATCAATCTGTGTATATATGTATATATCTATGCACCTACATATATGATATACGTGCATGTATGTGTGTGTGTTTGTGTAGACTTCCAGCATTAGACTTATAGTACCACCCTAAAGACTTGACTCCCTTGAGAAGAAAACAAAATTGGATTTCCAGAGACATAATTCCTTTCCCATCAAGTCTATTCCAAATAACTCATAGTAGAAAACAAAACCCAGGTCTTGTGCTCAGTCATGTATGGCTCAGGTCTGGCTCCTGCAGCTGTGGGGGCACATGTATAATTTTTGTCTCCTTAAGACACTCCTGCTGTACAGCAACTCCCCCTTCTTTTTCTACATGTTGGATTCTGAGATTCTCTTGTTCTAAGAGGCAGTCACTTTTCAGGCCTTCTCCATTCTCTCTCTAGAAGACTGGGTCCCCAAACTCTAGAAGAAGTCAAGTTTTGCCCAGGAAATCCCCACCCTCTTTTTCTACATGTCCAGGTGCTAGAACTGTTACTATTCAGGAACTTCCCTTCTTTCTTTAGAAGGCTGAACTTCAAGAACTCCTGTGCTTGGTTTCTTAGATTCCACTTTCCTGGGACCATGTGACTGAGAGGATATGCAATTGCAAAATTCTTCTGTAGCTGAGTATAGTGGATATAGGCACAAAGAGTCCAAGTCCTCAGGATTTAGGAATTTTTACCATTCTCACCATGACCTGACAGCTGCCACCATCTTTTGGATATAGAAGTTGTCTTCTCTGGATCTCAGATGGGAACTATTCATCAGTTCCTACATCAATGTGTAGGCACCCATTCAGGGACAAAAGCTGGTTCTTGGGTCTCTGACTTCTGCACTCTACTCAGTTCTCTCTAGATCCTAGTCTAAAGGACTCACCTCTCACACATAGTAGATATTTGTGTGATACTACTGCTTCTTATACATAGTGCCTCACTGTATGCAAACAGCTGGAAATGTTAAAGAAAAGAGTACTGGTGTGAGACTAGCATATGGCTGGGACCATAGTACTAATACAAGGGAATAAGAGCTAAAATTCTTAGTGACCCAGAGCCAAAGCATGACACTAACAGGGATGAGGAACCTGCGGCTTTGAGGACACATGTGGTTCTATAAATCCTCAAGTGCAGCTCTTTGACTGAATCCAAACTTCATAGAACAAAACCTAGAGGGCTACATATGTCCTAAGGCTAGGTTCCCCACCCCAGCGCTAACCCATAAGATCCTGAGTCAATCAATTTACCCCCAGGTGATCCACAATAGTCCAAGACAATCTATAGAGCCCTAATAGATAAGACTTAAGGAAATGTCCTCATCCTAAGTGAGGGTTAATGAGCTTGTCTATATCTTCCATATAAAGATGATAATCTCACAAAGGTTCACCAGCATAAAAGCTCAAGATTATCAAAGATTTACCATATGGTGCCATCAAAGTCATTGACAAAAAGTATTATATAGCATGGGAACAAGGACAAGTCCTTGGGGGAAAGGGGGCCCTTCATTGCAGACACCTTTTGAAGTTGACATTGAACCCTTATACTTTGCTCCTAACCATTCAAACTCTCTGAATCCACAGGATTGGATCATCATCTATCATGACTCGCCTTCTTTTACACAAGAACAGCATAAGAGACTTTGTCAAATGCATTTTGAAAATCTAAGCAAAATGTGTTGGTAGCATTTCCCTGATTTACTGGTCTAGTAATCTTGGGGGGGTGGCAGAGGGTTTAGTTCACTAAAAGCTAGTATTTTCTGAATTCTACCATAGATGCTATTCTAGCTCTTTAGAAAGAGAACTGACATTTACATAGTATTTATAGTGTTAGTGGGGTTTTAAACAATGTATTAAAGCAATAGTAAAGGAAGAGAATAGCAATAGGTGTCAGGGAATCATGCTGAGAACAAGGCATGTAATAGTAGGGAGAAAGCCATGTATGGAGGGAATCATGGGCAGGGATAACATTCACCTCAGTAGAAGAATAGAAATGATTATTTCAAGCATTGTCATGTCTCCTCAAATCACACTATACCAATTTATGCTCAAAGACAAGGTCCTAGTAAGGAAGAAGAAAATTAGTTGTAAGAGGCAGGACTATTTAAAAAATATTTTAAAGTACTACTGTCAATTCTGGCCAAAGACATTTAACTTTATCTCAATGTACTTAAAATATTCTTTTAAAATATCTTAGTCTAATGGACAACTTCACCTGTCACATTCTTTTATGTTACATATTTATATGATCCTACCATTGTTTTATATTATTGAAGATTATCAGACATTTTCTTCAATAAAATAATTAAAAGCATTAAATGAAGAAAAAAAATTGGTTTGACAGTGAGAATAGTATATAGGTGTCTGGGACCATGATGTTGGGGAGCAAAAGTTGAAACTATTAGGGTTGTATAATAATTGAAGGAGTTCAGTTAGAAAATAGAATGAGAGAAAGATAATGGAACCTTTATAGTTCACCTAGCTTATCTACAGAGGAAGAAATGGTAGTGGCAGGGGGAGAGAGAGAGAGAGAGAAAGAGACAGAGCAAGACAGAAGCAGAGACATAGAGAGAGGGAGACAAAGAGAGAAATAGAGAAAGAGAGATAGAGACACAGAGAGGCATAGGGACGGGGAGACAGAAAGAGATATGGAGAGAGACAGAGAATGATTGAAGATTTCAGAAGGAGATAGAATGAAGGATACAGGTAGGGTTTGCCTTTAGAGATGACACTGGATGCCTGTTCCTTAAAAACTGCAGAAAAGTAAGAAAGAATAGGTTTTGAGGCATAGAGTAGATGAAATGAGAAAGAATAGAATATATGCCTTCGATTTTCAAAATAAAGTAGGAGAAAATATAATTTTCTAAGAGAAGGAGTTGAGCAGAGTATTGGCAGCTTAAGGAAAGGGGAAAAGATCTGGTACAGCTGCTGTACTTAATCTAGCTGGATTATGATAGAGGAATAAAAGCAAGAATAAAAAGGATTACCATGCAACAGCAAGGGCCCAAATGAGTTTAGATAATGTTATGTTGTAGTAGACATGCTTAGCCTGGAGATTTATGGGGCACAAGATAACTGTCTTCAAGTATTTAGTAGCCATCATGTGGAAGGAGGATTAGACTTCTTCCTCCCTCTGGCCCAATATTGACCTCAGATCCATAGGTGTAGGGAATAGCTCTCTGGCTAGGAATAGGGTCTCTCTGGTTTTTTTAGTGGAAAAGAAGGTGATATAAAAACAAAGACTATGAATAGACCTTTTTAGAACAACACTCTATTCATAAAAGTCCTTTCATATTAAAAGGTAACAAACTACCTCTTCTCCTCTATCCTTCTCTATGTATATCACTTATATATAAGTAGATTTGTCATCAACCACACCAACCAGAAGTCTCTGCTCAGTGCAAATCCTTTAATTTCTATGTTTTATATGGTGATAGCTGACTTTTTGGTGGTGTCGTGCCCTAATATTTTATCACTTAGAATGCAAACACATACCAAAAGAACCATGACCCATGGTCACTTGGAAATAATGGCACAATTGAATTAAAGTGTTTCATGAACATTGTGTCTTTTGAACCTCATGTATCCTGGAGGACTAGTGTAGACATTATTATTCTATTTTCACAACCAAGGAAACTAAAACTTAAAGGAAGGGAAATGACTTGCCAACATCATATAGTTCAGTTGAAGAGCTAGGACTAGAGCCTAGGTTTACTGGTGCCAGAATCAGGATTCTTTTTAGTACATTCCACTGTCTCCTAAATAAATCATTAAATCTCCCACCTCCCCTTCACCCACCCATTTGAGAAGGCAAGACAAAGAAAACCTGTTATGTGTATATACACATATGCATGTATGTATGTGTATATGTGCATACATGCACAGAGTCAAGCAAAGCAAATCCCTGACCTGTGTTCAAAGAAATTAAGAGAAGGAAGGAAGGAAGGACGGAAGGAAGGGAAGAAAGAAGGAAAAAAGGAAACAAGGAAAGAAAGAAAGAAAAAAAAAGGAAGGAAGGAAGAAGGAAAAAATGTTTCATCATGTAGTCTATCAGTTCTCTCTCTCTGCAGGTGGATGGTATGTTTATCATGAGTACTTTGGAATTATGATTAGCCATTATGATGATCAGAGTTTCTAAGTCTTTGAAAGTTGCTTATCTTTATATTTTTCTTATATAAATTATTCTCCTGTGTCTGCTCATTTTACTTTGTATCAATTCATATAAATTTTCACAGATTTTTCTGAAAACACCCCCTTCTTCATTTCTTACAGTACAATGTATTCAATCACATTCAGATACTTGTTTAGCCCCTCAACTTTAATTCTTTACGACTATGAAAATTGTTTTTATGAATATTTATGTATATATAGATCCTTTCCCTCTTTCTTTAATCTCTTTGGGGTATGGACCTAATAGAAGCATCCCAGGGTCAAAGAACATACAGTTTAATAGCTTTTCAGACATAGTTCTGAGCTGCTTTCTAGAATGACTGGCTAGTCCATACTACCACAGACAGTGTATTAACACGCCTCCTCTCACCCCAGATTTTCTTATGTTCCTGTCTAACCAACTTTGCCAAGATGGTGAAGGATGTACATTGAAGTTCTTTTAATTTGCGTTTCTCTAGTTATTAGTGCATTAGAGCATTCTTCTCTTGAGGCTATTAAAAAATTCAGATTTATTCCTCTGAAAACTGCTCGTTCATACCCTCTGACCCACCAGCTGGGAAACGCACCTTATTCCTATAGATTTGACTAAATTGCCTGCGTGCATCAGAAACTGTATGTGTTAGACTATTTTTGCTAAGATTTCCTCCCTTCCCAATTTCTTGCTTTTCTTTTAATTTTAGCTGCTTTAGTTTTGTTTGTGCAATTAAAAAAAAAAGCAAAGTCCCATGAACTCCTCTATCTCTTATTAGGTCGAGAACTCTTTTCCTCTCCATAGATCTGACAAGTAATTTCTTCCATGCTTCTCTAATTTATTTATGACACCACCTTTATGTCTAAGTCATGTAAGTCCTTAAAGCTTGTCTTGGTATATGGTGGAATAACGGTCAACACGTAATTTCTGCCAGACTACTTTCTAGAAACCAGACACTCCTTAAAGGCATTTAATTCCATTGATTTTATAAGATCATACAATTTATAACTTAAAGATATCCTACTTTGAACTGTTCCATTCTGCTACACTTTGCCGTTGTAAGAAAGACTTTCATTTGTGATGTATAATTTCAAGTCCTGTTTTATAAATGCAGTTTCTTAACTGAATTAAAATCCACTATCTGTACCATCAATTAGTGACTTTTCATGCTAGGAGTCTGTGGTAGTTAGAGTAATATTTGCCTCTAAATATGTAAGCATTTGCACATGTCAATCTTTAGATGGTCTTACATTAAGCATATTAAATACTACTAAGTTTTTGTAGCTATCAGCTCTGCATTAATGGCATATATATGCAAATGTAACATCAACAGTTGGTCAAATATCAAATATCAAAATATTTTAATCTAACCAATTTATATTCATGGTGAAGGGTATTGGGATAGTGAGCATAGTTTTTTTTTTCTATTCTGCCTCTGTGGGTGGCACCACTCTTACCCTTCCTTCCTTGGGAAATGAATTTTCAAAATTCCTTTGACATTGTCTTAAATCTTTAAGTCCTGGTGACTTGGTTGTGGCTTGGGGTTTTTGTTTGTTTGTTTGTTTTAATCCAGAAGGAAATAATGTGAAGAGGAAATGCTACTTCAGCAATACTAGCTCCCAGCTCACTCACAAAACCCTTGAACCCTACCACAAACAATAAATTTACTTTTTTTCTAGGATATTCCAAATCTATGTGGTCCCCTTCTTTTGGAAAGCTATAAAAATACTAATTATTAAAGACAACTAAGAGACAATATAGCATAAAGGATAGAGATCTGGCCTTGGAGCCTAGGTCCCTGGTTCAAATTCTGCACCTGGCAAATACTGGCTCTTTGACCCTGGGCTGTCCTCTAACAACCACTGACTTCCACAGGCAGCTCTCTAAGATGCTAAGTAGCACAGTAGATACTGCTACATTGATAGAGGGCTTTTATTAATCTCCTAGAATTTCTTCATATCAGTAAAATCACAGTTCCAAAAAAAAAATACATATATACCCAGGCATGTATATGCATATATAATATCAAAATAAAAGTTTTATTTTTCATTTAGGGCAGGTACAAGGGAGGTTCCATGGGATAGATAGTGGGAAAAGAGTTGAGAAGACCTGAGTTCAAATATGGCCTTAGATATGTAGTAGTTCTATGACCCTAGACAGGTCACTTTTAACTTCTGCCTCAGCTTCTTCAAATGTAAAATGGGAATATAATAGCACCTACCTCCCAGGATTGCTGTGAGGATCAAATGAGATGATATGTGTATAACATTTAGCTAGGTGTCTGGCATATAGTATGTGCTGAATAAATACTTGTTTACTTCCTCTATCAGGACATCTCCTACTAAGGATATGTCTTTATATGTATTATTTAGCCTTCCTTGTCTTAGTTTGAAGGATCATAACACTTGTCATTATATCAGCTAATTACCTCTCAATAATACTATAAGAATGTATTTTAAAGTGTTTTTTTAAAGAGAGATCTATAAGTTATCAAATTATATTATCAATTAAGTCATATGTTCCTTTTTTTTTGACTGGTAGGCAGAAATTTGGTGGACAATATCATTTCTCTACTTCATAAATGTGATCCTTTTTAGTCCAGAGTTGAAGATTAACTGGAGAATCGTGAGGAATCGTGTGGTGAAAAGCTGTCCACACTCCATTTTTCTCTCAAGTTTTGGCTCCAAAAGACAGGGGACAATGCACAGATTTCATTCATTCAAAAACGAAACTGACTGAGACTTCATTACATACACGTCACTGTTCATAGCCACAGGCTGCTTCGCATGATCTTCATACAGTAGCTACTGTTAACAAGTATACTTATTTTTCACATTCTGATACACAAAATGTATATTATGATCTCTACATGGATATTCTCTACATTTTTTCTGATGATAATCATTGATGAAAGAATAAACAGAGCACAAACAGTGTGCTGTAATGGAAAAAGACTTGAATTCAAGAGTCAAGGGACCTAGGTCAGAATCCTAATCTGGTAACTACTACCTATGTGATGATCCAATAATGCTTCCTCATTTGTAAAATGAGAAGGCTGGGCTAGACGATCTCTGAAGTCTCTTCCAGCCTCCGCTATCTCTCTCTCTCTCTCTCTCTCTCTCTCTCTCTCTCTCTCTCTCCCTCTGTCCCTCTCTCCCTCCCTGACTCTTTCTCTGTAAGTATATATATGTACATAAACACACACATATATACATGCACATCACACACATACACATGTAAACATATTTTATGTGTGTATATATATATATATATATATATATATATATATATATATATATAAAATAGATCCTACAGAAAGTTCTAAAGGAGAAAGAAGAGGTTGCTGTCTCATGATATTTTTCTCTAATATGAGATAGTAGCATTAGTTGAATCAGTGGAAGTAAAATTTATATGGAATTAAAGTTTGCTCAATGTAGAATTGACACAATCTGTTATGGTGGAGATTGGTTAGGGCAGAATATGATGTAGTCAAGAGTCCTGTGTGGGAACCAGCAGACATTAGGTCTACTACTTGGTATTTGTGACCTTGTGCATATTGCATAATTTTTTGGTCATGGAAAAGGGGGGAAAAGAAGAAGGCTGCCTTAGACTTTGATGATCCTTATAAGGTTACTTCTTGATCTAAAATTCCATGATTTTAAGCCTTGTTGAAGTTATTCCTATCTAATTTTTTGTCCATAATCTTTTGGTAAAAATAACTGAGCAATTAGGAGTCTAGAATGTGCATAAGAATTCTTTTGTGCAGAGGGAGCTGAGGGAAAGGGAAGCTGTCAAGTTTAATTTCATTGATGTGGAAAACTCCCAGTACAAAAACACCCTCCACCAATGTAAATAATTTATCATCTTAGAAACTTGATTTGCCCAGTGAATAGAACACTGGAGCTGGAGTCATAATGACCTAAATTCAAATCTGGTTTCTGACACTAGCACTATGACCCCGGGCAAAACACTTAAACTCCATTTGCCTCAGTTTCCTCAATTGTAGAATGGGTCCATTAGAAGGTTCAGTCAATAGAACACCAGACCTGAAGTCAGGAAGATCTGAGTTCAAATCTGGCCTTAGACACTTACTGTGTAACTTTGAGCAAGTCACTTACCTCCTATTTGCCTTGGTTCCTCTTCTATAAAATGAGGAAGGAAATGGAAAACCACACTGGTATCTTTGCCAAGAAAATATAGAGTAGGACACGACTAAACAACAACAGAATGAGATTACAGCACCAACCTGCAAGACTTATTGAGAGGATCAAAAGAAATAATATTTATAAAGCACTTAGCACAATGCCTGGCTCAAAGTAGTTGCAATATAAATGTTTATTCCCTTCCCTTCCTTCATCAGCCTTCCAGGTTGTTGTGAGGATCAAATGAGATATTTGTAAAGTTCTTAGTACAGTGCCTGGCACATAGTAGACACTTAATAAATACTTGTTCCCTTCTTTTGTCCTCCCTCCTGAGAAGTCAGATGGGGTTGTCCATAGTTGAACCAGCTAGCATATCTCTAGCTCAGGTCTTAAAACCAGATCTTCTTGACCCCAAAGATGACTCTCTATCCGGGCAGTCCCTCTATCTCTGTTTCATGGAATAAGATGAGAAAATGCATATATAAAATGTTCCTGCTTAATCTTACATCCATTCTCAATTATACCTAAAAAGTAAAATTCCACTGAGTGCATGAGGCGAAGCAATTATAAATTTGACAATAATATCTTTAAAATCTTAACAATACATTCTCAAAAAGTCCTTCAGTGTTCCTTCTAGTTTATCTCCCTTCTAGTCACATCTAGAACTGTTAGAATAACTATTTGTCCTTTGTCCTAAACAATCCAGGAAAATTGCTCTATTCTCTATTGAGCTTCCTTAATCTCTCTGTACTCATCCTTAGCTCTGTCTGGGAATTAATTTATACAATACTTCTCTTATTTTGCAGTACACTTTTACTCAACTTACCTTATTTCTTTCTAAGTACACCAGAGTGGCACAGTAGAAGAGCATTTTGTTCAGAATCATATCAAGACAAACAATACAATTTCTAAGGGATCTCAGAATTCATCTCGCTCAGCCCCCTCACTCTACAAAGAAAAGAGGGCCTTCACAGAGAAAGCTCATGGAACATTTTGCATCTAGTGAAGTGTTTCCTAGCACTATTGAAAGGAATGAAAAATAGGACAACATGCTGGCCAAAGTGGCTTAGGTAGCATCTATCTCACCAAGAGTGATTCTTTCAAATTGGCTGCTAATGATACACCCTGCATTGAGAAAATCAAAAATAACACACACCAAAAGTGATCACTTCCCATAAACTGTATTTATTTTTTACTTTAATGAGGTTTGGGCACCACTAGACACAAGAGTAATAAGCATCAGAGCCAAGATTCAAACACTGGCCTCTCCAACTTCAAGCCTAGAACTATTTTCACTACACCTCAGAAGAGTGAGGTTTGTAAGTGACTCAGCTGCTTACTATCAGTGTGGCCTTGGTCAAATCTCTTTAGGCTTCAGTTTTTTTTAATTTTTATAATGAGAGAGTTGGCCTTTCTAGCTCTAGATTCTATGTTGTATTCTTTGTTTTGTTTTTCTGTAATATTTCCTTCGGAAACTTATGGTGCCTCCAGTATCCAAACAATCCTATGAATTTTCGGGCCTCCTTCTTATTAGTAGGAGTGGAAAAATCCTGAATCTTTTGTCAAGCTTGTGGAAGAATCTCTCGTAGTACCTTGTTCCACTGTATACCCCAAAATTTTACATTTTGAACTGGTCCTTGAACCTTTGCAGGGTTAATTTCCCACCCTTTTCTTTTCATATGCTCAATTAGAAGGGTCAAACTCTTCTCCACTCCTTTTGCATCTTTTCCCTGTATCATGATATCATCAATATAGTGGGTAAGTTGTATACCAAGTAGCTTCAATTCATCCAACTGTTTAGCCACAATCCTGTGACAAATAGTGGGGCTATTCAGTTATCCTTGTGACAAGTGGGTGAAAATATATTGTCTACCCTGCCAAGTGAAAGCAAACTGGTCCCATTGTTTAGGGTCCATTGGGATGGTGAAGAAGGCATTCACCAAGTCAGTACCTGCATACCAAGTCCCATTATATTCTGGATCCTTTCTATTAAGGTGATGGTATCTGGAACAGCAGCATACAAAGGAGGAGTCACCTTATTCAATTGTCTAAATTCACAGTCATTCTCCATGTCTCATCTGATTTTCATACTAGCCAGACAGGATTATTCCATCATGTGGTTGTAGGGACTAACACTCCTGCTTCAACACATTCCTTTATGGTAGTGGTAATTTCATCTTGCCCACCTCACACACAATACTGCTTTAAAGTAATTACTTCAGAAGGTTCAGGTAAAATGATTGGGTCCATTTTTATTTTTCCCCCTAAAACTGTATTAATTCCTATCTTCCTTACAGCAAATTGGTGTCTTTCTTCAGGTAAATTTAGAGTCATGCCTCTCAATATATCTATTCCAATGATGTATTTAGGAATGGGTACAACAACCACAGTATATTCTTTCTTAGGTAACTGCCCAATTTTCATTGTTATTTTAACTTATCTGGCTGATATTTCAGCCCTTCTAAGCCCTGTGATGGTAATAGGAGGAAAATCCTCCTTCAGAGCTTCTGAACCAACAGCAAGGTTCCAGGACCCCTACAACAGCAGCACTGTCCTTCACTAACAGGTGAATCTGGCAAAACAACATCAAAACAGACCGACAAAATGCCGGCATTATAGCCATGCCTCCTCAGATCTTGGCAGCTCTGGGTGGCAGTTCTCAAAAGTCTTGGGCAGCTCCAACTGGCCCTCAACAGTCTTTCTCTCAGCAACTCAGGCTCCACAATACTGGACACAGCTCTCCCAAGAGTCCTTTTGGCCTTCTCTCGGAGAATTCTCTCCCAATTCACAGCTCCTCCCAGTTCAGCCCTCTCTCTTCACGTCAACAAGTCCATCCCACAAGTGGGATTCACAAGCTCTGGGTTTTAACACTCAGCTCAAAAACCAAGCCAATACAGGAGCATCTCCAAATTCCATTACCATTACAAAACCACTCCTTGGTGTCTAATCTCCAAAGTCTGGTTCAGGGTTCCTTTTTTTCTGCTCCATCTATTCCCTAAGTTATTTGTCACACCACTCAAAATTTGTCATGCTCCATTTGAACAAAGATGATTTCCGAGTCTGTAAATAAGCTCTTGGTCTATAACCTTTTTTGTATTTCAACATTGCTTCATATTCAAAGTCTGGGACTTAGATTGGGTGCACTTGTCAGTACTGAACCAGGTGTCCTATATGCATAGGTTCCCCAGCCCAGGCAAGAGTGTTTCTCTACTCTGGTTGATTATAGTTGTATCACTATAGCAGTGATGGAAGAAATAATTCCTTCCCACAGAGGTCCTTTGTGCCTCGTGGTTCTCCACTGGACCCATGCCTACTGGCATATTTACTAAGGGGATGTAGCATACTTCCATCTCCTCCAGATAAAAGCATCCTGGGGGAAATGCTGCAATGACCCCAATGATAGTGTTGGTGGCTCTGGTAGATAAGTGAGTTCTTTGAGGGCAGAGACAATGTCTCATATACTTAATTTCTTTTTCAGCATTCTGTATATCACTTAGAGATTTTCCTGGAGGCATTTAGAGATTAGGAGACTTGCCCATAGACATGTAGTATTTATGTGTCAGAGGATGGACTTGAAACTTACTCTACGACTATTAGTAAATTATTCTGCCTACACTATATTATGCTAACTTTATGGGAGCATAGGTAATAGCTGTTGAATTGAAATGAGCTTTGCTTTCAGTATAAACACTCAACAGGGCCCATAAGAAGGCTCTATTAGTGAGCCCATCAGCACTCATCTCTCCCTTTTCTCTAGAACTTGACCTCTACTACAGCTATATTAATCTCTCAACTTCTTCCATCTATGTGTAATGGCAAACAAAGAAGTACCTTGTTTCAGATCAAGTTTCTTTTGAGCCTTGCTCTAATTATATCAAGTCTTTGTTAAGAAAAAGAACCTGTGAACTCCACAGTGGGAGGAACTTGCTGATGCAACAGGAAGGGGTGGAACAGGGAAGAGCTAATGACCATACATAAGGAGAAGCCCAAGCTGGGAAAGGGTAGAACTGAGAAGGTAAGTCTTGTGGGGTCAGAATTGAGAAGGAAAAAACTTGTGGTATCCTGGTACTCTGTTTGTCTATTCTGTTTGTGTTGGTTTTTGTTTGTAATACTTTGTGCAGAAGCCCTGAGACCTTACTGGAAGTTCTCAAAGAGAATTTTCTGGTTGTCTGTTTATAGAAGTTCTGGAGGAGGGTTTTGGAGGTCCTGGGACTTTACTGATGATTGTGTTGACCTCTCAGACCTTGTTTGTGGGTCTGTGTTGATTTCTATGCTGATGATTTGTGTTGACTTCTCAGACCTTGTTTGTGGGTCTGTTTTGATATCACTGGCAGATAGTGAATTGATGATGGTGCTGGCAAGTGTATGAATGCTGTTTTGAATCTGTTAAGCTTTGTCTTCCCAGAAACAGAAACTGAGAAGGACTTGAGGTGGACTGGACACTGTGGGCTTCAATATAGAACTGGACAAGGAGCTGGATGAGGAACTGAGGCTGCCTACCTTTGAATCCAGGAAACAGTTGGGTAAATTCAGGCAAAAACTGGGGCCATGGAAGAGGAATCATGGAATCTGAGAGCTAGCCTTGAGTCAAGATGAAAAGACCTCTCCTTGGGTTCTTAGTGATGACTGAGAAGATCATGATTCTATGTGACCTAGGGATGGAGAACTGTGACCTTTGTATTTTGTGTCCCTTAAGGAGGTTTGCTCCTTAAGGATGATTGAGTTAAGGATACTTGGAAACTAATCTCCAATCAAGAAGAAAGAAGACTTTTTGACTGAGAGATTAAGACAATGTGACCAAGGGGTGGAGAACTTTACCTTTGTACTTTGTGTCCCTTAAGGTGGCTTGCTCCTTAAAGATGATTGAGTTAAGTACTTACTGAATGATATCTTTTGTTTAAAACTCTGTGGCCATTTTGGTGAAAACTGTGTGGCCACTTTAGTGATAAGTTGTTATGTTATAACATTGTGAATGCTGTACTTTGGTTTCTGTGAATGTTTTGCTTTAATTTACTGCCAAATAAATAGAGAGTTCACTATACTATGTGATCAGAACCTCAGAACTATTCACAACAGCAGTCCTCTGGAAAGCTGCTTGTGTTTGGCTTTATACTATGCTACTTTGATTCTACCTTTTCTTAGGATATTCCACATTTTGAAAAGCTTTCCTCTTGTCATCTGCCATCTGATCTTTTCTTAATCATTCTAACTGAATTCTCAATCTTTTGGCTATCAACTAATATCCATGCCATAGTGTTTGTACCTGTTGAGTTTACATGTGTGCAACGATTTAAGGGAATATAGCAAAGTAATTATAGTAAATCAGCTTTTATTTCAAGTCCCATCTTTGATGTATATTGGCTGTGTGTCCTTTGGCAAGTCACTGAAATTCTCCATGCCACAGGAAGGTCCTTGAAGATGGCAAGTGGCCGAGCAGGTGCTGGCCTGAAGTAGGACAGGCAATTTTGCCCCTTGGAGTTGTCTATGCCAATGACATCGTAGGTCTGGTAAGAAAGAAACATATGCTGCATCCAAGCCTAATGACAATACCTGCCTAGCAATTGAAGACTGAAACTCAGAGAGGGTGATTAGTCACTTAGGCGTGAATATTTAGCCACTCTTTTAAAACAGATCGCAAAGACCATCTATCTAGTTGTATAGTCTGCATTGGTTGATGGAGGAAACAAATGAACACTAAAGTGTTGAAGTACATACATGTGTGTTGTATTAAGCTTGGGCTTTGTTTACAGGTAGTTAGACAATAACCGAAGCTTCATAGATGATTAATACATGCACATTTATATATATCTAGTATTATTATATAGCTATATATTTATAGATTACATGTTAAATAATATTATATAGTTTTATGCATGTCATTGATGTATAGTTTTAAATATACTTACATATGCATACACATGCATATATACACATACACATATACACACATACATCTGTATCCATCTATCCATATATATGTGGAACCATAACCTGGCAGCTTCCAATTAACTACTGAGATAACCTAAAATCAACAGATTGTTCTTCACTGAGAATGGCCAGGTTATGAATATGGAATATATCTTTCTTGTTCAGAAACCTTATAAATAGTAATCATGCCAGGTTATGGTAGAGTCTCAGGAAAATTGTCCATCCAGTGAAGTCAAGAGACTACTCAGCTCATTTGGTATCTGTCAACAGAAACATTAAGTAATGCAGAGCAAGACTGTCAACTGGAAACCACTAAGTGACTGGTAGTTATCTCGTTAGCACAATGTAAGATCCATTTTCCACTTAGTTTTAGGACAATTGAATATTTGTTGATGAGCATCAATTAAATTAGGATATATTTCTGCTACTAAATTATAATGATTCACTGGGAGATGTGGAAAGGCCCCACCACCTTGTTTTTGTTTTTTTTCACAGAGGAAGGGGACTATGAGTATGGAATACTGTATGTATTAAAATTTTTCTGTATTTGGTTTTGCTGATATTTTTCTACTTTTTTATTCATTATTATAAGGGATGCATCTCTGAGTGTGGGAGAAGGGATCCTTTGATAAATGTAAGTCGTCTAAAAATGAAAGATAGCAATAAAATTTTACTTAAAAATTTTAATTTTGTTTTTATGAAGTTGACAGGATGATATGGAGATCCAGGACACAATTAGCCAATGTAACAAACTTCTCCATATTAAATATAAGGGTGGATACCTAGCTGATCAACATTAGATAAGTATTCCTGTGGCTTTCTGTCTTTGGTAAATATATCTGCCCTTTGGGAAGAAGAATAATGTCCTTTTAATAAATTTTTTTTTTTTAAATTATGAGTAGAAGGACAAACAGTTGAATTAAATTCCATGAACATTTGTAAAGTGACTATTTTGTGAATATACTGTTTTGGGTTCTAAATTACAAAGTAAAAAATGCAAACAGTATGTGCCCTCAAGGAAGGCACCACCAGAATATTAACATCTAATATTTATGGAATACTTCAATGTTTTCAAGGCATTCCACATACATTAGAATCAGGAATTTGGACTTGCAATCCCTGAGTGTGAATCCTGGCTTCCACTTATTACTTTGATCACCTAAGACAAGTCATTTTAATTTCCTTTTGCTTCAGTTTTCACCTCTAAAATAATGGGGTTGGAACTGATGATCTTTCAGGGTCCTTCCAACTCTGGATCTATGATTCTTTGATCTAATTTGATTTTCACTGAAACCTTGTGAGATAGGTAATAGCACCTTCCATTTGGATCCTAGAAATAATTTGTTTCTTTTTTTAGTGCTCTCAAAGCATTTATTTCATTTGGACCTCAGAATGGTTGAATGTCCAATATGCACATTAAATCGTATTATGTATAATATTGGATGGTCATTCCTTTTATCATCTTAACTAATATTAGGAGAAAAGAGTTGAATTTATTATATAAACAAGAAAATATTCTGAAAGCTTTAAATAAGTGAGTCTAAATCATAGGTGAAAGAAAGTTTTCCATTAGTTTCATCAATTAAAGTACATTTTACACTTCCATATGAAATTCTGATGTATATGACTGTAGTTGTTATAATTATATTAGCACTGTGAGGTGGTGGTGGTGGGATTGCTCTTCTGTGAGTACAAGTAATCCCTTAAGTAAAAGCACAGTTACATAATGGCACAGAAATTTAAAGCTGATCTCTGTTTGCTCTAACAAACGTAATACTGGCAAGCTGTCAGCCATGACTCAAGTAACACATAATAACACTATAGCCATATAGGGTTGTGCGTCACCAGAAAAGTTGTTTCTTACCTGCATTTTAATATTTTTCAAGGGAAGTCAAGCAGCTGAAAAGGGTGTTGTTTTTTTTTCTTGAACATGAATTTTGGTGGGTGGCCTGAGGTTGCCAAAAGAACTTGTAAATTGCCACGCTGGGTTGGACCTGTAATGAGAATTGAAGGATAAGTGATGACCATCCCCAGGCTCCATTGGTAGCCTCAACCATGCTAGTTAAGAGATTTTGTGCAAGGTTCTCAGCATGTTGGGCAGACTCTTATGGAAGATTTATGGAAGGGCACATACAAATGTCACATAGAGTTAGAAGGCAGGATTGCATTTTGATTTGCACCATAGGGGAGGGGAAAAACCATATTGATAAGATTACAGATCCACTGGAGCATACATGTGAATGACCCCTGGGGGTTTCCATTCACTTTGACCTGTATATACAGTAATAGTATCTGACCCTGAGACCTACTTTCTTATAAAAACATTGCCGTTGAGTAACCTGTTGTTCCTTGAAATGAATTAAAGTTTAAATAGTCCTCTTTACTGTAAGCACATGCACAGTAATGAGGCAATAAAATTCAGTGAGGGTGTGTGTGGAAGTAATGAGAGGCTGGGGCACAAGTGGGGAAAATTCTGATGTTCTGTATTAGACTCAGTTGAAATCAACCTTTAAAAAAATTAGGTAGGGCTATGCTGTGCCTAATTACAAATAGATATTCAATGACTCGGTAGCCTGCAGGATTATGTCAGAATAGATAAGGTGCCTTCCAGAGGGAGGTCTACTACTTGGATTTTCCATCACTACTAATACCAGATAGTTGCCCCGCCAGCACAGGGAGCTGGAAAGGGTGTAGATTTCTCTGCCAGGGACCATACTTTTTTTTGCCCTTTCCCCACTTAACACATCTTTTCTAGAGTCCCACCTCTTGCAGCCTGTCCAGAGCAGTTCAGCACACATAACTGATGTGGGTACATACAACCAAACTTTCTAACCATACAAAAAATAAATAGTTGTATGTAGGCACATTGCCCATATGGACAAACATTACTCCATTAACTTGGCATAAATTTGAAGTTGGTCCAGGAGTTTCCTATTTGTACTTTGCCTCTGAGTTTGTGGGACTTTTGTTAGCCATGACCCCTTAAGGAAATTACTCATCCTACTTCATTCATTCTTTCAACAAGCAATATTTGAGCAACTAAATGCATTATGTGAGGCACTAGGGACACACAGACAGAAATAAAATAATTTCCATGCTCACCAAGTTTACATTCTACGAAGTAAAACAAGGGAAAGAAGGGAAGAAAAGTTTAGGGACAAGAAGGAAAAGGAAAGGAAGAGAAGAGAAGGTTAGGGAAGCAAAGGTAAGGGAAAGTTAGGAAAGGGAATAAGCATTTATATAGTGTCTCCTATGTTCTAGGCACTGTTCTAAGTTCTTTTACAAATATTTCACTTGATTCTCATAAACAACAAGATTCTCTTACTCTTTTTTTGTTTTTGTTTTGCTTTTCAGAGGGCAATTGGGGTTAAATGACTTGCCCAAGGTCGCACAGCTAGTTTTAGTGTTAAGTGTCCGAGGCCGAATTTGAACTCAGGTCCTCCTGACTCAAGGGCTGATGCTCTATTCACTGCACCATCTAGCTGCCCCTCTTACTCTTATTTCAAGACAAACAGATGTTAAATGATTTATTCAGGGTTACAGAGTAAGTGTCATAGGTTGCATTTGAACTCAGGTCCTCTTAAATCCAGATGTAGCAGTCTATCCACTTTGTGACCACCTGCCTCTGTTTTAGGTGTATTGAGTTTAAGATTTCTTCTAGATGTTCCATTAGATATATTTGAAAAGCAGTTGGACATGAGAGGCTGGAGTTGAGCACACAGACAGGAATGGTAGATCTGAGAATCATTAGTATAGAGATGGTCATTAAATCCATGGAGTTGATGAGATCATCAAGTGAAGTAGTGTAGAGAGAGAAGAGAAGAGGACCCAGGACACAAGCCTGAGGGACACCTACGGTTAAGGGGAGTGATCTGGAGGAAAATTCAGTGAAAGAGAAAGGGGAATAGTCTGTGATGATGCTACTTCATTATTCGCTACATTTTATTTGGAACCTGACTACGGATTCTCATTCTTAGTACAGCAAATTAGCACTTTTAGGACACTCAAGGTTATGACTACTTCAGGTTCAAGGTGCTCTATTGGTCTGTACTTTTCTAAGAGTACAGATTCAAGACCCCATTCCAATTCATTTACCTTTAATAAACAGCCAGTAGACACAATGGAGTTCTAAGCTCCTTTTTACCAAGATGGCAGAATAAAAATAGTAATAATACATTTCCCCAACAAACCTTGGGCACTTTCTCTCACAAATACACAAAGTATTATTGTGAAGAGTGGGCACAAATACAGAGTGAGGCACATATGTACAAAACACATGAGACCAAGGCAACCCACTTCTCCAGTACTGTAAGACCTGATGACTCCCACCTCCATTTTTTCTCATAGTATCATCATGTTGCTTTCTTCTGGGCACAGCATCTTTGCTGGATATATTAGTGGGGCTCCCCGTGCCTGCTCATCCCCACAGACTTTAGACTGCTAGGGGGGCAAATTCTCTGTTGAACACGTATCTTTCGTCTCACTCATCCATTTAAGTACATATTTTTCTCATTAAATATAGTCTCTGTCTGCATTGGAGGACACATAATTTCTCAAAACTTAATTTCTCCAGTAAATTAAGTAGTAGATACAGTAGTTACCAATTATAGAGAAAATCTTTCTCTTGTACCTAATTCAAGAACTGTTATGCCATAAAAGAAACCATCACTGAGGAATTGTTTATTGATGTCAAGAGTATGAACTAAGGTGGGAGTTGGTCAATGCTGGGAGACATGGTTCTCTAAATGTGACAGAGTGGAAAGTACATTGATTGAATTTTATTAAATAACAGGAATGAGTCTAGTGGGTGTATTAGCATCTGGGAAATAAATGAGCAGATCAAAATGTTATGAAAACACTGATAAAAATTTGTATACTTCAAGTTTAAATACTTCCTTCCTTTCAGAAATGAAGTCCATAGACCAGTTTAACTGGAATTGTGTGTACGTGTGGATGTGTGTGTATGTGCATAAATCTGAACCTTTTATTTCATTAATATGGGGAAATCTACATATGAAAAAACTCCTACATATATAGATCAGCAACAGCTTATTTGTCTTAGAAAGTTGCTTTGAGATATCAAGAGTTTCAATATCTTATTCAAATCCAAACCAAAACCTGCCCTATATTTATGATTCCATATTGACTCATTTAATTTGATTCATTCCAGATATGACATTAATTTGAAATGCATTTTCATAATAAGTAGCAGGGTGAAATAGAATTGTTTTCATTTAATTATACCCCCACTCCCTTATATTAACATTTTCTTTTTTAATTTTCTTTTTAATTTATGAAATAACACAAGCATTTTTATAGCATAGTAGAATTTTTAAAAAGATGATTGCACAGGAAATGCAAGTCTATTATGTACAACTTGCTATTCCTTTCAAATATATAACTTCCTCTTTTTTTCTTCCCCCTCACCCAGCCATTAGACACAGATATATGTGTATGTATGTATGTGTGTGTATGGCTTTCTCTCTCTCTCTGTCTCTGTCTCTCTCATATGTGTGTGTGTGCATGCACAAATATACACACACATATATACACACACATACATATACATAAATATGTAATACTGCATGCAACTGGAAAGAAGCAGTTCAAATATCAAGGAGGCACAGTCAAAATTACATAGGACTCGGCAGCTTCTACATTAAAGGATTAGAAGTCTTGGAATGTGATATTCTGGAAGGCAAAAGAGCTTGGATTACAACCCAGCAACATTGAGCACAATCTTTCAGGGGAAAAGATGAACATTCACAGAAATATGGGACTTTCAAACTTTCTTGATGAAAAGACGATAGTTGAACAGAAAATTTGATCTTCAAATACAAAGCTCTAGAGAGTATGAAAAGGTAAACAGGAAAGAAAACAACATATTATTCTATGAGATTAAACTTTATATGCCTACATGGGAAGATTATACTTATAACTCTTAAGAACTGTAGCAGTTAGGAGTACACATGGACAGAGGGTATGGGTATATGTTGACTTTGATGTGATCATATAAAACAAAATTAAGGAGTAAAAAAAAGAATTGTACTGGGTGAAGAGGAAAGGGGGAGGCAGAATAGGGTAGATTATATCACATGAAGTGCTGCAAAACACCTATTACAATAGAGGGAATGAAGGCAAATGTGAGCATTGTTTGAACCTCACTCTTATCATATTTGACTCAAAAAGGAAATACTATACACATTAATTTGGTTTTGGAAATTTATATTAACCAACAGATAAACAGGAGGGGAAGGGGAAAATGTATATGGCAGGGAGAAGCTGATAAAAGAGAAAGCAGATTGAGGGAGGTAATGGTCAGAGGCGGAAAAACAGGGTGAAAGGAGAGAGGAAAGTATAAACAAGAGGAAATATAGGATGGAGGGAAATACACAGTAATCATAGCTGTGAACATGAATGAGATGAACTCTCTGATAAAATGGAAATGGAGAGCAGATTAGATTTAAAACCAGAATTTCTACAATATCATGGTTACAAGAAACACATTTGAAGTAGAGAGATACACACAGAGTAAACACAAAAGGTTGGAGATGAATATATTATGCATCAGCTGAAGGAACAAAATCAGGGGTAGCAATCCCAATCTCAGATAAAGCAAAAGCAAAAATAGATCAAATCAAAAGAGATAAAGAAGGAAACTACATCTTACTAAAAGGTACCATAGATAATGAAGTAATATCAGTATTAAACATATATGCACCAAGTGGTATAGCATTCAAATTCATAGAGGCAAAATTAAGTGAGCTACAGGAAGAAACAGACAAGTAGTCGGGGGGGGGAGGGACATTTCAAGCTCCCCCTATCAAAACTAGGTGAATCTAACCACAAAATAAATGAGAAAGAAATAATAAAGTGAATAGAATTTAGAAAAGTTAGATATGATAGACCTCTGGAGAAAACTAAGGGGATAGAAAGGAATATAACCTTTTCTCAGTGGTATATGTCACCTATGCAAAAATTGATCATGTAGTAGGGCATAAAAACCTCACAATCAACTGTAGACAGGCAGAAATATTAAATGGATTCTCTTCAGATCATGACACAATAAAAATTACATGTAATAATAGGCCATGGAAAGTCTAAAAACTAATTGGAAACTAAATAATCTAATCCTAAATAATGAGTGGGTGAAGCAACAAATCATAGAAACAATCAATAATTTCATCCAAGAGAATGACAATAATGAGACAGCACACCAAAACTTATGGGATATAGTCAAAGCAGTTCTTAGGGGAAGTTTTATATTTCTAAATGCTTATATGAAAGAGGAGATCAATAAATTGGTCATGTAACTAAAAAAGCTAGAAAAAGAATAAAGGAATATTCCCCAATTAAGTACCAAATTAGAAAATCTGAAAACTAAAGGAGGAATTAAAAAAAATATTGAAAGTATGAAAACTATTGAACAAACAAAAAAAACCTAAGATCTGGTTTTATTTTTTTTTAAAGTCCAATCAAATAGATAAACCTTTGGTTAATTTGATTAAAAGAAGAAAGAAGAATATCAAATTACCAGTATCAAAAACAACAACAAAAAAAGAATGAATTCACCAGCAATGAAGAGAAAAGTAAAACAATAATTAGGAGCAACTTTCTTCAACTGTATGCCAATAAATCTGTCAATCTAAGTGAAATGAATTAATATTTATAAAGATATGAATTGTCCAGATTAACAGAAGAGGAAAAAAATACTTAAATAACCCCATTTTAGTAAAAGAAATTAAACAAGCCATAAACCAACTCCCTAAAAAAAAATCTTCTGGGCAAGATAGATTTACAAGTGAATTCTATCAAACATTTAAAGATCAATTAATTCCAATACTATAAAAACTATTTGTCAAAATAAGTGAAAGAGTCCCACCAAATTCCTTTTATGGCACAACTATGGTACTGATACCTAAACCAGAAAGAGCTAAAACAGAGAAAAAAATTTATAGACCAAGTTCCCTAATGAATATTGATTCAATATTTTTAAATAAAATATTAACAAAGAGATTATAGCAATTTATCATGAGGATAATACTCTATGACTAGGTAGGATTTATATCAGGAATACAGGATTAGTTCAATATTATGAAAATTATCAGCATAATTGACCATGTCAACAACAAAACTAACAGAAATCACATGATTATCCCAGTAGATGCAGAAAAAGCTTTCAACAAAGTATGGCACTCTTTCCCATTAAAAACACTAGAGAGCATAGGAACAAATGGAGTTTTCCTTAAAATGATAAGCAGTATCTATCTAAAACCATCAACAAACATTATATGTGTTGGAGATAAGATAGAAACATACCAAGTAAGATCAGAGTGAAACAAGGATGCCCATTATAACCAATTATTATTCAATAGTGTCCTAGAAATGTTTTAGCATTGAAAGATTGAAAAGAAATTAGAACAGACAACAAGAAACAAAACTGTTCCTCTTTATAGAAGATATGATATACTTAGAGAACACTACAGAATCCACAAAAAAAAAAACTTGGAAGAACTAATAACTTTAACAAAATTGCAGGATACAAAATAAACCCACAGAAATCATCAGCATTTCTATATATTACTAACAAAGCCCAGCAGCAAGAGATAGAAAGAGAAATTCAAATAAAATAACTGTAGACAATATAAAATATTTGGGAGCCTTACTGCCAAGACAAATCCAGGAACTGTATGAACACATTCACAAAACACTTTTCACACATATAAAATAAGATCCAAACAGTTGAAAAAAATGTCAATTGCTCATTAGTAGGCTGAGCTAATATAATAAAATGATAATTCTACCTAAATTAATTTACTTATTCAGTGCCATGCCAATCAAGCTTCCTAAAAATTATTTAACAGAATTAGAAAAAATAATAGCAAAATTCATCTGAAAGAACAAGAGGTCAAGAATTCTAAGGGAAATAATGAAAAAAATGAAAAGGAAGGTGGCCTAGCTATACCAGACCTAAAACTATATTATAAAATGGCAATCATCAAAAATATTTAGTACTGGCTAAGAAATAGAGTGATGGATCAGGGGAATAGGTTAGGTACACAAGATACAGTAGTAAATGATTATAGTAAAAACCCTATAAATGATTATAGTAAAAACCCAAAGATTCCAGCTTCTGGGATAAGAACTCACTATTTAACAAAAATTTCTGGGAAAACTAGAAAATAGCATGGCAGAAACTAGGCATAGATCAACATCTCACACTGTACACCAAGATAAGGTTGAAATGGATACATGAATTAGACCTAAGGAAGAGACCATAAGCAAATCAAGAGTGCAAGGAATAGTTTACATATCAGATCTATGAAAAAGGGAAGAATTTATGACCAAACAAGAGAATGAGAACATTATCAAATTCAAAATAGATAATTTTGATTACATTAAGTTAAAAAGATTTTGGACAAAACCCCCAATGCAGCCAAGATTAGAAGGAAAGTAGAAAGCTGGGAAACAAATGTTATAGTCAGCATTTCTGACAAAAGCCTGATTTCTAAAATATATAGAGAACTGACTTATATTTATAAGAATACACATCATTTCCCAGCTGATCAAAGGATATAAACAGATAAATTTCAGATGAATAAATTAATGCTGTCTATAATCATATGAAAAGTGCTCTAAATCACTATTTAATAGAAAAATGCAAATCAAAATAACTCTGAGATACCACATCACACCTCTCAAATTGCCTGAGATGACAAAACAGGAAAATCATGAATGTTGGAGGCGGCGGAGCCAAGATGGCAGTGTAGCAGCAGCAGCATATCACAGCTCTCACATAGCCACCCCAAAATACCCAAAAATAGTACTCTAAACCAATCCTAGAACTCCAAAACGCACACAAGGATACTTCCCACTAAAGTCAGCTTGGCTACGAGGAACCATATCAGCACTGCAAACCGAAACCAGCCTGGCCTGAAGCCGTGGCTATGCCCCGGGGGCGGCTGGGCGGGAGGTGCAGAGAAGCCTCTCAGGTGAGTGGATTAGCACAAGCCGCGAGTGGGGATTGTGAAAGGGGGAGATAAGCAGTCTACCCGAAAGGTCTCCAGAGCGGAAAAGTGAAAGGCAGAGGTTTTGCACCCACCTCTGCATTGTAGCTTCCAGCCCACGGCCTGCAGATAGCAAGGGGACTGAGCGATTGTTTTCAGACCAGAGCTCTCACGTTGAGCGACCTGGATCCGGATCGTCATCTTGGGCCTCAGTCTTGGAGTCTTCATTATCCAGTCAGCCGGAAGTCTACGGCAGCAGGGAGGACCCCAGCGATTTGGGACAGAGCTTTCCCTTCTGGAAGCAAAGCCCCACAGAGATTTTTAAAAAAAATTCAAGGTCTGAACAACAATGAGTAAGAATAAGCATAAGAAGCAAAGTAAGAACAGCTCCCAAACCCTAGATGCCTTCTTTGGGGAAAAGAAAGATCATGGGAGAGAGAGGGAGGAGGAGAG
>CM053591.1:78700656-78724822 GCA_028646515.1 Pseudochirops corinnae
AAATTACGCAGAACCTCTCCATAGTGAGCACACTGTGAGAGTCTGATTAAATGTCCCTTCTTCCTATCCTGCCCCCCCCCCATCCACTCTCCACCCTGTCCCTATCCCTTAGTAGAACTTATTTCAAGGAATTTAGAAAAAAATATACTGGCGCCCCATGGCCTGGGAATCTAAAAGAGAAATCAACTCAACTGGATGGAGAGTTTTCAATGACAAAGTACTTCCATTCAGGAGGAAAAGTGAAGTCTGTAAAAAAGGTTGCTGTTTTTGCATGGGGAAATTAACTTGAAATTAAACTTAACTTAAAATTTCAGAAGTACACATATAAAAGATGGAAATTATAATAATTAGCCTACGATGATTACAAAAAAGGTGGAAAATTCTGTTAAAATGGTGACAAGAAAGTTAAAACCCAATGTGATATGCTTTATGATTAAACAGGATATTTTTTTTTTATAGCTATTTTGGAGGCAAAAAGAGAAATAGTGGAGAAGTAGGAGCATGGCTTAGCATAGATGGGATAAAGTAAAGAAAAATGAGAGAAAAAAGACAGAAATCATCTCCTACCTTGCTACTGTTTTCTAATCAAGAAAAAAATAGCCTAAGGTTAGGAAGAATAAAATAAGACTTATTAATGAAAAACTAAAACTCAGCTGAAGTAAGGAGATAATGAGAATACCTGGCTGACCTAGAGGAATTCAAGTAAAGTCACTTGCCTTATATTGGAACTGGAGAACTATTCCCCAGGGTTCTGAAATAACTTGTGAGTATAATTGCTGAAGTGTCATTGTTGACCTCTGAAGTCTTGACAAACATGAGAGAGGTCTCATGGGACTGAGGATGGACAAACATTTTGCAGATTTATCAATAAGAGAAAGTAGATTCTGACAAAGTTCTAGAATGGAATATTAAAGAGAAAGTTCACAATCATTTAGGGAGAGAAGCAATGATCACTCTAAGCCAGTTTGTGTTTATTAAGAACATATGGCAATTGACCTCTCCCTGCCTTAAAGTATTCCATTGATTAACTTGTGTGTATGCTTCTGTGTATGCTCATTGGGTGAGTTGTGGGTTGGGTTTTGAGAGGCTGAGAATTATTGCTGCCTCCAGAAGTTTAGCATAATGGAATTACCAAATTAGTGTACCATCTTAGGTAGTTTAGGCATTCAAAAAATTCCAATTACAATAGTAAAGCGGAGTGTCAAAGTCAGAGACCTCAGAAACCTCATTGATCCATAATACTTTTCATATCTTTCTCCTATTGACCTGTGATTTCACATCTCACCCCAGATTTAGCTTAAGCACTTTCAATATTTGTTTCCATGCCTTGTGAATTGACTTTCTGGCAACTTGATGGACAAGTCTTTCATTCTTTCAACAGACATTGTATTTATATTTTGTCAGATTCTATCCTTACACAGAATAGAGAACAATGCCAGACTAACCTAATTTTCTTTTTGTTTTCTTTAAACAAGGATGAATAGATATCTCAGAGAAATGACTTAGATAAGTTATATCAGATGTTGACCAAACATTTAGTAGTTTCTGATGATTTCTTTATGGTTCAAATTGGGACTAGAGGGCTGTCTATTTAGGAAGATTGAGAACAGATAAAATAACTGAAATTAGAAAGTATTAATGAATTATTCAACCTAGAGGAAGATCTTTAGTGGCATGCCCAAGGGCACTATCCTTAGTCCTACTATAGTCAACATCTCTATTAGCTAATTTGATGAATGCAGAAATGTTAATTTTTTGGTTGTCAAAAATCTAGGAGGTTGTGGGAAGATGAGAGAATTATAGTTCCCTATCTAAAAATGTTAGAATGAAGGAACATGTCAAATACAATGATATTTAATAGAGAGAAATGTAAATTCCTATATTGTAATAAAAATCAATTACAAAGGTATAAAATTGTAGAGAAATGACTAAAGAGTATTTCGGGGAGGGGGGGTTATGAGGATTTTCATGTACTGTAATCTAAAATTATAATTTAACAACTAGAAAACTAATGTGATCTTAGGCTGTAGTGATAAAAATATAGAAGACAGAGCAAGGGAGATGATAGACATTTCTCTCTGTCCTAGCCATACCACATTCAAATTATGTTAGCTTTGGGGAGCAGCACTTTTAAAAGGACACTGACAATCTGGAGGAGTATGATAAGGTTGGTGAGTGTACTCAAAACTATATCATACAAAATATTTAGGAAGTGTTGATGGAGTTTAGCCTAGAGAAGAGAAAACATTGGAGGGGAATTTCTTCTCCAAACATTTGAGTCTTTCAAATATGTGAATGACTGTTATAGGGAGAAACAATGAAACAACTACTGGCGGTGAGCAGTAGTTCTAGGAAAACAGACCTTAGCTTAACAGGAAGTGCAGGTAAAGATGTCCAGAAATTGAACCTCCTTCCACGGGAGGTAATAAGTTCCCTGCTACTGAAAATCTATATACAAAGAATGGATGAGCATCTTTGGAATGAATTCATGGTTAGCATAGGGGTTTATTTAGATGACCTCTAGGGTCTGTTATACTTCAGAGTGTTTGAGTCAGTCAGTCAATAAGCATTTTGTCAGTCAACAAATGCTAAACATTTATTAAGCATCTGCTATATACTAGCCACACCCCCCGCAGCTTAACCTCACATAGAATGTTGTTTCTCAAACTTCCAAAAAATTTAAACAATGCGAAATTCTAGCTAACCAAAATTTTACCTTAGCACCCTATTTAGTCCTAGACTTCAGTCCAAAAAAAGGCAGAAGATAGTTCCTGCTTTCAAGGAGCTCAGAGTCTAATGGGAGAAACATACAAACAACCATGTAAAAACAAGATATATATAGGATAAAATGGGCATAATAAGTAGAAGGAAGGCATTAGCATTAAGGGGAATAAGGAAAGGCTTCCTGTAAAAGATGGGATTTTAGCTGGAACTTGAAGGAAGACAGAGAAGGCAGGAGGCAGAGATGAGAAGGGAGTGCTATCCAGATTCAACTGATCAATTGTTTTTTTCAATAAGAAACACAATGTGGAAGGTAAGCTTTCTTGGAAAATGTCACTTCTCTCAGAAGGTTATTTGATAAATATGTAGTCTACATGAAGTAAATTGGATGATTTTAATGAATAGCACCACTGCCCTATCAACAACTGATAAAGAGATTAATAAGTGCTTATGTGTCAAAGGTGAAAATACAAAAACAACTAGAAATACAAAAAAAAAGGAGAATTGTCC
Organism: Pseudochirops corinnae; assembly: GCA_028646515.1. Classification (NCBI taxonomy): domain Eukaryota; kingdom Metazoa; phylum Chordata; class Mammalia; order Diprotodontia; family Pseudocheiridae; genus Pseudochirops; species Pseudochirops corinnae. Next base: position 78,703,888 of record CM053591.1, read on the forward strand.
CTGTTCTTAAGTGGATTACATTCTATTGGAACTAATATACCTTTCATCAATACCATGCGAGTAATACCCTCAACAAGTGAACTGTAATGTTTGCTTTAGCTAGGACAGGTAAGAACAATGGTTACATTGATCAATTTTCACTTATTGACTTTTTTGTTTTTACAAATTCCTTGCAGATTACTCTGATATTTGTCATGACACTAGTATGAGTGTGTTATAATTAATTGGAGTCTATCAGTTAAAATTTACTCTCCGAGATAAAGAATTGTGGGACAGACTAATCGTAGAGACAAAACCTTTGCAAATCACCATTAAGGATTAGATAGTTTTGGAGATGACAAGTCCTCATATCTCTTATGTGATTTCTATTATTTTCCATTCCAGAGGCTGATATTTGCCAGTGTTATCCTCAAATTCTGAAAGATGCTTGGTTCAGCATTCTTATGCATTAAAGAATGGTTTACCTTGTTCATATCTATTTACTCACATGATATCACATCACTAGGATTCACTTCTTATTTATTCCTCCTTTAATAAGGAGTGCACAGTACTGTATTTCAATCTTATTACTTTTTTCCATGTATTCTACACTCTAGGCAAACTAGTCTACTCTCTTCTCCTGAAACACACCATGGCTTCCCTGCTGTGTATCTGGACTCGTGGTATTTCCCATTCCTGGAATTCTCCTCCTTACCATCTTTCTCTATAAAATTCCTACCAACCTTTTAAAGCCCATCTTGAACCTCCTCTATTAAATTTTTCATGCTCCCCCCCCTTTGGTAGCAACCTTATTTCTCCCAATCTTACACACTTACTGTGAATTCTAACTATCTATTTTCCTATACTAGCCCTCTACTAGATTGTAAGCTCCATGAAGGAGAGACTACAGGTCTTTTTCCCATAGTGTCAGTAAAGGACTCTGAATCACAAAAAGTGCTTTATAAGTGTCTTTGGATTGATTGTTGAAAGTCTGAATTGCCTCAGTATAGTACTTGAGGTTTCATTTTGTACCATATTAATATAAGCTTGCTATTATATAGCTATAAAAACATCCTTCCATTTTAAGTACATCAGTCTATTAAGCATGAATCTCATTTATGTATTTGTGCATGTGAAGTTGTTATTATCTGCTTACTACTAAAAGGATTCTAGACAATTCATAATACTAAATACAATGCAAAAAGGGCCTTTAAGGGAGGAGAATATGGGTAGAAACTATCAAACAACTGAAAGGAGCTGATCAAAACCTAGATGAATTTTAAGGTAAATCACTGTAGTGGTTGGTCTAGATGACCTTTCAATTTTCTTCTAACTCTGAGATTCTATGACTCTGTGATCCAAAGTCAAGCCAAATCAGGGTGATTGAACTTTAAATGTATGAGGTAGATTATGGCCACAATGTGCTATGGAGGACAATTACCTCAATGTTTGAAGCTACTACTTGAGACGTTGCACATAGGTTCGGGCTCCTCCCTCTCTTTCCCAATAATATTTGTTTTTCAGTTATTTTCAGTCTCATCCAATTCTTCATGACCCAATTTGGAGTATTCTTAGCAAAGATACTGGAATGGTTTGCCATTTCCTTCTCCAGCTCATTTGACAGGTATCTGAGACCAAATTGGAACTCGGGAAGATGAGTCTTTTTAACTTCCAGTTCAACATTATATCCATGGTGCCACTAACCTGCCCTTTTGCCAATGATAGGATTATTAATTTAGACCTAGAGGGGATTTTAGAGGTCATTTAGCCAAGCTCTCTCATTTTACAGATGAAAAAATTGAAGTTCAGAGAGGTTATGACTTAGTACAGTCACACAAGTAGTCTGAGCCAGGATTCAAATCCAGATTCTCTGACTCCAAATCCAAGGTACTTTCCACTATACTCTGACTTTTTACAATAATATTGTCAGCCAGGCCTGACCTTTATCATACTTTACAGAAGGCTAGCAGATCAAGGGAGTTTCTTGCCCAATTTTGTAAACTCTCCTTACAGTGTGGTAGACCTCTTTGTGGGGTATTTTGGATAACATCTCATTGTAGATGTGGATATTCCCTTTGGTATCTCTTGAAGTATGGATTTCGATAATGGAAGTTCCCCCAAGACAGTTGTTTGATTTAAATTATTGGGAAACATATGTCCTTCTGCCTCCACATCTAGCATGCCATCCACTATGACACACCAACTCACCAAGACTGTTAAGTCTAAAGCTTGATATAATGAGAAAGGTCAGATAGTAAAATTCCATCATTTTGTGGATTAGAAAACTGAGACCCACAGTGACTTTGCCAAGAATCAGTAAGTGGAAGAGCTGGTGTTTGAACCCATAAACTCTAACTTCAGTCAGAACTTTTTACATTATAACATAATGACTCAACACATAGATTTTAAAAGTCCTGTCTTTGAACATATTTAGGTATAATGACATAACTAGCAATAATATTCCCTAATCTATAGAGGCAAAATAGAATCAACTCAACTGTCTTGCATGTATATTATTCACACCAAGAATCATGTAGCATAAATTTTTATCATCAACTTGACTTTTCTTTATGACTTTATGCTATTCTTCAGATGGTATGTTAAAAGCATGAAAATCAAACTGTATTAGGTTGAATATAACGCTTGTGTATATATCCATATGTATTTATATAATCAAAGAATCAGAGTTAGAAGGGAATTTAAAAAGTTATGTATTTTAATTTTCCACCTTAAACATAAATATTCTTTCTAACATCGCAGTCAGATCTACATTCAGTCTCTGAATATTTTCAGTAATGGAAAACTCACTACATTGCAAGACACAGGGTCAAATCCCACCTCACATTCTTGCTACTTGTACAACCCTAGGCATGGAATTTAACCCTTTCTAACCATCAGCTTTTTTGCTTGTAAAATGAGCATAAAAAAGTCTTTATTATATTACCTCAGAAGGTGTTTTGAGGATCAAACGATGTAATTTAAGTAAAACACTATGTAAATACCAAATAATAACATACTCCATGCTTATGCTTTAATTCCATGTTGTTACTGTTATCATTAGGTTCCCTCAACATGTACTGTTGCCTGACCGCTGTTAAGCTCTATTTTATTGAGAAAAAAAAAATAAAAGAAAGCTAATCCCTTTCTCACCAGTGTGGAAAATCTGTAAGTTTTGTTCTAGGGAAGACTTGAGGGACGACACTTTTTGAGAGTCAATAACTCTTAAGCAAGATATTTTTTTTGTTTGTTTTCTTACTCTAAGGTGCAGAATTGCAAGAGTTGCTAATCTAATCAGGGTGATAAGGAATGAAAATGAATTTTTTTTAATTACTCTAATGATTATTCAAGGTTACAGTATAAACTTATGCCTAAAAAGGATTGGGGGGGGGGGGGATATTGAAGGCAAGATGGTGGAGTAAAAGCAGGGACTTGCTTGAGCTCTCCCCCAAATCCCTCCAAATATCTATAAAAAATGACTTTAAACAAATTCTAGAGCAGCACAACCCACAAAATGACAGAGTGAAGCAAATTTCTAGCCCAAGACAACCTGGAAGTTCCACAGGAAAGGTCTGTTGTACCCATCTGAGAGAGGAGCACAGTCCAGTGCAAAATGCACCAGCACAGACCAGAACCTAGCAAACCAGAGCAGGCCTCAGGGGACTGAATCACTGGCAGCTGTGGTGATTTCCAGATTTCTCAACCCACAAATGCCAAAGACAACTTAGAAGATCAGTAGTCAAGGTCTGTTTGGATCTGAGTGAGAGAGGACCACATTCTGGCCCCAGCCCTTGGACAGTGGCTGCAACAACAGTGGTGGTGCTGGTGGCAGCAGCGGCTACTTCTGAAACTCTTAGTACACAGATGGTGGAAAATCAAGTGCCTGATTGGAGGTGAATTGCAGGGATCTCTTTGCTGGCACTAAGGCAGGATTCTCTTGTTTTGCTGGTGCTTAGATCTGGGTCACAGTCCTGGGTGGGGGTCTTGAGGAGAGGAGGAGTGCTGGCATGGCAGAGCTTGTGGCATTGGTAGAGAGGGAATCCTCCTCACAGTTCCAAAGCAGAAAAGAGTGCTTGTGGTTGCCCACAGATCAGAGCACAGGCCAGGAGAAGAGTAAATACTATTCCTTTGATCATACCACCTTGAAAGAAATGAAAATTTACAGGTCCCTAGAAGTAACTCTGAAAACAGCTGCACAAAACCCCTGAAGCTTGGGACAGTACACCCTTCACCCTGGAAGCAGAGTCCTACCTTAACAAAGAGTTTAAAAGTCAAGTAATTGGTTGGAAAAATGAGCAAACTGTGGAAAATATCTCAGACTACAGAATCTTACTTGGGTGACAAAGAAGATCAAAACATACAAACAAAAGAAGACAACAAAGTCAAAGATCCTACATTAAGAGCCTCCAAGAAAAAATACAAATGGGTCCCAGGCCATGAAAGAGCTCAAAAAGAATTCTGAAAATCATGTAAGAGAAGTAGAAGAAAATTGGGAAGAGAAATGAAAGTAAAGAAAATAATGAAAAACAAGTCAACGGATTGCTAAAGGAGACACAAAAAATGCTGAAGAAAATAGACTAACCCAAATTGCAAAAGAATTCCAAAAAACCAATGAGGAGAAGAATGCCTTAAAAGGCAGAATTGTCCAAAGGGAAAAGGAGGTACAAAAATGCACTAAGGGAAATACTTCCTTAAAAACTAGAATGGAGCAAATGGAAGCTAATGACTCCATGAGAAATCAAGAAATTATAAAATAAAACCAAAAGAATGAAAAATAGAAGACAATGTGAGATATCTCATTGGAAAAACAGCTAACTTAAAAAATAGATCCAGCCATTCTTTCTCATTGTTCACTCCATTGGTTATAGTGCTTCTTTACAACTTGACTTTTGTTTAATGTGAAGGTATTTGTAGAGCCTATATCTGAATGCATGCTGCCATGTGGGGGAGGGTCGAGGAGAGGGGGGAGGAGGAGAAAATTTGAAACTCAAGGGATTGTGGAACTGAATGTTGTAAACTAAAAGTAAATAAATAATTTTTTTAAAGAGAAAAAAAAATACTTTGTTTCCTGATGTGATTCAAAGTTCAGAAAGCAAAAATAAGTATTTGAATGAATAAAGTATCATTCTTTCTTTAAAATAAAAAGATCCAAGAGAGATAATTTTTACAATTATTGGACTACCTGAAAGCCATGATCTAAAAAAGGAACCTAGACATCATCTTTAAAGAAATTATCAAGGAAAACTGTCCTGATATTCTAGAACAAGAGGTTAAAATAGAAATTGAAAAAAATCTACCAATTACTTCCTGAAAGAGATCCCCAAAGTAAGACTCCTAGGAATATTGTAGTCAAATTCCAGAGTTCCTAGGTCAAGGAGAAAATATTGTAAGCAGCCAGAAAGAAATCATTCAAGTATTGTGGAAACAAAATCAGGATAATTCAAGATTTAGTAGCTTCTACCTAAAGGGATCAGAAGGCTTGGGATATGACATGCCAGAGGTCAAAGGTGCTAGGATCAAAACCAAGAATTACCTATCCAGCAAAACTGAGTATAATCCTTCAAGAGAAAAATGGATATTCAATGAAATAGAGGACTTTCAAGCATTCTTGATGAAAAGACCAGAATTGAATTGAAAAATCTTACTTTCTAATATAAGAATCAAAAGAAGCATGAAAAGGTAAAGAGGAAAGAGAAATCATAAGGGACTTATTAAAGTTGAACTATTTATATTCCTACATGGAAAGATGATATTTGTAACTAATGAGACCTTTCTCAGTCTTAGGTAGTTGGAGAGAATAAGGGGCAAGAGGAATATACTGGGTGGAGAAAGGGAGAGAAATGGGGTAAATTGTTTCACATGAAATAGGCAAGAAAAAGCTTTTACAATGGAGGGGAAGAGGGGGGAGATGAGAGGGAATAGGTGAACCTTACTCTCATTGGATTTGACTTAAGGAGGGAATAACATGCAGACTCAATTGGGTAAGAAAATCTATCTTACCCTACAGGAAAGTAGGGGGAAAGGGGATAAAATAGGGGGGATGATAGAAGGGAGAGCAGATTGAGGGAGGGGGTTGTCAGAAGCAAACACTTTTGAGGAGGTAGAGGGTCAAAGCAGAGAATATAATAAATGGGGGGCAAGATAGGATAGAGGGAAATAAACTTGGTTTTTCACAACATGACTATTATGGACTTGTTTTTCATGACTACACATGCATAGCCTATATTGAATTGCTTGCCTTCTCAAGGAGGGTAGGTGGAGAGGGAGGAAGGGAAAGAATGTGGAACTTAAAATTTTAAAAACAAATGTTAAAAATTGTTTTTACTTGCACCTGGGAAATAAGATGTACATATGGGCAATGGGGTATAGAAAGCTATCTTGCCCTATAGGAAAATAGAAGGGAGGGGGATAAGAGGAAGGGGAGGGGTGATAGAAGCGAGGGCAGATTGGGGAAAGGGGTAATCAGAATGCATGTGTGGGGTGTGGGGGGGAGAGAGGGGGAGAAAATTTGGAACTCAAATCTTGTGGAAGTAAATGTTGAAAATTAAAAATAACTTAATTAATAAAAATACTACAACTTCAAAAAAAAAAAAAAGAAAAGATAAACTAGAAACTAGCCAAAAAATTTTCAGGAGCTCTACCTCTTAACCTGAGGACAAGATCATTAATTTCTTATTTCTCAGTCTCTTTAACTTTTGAGTCCAAATAGTTCCTATTGTAAATGGATGACTATTTATAAACAGCCCTGGCCAAAAGGCAGTCACTTACTTTTTTCCATTGTTGAGCATTTCCAAGTTAATTTCCACGTTCCTCAGAGCTAAAATGTCTGTTCGTTTGGGTTACCTGAGCTCCATTCCCGAAGTGTCCCTCTCAGCCTGTGTACAACGTTATTATTGTGTCTGAGATAAGGCCAGGCAAAGGCTGGCTGATCTTAAAATAGATTTATGTATGCCATTCTGGAGGACTGACTCCCTGGATTTTTTCCATTTTTCCTTGATCCATTCTTTCCTTAGGAAATCAATGAAAAATTCAGCATATGGCTTATACTGGCTGCTAGTTCAAAGGTTTGTTTACTACAGGACTTTTAGTAAATCATGACTAGTGCTGTATGTTTCTGGTAGCAGTGGGGCTATTTTAAAAATGAGATGTACAGGAAGGCTCTTGAAAATAAGAGCTAACAAAGGCAAAGTTCTTGGCTGGATGTAACAAATCAGAGTTTATAATGCAACAAACCTGCCATAAATAGCTCCTTGTGTAACAAAATAAAATTGCACAAGTCTGGGCTTAGAAACTATGAGATGTTTCCAAAGCAGTGAAATGATGCATGGCCTTTAATTCATGAGAAGCAGAAAAACTGCTGACAATCTTTCACAAAAACTTCATTGTGATAATGTACTCAGCATTAACCAATAGTCACTTTACGTATATCAGAACCCAAAGAAACAGAGATGGCTTCCCTAATATGACAGCCCTGAAAATTCCAGATACAGAGGAAATAAACAAGACTTAAGCATTTCTCTGCTTCTGTACAGGTTGCCTTGTTCTCACCTTCAGGCCCAGTAGAATACTGGAACCTTTATCACATCCCTTCAAAGTTTTTCCAAGGTAGCTGTTAGACAAAAGCTTAAAGGAAAACCTGTCAAATTCTGATTCCTCAGAGAATAGAGACAATGGGATTAAGACTAATCAGTAGGGCCTGAGGGAAGAACTTTCTTGGGGAAAGAAGACTGGCCACAAGACATGATGAGAGAATAAACCTAAAATTTTGGTGGATCAAGCCAGAGTTCTTCAGAATGCCAAATCCACATGGCAAGACCCTTCATGGTAGTGCTTTAAAAATCTAGGAAAGCAGCAAGGAAAAAGCCGCAGACATGGCCAAGGTGGCTTCCAGAAGTTCTTCCTTTAAGGAAAATTTTTGGTAGCTATACTTTCTTTTTCTTTTTTGCAGGGAGGAAGGCGAAACAGAATTTGATCTCAGGTCCTCCTGACTCCAGGGCCAGTGCTCTATTCACCTGGCTGCCCCAATAGCTATACTTTCTCTTTAAACCTTAATGCCAGCATTACCATGATATTAATCACCATCCTTTCTCCTAGAACGCTACTTGGAACAAGACCTCCACTAAATCCAGGGCACGTATGTTTGGAACTAGTCTTCCTGTCCTGTCCCTGAATCCCCATTTTTCCCAGGATAATAAATACTGGAGATAGCCATGATGTCTCCATAATTCTAGTTTGGAACTGGGTGTTTGTTTTTTTTTTAAATGTTTCTTATCCAGTCATGATTAATAGAGGCAGTCAAAAAAAAATATCAGTAGATGTTGCTGGAAACCTGAAGTACCCGTTGTAATAAGGCCTGACTTTACCATCTCAGAATTGAGCAAGAAGTCTATAATCCCTGCCCACCTCTTCTCAGAAAGGTCTATCAGTCTGAAAATTATGGGAAAACGGCCAGAGTCCATCCCATGTGCTTTGATACTTTCCAGGGAGTATGACGGGGAACTGTCCCTCATTTTGATTCTACCTTGATGTTGCAAGTCAGTCTTGATAAATTCAAATTTGCGCAGGTGGTCATTGAATTTAGAAGCTGTGTTAATTGGGTTCAATATAGGGAAAGACTGGGGGTGAAAACTAGAGTTTTTGTAAAGCACTCTTTTGCAAGTAGATGAGTGAGTCACATTATTTTAAGGGAACTTCATGGTGTGAAAAACAACAACAATAATAAATAGATTGCATTTACATAGTGCTTTGAGGTCTTCCGAGTACTTTACAAACAGTATTCTCATTTTATCCCAATTCTGGGACAAAAGATATTTCTATTAACTCCATATTATAGATGAGGAAACCAAGGCAGAGAAAAGTTACATGATTTGCTCAGTGTCACACAGCTTGTAAGTGTCTGATGCTAGCTCTGAACTCAGGTCTTCCTTACTCCTTGCTTCCTCACTCCAAACCTAGCACTCTATTCACCGTACCATGAAGTTGTCAAAAATAAGGTAACTTGGTCATCTTGAAACATAATGTCTGAAATATAGACCATGGGCTCATCATGTGTGCTCTCTGATCATAAAACAGAGAGTAACAGTGTGGAAAGGTCTGTCTTTGTATGGATAGTTGTCAATTCATCATTATAGGAAGAAAGAGAAATTTGAGATACCAGTTAGTACTGACACAGGAAGTGAAGCTATGGAACTAGAAAATGTATTTCAAGACATCAGGTGGTCTTGTCAGTAGTAGAAGGTCCTGCTTAGTGAAAGGATGTGATTGTCTTGAGCAAGATACTTACCTTTACAAAAGTGGCATCACATTCCTTGGATGAAAGCCTGTTAATGCCACTACCCAGCATTTCTGGAAAAGGGGAATTTGGAACTTTTGTTTTTTCAGCAAAACTTGCATTTCCTTTGGAGTCTTTGGCTTGAGTACATGCCTCAAAGGATTGAACACAAGGAAAGAGCGCGACCCAGTGAAAAGAAGAGTAGATTTGTATGGAATTAACTTGGTTTAATCACTGTCTGTACCTTTTTCTAACTGAGTAATCTTGGGTGGATCACAACCATTTTTCTCTGAGCCTCAGTTTCCCCACCTATAAAGTGAGGGAGTTGAAAGAGATCATTTCCAAGATTATTTCTAGCAATAAATCTATAATTTTGTCATATGGACAGAGGTTGTAACATATTAATGTCTATCAGATGTCCAGTGTGTAACATTTTAAACTAATATGCATGGTCCGCAACTGGGCTAGAGTTGGAGAGGCAGAGCACTGCCCATTAATACTCAGTAAGGGAGTACAATTATGGGCAGATGTACAGAGCCTGTCAGGGACTTACTACTTTTAGGTGTTGCTACTAGGCCAGCTTGGAGTGTGAACCTCTGGGCCCTGGGAAACCCATCTGGCCCTGGGTCAGATCCAGTCACTCTGCCGGACAGATTACTCCACTGAACTCACTGAAACTGATGCTCTCCACAGTTCAGCTTGACTCTGGAACTAAACTGGACCTCATAGAACTAACATCTCATAGTAGCATGCTATCTCCTATTGGGTAACTTGTTTTACTAAAAGAGGCCATCGCAGATGGCAGTTAGGAAAGTGGTTCTCTCTGCTCAATGCTGCACCCTAGAAAATGTCTAAGGGGAAAGACAAAAAATAATTGCTTATTTAAAGCATGGATTCTCAACTTTAGGTCTATGAACTTGATTGTTTTTAGCACCTTAAAACTGTATTCTGATATAATTGGTTTGCTTTGTAATCCTATTTAATTTATGAACTTATTTTGAGAAGCATTATTCTGAGAAAAGGAGCCCATAGACTTCACTAGACTACCAAGGGGGACCATGTTACAAAAAATAAGGTTTGGAATTCTTGCTCAAAAGGGTTTTCTCATGCCTATCTCTCTTATCAATTGCCAGGAATGAGGCTCTTGATAATATGGAACTAACTAGCTTGTTTTTTAATATTAGCCCAATGGGCATAACTGATTCAGCCAATCATAATATTCCTGTGTGCTTTCATTTAATTCTCTTAAGCTGACTAGTGAACCTCTTCATACTTCTTAAAGGAGTAAAGAAGTACAAATGCTTCATTTACAAGCTAAAAATGGAAGACTCATTTTCACACCTTAGTCAAAAATTTATTATTTCATAATCTACAAATTAAATCACTCAAGGTCTGAAAGTATCAGAACTTGAACATTTTATTGTCTCTGTTACCTGCCCATTATATCCCATGATTTCATTAAGTGGATTTAGGAAACCAAGGAGACTAAATTAATCAGATCTCTCCTGATCACTCTGATTTCCCAGCACAAGGGAGACACATGCCTAAGAACATTCATAGAAGGGTACACGTGTAGTCAGTCAGTCCCTCTGTCGATAAACATTTATTAATACGTACTATGTGCCAAGCACTGTGTCAAATTCTGGGAATGCAAATAGAAAAAAGAAAGTCCTCGTCTTCAAAAAGCTTAAAATCTAATGGGAGAAGACAGCACATGAAAGTAAGATGAAAAAGATAAGTGTACCCAGTTCAGGCTCAAGGACCTGATGGAAAAGTTCAAAGGAGTGTAGCAAGGTGGGCAATGAAGAGATGGCTAACCTGTGGGCCCTTCTTAAATGGAGGTTTTTGTCCCCTTTTGCCTTCCAGAGGGAAATGATGAGGTTTGAGTACAAGAGAGGATGTATTTTTGCAAGATGGCGAAGCCCCTGGTGGCATGATGGAGTCCAATGGAGAGCATGTGAGACTAGGGCAACAGTATAGGGGAGAAACTGACATCTCTCATGTTGCAGGGTCACTTGTGTCTTTTGGTGACAATGATGCCATGTTTGTGAAAGGCTTGTTCCCAATTTGTCTTTGCTGAACACACTTTCTTCTAAATGGATCTTTTTCATCAACTGTAAACACTGTGCTGGACAATGTACCGCTATAGACTCATCTCTCTTGGATACTATTCCATTACTGTATCTTCTGGACAGAACTATGTTCAAAGTTGTCAGATATAGCTACAATGGTCACATGGTTGTTTTATACCTTTTGACTTCAGCTAGAGTCCTTTGCTACATGGTGTCTCTTATTCTTAAGAAGAGTGGGCTTTACCATGCTCTCTTAGTTCAAAGATCTGAGACTTCATAACTCTTTTAGAATAGCAGCCTGTAACACTTCAATCATGTGAACTTGAGGTAGAGTTAAGGGATATGAAACAGAATTTCTTTTACTCATTTTTTTTTCTTTTCCATGTTTACTCTTTTCAGAATATGTGACAGAATAAGCTTTTCATTTTTAGTAGGAGATTCTTTGCACCAGTGACAAGCTTTCTGAACACAGAGCAGAATCATTCATCCCTATCTAGTATCTTAAAGCTCAATTCTGTCTTTTTGAACTCTACTGTTTTGTCACCAGGGTCCAGAACTCTTCAGCAGAGACTTCATTAGAGCAGACATTCCCTATACCTCCCTATTTTTTTCCTGATAGCTAGCCCACACCTGATCAACATCTTCCCTGAAGGCTGCCATGTTGATACTGTCAGGGCTCTCACAGTCTGAGATTCACCAGTTTCTTAATTCCAAAACTCCTCCACTAGGAGAGAGGGGAACTTAACAACAAAACTAAGCCCAGGAATATAGCCACATTGCCACTTTTATGTACCTTATATATGCATTTGGTAGTAATTTTAGCAGTAGCCATCATTATTATTGGGTAGAAATTGAGTCCATAATGTTTCCCACAGATATCTTTTTGTTGTCATTGTTGTTGAGTTGTTTTTGAGTCTTATGATATATTAGTCAATTTCTAGGGTAGAGTAGGCTATAAAAACTGATCAATCTGGGGAGAAAAAACTCTTTTGACCCCATCACTTATGGTGGTATGTTAGCTAGTTTGTGGAGGATTCCTCTCCAGGTTAGTCTTCTTAGCTACCAGTAAGAAAACAGTCACAGATTGATCCATGAATGAAGATAGGGCTTAATTCTGAAAATTGATGGTTTAGTTTGTTAGGTTGTCAGTAATCTCTATCAAACTAGTGCATTACAGATAAGCCTGAAAAAACCCTTCCTATAAACCAGGACAGTATTCCTCAACAAGAGCTAAATAGTATCTAGAAGAAACTAGTATTGTCTACTGTCCATTTCAGATAGAAAGTCTACTGAAGCTACTGGGAGAACCTTAGACCTTTATTAGTAGAGGAATGTTTCAGTGATATCAAATCTCACACCACAAAATATAACAAATGTCACTTTAGTCCAAGATTTGAGCCATGAGAGCAGACATCCAGGGACAATACTTACTAAGCTAGAAGTTCTGGGAAGTTCTCTATTTGCTTGTTAAAAGGATCTGAGGAATGTACTGCTACCAGGAATGAGGGCAGTTGACTCCACTAGCTTCTGGAATTATTTTATCACTTTTTGCAGCACCACAAACAATCCCCAGAGTATTTCCAGATCTGGAGAGCTCTACTCCAAGCATTGCTGCAGTCCTATGGTCTCTGGGATTCCCACTGGAGATAGCAAAGTGCCAAGTGGTTCAACTATTGCCAGAGTCACATAAGAGGTTAAGTGTTGGGTTTCATTATGGGGAAATGTTACCAAATGCCTGAGTTTCAAAAATTGGAACTGATGCATATTCACAGTTAAGAACAAACATTTACTTTGGCAAAAAGCATGATTCACATCATGATCAATGGGACTAAAGCAGAAGAAATGCTGACTCACAGTAGTATAGATCAGAATATCAAATCCACAGGGCAAGATAATAGTAGGAAACAACTTGGGGATGTAATTTTTCCAAAGCTGAATCACAGAGTCCGTATGAGCAAACCCTACCAGAATATTTGAAAGAACTGGAAAATGATAGCTTGTTCCATGGACTCCTTTAATCCTAACAGTTTTGTTTTTTTTTTATGGTAGTGATGTGCTTATCTCTCTGTTGTGTTCATATTGCTATGAGACCAAATGTTTCTTTCTTTAAAAAAAATTGATATAACTTTTAAATTTTATTTTCTTTCTAAACACTGTTTTATTGAGCAGAGAGTGAATTGTGATGGGAGTTTTACCTTAATTAGTATTTACATTGACTGACTTTTTTGGAAGTTCTGTATTTTCTTTTCATTAACAAATTTTATTATGAATTTTAAAAACATCAACAAACATCAGCATTTCGATGTACAAGTAAGATAAAAGGATTACCTGTGTCTCATTCTGAACTTCCTTTTTTTAAAAAAAAGTTTCACTGATGTTTTATTCTTTTATGACATCACTATTAGTTCCCCTCTCCAGTAAAAGTCCTTTCTTACACACACACACACACACACACACACACACACACACACACACACATTTATTTTATTAATCTTTCTCTTCCAGTATACCTCCCACATTCAAGGATTTTTTTTTTTGAGGAAAAAAAGAACCCTCAATTTATATGCATGTAGACTGGGAGATCAAATTCCCACACTAGTCATATCCAAAAATGATGTCTCTTTCTGGCAGGCATTCTTTTGGACTTATAGTTTGTCAGTGTATTAGTCAGTTTTAAAGCCTTTCAAAGATGTTGTTATGGGAATCTGAAGATCTTCCCTGCCCCTAGGCCCTTTGCTAAAGTGGCTAGGTGACTCTGAGAACCTTTCCCTATTTGAAAGTATACTCTGTGCCCTAATAGGCTGGATGTGGTCATGTGGAGCCTGTGACGGGAGGTTTGTTTTTCAGGAATGGCTGCTGTCTTGTTGCTTTGTGATTGGGCAGTGGGTCAAGAGGGCTGTGATGTTCTCAGAGCCAGGAGAAGGCTATATATACTCCCTGATGTGAGGTTTTGCTTTGGGGCTCACTTTGAGAAGAGTTGTGTGGTTTGGCCAGAGAAGACTCTGGGAAGCCGTTGAGCCCTCCAGCTTTGAAAAACCCAGATGTTGGTGCTTCCCTCTCTGGTAACTGACTAGGTAACTGATGTAATGGTCAGGCACTGGAAGGTGTCTGCTGATCTGTTTTTCTGTTTGTTTGTAACTTGTGTTTGTAACTTGTGTTAGCATTCTCTGAAGTTCAAGGTGCTGACTGTTCCCCCTGAACTAGGTAAATGATATATGTCTGATTGAAGTGAAACTGTTAACCCATTTTGAGTTGCTTTCCTTTAAAAAAGCAGATCTAAGAAACTGTGCTAGCAGCTGCCCTAGGTATGCTAGGGTGCTTGCTGATACAACAAAGATGTTTTCCTCTAAGATGTTATCATTGTATAAATTGTTCTCCCAGTTATTCTTAATTTGCTCTCCGTAAGTTCATATAGGTATTCCAAGTTTCCTCTAAGATTGCTGATTTATCATTTCTTATTCCACAATTTGTTTTGCCATTGACCAACAGAAAGACATCACCCAGGTTTCCAATTTTTGGCTACCATGGAAAGAGCTGCTATAAATATTTTTGTATATATAGATTCTCTCTCCATCTCTCTCTGTCTCTCTCTGTCTCTGTCTCTATCTCTCTGTCTCTCTCTCTTCTTATCTTCATTTCTCTGGGGGTATGTGCAGTTTAGTTACTTACTTTTGGGTCACAGTTCCAAATCGCTATCCACAATAGTTATATCAATTAGTAACTCCACCAAAAATACACAAGCATATAGTCTCTAATGGCTGCTGCCAGATATAATGCCTATGACAACATAGTACAGATATTCTTTCGTTTCTAGCTTCTAGTTTCAGTTAGAATCCTTTGCTACTATGGCATCTCTTATTATTTGTTTTCTCATAAATAATCCAACATTTGTTATTTTTCTCTTTTGACATCTTTGTTAGTATGATGGGCATGAGATAGAACCTCAAAGTTACTTTAATTTGTACTTCTCTAATTATTAGTGATTTAGAACAATGGTATCAAATTCAAGTCAAAATGGATCCCTGTAGGCTGCATATTGGCTTAGAACATTATCTATGTTGTATTGTGTTTTTATTTGTTAGGCATTTCCCAATTACATTTTAATATGGTTCAGGCCACACAGGAGTTTTGCAAACTGCTTGCTGTCTGAGGGCTGTGAGTTTGACATTTCTGATTTAGAGCAATTTTTCATATGGTAATTTTTAAAAATTATACATAGTATTTATTTTTCCCCAGTTACATGTCAAGAAAATTTTTAGCATTCATTTTTACAAGATTTTGAGTTCCAAATTTTTTTCCTCTCTCCTTCCACCTCCCTTCTGAAAATGGTAGACAGTTTGATCTAGCTTATACATGTGCCATCATATAAAAAACTATTTCCATCTTAGTCTCAGTTGTGAAAGAAGAAACAGATCAAAAGAGAAAAAAAACTACCAGAAAGAATAAAGTAAGCAAAAAAACTATGTTTTGATCTACATTCAGAGTCCATCAGTTCTTTATCTGGTTATAGATAACATTTTCCTTCCTGAGTCCTTTGTCCTTGTTTTGAATCATTGTGTTGCTGAGAAGAGCTGAGTCATTCATAGCTGATCCTCACACTATGCTGATAATGATACAGTATTTCTGCTCATTTCACTTTGTATCAGTTTGTACAAGTCTTTCCAGGTTTTTCTGAAATCTGTCTGTTCATCATTTTTTACTGTACAATAATATTCCATTACATCCATATATCATAGTTTGTTCAGTCATTCCATAATTGATGGGCATCGCCTCAATTTCTAATATCTTGCCCCCATGAAAATAGCTGAAATAAATATTTTTACACATGTAGATCCTTTCCCCCTTTTATTATCTCTTTGGGATACAGACCTAGAAGTGGTATGCTGGATCAAAGGGTATGCACAGTTTGGTTGCCCCCTGGGCAGAGTTTCAAATTGCTCTCCAGAATCATTGAATCAGTTGACAACTCCACCAACAGTGCATTAGTCTCCCAATTTTCCCATATTCTCTCCAATATTTATCATTTTACTTTTTTTGGTTATATTAGTTAATCTGATAGGTACGAGGTGATACCTCAGAGTTGTTTTAATTTTCATTTCTTTAATCAAAAGTGATTTAGAGAACTTTCTCATATGCCCATAGACAGCTTTGATTTCTTCATCTGAAAACTGCCTATTCATATCTTTTGACCATTTATCAAACGGGGAATGGCTTGTATTCTTGTAAATTTGATTCAGTTCTCTATATATTTGGAATTTGAGGCCTTCATCAGGGACATTTGCTGTAAAGATTGTTTCCCAGCTTTCTGGTTTCCTTCTAATCTTGGTTGCATTGGTTTCGTCTGTACAAAAGCGTTTGTATTTAATATAATCAAAATGATCAATTTTATATTTTGTAAAATGTATCTCTTGTTTGGTTATGAATTCTTCCCCTCCCCATAGATTGACAGGCACACTACTCCTTGTTCTTCTGATTTGCTTATGGTGTCACTCTTTGTGTCTAAATTTTGTCAAAGATCTGTCATATCTAACTTTATAATATTCTATTTACCTTTTAGTTTCTTTCTTGTTTATTTTTTGGTTGGGCTTAACAAGCTCTATAAGGGGACAGTTGAGGTCCTCCACTAGTATAATTTTGATATTTATTTCTTCCTGTAGCTCACTTAACTTCTCCTTTAAGAATTTGGATGCTATGTCACTTGGTGCATATATATTAGTATTGATAATGCTTCATTGTCTATGGTACCTTTTAGTAAGAAGTAATTTTCTTCCTTATCTCTTTTAATTAGGTGTATTTTTTTTATACTTTGTTTGAGATCAGGATTGCTATCCCTGCTTTTTCTTTTTTTTACTTCAGCATAAAAGTAATAGATTCTGCTCCAGACTCTTACCTTTACTCTGTGTATCTCTCTGTGTTAAGTGTGTTTCTTGCAAACAACATATTGTGAGACTAGTTTTTGATCCACTCTGCTACCTGCTTCTGTTTTATGGGAGAGTTCATCCTATTCACATTTACAGTTATGACTACTACCTGTGTATTTCCCTCCATCCTATTCTTCCTTCTGTTTGTCCTTTCTCTCCATTCACCCTTTCCCTCCCATTGTTTCTGTGCTTTGTTTCTGTCTACCGCCTTCCCTAATCTGCCTTCCCATCTGTCAGTCCCTCTCCCCTTTACTTGATCTCTTCACCTCCTACTTCCCATCAGGAAAAACAGATTTCTATATTCAAATGATTGTGTATTTGATTCTCTCTTTGAGCAAATACTGATGAGTATAAAGTTCAAGCAATGCTCATTGACCCCGACCCCCCATTTTCATCTCCATTGCAACAGGTCTTCCTTGCCTCTTCATGTGAGATAATTTACCAAATTCTACCTCTCCCCTCCTTTTGTACGCATTGTACTCCTCTTTTTCATCTTTTAACTTTAATTAACTTTCTATGGTCAGATTCTTTTTTTTTTCCTTTATTTTAAATTGGAACTCTGCTTCTGGGTTGGAAGGGTCACTACTTCAGGCTTCTTGTGATAATGGCTGCAGGTTCTGGCTGTTTACCTGGTACCGTGCCAAGGAGGTGGGGTGGGAGTGACTGGCACTGCTGGAGGACATAGGGGTCTGGCAGCTTAGCCTGTGCTGAGCTGGGACCCAAGTACTAGTGTCTGGAGTGTGCTGACGCTGAGTGGGGTGTCTCTGCATTTTCTGGACCTAAGCTGAGGCATGTAGAGATCTGGCAGCTGGAGGTTGACTATTTGCCTGATGCTACACTGAAGCACATGGTGGTTCTTGGAGCTGGAGTCTGCCAGCAAACCTGGCTAAAGTAAGGCACATGGAGTGGGTCCTGGTGTTGGCAGTTACCTGCTCCACCACACTGGGCCTCAGTATCTCCCATTGATTTGCTGAGGTGGGTTGTTGCTGGGTTGCTGGGATGCTTTGGGTCCTAGAATGTGGTCCCCATTTACCTGAGTGAGATGGACTTTTCTTGACCAATCTTCCAAGTTTATTGGGCTAAAAGATCATTTCACCCCATCTTTTTGCTGGTTATGCTGCTCCAGGATTTATTTTGAGGCACTATTTTATGGTTGTTTAAAAGTGAATATGGGAGAGTTACAGAGATTTACTGCTTACTTCATCTTGGTTCTTGGAAGTCATCCTCATATAGTAATTAACAGTTTGGATTTATTCCTTTAAAAACTGCATGGTCATATCCTCTGACAATTTATTTTTTGGGGAATGGCTCTTAGTCTTATAAATTTGAATCAATTATTTAAATATCTTAGATATTATCTTCATCAAAGAAAACACTGCAAAAAAATTCTTTTCCTCCTCAGCCATTTCCTTTCTAATTTTAGTTACATTAGATTTGTTTGTACAACCTTTTTTTTTAATTTTTGAAACCTATAGAGCCAAAAGACAAAATTCCTTGCATTTCAATTTTTTAAAGGATGTGACCTTTTATATTTAGGTCACATGCCAATTTGGAGTTTATCTTGTTATATGGGGAATATGGGATATTCAAGGCATTCAGCACTTCTGGTGTGAGAGTTTGCTGAGCCCAGTTCAGGGCTGCTTTTCTACCTTTGTTGTCCACTTCTCACCCAACTCTCACCTGTGGCTCCAACAGTCACACTTGTGTGCAATAGTCACACTTTGGTAAAACCATCTTGGCAGGTAGGCTAAACCAGGTTGAGGGTAACCAATGGGTCTCAAACCCATGGTGAATTAGGGGGATATCTATCCCCAAGCATTCCCCTGGCAGAATGGGTAGATGAGAGTAATTTGTTTCAATGGCTATAAAGATTGCTGAAGTAGACACTGTGGAATGCTTAGAGTTTGTTCAGACATCAAAGATGCCATGATAATCCACTGCATCCTGAGCCATCAACAGGTATCTTGACTTTTATTTTGTCACTGGACTTTAACAACTATAAAAGAGAATGAAACTGAAGACTTTGCAATTCTGCCTCATTTAAATCCAATTCATGCACAAGTCAAGACATCATCTCATCATGTCATTGGTGCTCTTTGAAATGAAAGAAAAAACAACAACAAATCTTTTTGTGTGTTGTAAAGTCTAAACCTAATTTCTGCCAAGCTCCTGTCTAGCATGCCTAGAAGTCTCTGTCAGATAGTAAGTCCTTCTCCAGTATCTGGGGTCTCCGAGTTAAAGAAACACTATGTTATAGCATCTGTTTGCTTATGTGTGGGAGTTACTTAATCCATTCCACAGATAACACTCTGTTTTCATTGTTGCTGTTGTTGTTTTTATAACAAGTACCCATTTTTCCAAATTACTTCTTTGTTGTACAATTTGATATCTTGTATTGATCATACCTATTCTTTTAGACTTTTTTCATTAATATCCTTGAGATTCTTTTTTTGTTTGTTTTGCTTCTTGGAGGGCAATTGGGTTTAAGTGACTTGGCCAAGATCACATGGTTAGCTTTTGTGTTGTGTCTGAGGTTGGATTTGAACTCAGGTCCTCCTGACTCCAGGGCTCGTGCTCTATTCACTGTGCCACCTAGCTGCCCCTATCCTTCAGATTCTTGACCTTTTGCTCTACCACATCAATTTCATTATCATGTTTTCTAACTGTATTAAACATTTCTTTAGTTATTTTATTGATATAGCACTGAAAAAATAATTCAATTTAGGTACTATTGTAATTTTTTTATATTGGTTCAACTTACCCATCAGCAATTTCTCAGTGTTTATTTCTTCAAAGAGTATTTTATAGCTGAATTCATAAGTGTGTGGGTAAATCATGGTAGATATGCTGCCAAAACTTTTATTCTTTTTATTCTGAATGGAATTTCTCTTTTTGCCTTTACTGGGTTTTTTTGGTGGTAGAAAGATTTGTTGATTTTTGATAACATTATTATTTTGAACATTTTGCTAACATTATAATATATTTCTATGATGTAACTTGCTTAAAACACACTGGAATTATGCAATATGGAATTGACACAATAGACACTTTCTAATGCAACCAAACTTTCCTATAAAGATTATTTCCCCCCAAAGAAAGCTTATCTATTTTTAACTGAACAAAGGGATTACTCCGTTAACTTCTACAGCACTGATGGTTGAACTTGTCTTTAATTTTATTATCTTTCTATGTTGATTTTATTTATACTCTTATTCTTTTGGCTCTGCTTTCTTCACTCTACACTGATTATTGTGTCTCATATTTCATTGAATTCTTAATATTTGTCATTCTTTATGGAATAGTAATACTTTATTATATACATATGCCATTGCTTATTACTCATTCTATAATGTTTGGACACGTATCTTATTTCCAGCTTTTTAATTTCAGAAATAATGAATATTTTCATACATACATATTTTTCTTACTGCTAAGAACCAAGAACTATCTCTATCCAATATTGTTTCAGTCTTATAGTCTCTGGATCAGAGGGTATGAACAATTTGTAGCTTTTCTTCCATAATTCAAAAAAATGTCTTGCAGAATAGCCAAACCAATTCATAGCTTGTTCACTGGTGAATGTGGATGCCTGTCTTCCTATATCCCTTTAAACAGCAAGTTTTCTCATTTTTACTAAATGTTTTTCCTAGCTTGAGAGGTTTGAGGTGATAATTCAAGTTTGTTTTAATTTTTAT
>CM053591.1:78725322-78749607 GCA_028646515.1 Pseudochirops corinnae
CATCCAGCTGCCCCTGGGGCTCAGCCAGCACTTCAGGCCAGGCTGGTTTTGGTTCACAGAGCTGATATGGTTCCTCATAGATGAGCTGAGTTGAGTGGAAAGTGTATTTGTGTGCGTTTTGGAGTTCTAGGATTAGTTTAGAGTCATATTTTATGGGTATTTTGCGGTGGCTATGTGAGAGCTGCGATATGTTGCTGCTGCTATGCCGCCATCTTGGCTCTGCCCCCTGCCCTGGGTTTTTTTCAAGTTGATGTCTTTTGTTTTTGTCACTTAGGTCATTAACCTGTTCCCTGATATATATGTGTGTGCATATATATATATACCATCCCCTCAAAAATCTGTTTCTTTCTCTCTCTCTCTCTCTTTCTCCTGTCTCTCTGTATCTATCTCTCTCTTTCTCTGTATCTGTCTTTCTGTCTCTCTCTGTCTCTTTTTGTCTCTGTCTCTCTATCTTTGCTTCTCTCTGTCTGTCTCTGTCTCTTTCTGTTTCTCTCCATCTCTCTCTGTCTCTGTCTTTCTCTCTCTGTCTCTCTGTCTGTCTTCCCCTCTGTCTCTCTCTCTCTATAACAAAGAAAATCAGCTATGCAAAATTAAACATATCTGAGAGCCCAGCATATGCAACTTTCCTCACCCTTTGGGCTTAAAAAAAAACTGCAGAGGGCTCCGGTCTAGTCTCCTCTGCCTGCAGCTTCTTCATGGAGAGGGGTTGGAAAAAACCACACTAGGTAAAGAACTTGCATTGAGAACAAGACTGACATATGTTAATAGGAGTGATTTAGCACAAGAAGGACAGTTGTATGATGACTTTGATGAAGAATGTGAATGCCCCATTTTAGATGAAGACAGAGTATTGATGAGTTAGAAAATAAAATGAAAGAAGGTGGAGTTATCGTTGATTACCATGGCTGTGACTTCTTCCTTGAACAATGGTTTCATATCATTTTTATGCTTCAAACAGATAATTCTTGTATTATATACAAGATTTGAAAAGAGGGGATACAATATAAAGAAGCAACAGGACAATATTCAGTGTGAAATTTCCCAAAGCCTTTATGAAGAAGCCATGGCCTCCTACAACCATGAAATAGCACACCAGCTGCCCAGCAATGTACCAGAAGAACTAGAGAATAATTTAGACCAGATAATGAAATGGATTGAGCAGTGGATAAAAGATAACAATTGAACCCCAAGGGCAAAACATGGACTTTCAAGGTTTTCTACATGATGGTTAAAGATTTTCTTGATGATTTCTCCTTCCCCATGCAAGAGAAACTAAGACAACATACACCAAATTTTATTATCCAGGATTGTGTTGCAGAAGTAGCAAGTGGACAATACAATATATAAAGTTGAGGTATGAATAAATTATTTTTTTTTCTCCATGAGAAAACTGAAAACCCCTAAATATAATGAATAAGATACTAAGGACTTTTAAAATTTAGGAATATTAAGCATTCTCATTTATTTTTGTTAACTGCTAAAGCATAAGCAAATTTGAGAAAATAGGTGGAAATCTGTAATACTTGACATGATAAAGAAGATGAAGAAACATTACATTAAGTGTTCTAAAAAAAAAAAACCCTGCACAAATATAAGATGAGAAATAAGTGGAAAGGTATCAGTTTGTTTTAAAAATAAAAAGACGTGGGAAGGTGACCAGCATTTGGTGAATGACTGAAAAAATCATGATATCTGATGGGATAGAACAGTACTGTGCTATCAGAAATGATGAAGGGGGTAGTTTCAGAGAAACTTGGGAAGGCTTGTATGAAATGATGTTAAATAAAGTGAGCAGAACTAGGAGAACAATTTATATAATAATAACAGAGTAAAAACATACAACTTAATTCCTTAGGACCAATATGGAGTATGCTGTCACCTGTTAATGGAGAAGGGATGGAATCAGGTGCATATTAAAACACACAGTGTTTCTGACATGACCAATAAGGGAACTTGTTTCATTTGACTCTGCATATTATTTAATGACTTTTCTTTTTCTTTCTTTTTGTGAGGTAGGGAGAAGGAAGGAGTTAGGAGGGGCAGAAGGAATTTTTTTTCATTTAAAAATTAACTTTTTGAGGAAGCTAGGTGGCACATTGAATAGAACACTGGCACTGGAGTTAGGAGGACCTGAGTTCAAATCCAGCCTCAGACACTTGACACACTTACTAGCTGTATGAGCTTGGGCAAGTCAATTAACTCCAATTGCCTTACCTTCCCTCCTCCAAAAAAAATTATTTAAAAAATTAGCTTTTAAAAATGGGAGAAAGATCTGAGAGCCTTTATTTTTTAAAAGACTGAAAGCTTCCTATGAATTGACAAAGCTACCTGGCCCCAAAATACCTAATTGAAGTATAGTGTTGAAATTGTGCATTTGGATGGACAACCCACAGTGAGTGCTGATCTATCAGTACATACAATTTGCACTAACACCTCAAATGGACAATGAGTTATGGAGAGGAAATTGTACTATTATTTTAATGAAGCACAAAGAGTGGACAGGTTTGAACGATTTGTAATCTGAGTCACTGGAGGGAGTACCCACATTGACAAAATCATCAATCCAACAAGGGAGGTAATATTCTGACCATGTTTATTTGACCTGGTCAGACCCCCTCCCCCCCAAAAGAAAATGATTTTCCATCCTGGCTGACATGTTAAAAGAGACATTGGCAAGCTGAAGCACATAAGATCAGCTCACCAACGGGGATGCCGAGTTCATGTCATAGCAGGGCTGTTTAAGGGAACAAAAATTCTTTAGACTGGAGAAGTAAAAGGTAAGTAAAAAAAAAAAAAGTAAAAGAAGTTTACTTTACTAAGTGAGTAAAAAGCAAGTAAAAATGCTATGTAGTTTATCACGTGAAGAAAAGATTAAATTTATTTTGCTTGACCACAAAGAAGACAACTAAGACAAGTGAATGGAATCAATTATTATATCAATATATATGTGTGGTCAGTATTAGAATTTACTCATAATTTCCATATTGGTCCTGAGATCCTTATCAGTGAATGTATTGAAATATGACCAGTTTCTGATGATGTTGAAAGCATTCATGCATTGGAAAATCAGTTGGAGTAAATAACTTCTGATATCTCTTCCAACTCAGATGTAATAATTTGATAATTTACTGGTTTCTGTGTATCTAGGCATTATCATATGCTTGGTATTACTTTTTTTCCCAGACCGTTTCATAGAAATGCCATTCTCTATTGGTCATGAGAAAATGAAGTTTGGTCACAACACCTCATACATTTTGAAATCAATTTGAATCAATTAGGCAGTCAATCGACAAGTATTTATTATACAAAGGCAAAAATGAAATTGTCTATTTTGTTGCCTTCAAAGAGTTGAATAACTCTTTTGAGTTATTCATCTATTGATGGAGACACTATACATACAAATAATTATGGAAAAATATGGAAAAAATAAACAATAAGCAATTTAAGGGAGAGCCACCAGGAGGGGATGGAATAACATAGTCTTCAGAAGAAAAAAAAGCATGGAATATTTGTGAATCACTCTACTATAGGGGAAAATATAACAACTCTACAAAAAGTGCACTTAAAAAACACTTGAAATGTAATTACTTATTAGGAGAAAATTAAATACTTTATCTGTAGCACTGACTATGAATTGTTAATCATACCACTTATAAGTCCTATACAGTGTCTTGTCTTTGGAGGATAAATTACACATGGGTATGGCAAATTTAAATGAACACATGATAATCTTCTCTGAATTTGTAAATATGTAATGTCCTTCACTTACTGAATACCCTTGATATTGATTCAGAGCTCTCTATTACCTTTACATCATAAAATGGACCAATAACTTCTTTCTAGAGTCTCTACAGACTTTCCTCCATAATATGCCTACATAGTTATCCTCATTTGACAGGAATTTGAGGTTTAGGAAGGCTGAATAACTTTACTGTGAATATATAACTAGTAACTGTAGGGTCTGGACTTGGACTCAGTTGTCTTGACTTTGGGTCTTGCACTCTTTCTATCACACAGCTCTTCCCTACCTCAAGCCCTAACATCTAACCACCAAATATTGGATGACCTAGAAAGAATTTCATTGTCTTCTAATATAATGCCTTCATTTTATCAATAACGAAATAGGCTAAAATGTTTTGAGTTGTTTAAGGTCACTCAACTAGTAAATGGAAGATTAAATACTAGAATCCATGGCTCCTGACTTCTGATTATTTTTTTTTAAATCAGCATCACCTGTCATAGAAAACAAGTTCCTAGAAGTCTTGGATTATTATTCAATTTACTTTGTCCCCTTGTATTTACACATGTGCAGATTAAAGGTCTACTTCTTTAGTTATCTGAATGGTACTTTGATAAACTGTATTTTAGTGACTATTTTTTAAGACCTACAAATCTAGTCTGGACTTAGTGATTTAAACATTAAGGTACTATAGAATAACCACTTACATTTCGAAACTAGAGCTGCCCAATGAATGGAAAAAGGGGCTTATTTTCTCAAATATCTACAAAATAAGTTCTCTACATCTCAGTTCTCTATGGGAAAGGTTATTACTGAAGCTGAATGAATCATGGTTTGTTTGAATTGGTTCTCTTTATTTATGGCTCCATTTGACAATGGCAAAGGAAGATAATGGCAAAATTTGAACCATACAAAACATGTGCTGTCTGATAAGTGGGGTATGTGACTGACTGGTAAAACCTTCCTTTTATTTCCCCTACATAGGCATTAGAGACATCACGAGCTAGTATTGGAACAAACCTCAGGGGTCATATAGTCTAACTACCTCATTTTATGGATAAGGAAACTGAGACCCAGAGAAATTAAGTTTTAAGTGTCTTTGCCTAAAGTAAATAGTTTGTTAATATGAGGTATGGGATTTGAACCCAGAAGCTCTGACTCGAGAGCCATTTCACTTTCCATTATGTCACAGAAACAAGGTCCCTCTCCTGAGTAAAAGAGTATATTCCCTCCTTTCTTAATGCTTTGCTTCAAGTCCTGTCTCTGACACATAACTGACCATATAACCCTAGGCAAGGTAATTACCCTGTCAGTACTTTAGCTAATTCTAAAGCTGAAGGTGCTAGCCTGCATTGAAAGAGGGAATATCCTCTCCTGAGAATTTCTGAAATCACAAGTCTAGTCCCTCTCCCTATCCCACAGTCTGAGGCTTCAGAACAGTAATCTGATATTAGGCCAGACAACACCAACAATTAACTTAAGGTAGCAAAGATAGCCATGGATAATAATAAAGCTTGTAAAAGTAAAGTAAATTAAATTTCTCTCTATGCATATATATACATATATATACATATGTATATATATACATATTTAATTTTACTCTCTCTCTCTCTCTCTCTATCTCTCTACACACACACACATACACACACACACACACACACACACACACACATCTGACACTGCTTCCACTTCTTTTCCCTCTACTTGCCAGGAAGTGATGAGAATTGCCATGATCTTACTGTTTGTTTTTTTTTAATTTTAAGCTTCAAGCCAGCTTTTATACTATCCTTTTTCACCCTCCTCAAGAGGTTTCCTAATTCTTCTTCACTTTCTGTCATAGTGATATTGTCTGTACATCTAAGATTGCTAATATTCTTCCTGGCAACCTTAATTCCAGCTTTGATTCATTCAGCCTGGAATTTTGCATGATGTACTCTGCATATAGGTTAAATAAATAGGTGACAATATACAGCCTTGTCATATTCTCTTCTCAATCTTAAATCAATTAGTAGTTTCATGTTTGGTTATAAATATTCCTTTTTGACCAGAGTGGAGATTTCTCAGGAGACAAGCAAGATGATTTAGTACTCTCATCTCTTTGAGGACTTGCCACATTTGTTATGATTCCCACAATCAAAGGCTTTAGTGTGGTCAATAAAGCAGAAGTAGGTGCTTCTCTGGAACTCCCTTGCATTCTCCATAATCCAGAGAATGTTGACAATTTGGTCTCTAATTCCTCTGTCTCTTTGAAAACCAGTCTGCTCTTTTGGTAAATCTCAGTTTCACATATTGCTGAAGCCTAGCTTGCAGAGTCTTAAGCATAACCTTGCTGGTGTGTGAAATGAGCATAATTGTTTTGTAATTTGAATATTTGGCGTTGTCTTTCTTTAGGACTGGGACATAAACTGATCTTTTCCAATCCAGTGGCCACTTGTACCTAAAGCTAGGGATTCTAAGACATAGAGTAAGGAGGGAATGTATTTCAAGTATGAGTTAGACTAGAAGACTGTTTAAATATTTTCCAACTTTCAAATTCTCGGATTCTTTGGAGCATCCTATAAAAAGCACAGAGGTGGGAGATAAGAGTATCATGTATAAGCACCAACAAGTAGGTCAGTTTGGATAGAAAACAGAGTGCATTGAGGTGAATACCATGTAATCAGCCTGGAAAAATAGATTGGAATTGTGAAGGGCTTTAAATGCTAAACAAAAGTTTGTATCATATCCTAGAGGCCATAGAGAGCCACTTGAAACATATGGATCAGGGTAGTGACATGGTCATATCTTTGCTTGAGGAATATCACTTTGGCAGGTGCAAAGACAGATAAGTTTTGTGTGCATAAAGAGAGAGAAGAGTGAAGAAACAGAGAACTACTAGGAAGGTATTGCAGTAGTTCAAGCAAGATGTAATAAAGACTTGCACCAAGTCAGGGGAGGGGAACAAAGGGGATGGATACAAGAGATATTATGGAAGTAAAACAAATAAGCTTTGATGATTGGTTGGCAATGAGAGGGCTGAGGGAGACTGAAGAGTCAAGGATGCATAAGGTTACAAGTCTGGGCATATTGGAAGGATAGTTGTACACTAAACAGAACAAGTTAGGAATACAGTTTGGTTTGGGGAAAAAAGCTAATGAGAACTGCTCTGGACATGCTGAGTTTGAAATATCAATGAGGCTATGATTGGAAATGTCTAGTTCTCAATTGGGAATGTAACTCAGAAGATAGCCTAGGCCTGAATACAAAGCTCAAAGACTCATCTTAGATAGTAATGCATGGTGATAATCATTGGGGCTCGTGGGAGTTGATGATATTGCTGAGAAAGAAGGTACACAGTGAGAAGACAGCAGGACTCAGGATAGAGCCTAGGAGTACACCAGCATTTGAGGTTTGGAAATGGAGACTGATCCAGAAAAAATGACCAAGAAAGCACACATACAGTTTCGAGGAAAACCAAAAGAGAACACAATAGGCTTTACTGAGACACATGGACAAGAAGCCCAAAGGAACAAAAATTTGTGATAGATTTCTATTTCTACTGATGGAGCAAATGCACACATTAGTAGGATCTTCAACATATTAAAGTAATTCAGTAAAATCCTTTTCTTCCTATGTGCTAGGCAAAAAACTACGACTTCATTATTTTACTTTTTTCTCCATTTACAAGATCCAGTATTTCAAAAAAGTCTATGATTTCTTTGAAACATCTTTCAGAGTTCCCCTTTTTCCCTCCCTCTACTGTTACCATTTTCCCTCAATATCCTACCACCTTATGTCTGCATTTACTACAGAGTCCTAGCTGGTATTCCTGCCTTAAGGATCCTCCATCTCTAACCAATCCTGCATATACAGGAAAATATCTTCCTCAAACAACACTTTAATTATGTCATTCTTCCACCCTACTACCTATTCCATAAAGTTGAAATTTCTCAGCTGGTTTTTTTAAAAATATATTTTAATGCTGTTATTGTTTGGTTGTTTTCAGTGCTGTCTGACTCTTTGTAACCTCATTCAAGGTTTTCTTGGCAGAGATACTGGAGTGGCTTGCCATTTCCTTCTCCAGCTCATTTTATTGAAGAACAACTGAGGAAAACAGGATCAAATGACTTGTCCAGGGACACAGCTAGTAAGTGTCCAAGGCCAGATCTGAACTCATAAAGATGAGTCTTCCTGGCTTTAGGCCTGACATTCCATCTACTGTGCCACCTAGCTGAACTATATTCAAAGAATTTATCAAAATTTATTTCTCACTCTTTTCAATCAGGTACATTCTTCCATTCTTCTCTGATTAGTCAGGCAAGGCTATTTATGTCTACCTTACTATGCCCATTTCTGCCTTCTTGTTGATGTCATCGACCCTGGCTTCTCCCTTTTTGATGATCAAAATTCCATGACTCTTTATGGTTAAACTTATGTCTTGCTCTCTCCAGGAAGCCCTTCTTTACTACTTCAAATCATACTGATACCTCCATTTCCTGAACTCATTGTATTTAGAAGTGTGGATGAGGATAGGAAAGGATCAATCATATTATATAAAACTAACAATTCCAAAGGTCTTTCCCCATGACAGCCCTGTGAGTTAAATCATGAGCAGAAGTACTGAAGTCCCCATTTTTGCAGATGAGGATACTGACTACCAGAGAGGCTAAGTGAGATACTGAAGTCACACTGGCAGAGTTAAGGCAAAAACCCAGGTCTTCTAGCTCCAAAACCAGCGCCATACAGTTTAATAGTTAATTGTCCTCTAATTGTTTAAGATGTCTAAACATTATCTCCCCAGCCAGAATGAAGTTTGTTTGAGGTTGATCAAAAATACCAGTTAATAGATTGGGAAACCATTTAAAATTTCATAATAAAAATGTGTGAGATTATGATGTCAATTGTTTTCTTTCCCCAAAGTATTTCTCTACCCTACACTCCAACAAAGATAATTGGCCATCCAAAACAAATCTCTTCCTAGAAATATAGGGTATATGTGAATTGTCATGTGCATCTCTTTCCCCCTTATCAACCAGAGCAAGAATAAGTAAGCTGTCATGTTTTATTTAAACAATGAGCTGTGTTGTATTAGCAAGTGTTCTTATAAAATATCTCTAAAAAGATTGAAGAGAAAATGAATAACAACATTGCCTATAAGCAGTTACGCTATTTAAGCTAATATAAAGGCAGTTACAAGCAAGTAATTGTATTTGATTGTTTATTACTTGGGCCTCTAATATTTTATCTATCCATTATTTAGTTGATAATGGTAAAAATCACATACCAAGAATTATGATTCATTCATATATATTTTTAGTTTCATAATTTTTATGATGTGTGGCTTTTGTAGAAAATTTTATGAGCCTTTTTGATTTGGCTGAAAATCAAATGTGATTGGTTAATGATCCAACCCAAAGATGAAAATGTCTTTCTTAATTTGCCCATCATTTCTCTATATCACAGTTAGTTTTATTTCACTTCAAATTTTCATATTAGGCAAGGAGCCTGGTCTATGTTTTTCAGCCAATTACAAGAAAAGATCTATCAGCCTTTGCTATTTGCCAATCTAGCAAGAATGGTCTTTGGAAAAAAAAAATTAAAAGGGATAGAACTTGGTGATGTCAATGATCTACTTGATAAATAACGTACCCTCCTGTGAAGAACAATATCGTCCTACCTTGGTATTTGTTGTGAGGCAAAATTCAATCATCCGTTGGGAAAAAAAAAAATATTTTGATGAATTCCCTTGAGACAAATTCTCTCCTGTATTAACACTGAAATTCAGTGTTTATTTTCAATGACTTGCTTATCATTTGAGTGTTTGTTTTCTTCTGGAAAGGTAAATTGTTTCATTGAATGAAGCTGCTCAGGTTGCAGAATTGAAGGTAATGATATTGCTGTGAATTTTCTAACCAGAAGTTATTGGGTGAAAATTAAAATAGCAGGCCTTGCATTTCTAAATTTCCATTTGGCTGCCTTGATAATGCCTTAATTTTTGTGGATTTTGAGTTGGAAGAGATCTTAGAGGTCCTCTAATCCAGTTTTCTTTCCATTTTAAAGATGAATAAACTGAGTCCTAGAGATGTTAAGTAACTTGTCCAAGGTCATAAGGCAAGTATCATCGCTAGACATATAACCCGATTACTCTAACTCCAAATCCAATTCTCATTCCACTGTTTCATCCTGCTCGCTGACTATAGAATGGAGCCAAACTCTATTTGAAAGAACATTCTGCTCTTTAGCAAAGACAGCTTTTCTTGCAATATCCATAATGGATTTCATTTTCTTTCCAATTCAGCATATAAGATGAAAGCAAAAGTAGGAAGTCCAGTAAAATATGATCTTTCAGGAATTAATACATGCCAAATGATGCATTAACTTAATTGGTCTATATTAATAGAATGAAATAGAGTACTATGATGGGACCTTGTGATGTACCTCAAGGCAGATTTGTTATCTAGATTTAGGAGAAAATGATCCTGTGGCATATCCCACTCTTAATTTCAAAAATGGAATAAGATTCTATTCTTTAAACCCTCTTTATCTGTGCACCTTGTCTTTTGTTTAATTGCAAAGCAAGAACAGAATTGTACATGTCTACAGATTGATTGATACCAATTGGTACACTAAAATTAGGCTCATGTCATGATTAAACAATCACTTCCACTTACAGAATGTCCCAAAAGTCTTAGAGCAGTTTAAGCTTCTATAGCTATGAAGAAGCTTAAAACTGTTCAAAGACTTTTGGAATACTGGGGATGATGATGATGATGACGATGACGATGACAGCTAACATTTATATAGTGCTTACTATGTGCTTTCCAATTATTATATAATTTGATCATCACAACAACCCTGGGAGGTAGGTGCTTTTATTATCCTATTTTTACAGATGAAGAAACTGAGATGAAGTGACTTACCTAGGGTCACAAAGCCTGTTAGTGTCAGAGGGTAGATTTGAACTCAGGTCTTCCTGACTCCATGTCCAGTACTCTGTCCAATGTGCCACCTACCTGCCCCCGTTTTTAAAATGGTATGTATGAAGACCAGAGGCATTCCCAAAGAGAGTACTTAACCCATAGTTTTTTAGTGCACTGAAACTTTCAACAAAATTAAACTGTTTAATATATATAGTTATAATAAAAAATTATTAAATAATTTACAACATCTATAAATTTATGACTTCCTAATTTTGAAAAGTTTTCTTTGTACATGTGCATCTCTAAATATTACCATTTAATTATTGATGAACAAATGACAAATAATCCAAACCACCAATGCAAAACCTGCAAATGTCAAGGGATGACTGTATTTTCTAGTCAATAATACTTCTGAGTCAAAAATACCACAAAACTAGTTTAAATATAAGTGTTTTAAATTTTCTATTCTCTGTTAGTTATTTCTTTGAGTCAACTTGTATTTGAAGTTAGGAAGATTGCACAGTTAAATACATAAAACAAAACGAAAACATGTGCAGATCAATTCGGTTAGCTGCTGCATTAAAAGATGGAATAGTCATTTCATTCCTCTCCTCAAAAAGGTGCTATAAAAAGACGTTTTCTAATTATTGGAGTGAATCTAATTGTGAGGAGTTTTACACTTTTCAGTATAAAGATGGCTTACATAGCTTCCTCTGGATTTTTTTCTCCTATAACATGGGCAAGAGGGAAAAATGGGGCTCTAAGAGAAGGAAATCTCTGGATAATGACTTCAACAGTCAGCTTTGGAAGAGCAATCCCAGGAATGACTTTTAAACTGAAATACCTAACTGGCTGCTGAAAGATTAGGAGCTGGATGTGTTTCAACAGTAAGATGTCCTGATGGTTGAGAGCAAATCTCCTTCATTGAGGGAAGATTCCAAATAAAAATAAATAGAACAAGTTACAAAAGAACATTTGATTCAGAATCTGTCTATAAGGTTAGATTTAGAATAAATTAATGACAGTTAAGGAATAACTAGAAAGGTGCCAATTGTACCTACGGTTTATTCAATAAATTATAATATATTCATATGGATATGTGTATATTATATACATATATATAAATATATATATATACACACACACACACATACATATAAATGTATGTATATATCCAGAATCCAGAAACTCTGAGGGTCTTGCATACCCACAGGGATTCTTTTATAAAGGCAACTATGGCATCCTTTGTCTCAATTCTCACCTAGCCTTTAATCATTGAATGGGTGTTGCCTCAGACAAACTGAGACCTGGAAAAGACCTTAGCTTAAAAGGTCAAGTCCCCCACTGCATGTGGGGCCATTGCCAGCCATCTTAATGTATGTCTTGCCACTGGATTCTGATGACTCTGGAGGAGAGAGTGAGGCTGATGACTTTGTACAACCCTGACTCACTTAAATCCAGTCCACTTGCAAGTCAAGATATCACCCTCCTCATGTCATTGGTCCTCTTTTCGAACAAAGGATGCACAATAACAATATTTGAATCTGAACATATCTTAAAATATGAAGTTAGTTTACTACTATTTTATCTCAATTATGCTAATTAGTCATTTTATTTTAGTGCTTTATAACAAAAAAAGGAAATCATACTTATCTCTATCTTGGGAAAAGAAAAAGCACCTGTGGCATAACCTTCATTATTTTGTATTGAATGACCAGAAGGAAGTTAATACAACCACCTACTGTATTAACAATCTACCTAAATTATGTGGTCAGTTCACTTTGGGGAGGTAATGACAATAAATAGTGACTGAATATGCAAATCTAAAATTATTTATTGACAGAAAGCATTTGCTTATCACAAACCATAGAATTGTAGTGCTGGAAGGGAGTTGAAAGAATCCAACCCTCTCATTTTACAAGATTAGGATAGTGGGAGCAAAATGGCTTAAATGAGTTGTCTAAGGTCCAAAATCAGTTAATTATGATTAAAGTCAGAATCAGAATCCAAGTCCCAGGCTCCTTTGTCTTGTGTGTGTGTGTGTGTGTGTGTGTGTGTATGTACACACGTGTCTTAATCAAATGAAGTGATTCCCCTGTGGATGATACTTTTGTGGGATTTTCTGCTTAAAATGAAATCACTTAGAAAGAATTCAAAGTAATTTGTTATAGCAGCCTATGTTTTTTACTTAGACTTCTTGATACCAATGGCACCCTTTCAACTGATGTAATTAGCAGACTCATTACACAGATAGTCATTAGATTAAAACAATAAGTTAACAACCATATATTAATAAATAATCATCATAACCATAATTCACATCACAACTGTGCTTTATGCTTTACACATGGATTTGTATAAATTGTCTCATTTGATCTTCACACCAATCCTGTGAGATAGTTATTTTAAAATAGTTATAAAATAGTTTGTAAAAAATCACAACTTTTTTTATACAGCAGAGGCTAAATGACTTGTATAAGATCACATGGCTGGTAGAGCTGAGACTAAACCATATTATAGGATGATACATTTATGCTCATCTGTTCTAAACATGTTTCAAATATATTCTTGGTGTAATCTGTAGAACTTGCCCCACCACCTTACCCCACTTACTGTTTACTGTTTGCCTATAGTTTTACTGTTGCCTATAAAGTCTAAACTTCTCATCCTGAGCATATAAGTCATTCCTCTTCTAGGTCCTTGCTTGAATATTCCTTGCAGCTATGCTCCTCTAATTAGATTAGCCATGTAGTTGGTTTGTTTATTTATTTATTGCCTGTGTAAACTCTGTCTGCAATAATGGTCTCTTGATTGTGGCTCAGGTTAGAGTACTTGATCTCTCAATTCCTTTCATAACCTCTTCATTTTTTGCTATTTTGTGCTTTTTCTCTATGAAAACTTCACTAAGTATACCCTGTCCCATCTTTCCCTTTTCACATTTTTCGCTGTACTTTATATTCATTCATTCATTTGCTTTTTCACTTATCATTTACTAATTTAACCCTTCCTTTGCAATTATTCTATCTTTGATCAGGGTTATTTGTGTAGCTGCACTTTTTTTCCAATTAAAATTATTCAACTAGTAATGTACTATGCTATAATCTTCTAGCAATGTACTCAACCATGTACCTTATACATAGACTATGAGCTCTGGCTATCCCACCTCTAACACCATCTATGTGGCTTTGAGCAAATCACTTAACTTGGATTCAGTTTCTTTATCTGAAGAGTGGGGGACCAGAATGAAATCATCTTTGAGGTTCCCTTCCAATATAAAATTTATTATCCTATGGATTGAATTCAAGAACATAAACAAAAGACCCTGGGGCCAAGATAGTGCATTCATTTTTCTTACTGTCTAGGTAGAATATGACTATGGGTAACATAACAATGATCTTAATGAGAGACTAGGAATTAGTTTCTGAGACCAACTAATTGTCTCATGTGTTTTTCTTATTTTTTTTTTTGGAGGGCAATTGTGGTTAAGTGACTTGCCCAAAGTCACATGGCTAGTTAGTGTGTCAAGTGTCTGAGGACGGATTTGAACTCAGGTCCTCCTGACTCCAGGGCCGGTGCTCTACTCACTGCACCACCTAGCCGCCCCTCATGTGCTTCTCTTTATCCATTTTGAAACTAATTTTGAAGACTTCTATATCCATGCTAATTAACCATTTAAAGGTATCCCAACTTGGACCCTAGTATTCCTAAAATAGTTTCTTCCTGCTTCTATGTCTTTGCTTATGTTATTGCTCCAGTTTAACATAAACAAACAACAAAATAAATAACTAAATAAATACAATCTTCCTTTCTTTACCTAAGCAAATTCAACCCATGCTTCAAGATTTATATTGCATTCCAATGCCTCCAGGAAGCTTTTTTTCCTGCATATTCTAACTCACCCTGATTTCTTCTTTGTTTCAGTAGAATGTAAGCTCCTTGAAGGTAAGAACAATTCCATTTTTCTATTTGTATCACTGTTCCCTTGCATAGCATATATTTGCTAAAAGTTTGTTGAATGGAATTAACTTATTTGAATTCCCTCTTATAGATAACACTAGCTGTTTATATAACACACCCATACATGATAGGCAATCATATTTTTGCACAACAGGTTTGTGTCTCATCTCCTCAGTGAGAATATCAGTCATCTCATAATAATAGAAACTGTGCCTTTCTTCTTTTATGTCCCCCACAGCACTCAATACAATGCCTTATTGTTGAATACAATTAGGGACTGGACCTTTGGTTTCATTAGTATGCAAGACTGCCATGTGAAAAAATGCCCTCTGTTCAGTAACTTCTCAATAATTTTTCATCTTAGAAAAAAGCAATGAGCCCTTAGAAGTAAGGTGATTTACTCAGGGTCACACACATGTCTAAGGCAGAACTCAAACCTGGATATGCCTAGCTAGCTCTCTAGCCACAGACCTTCTTGCCACTGACATAGCAAGTATTCAACACATATCTGAAGAATTGAAATTTTATTACAACTGCCCAGTTTTTCATATGGTAATTAGATATTTCTGAGAATCCATGATCCTATCAACGGAGGCAATTCTTCCACTAGTCTGCTCAAACTTTGTTATTATTATTCCTTTCTATCCATGAGTCCTCAAAAGACCCATACGATATTCTATATTTGAATTTCCCTTTGTTTTTTATACTGTTTTATGGGTGATGGGGGATGGAAATACCAACACAGGACCACAACCACCATCTTCCACTCTTGCTTTATGACTGGTCCAGCTGTCTTTTTGATAACACATGCCCTTGATTACATATTTTATGGCACTTTGTTACATGTGAGTGATAGTATGTAACACACATAGACTGCTCATGCCCATCTTCATCTTCCCATTGTTGTGTGGATCACCCAATTTTGACTATTCAGTGGAATTTGCCTTGAATACATGTTAAACATAACCAAGAAATACTGTCGTTAAAAAATAAGGGCTTTTAATGATCCTCTCTGTTAACAAACAGTTAACTACAAAATACAAGAGTAGCATTCACCCTCAGTTGCACTCTATTAGGAGTTTTGGCTTTTCTGTTTTTAGGAAAGCACTCTGGGTGTTTATTGGGAGAAATCTGCTCTATCCTCACAAAAGGTTATCAGTTTTTTGAAAGACGGGCTTTTGTATCAGTGGACAGCTAGAGATCATTGAAAGCTGTGCAAAATTCCCTACATGCAATCCAGCAGGAAGAATCTACTTCTCCGATTCGATTCTGTATAGACTAGGGAAAATGTGCAATCTGTTAACAAGCAAGCATTTTTAAAGTGCTTCCTATGTCTCAGGCACTGTGCTAGCTGTTGGAGTACAAAGAAAAAATGAAACAGTCCTTTCCCTCAGGGAGATTACATTCTATCAGTGAAGACTGTGTGTGTGTATGTGTGTGTGTGTGTGTGTGTGTGTGAATGTGTGTATCATACATGTAATTATACATAAAATATATGCCAAATAAATAGAAGGCAATTGGGTAGATGAAGGGTCATAGCAGCTGTGGACATCATACACATTTAAGTAAGTAACATTGACCTTTCTATTGTCTGACTCTTGTCAATAGCTTCATGAGAGCCAAAAAACCAGGTTGCCAGATGAAGATAGAAACTATTTATTAGGTAGTACATGCTACCAACACTACATACATGACTTTTTCTTTGTGCTTTATAAGACTAAATGTCAATGCTAACGAGATATCCTAGCAAGTCAATTCTAAACATGAAGTCAAATAAATACTACTTTTATAGACTTCTGAATTTTTTCCAAAAGTTACAGCAGGTAGGGGTGTGTGTGTGTGTGTGTGTGTGTGTGTGTGTGTGTGTGTGTGTGTGTGTGTGTGTGACCTACAAAGATCACAACCTTGCTGAAAGAGAACAATTTTAATGAAAATTGCTTGGGTTAAGATGGACCTTTTGAGGGAATGTGAAAGGTTATGGCTTGACTCTCTATTTCTTTCCTATGAGGAGTCAGATAGTTGTGTTTGGGACTCAAATAAATTCAAAGCCTGTGAATTTTGACTTCAATTCAAAATGTGGGCCCCCATATGGTTTCTGTTATTTCTTTATTTGGGAAAACACTCTCCTTTATTAATGAGCTTACCTAGACCCAAATGAATCACTACAATGACTGGATGGTGCCCACTTAGCACATTCTCAATTCAAAAATATTATCCAAAGAAGCATCAGGTGAAGAAATAGATGAGTACAATAAAAGCAGCTGTCTCCCACAGTAGCCAACTAAAATGCTCTGAGGGTGACCCTGGATAAGTGGTAGGGCAATTTTTCCTCTTAATTAAAAGAAAACAATTCTATGTGGGATAAACTGTTTACTTACACTATAGGACATTTATTTCCTGTTTGTAAATGACATACAGTTGAGAGAACGAATTCTTCGGTCTTGTGAATTACCTATTCTCCATTGGGTTTTGGCTTTAAAGAACTCAGTTTGTTAAACCACCTTTGGGATTATTTCCAACATACACACCAGTGACGATCAGTTTCCAAGGGTTCTTTTTTTTCTTTGTCTCTTTATTTAACTAGGATTTGTTTGGGAAACAAATCTCATGCTTATTGTTTTCCTGATGGTGCAGATGAAACTAATCAATTTCATTGATTTTAAAGAAAACAATAACAAAAATTTAAAAGGATCACATAAAGAACCTTAACAATCATGCAATACAATTTGATAGTTTTACAGATGAAGAAACAGAGGGCCAAAGAAGTTAAATGACTTGTCCAAGGTTTCTTGATGGCTGGGTATCAGAATGTAGGTTTGTGCAATATTACTATTTTTTAATGCTTTTACATCTGTTATCTATTTTTTCTTCTAGTGTGAAGGAAGCATGACAAATATTAGCTCCATTTTAAAAAGTAGAATTTGAGGTCCAGAAAAACTAAGTGACTTGCCTTGAGAGGTTAAGCTGGAACTAGAATACAAGTTTGACTCCTAAGACCTAAGATATTGCTCTTTTAATGGAACCATGGATTCCATACATGGGTGCTACGGTGTATAAATAGTTCATTGAATCAGCTGATTCTTTCCTTCTTTCCTACTTTCCTTCTTTTTTTTTCTTCATTCCTTCTTTCTTTCCTTTTTTCCATTTTTCTTTCTTTCCTCTCTTTTTCCCTCCCTCCATAAAAATGAGAAAATTTTAGACATTAATATAGCTAGTATTGCCCTTTATTTCCTCTGCTTAATCAATCACAAAATTGGGCTGCAAGAGACCTTAGATTGAGGAAAGAATGACAAATATGAAGTTAGAAGACCTATTTTCAAATCCTGCCTTAGGAATTTGCTATCTGTGAAGCCCTTGACAAGTCTATGAGTCTGTCTTTTTTTTTTTTTGTAGGATGCAGATCATAATATCTGAAATATCTGCTTCACACAGGGCTACTGTGAGGCTCAAATGAGATAACAGAAAGAACTTTAAAAGTCTAAAAGTATTGCTGCTGCTACTACTACATTACTACTACTACTACTACTACTACTACTACTACTACAACTACTACTGCTACTAATACTACTGCTGTTGCTGCTGCTGCTGCTGCTACTACTACTACTACTACTACTACTACTACTACTATTACTACTACTACTACTATTACAACTACTACTACTGCTGCTGCTGCTGCTACTACTACTGCACTACTACTACTATTACAACTGATGATGATGATGATGATAATGGTGCCCTAGCCCAAATCCTTCATTTTACAGTTAGGAGATCTGAGAAACAGAGTGATTATGTGACTTATATAGTTGCATAACTTACATGTTTATAGAGGTTGTAACTAGCAGAGTTGGAAAGTATGCTGAGGTTTTCTGACTTCAAATCTAGTGTTTTTTTCAATATACCATGATGCCATTCCTGTTGTGGAATTAAGTTGCTGCAGGGATCAGTTTTGAATAAACTGTTTCAGCAACCTCAGCTACTCTCATATCTATGAACCTGCTATCACTCTGAACTCATGATGCTTTAACCTAAATTCCTACAACTCTGGACCCCAACTTTAATCACACATAGATGTATTCATATCTTAGAACCTCCAGACATTTTGAAGTCTTGCCAAATTGATTGAATTTCTGTCTTGTAAGCACAACTTTCCTCCCTCTGTACCCTTGCTCTTGCTATTCTCTATGCTTTGGATGATTTTATTCCTCTCTCTTTCTTTACATGTTGAATTCTTGTTCATCATTAAAACTCACATGAAATGTCACCTCTTCCAGGAAGGCTTCTCTGATGTCCCTAAATGTTTACTTTCAAACGTCAATTAGGATTTTCTTCCATATCTGTCTAATCATCATCATCATTGTTATTATTAACAATAATAAAGAAGGCAGAGCCAAGATGGCAGATAGAAAAGAAGCAATATAGTGAAATCATCACTGCAAACTCCTTCTAACAGATCTAGAAAATATATCAGACTAAATCCCTATGGAAAATTCAGGAAAAAAACCCCACTGGTCCCATTGTCCAGCCCAGCATGTTACAGAGAGACAAACAGGGGGATCTTCAAATACTGGAGATGGAGTTAGGCCAGGAGAACACTCCATGGGGAGCACTCTCATTGGGGAGTGCTGCAGTACCCAGGGAAAGGCTGTGCACAAGGGCAAGAGGAGGACTCAGGCCCATATTGGGTCACCCCCAAATCCACACCAGAGTACTATGATGGGGATAAGTACCAAATGGAAGCTTTGTCACCTCATATTTAGTTTTAGGTCACAGATCCAGAATGGATTGAGGAGACCTGCCCATAGCAGTAGTGTCCCAGGGGAGAGAGGTCTTGGGAGGTGTGCAGAAAAAAGAAGAGAAAGTTCCAGAGTCAGCAACAACAGCAGTAGTGGTATAGTTTAGACTAATGGCTCAAAGCAACGTCTCACTCCCAATGTTTAGCCCAGCCTTCAGAGGAGTAAAGACAGGTGGGAAACAAAGGCCAAAAGGAAGCCTACAATTCTACCACTCTGAGCCAACAGAATTTTCCAGTTGGCTGGTATGAGTGAAGTTCAGGTACAATCTACCCTTGCTCAGACTCAAGCCCAGGTCAGGAGCTTGCAGAACTCAGACAAGGGGGGAAACACTCAGGCTTTGTCTTGGATGAGACCACTTTGGGTGAGACCACTGAAAACTAGTAGGTCCCCAGCCTGTCCCTGAAATATTATAATAACACAACAGTCAATATTCCAAGAAAGTCACAACAGAACCAGGCTATACCTTCACTCCAGAAGTGCTACAAAGCTCAGCCCTAACATTCAATCCAAAGTCAGGAAGTAGGCTGGAAAAATGGGTAAACAAAAAAAAATAATCATACTATGAGGAACTATTATGTTGGTAGTTGGTAGTATTATGTTGCTCAAGACACAAAGGGAAAAGAGAATGGCTCCAAACATCTACCAACAATATCTAAGAGCTTGGGCACAAACTATAATTCCTGGAAGAGATGAAGCAAGAATTAAATTTAAAAAGAGTTTAAAATGTTTTTATGAATAAAAAATACATGAGAGATAAGGCAGAAATAATTGGGAAAGAAATTAATAGTTTGGCACAAGTGGTACAGAAACTTTCCCAAACACCAAACTCCCTGAAAATTCAAATAGTCCAAATAGAAATTAATGACTCCATGAAGCAATAAGAAATATTAAAAACAAAGTCAAAAGGCTAAAAAATTTGAAGATATAATGCATCTCATGCAAAAATAACTGATATAGAAAA
Source organism: Pseudochirops corinnae (assembly GCA_028646515.1). Lineage (NCBI taxonomy): Eukaryota > Metazoa > Chordata > Mammalia > Diprotodontia > Pseudocheiridae > Pseudochirops > Pseudochirops corinnae. The sequence goes on from CM053591.1 coordinate 78,745,672, forward strand.
GAGATCAAGGAGAAAAAAATTAAGTATCATAGTATTTTATCATAGTAAAAAATTAAGTATCATTATCATAAGTATCATATCACATCTGAACACCATGACCGAAAAGGAAACCCAGACATCCTCATTCAAGGAATTTTAAAAGAAAAATGCTCAGATCTCAGAACCATCCAGCAAAATGAAATAGAAATAGAAAGAATCCATTGGGTACTTCCTGAAAGAAACCTCAAAAGCAAAAATTCCCGGGGACATTATAACTGAAATCTAGAGCTTTCAATTCAAAGGAAAAAAATGCTGTAATCAGCCAAAAGGAAAGAATTCAAGCATCAAGGACCCACAGTCAAGATCACACATAATTTAGTAGCCACCACTAAAAAAGACTACATAATTTGAAGTATGATACTGCAAAAGGCAAAGGATATAGGCTTGCAGCCAAGAAAAACTTCCCAACAAAATTGAGTATAATACTATAGGGTGTGGGGGATGGATCTTTAATGAAACAGAGGACTTCTTGGAATTCCTGATAAAAAGACCAGAGTGCAGAAAAACTTTAAAGCACAAACACAGGAGTAAAGAGAAACATAAAAACATAAACATGAATATGATAAAACACTAAACAAAGATAGACTGCTTACATGCAGATTTGGGGAGATAAAAAATGGGTCCCCTTTGATCTCTTTTATCACCAAGGTTGACAGTGTTAGTATTTGTATCTCAGCACTGGAATCAGATAGCTCTGGAGAAGAAAGTGAGGCTAGAGACTTTGCACAGCCCTCCCTCACTTAAATCCCATTCATTTGCTTGTCATGATATCATCTCCCTGATGTCATGATCCTCTTCAGGACAAACAGCAACAATTAGACAAGACCTGAGAGTGATTCCCTCATATCTTGATGATCTTAAGAAAAGAATGAAAGAGGGGGAAAAAAGAATACACTGGTTGTAGGGGAAAGGAAAATAAAGATTAGGGAAAATTATTTCTCATAATCAGGGTACACAAGTAGACATCAACATGAACAAGGAGGAGGGGGTGGGAAGAAGTGGCTGGCATTTGATGTATTCAAGGGAAGGAGGGTAATGCCATGCACAAGCAGGTCCCAAAAGAATGCTACTGTAAACAGCTTTTAAGATTCTGCTTACACAGTATAGTGAACACCCCATTTATTCCATAACAAATCAAGGCAAACATTCACAACAAATCACAATATAATATTCACATTACATCTTATCACAGAAAATCACAATATAGTGTTCACAACAGCTTAACATTAGAATGGCCACATAGTTTTCACCAAAGTGGCCACAGTATTTAGAACAAAGAACAGAAGAATAATTAACTGGTTTCCCTAAGGGGGAAACCTTCTTTACTTAATCATTCAATCATTTCACAATACAAATCAGTCTTCCACTCATGGGACAATCATAAGTTAACTTAATCAGTCAATTATCCAGATTCACAATTACTAAGTATCATTAATCACTAAATATAATCATTAGAAAATTACACGAACCCTCCACCCCTCGGTGTCTAGTAAACTTCAATTTCATCACACCTTCAATATCCAAGGAGAGGCCTTTTTTTCATCTTGACTTGGGATGGTGTCTCAGATTCCCTGGATCCCCTTCCATGGTCCCAGCTCCTACCTGAATCCACCAACCAGTCACCTGGATTCAGAGACAGACAGCTCCAAGGTTCTCGTTCAGTCCTCCGGGCAGTACTTGTTACACACCGTAGTTCACAGGCTCCAACACATCTTAAAACCTTCACCATTTCTGTTGTCAGGAACTCAAGGATCAATCAAGCCACAAACAAACAAAGCCTTATTCTGGTCGTGCTTCTTCAGTCTTCCAGCAGCTTAGCTTACCCTAGGACCCAGAAGAAATCTCAGCCTTCCAGGAGGCAGCAGCCACTTCTGCCTTCAACAAATTCTGGTCTCCTAGAAAACTCCAACTCAGTTCTCAGTCCAGCAGCACAGCTTCCAGATGATGTGAAAATTCTGCTCCCTCTGCCAGGAGCCACCAGGAGGAAAATTCTTGATTCTGTCTGTCTCTCCTCTGGAGCTCTTATTAAATACACACACACACACACACACACACACACACACACACACACACACACACACATTGGCTTCCTGTATCAGCCAGCCCCTTCCTGTTATGTCAGCAACAGAAGACAGAGTTCACACCTTCTGTTTCTTTCACAGAAGTACTTAGCCCTTAAGTACTTAGCCCTAAGTTACTAAGGGCTAAGTATATGCTAAATTAATTACTGTTACAAGGAGGAAGGCACAATTGCACACACACACACACACACACACACACACACACATACACACACACACGCACGCACATACACATCTGGATACAGAAATACACTTCACTTAGAAGTAAAATAGGAGAGAAAGGGTAAGGGGGAGGGAGAGATCAAAGGGAAGGCAAATTAAGGGAGAGATTCGGTCCTAAGCAAAACAAACTCTAAGGATGTACAAAAATATTCATGGCTCTTTCTGAGGTGGCAAAGCATGAGAATCTCAAGTGGTGTCCATAAATTGGAGAACAGACAAACAAGCTATGGTATATAGTATATGGTATAAATGTATTGGAATTCTATTTAGTAAAATCTTATCAATGTAATTATCAACTAGGATTTCAGAGCATTGATGATGAAACAGGCCACCCATCTACTGAAAGAGAGTTAAAAGACTCAGGATGCAAAATGAGACAAATGTCTTTATGGTCAATGTGGAAGTTTGATGTGTGTGTGGGGGGGGGCTTTTTTTTTGTTTTGGGTTTTTTTGGTACTGTCATGGGTCAGGGTTTGTGGTGAGAAAAAGAGAAGGCAGATCTTGGCTGGTAAAAATGAATATAATTATCTCTATCTTTATATCATCTTTCTATCTTCTATCTATCATCTATCTAGGTGGAGGTGAGGTAGGAGTGCCTTCTAGGCATAGACAGCCTATACAAAGGCACAGGGAGAGGAGATAAAATACAACATATGAGGTACAGCAAGAAGATCAGTTTAGCTAGCCTACAGAGTATAAAAGATGCAATATACAACAACTCTGTAAAGATTAGGTGATGGCGGAGCCAAGATGGTGGCATAGGAGCAGCAACATATCACAGCTCTCACATAGCCACCCCAAAATACCCATAAAATATGACTCTAAACTAATCCTAGAACTCCAAAAGGCAGACAAATATACTTTCCACTAAAGTCAGCTCTGCTACGAGGAACCATATCAGCACTGCAAACCGAAACCAGCTTGGCCTGAAGCTCTGGCTGAGCCTCGGGGGCGGCTGGACGGGAGAAGCCGAGGAGCCTCTGGTGAGTGGATTAGCGGCAGTTGCAGTGTTCAGAGCTAGGTTAGTGGGACTTGCGAAATTAGGTGAGAAAAGTGGTCTGGCCGAAAGGCCTCCAGAGCTGGAAAGTGAAAGGCAGAGGTTTTGCACCCGCCTCCACGTTGCAGCTTCTGGGCCCTCGGCCTGCAGACAGCAGGGGGACTAAGCGATCGTTCAGAGGCCAAGTACTCTTGCGTTAGGCGGCCTGGATCCAGATCGCGGTCTTGGGCCTCAGTCCTGTGGGTCTTCATTATCCAGTGAGCCGGAAGTAAGTAGGAAAGGGACCCAGAACCTTCTTGAGGGCTACGGTAGCCGGGAGGACCCCAGTGATTTGGGACAGAGCTTTCCCTTCTGGAAGCAGAGCCCAACAGAGATTTAAAAAAAAAATCACGGACTGACCAACCATGAGTAAGAATAAGCATAAAAAACAAAGTAAGAACAGCAACCAAACCCTAGATTCCTTTGTTGGGGAAAAGAAGGGTCATGGCAGAGAGAGGGAGGAGGAGAGTGCAGCCAGAGCGCCCCCTCCAGGGGCTTCCAATAAACATGAAGATTGCCTTAAAGCTAGAGATGAGCTGAAGAAGGAGTTAGAAAACC
>CM053591.1:78750107-78770606 GCA_028646515.1 Pseudochirops corinnae
ATATATCTACAAAACACTTATTACAGAAATATAGGTCTAAATAATTTGAGAAATATTAATTAATTATGGGAAGGTGGAGCCAATATAGGAAAAATGATAATACTAGCTAAATTAATTCACTTACTAAGTCATATATCAAACTAAAAAAATGCTCTATAATATTAGAGAAAAATAACAAAATCCTTCTCAAACTCAAGAAAGCTCAAGGAAATTATGGGGGGGAGGGAGGAATGTAGTAAGCAGTGGTAATAGTATCAAATCTTGAACACAAAACAGTATTCACTGAAATGATTTGGTAATGCTTAAAAAGAGAGGGAGAGATTGAGTATGGGAAGAGATTATAGTACAAAATATACCAAAGGAAATGATTTACTGTTTGATAAACTTAAAGACTTCCATAATCTGGCTCCAACCCACATTCCCATTCAAATTTCATACTACTCTCCAGTCATTCTACATTATAGTCAAACTGGCTATTTCCTACTATCAGGGCTCAATATAGAATTCCATTTCCCATATCTGTGTATTACGACAAGCTGTCCCTTATTCCTGGGCTGTACTCCCTTCTCACTTCTGTCTTCCTTTAAGTTTAAGACTTAGCTTAAGGGTTACATTTTCTATGAAACCTTCTCTGATCATGTTCCTCCTGGTTATGTGTTCTTTCCTTCTCAAATTATCTTGTGTTTAGTTAGTTATCTTCTCTAATAGAATGTAAGTTACTTCCAGGAAAGATTTTTTTGTTGTTGTTTTCTTATCCGTAAGCCCAGTATAATTGCCTTGAGCATTTTCAGCTGTTTGTTGAATGAAACTGAAGAATAAGAAAGCCTAAAGGTCTATGCAGGTAAGAATCATGAGTAAATTAAACAAAACAAATTTGAAGTATAGTTCTATTATGAAGAATAACTTTTAAACCCCTGCAAGCCTTCTCCTCTAATTGAAACATTGCTCCTGTGGTCAGTCCACTTGAGCCGTATGTCTGCTACTGAGTCATAGAATCATAGCCACATAGATTTGTAATGAACCATATTACCATTTAATCCAAAACTATAATTTTATGAATGAAAAATTTTTTATTTTCAGTCATTCATCAATTCATAAAACTTTGTGAAGTATTTTTCCTGACCAGCCCCTTTACTGTTCAACCAAGTTCATTTTGCCTGCTCACCCCATATCTCAATTTGGACCTCTTAATGCATAAGACCTCAAAGACAGAGACTGCTTGAGTGGCAATGGGAAAAAGTGAATGACGAGAAGAAAAGGAAGCCAAGAAGGATTGTAAGCAAGAGCTTTCTAGCATCTAGAACACTTAATGGCAAATATTAGGCACTGTAAATGCACTGATTGCCTTGGTTGATTGCATGCCTTAAAATGCAATTTAAGTATGTTACTCTTGAGGGGAAGTATGTCATAATGAAAGAACACTGAAAACCAGAAAATTGGACTTTAAGTGACAGTTTTGTGACTACAATCAAGTAAGTTTCCTTATCTGTAAAATTTTAATTATATTTGCATATCATTATATTTGTATATATATATATATATATGTAAGCAGTAGTTATTATAATAAAAATTAGGAAATATTTGACATTATGAGATAAACCAAAGTAAAACATGCATTCACTCTTGCCTGCTTTTTCCTCCTTAAGGGGTAATAAAAAGGGGCAGACTTTTTTCAGACCATTCTTTTCTCTTCCCAAGGGGTATGACCTTCCCTTTGGTCCACTCTTTTACTTCACCCCTTCCTGAGAAATGGGAGAGTATCTAAGGTACCCTCTGTTAAGTCATACTGACTCTGGTTTAACAATATTTCATTTTAGCCTAGGGAATAAAAGCCACAGGTCTATTTTAGTTTTGCTTTTTGAGATACTTGACAAAATTATTAATAATCAAGCCTATAAAATGCTTACTTATAATGGCTTCTCTTCCATCCCCCAGCTGGTACTATCTAGCATTCTGAACAGAAGTTTAATCCTCTGACTATTTTGTTTTTTTCTCCATGTAAACCAAGCTAGTCATTAGTATCTTCCACTTAACTCCCTTTCCCCCCAGCGCCAGCATTCAATTAATTTATAGATAGGCAACACAAAATTCTTATTATACATACACACAGAGACAAATATCTATCTATCTATCTATCTATCTATCTATCTATCTATCTATCTATCTATCTATGTAGAGAGAGAGAAAGAGAGAGACAGAGACAGAGGCAGAGAGAGAGAGAGAGAGAGAGAGAGAGAGAGAGAAAGAGAGAGATTTTCATGGCAAGAGAAAATCTTTTCAAAGGCACAAGCTAAATCAGAAATTATGAACAAAGAATAGAGAAACCTAGAAATAAATTTGTTCTATCTTCATGTGAAAATAAGACTCAAATAGGGAGAGAGGTACTGAAGCACTTCACCAGTTTCCTTAGTCTCTCAGAGAAATTCAGTCACCTCTCAGCTAGGGATTTGACCAGGTGGGTCTGCTTGGCAGTCTCCTCAATACAATATTATTAATCCCCTTTCCAATCTGCCTCTCTGGCTTGTTTTTTCTTCATTCGCAATTCCAACTTCCTTCGTCTCTCTTCAAAACCAAAACAAAGAGCCCTCCAGCCACTCCAGTTCATCATCATCCTCCCTTCTTCCCTCCCCCCCCCCAAATTGGGGGAGATTAATCTCACAATCTCATTCACAGATCAGGAAGAAAACACTTTTCATGGGTCTACAATGAATGCATAAGCCATGAATACGTAGCTCAGTTTCTCTTCTGGATACAATGTGAATTTATACTCAAAAATTCCATTCTGTCCTTTTTCTTTCCCGGCAGAAGTACCAAAAAGTAGAAGAATTAATTCAATTTTTAAGGCTTTGCCCCTAGGTCAATGATGAAACATGTAAGACAGAGTTTGGAAGGTTATAATATGTAGCCAAAAAAAGAAAATTGCACATGTCGTAACAAGATATATAACTGAAAATGAAGATGTCATAAATTAGAACCCATATTCTGCATTAGTATTCTCAAAACGTCAAAAGAACGTGATTAAGGAAGACAGCATTTTGAGTGGTTATGTTCTAGTGAACTTATTGGAAGAAAATGACAAGTCAAGCAGCAGGGGCAGGCATGGTTTTTTATCTCTATACACATTGATGAAATCAAAGGTTATTTAGCATATTGGAGTAGAACATCTGTTAAGTTTCTCTGCACTTTGCTAACAAGCTGTTTTATTTCCGGCATATCAATGTAACCTTCTAGGCCTCAGCTTCCTCATGTAAAAAAAGCAAAAACACCCAGAGGGTTAGACTAGAGAGCCTCTCAGATCCCTTTTGGTTCTAGATTTATGATCTTAGGATTTTGTCAAATTATTTACTGACTACCATCTCTTACTATTAAAAGCAAACTATGAAATTCCAGCACTCATAGAAAAATTCATTCACTTACTGATTAACACTGATAACTTGTAAGAAGACTACTTCATAGAACTGATTAGATTTAATAATGAACATATAAATAATGGGATGGCTAGGTGGGGCCGTGAATAGAGTATTGGCCCTGGAGTCAGGAGGGCCTGAGTTCAGATTTGGCCTCAGTCACTTAATACTTACTAGCCGCGTGACCTTGGTCAAGTCAATTAATCCCAATTGCCCTGCTTTCCCCCCTCCAAAAAGGAAAAAAACAAAAAAACAAAAAGAAAACCCCAGTATAAATAACCCCTCAATTTGCCAGTTGTCTTTGCTGTTTTACACATAAACACACACACACACACACACACACACACACACACACACACATACACATCAATAGGTTTAATCTTTAACCTTGTTAAATACATTATCCCAAAGTTCAAATATAGCTTTTTTTTTATAATAAATAATATTAAAAGTTGGTGGAATTTTGCACTCATGAAGTCAATATATTGCTCAAATAATAGGAAATTTTCCAAATGAAAATAGATTCCATGGGTAATTTGTATACACACATATAAGAAAAAAATATTTTTCTTTGAAAGTGGAAAACAAATGTTTGGTCTCATTTTGGGCACAATTGGTGGATATTGGAAGAGCAACATACCAGTCATGGTGTTGTGAATGTAAAATTCAAATGGTGTTCAGAAACTTCTGTATTGGAATAGCATGTGAAAGACCAATCCAGGTATATGCAAGATAGGTTTTCCTTCTAGTTCCACAAAATCTTCTCTGTGACTTAAAATGTCACCTGACAACTTCTGCATTTAGCTTAAGGCAGCTGCTCTTCTTGTTTGAAGATAATGCTTTTTATATTGGAATGTCCCATGGTTAGTTATATTCAACAGAAATTTTATTGCATAAATTGCATGTGTAAAATAGCCCTATTTCCCTTGAGAAGTTATACTAAAGGAAAGAAGCAATCATTTAGTAAGTGACTACTGCGAGCCAGGCACTTAAAAATATCTCATTTGTTCCTTATAACAACCCTAGGAGGTAACATCCCCATTTTATAGTTTAGAAAATTGAAGCAAGCATTAAGTGAGTTGTCCAGGTAGCAAACATCTGAGGGAAGATTTGGACACTGATCTTCCTGACTCTTGGATTCATGTTCTATCCACTGCACTATGTATTTGCCCCTTGAACCCTATTTTCCCTGAGGAAGATTTGTTTGTTTGGATACTTGTCTCTTAATCTCTGTAGAATCATCTTGATATGTCAAATTAGCTTTCTCATTATCTGAGTATGCATTCAGCAATCACCATTATTAAGAAGAAATGTTCTGACTCTGCGAGGGCATCATAGACAACATCGATATTTTGCCTCCTAACTGTAGGTATACACCAAAAATTGTCCTTTTCCTAGGCTCTTTTCTTTTTTGATAACACTTCTTTTTTTGTGACTGTATCAGTTCCCATAGATTTAATTATCATTGCTATGCAAATGACTTCTAGTATTATAACGCTTTCTTGGACTCCAGGTTCACATAATGGAATGCCTATTGGACATTTGGAACTGTCTTCTTAAATTCAACATGAGAACTTATCATCTTTCCTCCAAATCTACCCCTTTCCAAGTTTCACTATTTCTTTCTTTTTTTGAGGGAGGAAGGCAAGGCAATTGGTGTTAAGTGACTTGCCCAAGGTCACACAGCTAATAAGTGCGTCAGTGTCTGAGGCCAAATTTGAACTCAGGTCCTCCTGACTCCAGGACCAGTGCTCTATTCACTGCACCGCCTAGCTGCTCCCTATTTCTATGTAACTGACCACTCTCCCACCAGGTTTTTGATTCTTCAGTCTCCTTCATCTGTACATCCAATCAGTTATCATGTTTTATTGATTCTATTCCCACAGTAGTGCTCATATCCATCCTATTCTTTCTACTCACATTGAACCTCCCCTAATTCAGGCCCTCAATGCTTCTTTCCTGGATGATTACAATAGCCTTCTGTTTCACTACCTCGTCTTTCCCCTCTGGTTCATCTTCTCCATAGCTGCCAAAATGATCTTCTCAAAATATAGGAGTGACCATGTCACTCCCTTGCTCAATGCAATCCAGTGGCTCCTTATTATCTCTAGGACCAGATATAAACTACGTTGATTGTCATTTAAAGCCTTTTACAACATGACCCCAACCTACCTTTCCAGCTTTGTTATAATTGCCTCCTTTAATATACTCCAGTCTAGACAAATTGATCTTACTTGTCCTCACATACCACACTCCATTTCCCATCTCCATGCCTTTGGAAAGGTGATCCCAAAGGTCTTATAATTACTACTTCTGCTCTTCTACCTCTCAGAATCCTCAGATTCCTTCAAAGTTGAACTAGTATGCCACCTTCTACACAAAGCTTTTGTTGATCCCCCAGATTCTAGTGCCTTGCCACCCCCTACAGTTCCAAATTTTTGTTGTTGTGTTGTCTTTTTTTTTTTCATTTATGTCCAACTCTTTATGACTATTTAGGGTTTTCTTAGCAAAGATACTGGAGTGGTTGGCCACTTCTTTCTCCAGCTTATTTTACAGATGAGGAAATTGAGGCAACAGGATTAAGTGACTTCCCCAGAGTCCCACAGATAGTAAGTTTCCAAGATCTGATTTGAACTCAGGAAGATGAGTGTTCCTGACTTCAGGAGTAGCACTCTATCCAGTGTGTGCTCTAACTGCCCAGCTCCAAATTACCTTATATTTGTTTCATTTATATTTTGTATAAATAAATATATGTCTATACCACCTCCCTTACACAAAGGCTGGGAGTATTTAATTTTCTTCTTTGAATTAATCACTGTACCTTTTAGTAAAGACTTGCTTATTGATTGAAATATTGATGAATTTCTGTGCTTGCCTATCCCTCTTTGTGTCTTTTTCACCATCTCATTCTGTGTTATATTTCTTTGTATACTTATTTCCTTCAGCTAGGTTGTGAGCTTCTTTATGGGGAAGGATCATATTATATTCATCTTTGTATTTCTCTATTAAAGGCAGTAAGGTGGTACAGTGGACTTGGAATTGGGAAGACCTAAGTTCAAATCCAGTCTCAAACACCTATTAGCTATATGACCCTGGGCAAGTCACTTAAATTCAGTTTTCAAAGGGCGCTAATGATAGCACCTACCTCCCAGGTTTGTTGTGAGGCTCAAAAGATATCATATTTGTAAAGCATTTGTCACACAATAGATGTTTAATAAATTATTACTTCCTTCCCCTCTTAGCATAAATATTCATTAAATGGTTGACTCTTCAGTTTTAATTGTATTCATGTCTATTCAAATTCAGGATCATGTTGGTGGAGAGAGAAGAAACTGAAATGGAAGGTATTGTGATACAATGGAAGGAGTAAAGTATCCGAAGTCAGAGGAGCTGCATTCACCTGTGATACTCATGCCACTGAGATAATAACGAACTGATGAGGCTTTGTTTTCCTCATCATCTGAACATGAATGGGTTAGATTAGATGATATCCCAGGTCCCTTTCAGTTCTAGAACTATGATGCTAATGATTTAGTGTGCCCTGGTAGATTAGCTCTGCTCCGGATACATTGTCATTAGCAGTTCACCTTCAGTAACAATTGTGAAATGCTTTATGTGTTGCTGCCAACTTTTCCATTACTAACAACTCATCAAATATTTGTTAAGCACTCATGTGCATAAGATACTGTACTTAGAACAAAAATGAGTCCCTGAACACCATCACCCAACCCTTCAATTGAAAAGAGAGACAGAGACAGAGATGGAGAGAGACAATATCACCAGAGTAAAAAAATATACGTGGCATTTCCTCCTGTCATATGTAGAGGAAGGAGAAGGGTTTAGAGAGAGAGAGAGAGAGAGAGAGAGAGAGAGGGAGGAGAAAAGGAAGGAAAATGTAAAGAATGTTTTAAATAGATCAGCAAAGAGGTAGAGGATCCAAACTGCCTGTATGAGGCAGTGTGACAGTGAAGAAGGTACTGACTGTTCTGCCACTTATTAGCTGTGTGGCCTTGGGCCTATCACTTCGTCCTTTGTGTCTTGATCTATAAAACGAGTGGGGCTGACTTATTGCTAAGGTCTCTTTCAGTGATAGTATTCTGTACTTCTAAGAACCATGTTCCCTGGTCCTTAAGGTAGTTTCCAGAAAATAAACAAATAAATAAAGTCAATGTCTAAAGTCATTGAGAAGAGATGAAGGAGCAAAATCCCTCATGAACTTTAGAGAGAAATGTGGTTGCCCAACAATCTATTTTGAAACCCAGTCTCAGATTTTATTTCAGAGTTGACATCTGAAACACAGCATGAGTTACTGTACGTTATTTCAAATTGACATTCTCACCCATCCCTACGAGAAAATTCAGTCCTCACTTTCTGGGTGATGATGTTTCCCACTTTACGACAGTAACCTGAGAAGGGCAGCGGTAAGGCTGCTCTGTAGGTCAGGAGTCGTTAGGTTATATGAAGTCAAGGCTTCTGGCCCTTTGCCAATATGACAGCAGAGGCCCCGATTCCATATGTGTCATTAGGCTTAGCTTCAGATTGTATTATCATAAACTGCAAGAACAAGAAATGCAGAATGAAGAAAGCCAGTGTGTTTGCAGATCAAATATTACATCAGTGGAATCCAGATGAATATGTTCAAAGTGGGGGAAAAGTCAGGCTGGGACCTTTCTTTTTCATAATTACAAAACTAACTGAGAAGTTTCAAATGATCAAGTTTCTCTTTTGAAAGGAAAGTTGTTCCCTTTCTTCAGAAGGAGGGTTTAGAGGTACTCTTTCAAAGAACCTTCCCCAATCTATCAGAATAATTTAGCAGGCCCATTCTTTAAGCTGGCCTTGGTTGCCCCAGATCAGGTTTGCTACTACTGCAAATGCCTTTTACTGGGTATGCTCCAAAACATTACAGTAAGCCATTTAACCTGGTCATCAGAGACTGTTCTCATAGAGCAAGCATAACATAACAGGGTAAGCATAAGACTTTAGAACTGAAGGGTTCTCACACGTTATCTTGACCACTCTCCTCATTTTGAGGTCAGGAAATTGATGGTCACAAGGGTACAGTGTCTTACCCAAGATACTAGAGATAGTAAATAGGAGAATTAAGATTCAAACCTAGGTCTCTTAATTCCCAGTGCAGTGTTTTTTTCCACTTTATTTTTGCATTATCCAAGAAGCTATTCATGTAACCTACTCATCTCTTTCTTTCTTTTTTAAATTCCCCATTTTAACTGTTATTTCCTAACAACATTCTGGTTCTTGACTCCTTGAAATCTCATTGATCATGCTGGGTAAATTTAATAATGGAGAATCAATGACAGGACAGAAAATGAATTCATAGATTATCCAAAGCTGTATCCCAATAATTAATTCCAGGAGAATATAAGATCCTTGAGGACAAGGGGAAATAGTCATTTTTGTCTTTATATCTCCCCAATGCCTAACATACATTGCCTTGTGCATTGCTAGGGCATAAAAATGTTTGCTAAATTTATTTGAATTCCAGAAAAACTGATTTTTGTTTTTGTCCGAATGTGTGTGTGTGTGTGTGTGTGTGTGTGTGTGAGAGAGAGAGAGAGAGAGAGAGAGAAAGAGAGAGAGAGAGAGAGAGAGAGGGTAAGAAAAATAAGGATAAATGAAAGACTGGAAAAAAATCCAAACTAGAAACTGTCTTCAGCCATACATGATCCAGTTCAGTTCAAATCAATTTATTGTCATACCATGTGCACTGTGCTAAGTGATGAAAATAAAGATAACCCCACACACACCCAGCAATCTGTGCCCTTCAGGAGTTTACATTCTACTGAATAACCACAAGTCAGCTATTCTGCACATATTGTAAATAAGGAACTTGACAACTGAAGTGAGAGAGGAGAGAAACAAAATACTGAAAATGGAATTAAAATGGAAGTTAGGCAAACAAAGAGATGAAGCATTGAATCATTACCACTTCCTTAGTATTCTTGAGGTATTTTTAATTTGCTCATTTTCTTTTCTGGATCACTGAGGTAGAGGTTTGCTTGCCACCCTGTTTCATTCAGGAGCTTAGTACGGATAGTACACATAAGTATTGGATGACCACAGTTATTAAAAATAGTGTGACAGATTAAGTCCTAACTCCTCCCTCACAAAGACAAATTGGAATCCTACACCTAACTGCTTTGCCTCATTTTACCAGCATGCTTTCATATATGAATGCAAGGATGGCACCCTTTTCTAAGTCATAATCCAGGACAGCCAAATGCTAGTGCTGAGTAGGCAAACTTGTAGAACTTAAAGAAACCTTAGAAACAGAAAACTCCAGTCCTTGGTAAGATCAAAATCAGTAGTGCAAATGTTTGCGAATTGGTGTCTAATTCTTGGTTGATCCAAATGAAATGAGACTACTTTGTATTTCTTTTCAAAAATCTCCTAGAATTTTCTACTCAGAAGTACCTGATGATGCTTTGGCGTGAGGAACAAAGCAAGTAGCTCATGTCGCAGAGAAAGTGCTCTGGAAGACAAGACCGAATGGCGTTCAAACTGCTTGCCTAGAATGTCTAAGCTTCTCTAGCAGTTTTCTGCAAGGAATGCTGCTTTTCCCATACTTGGACAGGACCCAGGACCCAGTTTTTTCAGTGTTATATGTGGTACAGCAAGAAAAGCCTCTTCATGGCAAGAAGCCTGCCCCAGCTGACAGGAGTGAAACCCAAGACAGAAAAAGGGAAATCCATCTGCTACGGGCAAGGCAGGCAGATAGCTAAAGTTCAGTAACTCCCAGTTGGTCCATAGCAGGATAAAGGAGATAACAATATTAACTCAGAGTAAGCTAGCAATCCTTGGCCTGTGGGAGAAGATCATCTGTCTTCTGGATGATACCCTGCAGTGCCAAGATTTGATATAAAAATAAATCAGCACAGGTGTCAGGGTGGGAAGACTCTAGGGCAAGTGTCAGTGTCTTAAAGAAAAAGACTGGAAACCAATTCATCTTTAACCGTAGATGTGAGCAGGGTCATTGGAGGTTAAAAGAAAATACAACCACAACAAAAAAAGGGAAATTAACTTTCAGTTATCCTCTGCCCTGAGATTCAGTGGATAAAAGAAAACTCCAGATAGCAGGGAAAGCTCATTTTGATCAGTATTTCCAAACTCATCTCCAATAGCTTTGCCCATAGCATTACAATGGAAAGATCCCTGGATGGGAAACCAGAGGATTTTCAGGTCACACCTGTGAGGACTACAAGCAGTGTGACCTTGGACAAATCACCTAACCTCCCTGTGCTTCAGTTTTATCCTCTTTAAAATGAGGTGGGATTAGATGACTCATAGGTTTACTCTGGTCTAGACCTATGATACTAGTCCAAAAGCTTCTGAAATGTATAGTGCCAAACATCAAATTTCATCTTTTCCCATTGAAGGAAAAAATGAGTCAGAGATATGTACCAAATGAAGGCAACAAAAAGAATATCCAAAAACTGAATAAATTTTTTTAAAATAGAGAGTTCACTGTATTCTAACCTCTTGTAGTCAGCCAAGGAAGTATATTTTAGCATTTGCTTATATATACATGTATGTGTGTATATATATATATATATATGTATATATGTATATATATATATTAAAGACATTTATATATATATGTATATATATATATATATATATATATAAAAGACATTGATTTAAAAAACAAAACTACTAAATATCAGATGTTGTAAAATCCCACCCAAGTTAAACTTTGGATTTAAATAATCATTTGTATTAATAGACCCTACTAGATCACCATTGAGATGTGTCAAATTTATTCTGATGCTATAAATTATTCTAGGCTTTAAGAAATAAGCTCAAGGGCAAAGCTGTAACAAAGGTCCTCCACAACTTACCCTTCTACATAGTGATGAAGATAGATAAAGAGTGCTTCTCTCTTCAGGTGCAGGGCCCAGTCAAATAAAGACCAACTGATTTACTGCTCATATGTAAAAACTTGTCTTCCTGGATCATGATTAAGAAATTCCAGAATTCGCTGAACATTTCCATCTTTCACTTGTAAGAGCTAGATATGAAAAATTGGTTGTAATGGAAAAGAAGGAAAGAAGGAAATTCTCTTTATTAGGTTGCATCCCAAGTCAAGGTGGGCTGGGATGGGAAGGGAGGAGGTTTGAACATAGATGTGAATAAGCTGCCATTCATTGCTTTCCTCCAAAAATGTTTTGGCCATGGAACAATGGCAAAAGTTCTGGATTGGAAGTTAAGGGATCCAGATTCAAGTTTTGATCTGACAACCTTTCTGCTGTGTGATATTGGTCCCTTAACCTATGGGGGTATCAGTTTCCTTATATGCAAAATAACAAGGCTGGACTAAAAGAGTTCTTTAAATTCACTTTCCAGCTCTAAATCTATAACCGTATGAATATACAAATTATTACCTCTCACCTGCAAAAAGTCTCCTTTAGTTTAAGAGGAAATTAATACCAACTCCTCTTCATCTCCCAGCACCTCCACCTCAGTCAGGTAGCCCAAAAAGATGCATAAAACATGAGTCAGCCATTCAACATGTCTTTAAAAATCAGAGAGCAGGGGTAGTTAGGTGGTTCAGTGGATAGAGCATCAGCCATGAAGTCAGGTGGACTTGAGTTCAAATATGACCTCAGATACCTAATAGTTGTGTGACCTTGGACAAGTCATTTAACCCCAATTGTTTCCTTAAAAAAAAAAATCAGGTAGCAGGCAGACACCTAAGTCTCTTCTTTATATCCTGGATCCTTTCCTTCTTCCCACCCCCCCCCCCCCCACCTTTTTCATAGGAGGATTTGTGTTATTGAGGAAACTGGATGAATTGGTTTTTTTCTGAATCAGATGTTATTTCCTTTTTAGTCTAGGAACAGTTGATACAAAGGAAGGTTACGTAGCTGGGAGGAGTATGCAGTGGCATTAGTGAATAGGAGAATACCTGCCTAGACAAAATCCTTCGGGGCTAATGATGTTTGATAACTACTTGGAGAGTCTTGATGAATGACCATTGGAATACCTTGGAAGGAGAAATCTCCAGATAATATGAATCGACAATTTGCCCTTGAGACTGAAACACACTAAATAGGCCATCATAAATACATGAATGCCTTCATAACTAGCCATGGGAAGCAGCCTGGCAGAATGGAGAGAGAGCTGACTTCCAAATCAGGAAGACTAGGATCGAATCCTGACTCTGACACATTCTAAACATATGATTTTTTTATGTTGTGTTTGACTCATTGTGACCCCATTTGGGGTTTTCATGGCAGAGATACTGGAGTGGTCTACCATTTTCTTCTCCAACTCATTTTACAGATGAAGAAATTGAGGCAAACAAGGTTCAGTGACTTGCCCAAGGTCACACAGCTAGTAAGTGTCCAGAGGACAGATTTAGCAAATCACTTAATCTCTCAATTGCACCAGCAATTCTCTAAGACTGTAAGTGTGGAACAGTTGCCTATCTACATTAGTGGAGGGAGTTTCCTTACACCAGGTTGTGTTTAAAACTTCTTAAAAATCTAGTCATTGTAATACATCCATTCAAAAATGTATTTAGGGAGTGGCTAGGTGGTTCAGTGAATAGAGCACCAGCCCTGGAGTCAGGGGGACCTGAGTTCAAATTCAGCCTCAGATATTTAACACTTACTAGTTGTATGACCTTGGGCAAGTCACCTAACTGCAATTGCCCTGCCTTCTCTCTTCCAAAAAAAAAAATATGTTGGTATCTATTATGCAGAAAGCACTATACTAGGCACTGTCAGAGGCTCTAAAAATCTTAGATAAAACCATTGAGAACCTTTTGGTTCAATTGCAGAGTGAAAACAGACCCAAATAACTATACAGAGAAGGCAGTATGTGATGCGAACCATGAGTAGTGAGTGCAAAGTGTTCCAATTCAAAAAAGGAAAGGATCACATTTGCTTTGTATGATCAGGGAGAGCTTTAAGAAAGTGGCATTGAAGCTGAGCCTTGAAGGATGGGTGTGAGTTTTCAATGGGAAGATACGGAGAGTGCATTCCCTAAAGAGGGAGGGTGTGAGTAAATTTCAGAAAATAGAAAAGCACAAAGAATATTGAAATAACCGTGAACAATCCAGTGTGGCTGGAGAATAGAGTCTGGGGGAGGGAGGAAGTAGAAAATAAGACTAGAAAGATATGTTTGACCACACTATAGTGGGGGAAGGGGATGGTTAATACTAACTCCTCTTTGCTACTCCAGCACCACCTCACCTGAACCAAGCAGACAAAAAAAGATGTAGAAAATAGGAGCAAGAAAAATAATCTCCATTCCACATGACATTAAAAATTATGCAGCAGGCAGATGCAAAAGTACCTTTTTATACTCTGGGTATTTTCTCTTTTCTAGTCCCCTTGCATTTTTTATAGTTTTGAATACCCAGCTAAAGACTTTGGTTTTAATATATAAGAAATGAGGAGTGAAATTATTAAAGCACTGTTTTGAGAAAATGTAATCCAACAGTGAAGAGAATGCTTAATAGCTGAAAAAAAGCATAGGGCTCCATTTTCAGGCTTTTGAATTAATGCCTAAAGAATAAACTAAAACTCTGGAATTTTTCCCACATGAACCCAAGGTTCAGTGTATCTCCTAATCCAGGTTCTAAAGATTCAGCCATGGATGCCAGAAGCCCATTTGACCTCCACACACACCCGGAAAACTTGATTTGATCCAGACCTTATCTGCCCAGAAGTCATTGCAATTCCTTTCAATTCTGACTTGGAATATTCCCAACCCATACTCTTTGGGGAAGACCTCTTACTGCCAGCCTCTCAAAGCAGAGATTTATTGACAGTCTTGACTAATTAACTGAAAATCAGCTTGTAAGGAGGATTCATCAAATCCTAGTCAACCTTCCTCCTTGATGTCTCTAGCCTTAGAGCTAATTTCCACCTCATCTGCCCAGTGATACTACCTTCTCTATGACCTATTCTACTTGACTCTACCCTGTGTTTCCTCTGTCCTTGAAGTTCCAGAAAGATCCTATCCCTTGTATATCATTCAAGAAATATTTATGAAGCATTTACTATGTGCCAGGCACTGTGTTAAGCACTACAGATATAAAAACAGGCAAAAGACAATCCCTGCCTGCAAGCTTACAAGATGCTGCTGCTGCCACTGCTGCTCCAGATGGTGATGATGATGATGATGATGATGATGATATTTATGTGGTATCATATGGTACTTCAATCAAAACAGATGAAGTTGGTCATGCAAGTATTATTATCCCCAATTTACAGATGAAGGAACAAATGAAACTTAGAGAAGTGAAGCTATTTGTCCAAAGTTGTATAGCTGTTAACATGTCAGAAATTGAACCTTTACCAGTTTTCCACTGAGAGCTCCCTCTTGTCCCCTTCATATCCATTTCCCATTCTCTGACCTCTAGTTCCAAGTCAAGAGGTAGTCCTTCCACTTTCCAACACCAACATCTCTTCATGTATCTTTCATTCTATCCTCCAGACTTGTCCAGCAGACTTCCCCTCCTGTCACACCCAGTCCCCAAACTTCAGTCTCTGCTTACATATTGGCTCCATCCCTGCTGCTTACAAACATCACCATTTCTTCCTTGTACTCAAAGAACTTTTACTTGATTCTAACATTATGACCAGCTATCATTCTGTATCTCTCCTTTCCTTCACTGATAAACTCCCTGATGAAGTCATTTAAACCAGGTGCCTCCATTTCTCTTCTTCTCCTTCTCTTCAAAAGTCACTATACTGTAGCTTCTAGCCTTATTATTCAACTGAAACTGCCACTCAGAGGCTAAAAACGTTCTTGATTGCAAATCTAATGACCTCTTCTCAATCCTAATTCTACTTAATATCGACAACATTTGTCACAGTTGATCTCCATATTCTAATGAATATTCGGCACTGTGGATTTTCATGAGCCTGATGTCTTTCTCTTAATTCTCCTCCTATCTGTTTGACCAGTTCTTTAAAAATCTCTTTTCCTGGATATTCATCTTGATCACATCTTCTAACTCTGGGTATCTCCCAAGGCACTGACCTGAGTCCTCTTCCTCTGTCTTTGTTTACTATCTCCCTTAGTGATCTTATAAATTCCCACTGGTTCATTTGTCTTCTCTATGCAGATGATGCCCAGATTTATATATTCCATCCTAAAGTCTCTTTGGACTACTAATTTTTTAAAATCTGTAACTATACATTTCAAACTACATATCCAATAAGCATCTGAAACTCATCAGATCCAAAACTGAACTCATTATCTTTTCTCTCAAAACCTTCCATCTTATGAATGTTTCTATTACTATTGAGAGCATTACAACCTCCCACTTTCCCAGGTTCACAATCTTAGTATCCTCAATTTTTTATACTCACCTCATGTCAATCCTTTGCTAAATTTTTGTCATTTCTATCTTCACAGCATGTCTTCTTCTCTGTCCCCTTCTCTTTACTCATTCAGCCTAGCTGAGAACTTCATCATTTCTTATCTGAACTATTGTAATAACTTTCTAATTGGTCTTTCTACTTCAAGTTTCTCCTCAGTGCAATCCATTTTCCATTAAAAGGACAAAATTATTTTCTTAACCCTGCTCAATAAATTCTTGATACTTCTGGGATAAAATATAAAATTCTCTTTTTACATTTAAGGCTCTTCACCACCTGGCCTCTTCTGATCTTTACTTTCTTCTCAAACTTTACTCCCTCCTCATAATCATGAACCAATTACACCAGTCTACTTACTATTCCATGAACACAATATTCCATCTCCTTAGTTGTCTAGTTTCTTTGAAGATTTAGCTCAAATGCCATCTTCTGCAAGAGGCCTTGTCAGTCCTTCTAAGCATTTGAACCTTCCACCTGTTATTTTCTTTAACCCATTGCATCCTGGGCCATCTTCAGTCATCCTGATGAATATCTGGTCACTGGACCCAGATGGCTCTGGAGAAGAAAGTGAGGCTGGTGACCTTGCACAGCCCTCCCTCCCTCAAATCAAAGTCAACTGCAAGTTATGTCGTCATCTCCCTGATGTCATTGTCTTCTTCCAGAATGAAGGACAAACACAGCAACTCTGTCTCAATCATGGTTGCACTTGTTTAATATGTTGTCTTCCTTATTAGTATATAAGGCCCTTGAGAGCAGGGAATATTTTTATGGTTTTGCCTTTCTTTGAATGTCTGCTTTTTTACTATGTACCAAGTACATAGTGGCACTTAATAAATGCTTAATGATTTTAACTATAAGTCCAATGTTAATTCTATACCACTGCTTGCTCTTATCTCAACAGAAATGCCCATCTGGTGGTTGTAGAGCTTCTTAAACTATGAGTGCTTTGATTCATTTTATGGTGTTTGGTTTGGGGTTTCTTTTACCTTTTCTTATATGCTATGGATAAAAAATATGCTTACTTCTTAGACTTTTTAAACTGCAAATGTTATACTTCCTGACTTTGAGGTACTTCAATGAATTGTTACTGTTTGCCAGGAAATATGGACATGCATACACACATTTTTTTCATAGATATATTCATAGTTAAAGCCTTTCTGCCTTCGCCTGGATCTTTGTGTATTAGATGTTTATTTCCCTCCAGTGTGCAAACTGAGTTAGCATTCCTAAGTAGAATGAAGTGAAAAAGATATAAGAACCTCAATCAGGCCTTTGATATTCACTGGAGAGAATAGCCCAAGGCCATCCTTCTGGCACTGCCTTGGCAATTTAAGAAGTAAAGCTCCCCAGAAAGACTCCCTACCATTTTAATTGGTTACTATCTTGTATATCTATGTGATTGTAATTGCATATTTCTTTCACCCTTAAAAACAACCAAGATCTCTCCCTGTTTCCCAGATCATGACTTCATAGATAAATGTCCTATTGGTCCCAAACTGCCCCATAGCAGCTGGGATTACAGGTAAGATCTTCCACATCTCCTCTTGAGAGTCAACCTTGAATGAATTGAGACATAATTCAGTCCTGCATTTTTATGCCCATCATTCTATTACTGCGCTTAAAGATCACAAAGCACAGTTATTATGGTAAAGGAACTAAGAGATAACATATTAATCCCCATCAATCACCATCCTAGAAACCCTGAAAAAGAGAAAGCATCTCCAACAGGCATTCAAAGATGGAGGAGCTGTCAAATCCTAATATCACCCCAATCTGGATGAGTGGTATGAAGGACCCTAGCACCCCCTTGTCTCTAGTCACCTGTAAATGATATCTTCTAATGCATCTTTTTTGAACACATCATCTTTATCCTTACCTCTTTATAATGCTAGATTACCATTTTGTCATTCATTTAGAGAGGCATTTGCTGCCAAACATAGGATTTTAAATGGGGAGGAAACACCGATCAAGTGTCTTTATTTTAAAACACCTTGATCTCACACAGGGCTCTCATTCCAAGGCATAAACAAACTAAAATTAAGTTTATAAAATCTATTTCTAGGCACCATTTTGAATATTCTTGGGGGCATATTTTAATTCAGTTCCAAAGTAGCAATTGCTGGTTGCTGTTAATACATTGGAAAGCCAGAAAAGGATAAAATACAAATGGTTAAGGCCCCACCTCTTAGGTTACTATTACAAAGAGTGACATCCCTCCATGAGGAATTAAACTAAAATAAGTACACTGTATAACATGAAAGTTGCAAAGCTGATAATCATTTTCATTCATTCAACCAGCAAGCACTTGTGCAGATAGCAAAGTAAAACAATAATAACAGCATGTTTGTAAAATACTTTATAATTACAATGAACTTAACTTATGTAATTATTGGCAATCCCTTCGTGGAAGTCTAGGGCACCTGCTTCCTGAAAGACATGATGGTGTCTAGTGGAAGTCCCCTGCTTCTCAATCTGAAGCATTCCTAAAGAGTCTATTCAAATTCTGGTCAGCTAAAATATGCATTGTTGATTGGTTGAACTGAGGTGCAATCAAAATGTATTAAAAAGACAAATCAGGGCTCTTCCCATTGTTCTTTTCTTCCTTGGCCACTTTTGAGTGGAGTAAAAAGAATTTATTGTGCTTACTGTGTGTGTGAACCACTGTGCTAAACTCAGGGAATAGGAAGAGAAAAGTAAGACAATCCCTACTCTTAGAGAGAGAGATATGCTATGAACCTCTACATTAGTAGAAGCCTTGGGCTCTCTCAATTTGAGGCCAACATGTAGTTCCTGAATAGAGGTATCTATTTTTCTTTACACTGGTTCTTTCCTATATTAGGTGAAAGTGGTTGAAAATAACTATGACCTTGTGAGCTCCAAAAGGAGGTGAGTAAAGTAAACTGCCAAAAGTTAGGGAGCTAAATCCCAGGCTTGGATTTGTCAGGAGCCAGACAGGGAGGAGTGAAGTCTCAAGTCACCCATTTCACCTCTCCCAACAATAGCAGTCTTGCAGACTCATCCATCCATCAGCCATGATGCTACTGAATGTTAATCTAGTGGAGAAAAAGCTATGAGGAAACTGCATTCTGTTTGAACCCATTTCCCCAAGGTACTGAGGTAGCATGGGATAATAGCCCCCTCCTATTGAGGAGGAATATTTGCAACTTCATTCTTTCTATATTTGTGAAATAAATATCTCTTTGTAAGTGCTAATTGTTGATACTTGGTCAAATGAAAATATGGGTTCTAATCAATAGTGGTTAAGAGTGGGGACAACATATATGAATAGGGGCTTGGGTTAATAGTGTTAAGAAGTCACCTTACCAATCCCTCAAGGGCACCCATAGTGGCTTTGTTCTGCTAAAGTCCAGACAGAGTCACATTACATTTACATTATCTCGCTTAATCCATTTCAAAACTGTGAGATAGGTATATCAAGAATTGTTACACTAGATTCCACATGAGAAAACCAAGGTTCAGAGAAGCTCAAGGACTTACCCAAAGTAACATGCAGTGTCTGGGATGGATTGGATTGAATTTAGGTTTGCAGGGTTCATGTCAAGTGGTCTTCCCAGACCAACACACTACCTCTTTTCATCAATTATAGACAATATATAGAAGTTAGCTCATCTGCAGGTTTCCCTACTTATAAAGTGGCACCATGTACATTCAGAAAAGCTTTTAGGAACATTCAAAAGCATCATTATTATTACTGTTATTGAAGTTTATACTCAAAATAAAGGAATGGTAATTAATATTCAGGCTTCATTTCCTCTCTTCCTAAATCATCAAAACCATTTTTTTAAGCTTAAATATTTTACAAGTGTCATCTAATGGATTTCAATGGTTTTTTAAAAAATTGTGCCTATCAAAGTGTAGATAATCTTGCATTTGCATTCATAATAGACCTCTTTCAAAATGTGTTGACTTTCAAGTGGTTTTGAAAGACCCTTCATATTTCTTTGCATTTAGGTGGCTCTGATTAGCTATAAAATATATACGCTGGAAGTTTAAGTTCAACTTACTTGCACTTATGAATTTAATAGTATAATTATCGGGAGTTATTATACATGGATAAAGCACTTAGATAAATTTCTCAGATGTATCTGTCACCTAAAAATTACATTAGGTTAGAAAGATTGAATATTGTTATATGTTACATGCAGTAGCAGCTATGAATATGTTATATTTTATAGTCCAATGATCTTTAATTTCAATGGTGGGTATACTCCCTTCACTAGCACAGATCCCAACACTTTTATGACTCTCATATATAGTTTTCAAAGTGATATTCCTAAAGCACATGTCTGACCACATTGCTTCCAAATTCAAGAAGCTCCAGTGATTCTCTATTGCCTTTACAAGGAAATGCAGATTCTGTTTGGCATTTACAATTTTTCTCATTCTAACTTCACCTAATCTTTTTTTTAAATTTTTTTAAATTTTATTTTAGTTTGCATCATTCATTTCCACAAGATTTTGAGATACATATTTTCTCCCCATCTTTCCCCTACCCATCACCCCAAAACAGCCATCCCAGTGTATCCTCCCTCCCCCAGTCTACTCTCTCCTATGTCTTCCCCCCTCATCCCTCTGACTTTTTGGTAGGGCAGGATGGATCTCCCAACCACAGTGCCTGTATATCTCAAGTTCCAGTTGGATGTAGTTAATAATAATAATAATAATTGTATATATATATATATATATAGATATATATTTTTAACATTTGATTATAGAAC
>CM053591.1:78771106-78793944 GCA_028646515.1 Pseudochirops corinnae
GCTCTAACTGCCCTAACCAACTTCCTCTGGACTCTGCTCCACTCTTCCTGCTCCACCAGTTCAGCAAGCTCCTCCTACCACACACTAATGTGACTCAGGCTTCCATGCAACTCCAGCAGGTCACATGGGCCTATTAATGGATGGGAAAGATCTTCCCATTAAGCAAAAATACATTAACAATATAGGAATCTGTCTCGATGGATTTAACTCTGTCTTTGTTTCCCTTTATTGTACAAATCTATTATGCATTGAACTGTGTTACAAGCTGCTGATATCTGGGCACCAAGTATGTCAAAGGGAAGGAAGGTAATGACTGTGTCACAAAATTACTGACATATGTATCCTTGAGAAGATCTTCCAATCTCTTCCCTCTCTTCTTAGTTATACCTTAGTCACAAGAATGGAACTCTACTCAGTGATAGATGGAGTTTTATTCCTTCTTACTCTCCTTTAGTAACCTGAGAAAGTATGATATTGTACTTAATGCAGGGGTTGGGGAAACAGCTAAAACAACTTCAAGGAGAAGTTGCTTGGTTTGCAATACAACAGGAGTGCCTCCTACAGTTAACCATGTATTCCATCAAATTCCACCAGATTAATAATTCCACCAGAGTTGCCAGCTACAGTTGCAAAACTGCTGCCTGTGTCTGCCATTCTTTCCCTACTGATAGTCCAGAAGTAGTGGGGACAGAAGCTAGTATTCCTAAACTGGTGTAAGCTCATTGTTGAATGAATGAACAAAGATCATCCAACACATACTACATGCCAGGTACTATGCTAGGTGGTTAAAATATAAAGACAAAAGTAAGACCTTGTTTTCAAGAGGCTTATATTTTCATAATAGAATAGTACACACATAGGGAAGTGGTAGTCAAGGAAGAGATATTAGTCTGGAGAGTCCCAGGGATTATTAGAGGAGTCATAGGGCAATCACTTGGCATGATCTTCACAATAACAATAGCAGTTTGATTTGATTACTGTTCCTGGAGCAAAAGTTGGGAAGGGAGAAGGAAAGGGTTATGGTGAAGATATATGTCAGCCAGATGACAATAATACCCACATTGTGTAGACTCTGGTTTCTTGGAAGATGACTAGATGACTCTTTAACACCTAATCACAGAGTTTTTCAGTAGATCCAGTGCTCTGGTCTGGGTTTGATTCAGATCAGTCCCTTGGTAGTTTATGCTCAATACTGGAGCAAAATAAGACACTCATAGCTCATGCAACCATTAATACAATTAGATTTACTTAGCCATGGCAGGAGAAATATATTCAAAGAGAGGCATCTAGAATAACTTGAGTTGATTGAGCTGAGTGAAGCTACAACACCAAATGTTGTTGGAGTACCCCTAGAGCTCCTCCTCCCCCAGAGCCTGCTTTGTAGTCAGGCCATGAGGAAGTGATATGAAAAGCCATCCAGACAACAAGATGGTGTAGTGGAATAAGTGTTGGGCCTGGAATCAGAAAGATCTGCATTCAAATTCAGTCTGAGACACTTTCTTGCTGTATAAAACTGGACACATCACAATTTCTGCCTGCATCAGTTTCTTCAAATAGAAAATGAGAATAACAGTAGCAACTACCTTACAGGGGTGTTGTGAGCATCAAAGGAAATAACATTTATAAAGCACTTAGCACAGGGTCTGGCACTTAATTGGTACATAATAAATACTTGTCCTCTTTGATTCCAAAAGTCTGAACCTTTAGTCTCCTGAGTCTCAAGGAGGGTTTCAATATGTTTTAAGAATGAATTAACCTAACTTGCATAGAGGGAGGGGTTAGGATATAGCTCCTACCACTTCTGGAAAAATTGTTCTTTTCTGTGGGTACAACGTATGTTGGAGAGGGAATGGTGGTTTGGGAATTCCCTTGAGAAGGAGTGAAGCCCCTGCAGAAAAGCGACCATCAGTTTAAGGTAAGGCGGCTGAGTGTTTTAGGATACAACTATTACAAGTGGGATCCAGCTATTTCCATAATTGGGTTGCTCCAATGGAGAGAAACAGTCTTTGCTAGCATATATCAATCAATCAATAAACATTGATTAAGCACCTGCTATATGACAGACACTGTGTTAAGTACTGGGAGTGCAAATACAACAGAAAGAAAGAAAGAAAGAAAGACATTCTCTGACCTTGAGAAGAATAAAATCTATTAGGGAAACACAACATACAAAAAAAGCTGAAAAGGTGATGGGGAAGAGAAACTGGGACCAGGATTAGGTACTCAAGACGGTGGTATTATGGAAGAGTCAGAGAAGTCAAAGATGAAAGGGTGTGTGTGTGTGTGTGTGTGTGTGTGTGTGTGTGTGTGTGTGTGTGTGTGTGTGTGTATACAAATTCCATTAACTGAAACTTCAGTTGCATTGCATATATTAGGCACATAATAAATGTTTCTTCATTTGATCAGAATTTGGGGCTTGGAGGAGAAAATAAAGACAAAAGTATTTAGAAAAGACTCAAATGAGAAATTAAAGGATCTCTCAACAGGGTACCTTACTATGCCTAGATAACTGGTGGTCTAAATTAATATGACAGTAAAGTTGTACTGCTTCATTGGGGAGAGATCATAATAACTCTAAAGACTATAAGAAGGCACATGAGGATGCAAGAAAGAACTCAGCTCACACAGTTGAGAGTAAGAGAGAGATTTTGCCCTCTAGCTGGTGGCAGTACCATGGGTCCACTGATGAAAGTTTCCTTTCAGTTCTCTATAAACGTCTAGTATGGTAGTACAAATGGACCTTAGCCTGGATCCGCTGAAGGAGTCCTTACTCTTGGCACTGATTAGAATTAGAATTAGTGTTATTTATCTAGGTTCATAGAATTTTTTCCATAAAATGAAGAGCAAAATTGGTTAAGTTCTACCCATTTTCATTCCTTCATATGGAAGCACATGCCATGAGTGGGGAGAAGAGTCCATGCATACTTCTGTATCCAAATAAGATGAATTTAAGAATATTTATAGCCCATCAAGTCTTTAAGAGGTTGGAAGACAATGGTGATACAAATGTATTATCTATACACACATATACACACATAATTGTGGTGGGGTAAAGTGGAGACAGTGAGTCCTCAAATTCACCAAGATGGTTTTTCAGCATCCCCCTTTTGTATGAGAAAGGTTTCTGAATATGCTGAGGATATTTCCCTTGCTACCCAGGAATCCAAAGATAGTGATTAGTATCATTCTCCTCAAATCTAACTTCGGGACCTTTGAACATTATAATTGGTTTAGGAGTTAAAGGACAGGGGAAGGGAAAGTATGAGTGAGTCTGACTTGCTTTCAAGGTTAATTTGAAGTGTCTTCACATAGAGATAGGGAGTAGCTCTTCAAGACCTTGTCTGGGTTCTGATAATCTTTCCTGGAGACCAGGAGTTCATCCCTCACACAGGTAGTCCTGAGCTCACAAAAAGCGAAGATGCCAAAGTTTGTTCATGGCCCAGATTTCTGATTTAACTCAACTTTCCAGAGCCTGCCTCCAGACTCTAAAATATACTATAGGTAGAATGAATAGATTAACATTCATCTGGGATCTTTTGTTAAGTACTTCCCATATGGGATATCATGTGTCCATGAGATGGGCTAGAAGGCAATTGCCTGGGGGCTAAAACAGATTCTTACACGGCCTTTAAGAGGCCATATAAGTCAGGAAGGTACAAGGGCATTCTGAGGTAAACAATTGCCCAAGGAAATACTAACTATATACATTAGTCTATTAGAATATGACCACATTGATTTCATGATGACTCCTGCTTCTGTTTTTTTGGGGGTGGAGGGGATGCATAGAGGAGGCAAATCACTTAGTGTAATGATGCAGGTAGCCCTAGGAGAGGAAAAAAGCCTGAAAGAAGCAGGGAAATAGTCATAGAGATATGTCAAAAGTTTCTGCTCTGGTTATATTTTAGGAAGTAATTGCTTTGGACTAGCAGACAAATCAGATTGTGCTGTGTGATCCCTGATAGAATGGGTGGGGGTGGGGGTGGCATGTCACAGGGTATTAAGCAATTTACCTGCAACTTAGTGAGGAGATGGAATGTGTCAATCCTGGGAAAGTTCATCATTAAGAGAGTTGTTGTGGCTGAAAGATGATCCCAGGAAGAGGAGAAGGATGACAGGGCAGAAGTAAATATTCTATGGATTTGGCAGTTTGGGTGTCAATAAGGTTGGTCACTTTTCAGTACAGAAGAGATAGTAAATGAGATTCAGTGACTCAGGTTGAGAACATTTCCTTGATTGGTACTTAAGCCCACAAACCTGGACCACAAGGATTAATCTTTACTCTCACAATTCCACTGCAATAATTGGAGCTTTGAGTCAGGTAGCATAAGTTAAAGAGTTCGCCACTATTCTCGGAGTGGGAAAAATAGCCTATAGACCTGTGTTTACAAAGGGTAAGTGGTAGCCTCAACAGATAAGATCTGTAAGTTCAAGCCTCCACTTGGAGTTGGGCTGCCTTAGAGAAAAAAGGTCAAAAGGCAGTAGTATACTCTTCTTGGCAGAACACTGAAGGGAAAAAGGAGTAAGTGTTAGTATTTTGTCTATTCTTTTCAAAGATGAGTTAAGAGGAAGACTGATATCAAAGAAGGCAGAGAGGGATGCATGGAGGGAGGCCGTCATGCTATTTTAATTCTATATACTCTTTGAGACAAGGTCGCTTTCCTTCCTTTGTGAGATGAAACAAAATACTGACCTTAGTGACTATATGCTATTAGAGCAATCCAGAAAGCAGGACCATTGGTCTGTATAGAATGCAACAGTTGCTCTGGATGAGTTGTGAGAGCACTTAATGGAAGAACAATCTTCTGGACTAGTTTTTAGGTGGTCACATTCTTAGAAATGCATGTTTTGGAAGCAGAGAGAGCAAGAGAGGGAGGTGAAACTTCATTTTGGAAAGGCAGAGCAGGGTAGCTGAGGGAATCTGTTAACCTGGGTCCTTTTTCCTTTTTTTTGCATTTCATATTTCTGGTGGTGTGAATAGAAGAATAGATTTGGAGTCATAAAGACCAACCTTAGGCACTGAGCAGCTATGTGAATCTGGACAAATCACTTAACTACCCTAGACCCCAGTTTCCTTATCTGTGAAATGAAGGGGTTAGATTTGGTGATGTCAAAGATCAGTTACAGCTCAGACTTTGTGATCCTGTGATTTTAAGTACATTTTCTGGAAAAGTCATGAACTTGAGTTATAACGTAACCAGTGGTGTCAACCTTGCCAACAACAGTTCCCAAGAGACAAATCCTGAGTGAAACCTGAACCAGGTTGAAATGTCATTGGAAATGTTTAACAAAATAAATGAAAATATAATATAACAAAGATAATGTTAATTTATGGTTTTCTAAGTCAATAAGTGTTTCCAGGGAGTCATTTCTATTTGAATTTATCTCCTAAGCTATAAGACAAAAACTGTATCTCTCTCCACCCCCAGAATTGAGGGATGAAGCAAACGGTCAGTGAAAGCTGCATTTTTTCCACTTAATAATGTCTTTTTATTCATTTATTCATTCCACAATTAGTACATGTCAGAGGCAAGACATGAACCCATGTATTCTTGATACATACACCATGTCCTATTGTGCTATAATGTTTCTTTTTAAAAATTATTTATTTTTTAACATTCATTTTTTTTTAATTTTTAATTCTAACTCCTCTTCCTCTCTCCAATCCCTTCCCCGCTCACTGAGAAGGCAAGCAAAATGGTATCAATTATACAAATGAAACCATGTAAAACATTTCCATATTATCTTTATCACAAAAAAATGTGAAAAAGTTTTACTTCAATTTGCACTGTCTTCCCCCTTCAGGCTTTTTCATGCTGCTATTTTCATAGCCAATTCTGGGGGTCTGCAAATTTTTGGTGCTTCCACGGAGGTGTGATGTAGAGAGAAGTGCAGTCATTGCTCTTCTGATCTACATTTTAGTGTTTACCTGGGAAAGGCCTCTGCTCCCCTGCAGCCAAAAGTACTAGCACTCCTCTTGGTCCTTTTCTCTGCCTGGGAATTGAAACCAGGGCCTCTGTTCTCTAGCAACTAACTACAAGTGCTCCTTTCTACCCTGGAACTGCAACCCGGAACTGCTGATGGATAATAGCGTTGACAATTAGCAACAGCTGTACTCAGTTCAGCAAAGGGTCCCTTTTAATCTCTTTTTGACCAGTTGTTTGACCCCCTTGCTCTCTGGGCAGAGAGTTCTTAAAGATGCTGTTGCTGCGGCTGCTGCTGCTGTCACCTCCATGCATGTGCTCCAGACAGGCACCGAATGTCACAGACTTTTCCTGACCTCCTAAGTTGTCTTAGGATAGAAAATGTCTTATCCCATCCTTTTGTTAGCTCTGCCCTTCCAAAATTTGGTTTGAGGCACTATTTCAAGTTGTTTGGGGAAAGTTGGGAGAGTTTAGCTGAGTTTCTTCCTGTACTCTGCCATCTTCAATTTTTGACAACACTTTTAATTTGACAATTCACTTCTTAATGCTTGAAGGCAGTGGTTCTCAACCTGTGGGTTATGTTCAATTTGTAACAATGAAAATACATCCTGTATACCAGATAGATTCATAACAGTAGCAAAATTATAGTTATGAAGTAGCAACAAAAATAATTTTATGGTTGGGGGGTCACCACAACATGAGGAACTGTTTTAAAGGGTCGCAGCACTAGGAAGTTTGAAAACCACTGCTCTAAGGTATATTTGTGTCAAAGGTTGAAGGGCTTAGCTGACTGCAGAGTGACAAGACTTAAGCCAGCCAGAGGTAGTACCTTACTGCAGCAACACCCACACTGGCATACCCAGGATAGCTGCTAACACAGGTTCTTAGATCTGCTTTACTAGGAAAGTTAGCTGTCTAAGGGGTCAGCAATCTTTTTAAATTACATTCACTAGTTCAGGGGCAAAGTCAGCACCCTGAACCTCAGAGAAAATACAAACAGAGAAATAAAAACCAACAGACAGGGCTCTGACTGCCTGAATCAACTATACACTATACATACATCCCTGGATTGAGAAAGCCTTTACATCTGAGCAGTCAGGGAGCTCCGAAGATATGACCACTCACAATCTTGACCAAGAAATCACAGATCCTTCTTATAAGCAAGCCCCAAAGCAAAACACCAACCCAGAATACATATATACTTCTCAGAGCCAGAAGGCATCACAACCCTTGTGACTTAATGCCTAATTAGAAATTAGCAAAAGTTATGAAAGCCTTCCTACAAGTAAGCCTGCCTTAAGCAAGTTTCTCTTAATGGGATCCACTTAAGCCCTGTTAATGGGCAGGAAAGATCTTATATCCCATTAACATTAACTTACCTTTTTTTCCCCCCTGGCTTTCTAGTTACAGTGGCTGGATACAGAGCTAACTGACAGACTTTATGCAATAGTGGAAGCAGCATGATTCAGAGTCAGAATACCTTGGTTGAAATTCATCATCATCATCATTAATATTTACATAGTACTTAATGGTTTGCAAAGAGCTTTACATAAGTAATCTTACTCGATCCTCAGAACAACCCTGTGAGGTAGGTACTATTATCCATACTTTACAGCTGAGGAAACTAAGGAGAGATCACCCAGCAATTATGTGTGAGGTAGGATCTGAATTCAGATTTTGCTGACTCTAAGTCCAGTGCTCTATCTGCTCTGCTATCCTGTCACCTAAGCTGGTAGTGGCATGCCATTTTACCCCTCTGAAATCAGTTCCACTGAAAATGAATAATTCTTTATTTTTAAAAAAAATTACTCTCTTAATGTTCTGTGTCAGTCATACTCTTATTCTAGTCTGAATACAAGATGTCTTGAAATTGCTCTTAGGAAAAAAAGGAGTATGCAAAGGAAGAAACCCGTCATAATTTAAAAAAAAGTCTAACCCTTCCCCCATAACTCCAAAACATATTAGAAATGCATGTGTTTCTTGACTTAGTTCCAACATTAACATTTATGTAACATCTGCGTATTGACCAATAATGCTGTAAGGTTCATGAAGGCAATCTACATAACAACCTGATAAGGTAGGTAGTAATCCTAAGAGACTAAGACTCAGAATGACTTGCCCATGGTTATATAGCTAGTCATTATGGGAACTGATATGGGCTGCTAAGTAGCACAGTGGATAGAATGCTTAGCCTGGAGGCAGGAAGACATCTTCCTGAGTTTAAATTTGGCTTCAGACACTTAGCTGGGCAAGTCACTTAATCCCGTTTGCCTCAATTTCCACATCTGTAAAATGAACTGGAAAAGGAAATGACACACCACTACAGTATCTTTGCCAAGAAAACTCCAAATGGGACTCCAAATGGGAAGAGTGAGACAAGACTAAAATATGACTGAACAATAAAAATACTGGGAACTGATAATTCAAACTCAGATTTCTGCAATCTAAGTACATTAGTGTTTCACTCAATTAGGAGTGATCTCAGATCCAGTTTAGGTTTTATAGACATGTAAAGAAGTGCCTAAAAATATATCCTTGACTATGAGAAATGTGGATACTCAAATCAATTCACTGCCATTTCTTCCACTCCACCCCAATCTCCACCAAATCCTGTGTAGTGTCATAGGACAGATAAAGGACTATTACCTGGAATTTGTCAAGGTATTACTTCTTTTAACTTATGTTGTTTATACTGGTCATATTTATGGCAAGATTTATGATCATTGCGTAAAACATCCACTGTATCTGCCTCAGACTTGTACAACATTAGTGCCTAAGAGAAACAAAGCAGACTAAACCAATGCACATGGTGCAAAGAAGGTGGTGTATTCCTGACATGATAATGGAGAGCCATCAATCCCAATTCTATTATCATTCTATTGCTGATTTAAAAAAAAATTTTAAAAGCCCTACCTACTTTTTAAAAATGTTGAGTTGCAAAAAAATACAGAAAGGAATCTTGCAATTCTTTTAACAACTACTACAAATGAAGAACAGTCTGACTTATAAAAATTACTTGGGGATTTGAGTAAAAGATTATTAAAGAATTGAAAGCAAAGAGGAAATAACTAATCCTGGTTCTTTGAAGTCCATTTGAAATTTAATTGACCATTAGGCCACCAACCATCTTGGCTTACTACCATTTAATAATGAGAAATTCAATCTTACATTAGGAATGAGAGTAGCGTAATTCATCAAAAGCTACACACCATTTACATTGCTTTTCCATGGAGATTACTTGGAGAAAGTGCAGAACACACAATTTTGAGTAATTTATGAGCTTTTTTAGTGGTGTTAGAGTAATTGAGTTCTAGCAATAATGAAAATGTTTTTCAAAAGATATGTTTTAATTTTAGTTGACTGAGGCAATGATGGCACAAAGCTTCTTTTCTGCCACTGAAGCTCAGTTTCACATTAACAAAAGAATTGAAACCAAAATGTTAAGGAGAATTTGGTGTGACATAAGCAGAAACCTCAGAGAGGATTTTAATTGGAAGATGGTAACATATGTAGCCTGTTATCTTAGCAAAAATAATTTGTGAAGTGGTGCTGCCATTCTCACAAATCTCATTGAACACGTGTATACTCAATCATTACAATAACAATTAATTTTCAAAGACTATTGAAGAATTATTATCATCTCATTAACCTCATGGCTCACTTAAAACATTACTATATCTGTATATGCATATATATATGTATAATGTAGTGTGTGTGTGTGTGTGTATAACATCTATAAAGTACCTCCTGTGTGTGGAATTTTGTGCTAGGCACTGGGGAAATATGAAGCTTAGAGATCATATAGCCATTACCTTTGTGAAAATTATAGTCATATAGGGAGTATCATACATGCAAATCACTGTAACAGAAAATACAGAAGTATAACCAGGAATCTGGTGCCTGGGGCAAGTACCATGAAATATGCCTTTATCTGACTGATTGGGCTAGTGAAAAGCCACCTCATGATGAGGAGGAAGTGATCTTTGGACACCAGTGCAAAGCTACTAGTGGCAAGGCAATCATGGGGGTGGAGGAGAAGGGGGGAAGAAGAGGACTTTATCCCAGCTTGCCATCTGGTAGCTTCCTATCTTAATTAATTATTGTTCATTAACAGCTACTTTTTTTCTATTCTGTTGTTGAAAGACTACAAGTGTCATCAGTACCTACTAAATCTAGCATCCTTTAAATTCAGCACCCTGCTGCAAAAGCCAAGCTGCCATGCCTTGTTATAGTCCTGACAAAATCTGTTTCATCTGTTTCATACTAGATATTATATTTTAATAATAATAATAATACATAATTCCTATTTCCATAGATTCTTAAGGTTTACAAATATTTTGTATCACAATAACCATGTCAGATAAATATCAAAAGTGTTTGGTTCTTTTTTCTTTTGCCTCCATTTTGTAGATAAGGAAATTGAACTCTAAGGGCTTAAAGTGATTTGCATAAGGTCACACAGCTAGTCAAGTGTCAGAGCTGAGATTTTGGTCTCTATATTCTGACTTTAAGTTCTCCTCCTACTACATCACACTTTCACCAAGTATACCTGAACTATACAAACAAGTTCTACATAGGGTCTAAGAGGAAAAAACTCATTATTGATTGGGGAAACCAGGGTGTATTTTATGGAGGAAGTGTTAATTAAGCTAAGCTTTAAGGTATGGTAGGAATTCAGCAGATGAGAGAGGTAGGGATGGCATTCCAGACAGAGGTAAATGGGGTGGCTAGGTGGCACAGTGAATAGAGCACCAGCCCTGGAGTCAGAAGGACCTGAGTTCAAATCTGGCCTCAGATATTTAACACTTACCAGCTATGTGATTTTGGGCAAGTCACTTAACCCCAACTGCCTTTCAAAAAGCAAAAAAACAAAAACAAAAAACCCCAACATATTAGCTTTATTTGATCCCAGAAACTAGAACTAGGAGCAAGAGATAGAAATTGCAAATAAACAAATTTAGGTTTAAAGTAAAGGAGGGAAAGTCCTGACAATTAGACACACCCCCAAATGGAATGAGTTGCCTTAGGAAATACTGGGTTCCCCCCCCTCACTGAAGGGGAGAAAAGCTATATGACTGCTTCTCATATTAAGCAATAAGCTAATTTTTTTCTGATATAAGTTGGATTAGATGGCCACTGAGGTCTCTTTACACTCTTAACTTCTGTGAGTATGAGATAATGTTTGGAAAAAAAAGAGGGCTGTGTCACATTTTGGAGGACCTGAGATGCTAGTCAAAATTTGAACTTTATGGTAGAAGCGATAGAGTAACACAGGGGTGCCACTGGCAGAAATAGTGAAGTCATACATAGAAACAGCTATAGTGGAAAGATTTGGGGCATGCGTGTGGATATATTCTATAAACAACTGCAGCTACAGGTCAAGATGTTAATAAGTGAAATATATATGTTTGGGAGTTATTTTGAAAAAGGGAGTAGTTGAAGCTAAGGGGCTAAATTAATTAAGAGAGAAAAGAACAGAATATAAAAGCTAGAAAATATCCACCTAAAAATACCAGGATGAGGATGAGAAGACAAAGGGGGCCTAGTTAAATAACTAGAGAGAGAAGGGAGGCCAAGGGCTGGAGGAGGGACCAGAATGGGGGAAACGTCATCACTCTCAAAGGTTCCAGAGAGGAACCTCGGGATGTAAGGCGATGAGGAACGTAAAAAGCCTAGATTAAATCTATAAAACACAAAGTGAGACTAAAATTCATCTTTACAGGGTAAATTCATGGGACATATCAGTCAAAATGGATAACTTACTGAGTCAATGGGCAAGCTGCCAATTTTCTACTTCCCTTTGTCAATAGAGACGTCATTTCTATTTCAATATTACCTTGATGCTATGACAGTAGGGGGCAATGTTTCATTGGAGGAGCTGACTTCTCATGATTAAAACAAAATCCTATTTGGACTATTTCTTCAGAATGCCATTATTTTATTTTTTGGTAGACTATGTATCAAAGGAGGTCTGATTCTACATTGCTGCATCCAGACTGATTTTGGTAACCAATAGAGCTTCACGTACAATGAGGTTAGAAGGTTAAGTGGTCAGTGTGCCAGTACACTTTGACCACCAATTTCCTGATTGGCCTTTCAAGTGATTTCATATTATCCAACTGGCTTCCTGTATAAAATGAGCACAGCTCTATATCTGTTTTACATATGAAGCTAACTAAATGCCTCTGAAGTGATTTTAAATGTTTCATCACTAAACCAACATTATTTTTCAATGCAAGCATTACAAAAGTGTAACAAATGGCTCTAAAACATGAACCAGACCTAAACCTCTTTCACTCAGATAATATTTTGTCACAAATACAGGACTCTGTCCTCTTGCTTCCAATGGACTTTCTTAGGCAAACAAGGACTTGTTAAATCCTGCTTGTAACCTCAAGAAGCCAGTTCTTAATGCTTAACTCTAGCATAGGAAGAAAAAAAAAAGTTGTGGAGAGATAACTCTAAACACAGTACATCTATTAGGATCCATTATTATTTTAAATAAACCCATTGCTATTGTAAGAAATCCCAGTCTGTTTATATACTATATGCATATGTATATATAGATTTTCAAAGTCTCCTTTAATGAAAAGCTTTCTTCTGTTCTTCCTCATTTCTACTCTTGTAAATGATTTCTTCAGATGACAGATTCTTAACTTATTTGTGTCTTGTACCCATTATAGGCAAGTGAAACCTGGTGACCTCTTTCTAGATTAATTTTTTAATCTACATTCATAATTGAAAGAAATGCTGACTTTTGGAAGTTAGTGAAAATAAAGATTTTTTTTTTTCCTTATACACGATCACTACTCCCTGAAACCTTTACATAGACCCCTTGAAGGTTCTTGGAACCCAGATGAAGAACCTTTGTTTTAGATTGCTGTAGAATTAGAATCTTCTCTACACAGGTATTTCTATAAATATAACACTACTAAAAGTTATTTGTAAATAAAACATTACTTAAAACACATGCATATCCATAAAGAATTACTTGCCATGTCATAAAGACATTTTATAATTCAATAATTTAGTATGAACTAAACCTCAAGTAACAACAAAACCAATTAAACTTATATCTACAAGCTGCAACTTCTGTCAGATCCCACTAAGCTTCTTACTATTGTGGAGATGCTTCCAGACCAGTGTAGACTAGTGATATAGAATGTACATCTCTTACCTCAGAACAGCCTTCCTAAGGTGTGAGAGGTGCATCACCTGATTGGCTACAGAGGATGAAATTTTTGACCAAAGCAATTCTTAAAGACTATTGATTGCTAAGTTGTTCAGGAGCTGATCAATCTGTACTGGTGAAGAAAGTTCACATATGAATGAAATCACAAATTCTCACAGCTGTATAAAAATGAAATTTAACACGCAAAATGTTCATAACAATGTATTAGTTACACTTTCTATGTCCCCTTCAATTTTTTTCATTCATTCATTCAATTCTATATTTGCACATAATTTTTTCTCTTTTTATATAGTTGGACTCAGTATATAAACTTTTCTATTTCTTTCTTTACTTCACATTTCATGTGTCTTTTCAACTTTTTCTCTAATTGTCCTATTTTTCACTTGAATTTCATTATGGCATTTTATAAGACATGTATGATATATCGTATATATGTGTATATATTTAACATATAGTCATTTCTCAGATGTTAAAGCTTCCCCCTCCCCCAGTTCTTTGAAAGTATAAATAACACCTCATTTAGCATCTTGAGGGGTGGGGAAACAAAGAATTTTTTTTTTCTTTTTGATAAAGCTCAGGCTATATTTCCAATAAGAAGGCAAAGAGTATGAATGTTTTTGCAAGGTTTCATTGTACTACAAATTTGTTCCTCAAGAAAAGTCTGCCAACTTACCATTTTAACCACAATGTATGAGTGTACTTGTTTCTCCACAACTCCATTAACAGGTGTTTTTGTTACTTTTGATTATTTTCACTGATTTGATAGGTGTGAAGCAGTATGTCAAAGTTCTTTCAATGTATGTGTCTTTGATAACTAATGAGGCTGGACACTTGTTCAAGTAATTATTTATAGTATTTTTATTCTTTTCTGTAAATTGTTCAGATCCTTTGGTGATTTAGATAATTAAGACAGCGTTGTCCTTGAAGATTTATAATAGTGCTATAAATGTTGCATTTTATTGGTTATAGGTTCCATAAACATTTTCCCTAATCTGTTTGTCTTAATTATACAGTTCTTTTCTATGAAAAACCTTTTTTTTGCATTTTATATAATTGAATTTACCTTCTCCTCAACTAACCTATTCTAGTTGCTTAATAATTAAAACATACTCACCCACCCCAAGATAAAGTTTATTTCATTCCTTTCCAACATTTAAAAGTTCCATTTTATGTTTAAGTTAATGATCAAACTGAAATTTGTTATAATTTATGGTGTGAGATGAGAACCAGATTTATTTTTGTCACACTATTTTCTAGTTATAACAATAAAACTTGTTAAATAATGAATCCTTTTCCCACAGTTTTTGTGTTCCAAAAGTTTATCAAACTCTGAACTTCTGTATGTTGGCTATTATTTTAGGGAACTTTCTTGTGTTTAAGTTGTAAGTTTTTCTATTTTTCACTCATTGTTAGATTTTTTTATAACAACTTTGCATATATATATATATATATATACATACACACACACATATAGATACATGTATCTATAGATATGTACACACATATATTGATATACTTTTTAAACTTTCAATTCCAAATTGTCTCCCTCCCTCTGGCATCTCCCCCACCCATTATGAAAGTAAGAAATAGGATATTTATTATACATATGAACTCATGTAAAACATATTTCCACATTAGCTATGTTGCAAAAAACACTAGAAAAATAAAGTGAAAGAAAACGTGCTTCAGTCTGCACTCAGAATTTATAAGCTCTCTCTCTCTCTCTCTCTCTCTCTCTCTCTCTCTCTCTCTCTCTCTCTCTCTCTCTCCCTCTCTCCCTCTCTCCCTCTCTCTCTCTCTCTCTCTCTCTCTCCTCCTCCTCCTTCTCCACCCCCCCGCCCCTCCCTCTCTGGAGGGGAAGAGCATTTTCATCATGAGTCCTTTGGAATTGTCATGGATCCTTATAGTAAACAGAGAGGAGCTAAGTCTTTCACTGTTGATTGGTGTTACAATATTGCTATTTACTGTGGACAATTTTCTCCTAGTTCTGCTCACCAGTACATTTATTTTCAGTAGACACTGAGACAGACAATGATCTGACTCCAGAACTGAAGAGGAGAGGAGGAAAGTAGGTTTGATTACCTTCAGGAAATTGTACAGTGCTTTTAATAACCCCAAGCTTCTCTTTGAAACAAGTATTTTCAACAATATTCTTCTAGTAATTCTGGGGCCACCATAAATGGAATACTATAATTGTCTCCAAAGATTTAAAGTTGAGCACAGTCAAATTTCAAGCAAAAGGAACATGGTGGCTATGAACAGGTTATGCCTATTACCAAGCAAGATTTCTACAAGAGAAGTAGTATAAAGAGCTACCTCACTGGGCTGGTTAAGAAACGAGAATAAAAGACATTGTGTTGTCCATAAGTTCCAGGGGTAGCTGTACCATGTCAAGAGAACTGGGAAACGTTCCCCAGCATATTAGTGGTATCTCTCTTGCGTATGATTTACAGGATTTATAAGGCAGCATAAAATAAAGTCACACAAAATGATGAGGCTGTGTTCTTTTTCACTAGAGGAGTTAACCACATCAGTGAGGTGACAGATTTATCAAAGCAAACATAAAACTCCCAGATAGTGAGACTTATAAATTCAAGCCTCTGACCTGGGAGGGGAAGGCTCAGGGTTAGTGAATATTTCCATATTCTTAGATATCAATGACCACCATTCTGTTTTGATTAACTACTTGACAGCAATTAGTCTTTACAAAGGGTTATTTACTTTGAAGATATAACAAGATCAAAAGTAGAAACATTTCCTTTATAGTACTAAACTCTATCTATCCTACCTGAGTGTACTCCAAAGGAGTTGACTTAGTTAAACGTATTTGTTACTCTGACAAAAGACACATATCAAATGTGTAGTAGAGCATAGTCTGATATTCTGAAACAAAGTGGCAGCTATCAACATTTTTCAAACAGACAAACTTTCTGGGATTTTTAATGTATTCAATGAAATTTGGCATATATACAGATGTTACAAAAATAAGTATCAATAGAAAAATTCATTGTCTATGTAAAACAGGGCACATAGTTGTTGCTAAGATTGACAAGAGATAAACAATCTTTTCCCACATTCATAGGTACATGTCACTTTTAACTCCTGAGTAAGATCTTATATAATTCACCAACCT
This sequence comes from Pseudochirops corinnae, assembly GCA_028646515.1. Classification (NCBI taxonomy): domain Eukaryota; kingdom Metazoa; phylum Chordata; class Mammalia; order Diprotodontia; family Pseudocheiridae; genus Pseudochirops; species Pseudochirops corinnae. The sequence goes on from CM053591.1 coordinate 78,787,353, forward strand.
TGAACTGTCAAACCTTAAAATACAGTAAATAAAAATTTAGACAAGAATGTTGCATTAGCAGAAAGACTTATCACTTTCATCTCCAGCCTGCTGAAAAAAAAAAAAATCCTGCATAACTCAGCATGACACATATAGAATTCTATTTGCTTGTACAATTGACTGAAATTATTGAAAACCTATGTAATCCTTAGCGCCTTGTGCCTCCTTTTTAGCCACTTTTGCCATTGTCTCTACAAAGATGAATTAGGCCACAAGCTATTTTTAACTTAATTAAACAAGTATTTTTTTTAAAATACCTATTACTTGCCAAGCACAATGCTGGACATGAAGATAACAAAAATAAAAATGAAAACAGTACCTGCTGTCAAGGAGTTTACATTCTACTCTGGGGAAACAGCATGTATACAGGTAGGGTCACTTCAAAATATATGCAAAGTAATTCTTGGGGAGAGAGGAAGAGTACTAACAAGAAGATGTGGGAAGACAATTACAGACCCTGGCACATATGTTAGTCCCTTAGCAAAATCTTAGAATGTTGAGTAAATATTTAACTCCTTGGGATCATAGGATCATGGGTTTCGAGCTAAAAGGGACCTCTAAGGACATTGAATCCTACTTTCTCATTTTACAAATAAGGAAACTGGGGCCAAGACTAAGTGATTTTCCCAAGGTTTCAAAACTAGTAAAAATCTGAATTCAGATCTTCCTCACACTAAGCCCAATCCTCTATCTACTGGCCCACCTAACTGCCTAAAAGGCAACTCCAAGGACTGGAGCTTGCCCAAAGCTCAGCAGCCCCAGATGGAACTAATTGCTAAAATATAATATTGCTAGATTCAAGGAATCCTATTGGTAGTACAATGGAAGTATATCCTTATCTACCTACTCCTCTTCTTTCTGCTGCATCCTTCCATCATCCCATCCTTAAACTCTTCATTTTAGGCATAAAATTTGTAAGATCATCCTTTTATGCCTTATTTGTTATGACTTCTCCACACACTCAGAAATGAGATAATTTGGCTTTGATGCACTCTTTGGTGCTAATTTGGTCACCACCACTGTCAATTTTTGATTGCCCATATATTTTATAAGGTATAAGAGAAAGCAAATTGGCAGCAATTTGGAAATAAAATGAACAAAGTCAACCGTTTTCTGGCCTTTAATAAAGACCTTTATATTAGACAGAAAATCACCTAATCTTAGTAAAAAAAAAAACCAAAAAACTCACAACTTAAGAAGGAATAAAATCCTCTTTTATATATTTTACTATGAAGCTATACATTAATACTTTAGATGATCTATCTCACATAACAAAGTTCATATTCTAGTACCAGTAATAATAAAAGGGATAAAATTGATATATTTGTATTTCATCAAGGTTTATATTTTACCCATTTGTTTCAGAATAAAAGTACTATGTAAGAAAAATAATATAAACTACAGAATTGGCTCAGACTGATGTAGGCAAATGCACCATTTACTAAGTGTCTGCTAGGAGGGGAAGGGTGTGGTGAAAATGAATTGTATTCCCATGTTGTAATTTGCATGAAAAAAAGTGGCAGATGTTAAGGGATAATTTATAGCCCATACATTCTCCTTGGGTTTTGTTTCATGCAGTGAAAGAAAAATATTAGTCATGAAAAAAGAAATCTGCACTATGGACCTACAATAGGCAATGTTCTGTCTTAAGTAACCACTTCAAAGTATAGTGAAGATTTCCAGCACAATTTAGGTTGTTTGACCTATAATTAAAGGCTGCTTCTGCTATGAGAATGTCTTTATTGGTTTACTCCTTGTCTGCTTTTTGGAGAGACTCTATTCTACTTTAAAATGCTAAACTTCTCCTCCCCTTCCTTTCACAGTCTTATTGCTAGAGCCATTGAGAAAACAATTAGTCAACAAGCATGAATTCAGGGCCTTCTTTGTGCCAGGCATTGTGCTAGGCAATGAGAATTCAGTGACAAAAGTGTAATAATCTGAGTTCTCAGGGGTCCTACATTTTATAAGAGGATATAGTGTATGTATATGTGTGTACATATATTTATACACATGCATATATACACATACATACACACACACACACACACACACACACACACACACAAGAGTGTCCCTAAAGTCTGGACCCATAGGAAATCTCATTAACTATGTGTATTTTCAAAAAATGAAATGAATGAAAACTTCAACAACATTTTATTTAATTAGCAAAAATTTTAGCCATGACAATTTTATATGGAATAAAAGCTTTCATTAGCTGTTGGAGACTATTTTCCATATTAAAGAGATTAATTTAATCAATTAATGAGATTTTCTATGTGTCTTATATGTTTTCCTTTGTCTTCCTATGAAATTTCATTTATGCTAATTAAATAAAATGTTGAAAATTTCATTCATTTTCTTGAAAATATGCATAGCTAAGGAGATTGCCTATGTGTCCAGACTTTAGGGACACTTTTAATAATACACATATATACATATAAATATATGGAAAATATAAACAAAATTGAAAACAAGTAAAAATGGTATATGTTCTCTTTCCAGGGGGATGGAAAAATGGTTAGTATATCCTACAAGATCATAGATGCCTCTGAAGCCATAAGTCTTTATATCATAGTTAATAACACATTTCCTGCATAGATAAACTTCATTATGATAGGAATAAGTCCATCTCATGTGTTCTTCTCCCTTTCCTTATTTTCAAATGCTTTACCAGCTCTTCTGCTTCCAACATCCATAGTTCACCTTCTTTCTCAACATCAATGAAAAACCCTATAAATCCCAGATTTCATTTTTCTGTAAGCTATTTACTCATTATGTCCTAGAAATTCTCTACTGTCCTAAGAATAGCTTCAAATATTATTAGGCTTTCATGCTAATCTTAATAATGACTTGCCTCTCAGTGCTCCATAGCAAAGGCTTGTTGAGGGTACAAATCAATGAGTTGATCAAGTCAACAAGCATATAGAAAGCACCTGTGAAGTGTGGGGCACTGGGATAGGCAATGGGGAAGAAGGAAAGGCAAAAGCAGACCCTTAAGAAGCTCATTCAAACAATTATCTGCAGGTGATATATACAGGCAAAATTGGAGATGATTTTGGAAGGAAGGCATTAGCAGTAAGGGATATCAGAAAAAGGCTTCTTGCAGAAGGTGGAATTTTAGCTGAGACTTGAAGTAAGCCAAAGAAATGAGGAGGCAAGAACAAAGAAGGTAGACATTCCAGGCATGGGGTAGGGTGGAGATGTGGGTATTAGTGAAAATGCAGAGAGTTCAGTGAGATGAAGCATCTCCTATGAGGAACAAGAAAGAAGTGAGTGCCACTGCATCATAGAGTATGAGAAGGGTAGAAAGGAATAAGAAGATTGGAAAGATATGAAAGGACTGGGTTTTAAGAGCTTTAAAAGTCAGTGTGCAGGCTATGAAAATCTCCATTTTTTAAAAAAAATCTGCAATCCACTGTTCCCTACCATAATACCTCTTTTGATTCTTTTCACAATCTAATAAAGGATGATTGTTTCTTTTTCTTTTTTTAATTTTTAAATTTTTTTTAACATTTGTTTTTAAAAATTTGATTTCCAGTTTCTTTTCCTTCTTCCCTCCTCACCTACCCCCACTGAGAAGATAAGCAATTCAATACAGATTGTACATATGTAGTTATGCAAAACGTTTCCATAGTAGATATATTGTGAAAGATTAACTAACCTCCATCCTATCCCACCACCCACTTATGCTATTTTCTACTTTGACCCTGTCCCTTTTCAAAAGTGTGTGCTTCTAATTACCCTCTCCCTCAATCTGCCCTCCCTTCTATCATCCCCCCTCTTATCCTCTTCCCCCCTACTTTCCTGTAGGGTAAGATACCCAATTGAGTATGTATGTTATTCTCTCCTTAAGCCAAAATCAATGAGAGTATGATTGACTCATTCCCTGTCACCTTCTTGTTCTTCCCCTCCAATGTAAGTTTTCTCTTGCCTCTTTTATATGAGATAATTTACCCGATTCTATCTTTCCCTATCTTCTTCTCTTATTATATTCCTCTCTCACCTCTTAATTTTATTTTTTTGAAAAAAATCATCCTTTCCTATTCAATTGATTCTATGCCCTCTGTCTATGTATACACGTACACATATAAACACACACACACAAACCATCCTATGTAAACATATATATGTATGTATACATATATATTCCCTTCAACTATCCTCATACTGGGAAAAGTCTCATAAGTTACAGTTATTGTTTTTCCATGTAGGAATGAAAATAGTTCAACTTTACTAAGTCCTTATGATTTCTTTTTCCTGTTTACCTTCTTATGTTTCTCTTGCTTCTTGTATTTGAAATTTGAAATTTTATGTTCAGCTCTGGGTTTTTCATCAAGAATGCTTGAAAGACCTCTATTTCATTGAATGACTATATATATATATATATCTGAAGCATTATACACAGTTTTGCTGGGTAGGTGATTCTTGTTTTTAACCCTATCTCCTTTGACCTCTGGAATATCATATTCCAAGCCCTGCAATCCCTTAATGTAGAAGCTATTAGATCTTGTGTTATCCTGATTGTGTATCTACAATATTCAAATTGTCTCTTCCTGGCTGCTTGTATTATTTTCTCCTTGACCTGTAAACTCTGGAATTTGGCTATGATATTCCTAGGAGTTTTCTTTTTGGGCTCTTTTTCAAGAGGCAATCAGTGAATTCTTTCAATTTCTATTTTACTCTCTGGTTCTAAAATATCAGGGCAATTGTCCTTGCGAATTTTTTGGGATCATTTCTAGGCTCTTTTTTGATCATGGCTTTCAGGTAGTCCAATAATTTTTACATTATCTCTCCTGTATCTATTTTCCATGTCAGTGGTTTTTCCAATGAGATATTTCACATTGCCTTCTATTTTTTAATTAATTTGGATTTGTTTTATAGTATCTTGATCTCTCATGAAGTCATTAGCTTTCATTTGCTCCAATCTAATTTTAAAGGAATTATTCTCTTCAATGAGTTATTGAAATTCCTTTTCACCCGAAAAATTCAGCTTTTTAAGGTATTCTTCTCCTCATTGGCTTTTTTGGGCCTCTTTTACCATCTGATTTAGTCAATTTTTTAAAGTTATTTTCTTTGGTATTTTTTGGAGTCTCCCTTAGCAGGCTGTTGACTCACTTTTCATGATTTTCTTGCCTCATTCTCCTTTGTCTTCCCAATTTTTCCTCCACTTCTCTTACCTAGATTTTCAAAATCTTTTTTGAGCTTCTCCATGGCCTGTAATTAATTCATATTTTTCTGGGAATCTTTTGATGCAGTAGTTCTGACTTTGTTGTCTTCCTCTCATTCCATGATTTGATCCCTTTGGACCCAAAAAAGAATTCTATCGTGTTTGTGCTTCCTCTGCTTGCTCATATTGCCAGCCAATTAAGTGACTTTTGAGCTCTTTGCCATAGTAGAACTCTGCTTCCAAAATGGAGAGAGCTTTGTCCCAAATCACTGGGGTTTTCACAGCTGCTGGTGCTATTAGGAGGGCATCCTCTCCGCAGCCCCATAAACTCTGGCACGCTGGCCACACACCCCAGGACCACCACCAAGACTGTAATCCAGATCTAAGCAGGTTAAAGCAAGAGTGATTACACTCTGAATGGTCACTTGTTCGTCCTACAATCTGCAGGCCAGGAGCCCCAGAGCTACAGCCACCATGCCTCCACCACCTCTCACCTTGGGGGCAGAGGCTGGACCATGTTCATCCATCACCTAATTCCAACATAGTTCCCCACTGACCTTTTACTTTCTCTTTGGCATTTATGGGTTGAAAAATATGGAAACTACCACAGGTGTTGGTAATTCATTCTCCTGAAATCTGCTCTGGCCTGTCTGGGCCACTGGTTGGGGCTGCCATGGGACTGGAATCACAGATCATTTGGAACTAAACTCAGCTCCCAGCCTGGTGCAATAGACCCTTCTTGTAGGCCTGCCAGGCTGACTTCAGTGGTAGATTTGTTTGTCTCTGTCCCTTTGTGTGTTCTGTAGCTCTAAAGTTGGTTTAGAGTCATATTTTATAGGTATTGGAGGTGGTTGTGGTGGGAGCTCACAGCGGTTTCTGCCTCTACTCCCATTTCTTTTTATTTTAGTTAAGAGGAGACTCTATAACATGAAAAAAAAAAGAGCATGTAATGATGAATGAGTAGAAAAGAAGAGAAGCAATCTTCAGAAAAATATATATGAATAGAGTGTAGGCTGGTACTCTTTCCATAACACAACAGCTGCTTGAACCCTGGGCTCCTCCAGGAGCAAACTGATTTTTCAAAACTCTTGGAAATAAAGTACAACATTTATTTTTTTTTATTATTTTACTTTACATCATTCATTTCCACGAAATTTTGAGTTACAAATTTTCTCCCCATCTTTCCCCTACCCACCTCCCCAAAACAGCCATCCCATTATATAACCCTCCCCCAGTCTATTCTCTCCTATGTCTTCCCCCCTCACCCCTCTGACTTTTCCGTAGGGCAGAATGGATCTCCCTACCACAGTGCCTGTGTATCTCAAGTTCCAGTTGGATGTAGTAAATAATAATAATAATAATAATAATAATAATAATAATAATAAT
>CM053591.1:78794444-78816047 GCA_028646515.1 Pseudochirops corinnae
TATTATTGACTACATCCAACTGGAACTTGAGATACACAGGCACTGCAGTTGGGAGATCCATCCTGCCCTACCGAAAAGTGACATAGGAGAGAATAGACTGGGGGAGGGGGGACACACTGGGATAGCTGTTTTGGGGCGGTGGGTGGGGGAAAGAGGGGGAGAAAATATGTGTCTCAAAATCTTGTGGAAATGAATGATGCAAACTATAATAAAATTTAAAAATTAAAAAAAAAGAAAAAAAGAGAGTGGCATCTAGTACAATGCTGGCTATGTAAAAACTGCTTAATAACCATTTGATAGATTTTACCAAAAGAGGGTAAAGTACAGAAGACATAAAATTAATCAGTATAAATATCCGGATTATTCCCAATAGGAAGATGCAGAAATACTATTTAGACACTCTCTTAAAAGAAAAGCAAATTATTCTATTTGCCTTACCTTCTGATGAATAATGTGGCATGGGATCAAGGAAACAATCATCAAAAGAAACTTCAAACAAGAATTTTATTTACCTACAGTTATTTGGAAATACTTATACTAGAGGCTACAAACCTGTTATTGGCACCCTGTTCTCCCAATTACTCAGGCTGGGAACCTTAAAGTTATCTGAATCTTCCTTTTATCTCATTCTCCGCATTCAGTCAGATGCAAAGTCATGAATTCATTCAACAAATGTCTTTTTAAGCGCTCATGGCAAAGAAGGCAAAGTTGAATGATTTAAAGGAAGAAATAGATAGAAATAAAACTATAATAGTGGGAGATTATACTCCATCTCAGGCCCAGATAAACTGAGTTAAAAAATAAACAAAAAAGAAGTTAAGGATCTATATAGAATTTTAGAAAAGTTAAATATAACAGATCAGGAGTGGGGAACCTTCAGCCTCTAGGTCACATGTGACCTTCTAGGTACTTGGATGTGGCCTTTTGACAGAGTCCAAGTTTTACAGAACAAATCCTTTTATTAAGGGTATTTGTTCTGTAAAGTTTGGATTCAGTCAAAGGGCCAAACTTGAGGACCTAGAAGGGCACATGTGGCCTCGAGGCTGCAGGTTCCCCATCCCTGTAATATATCTTGAGAAAGACTGAATGGGAATAGAGAGGTGCATGCCTATTTCACAGATGAGTCTGGTACATTCACAAAATCAACCATGTACTAGAATAGAGCATAAAAACATTACAAATAAATGCAGAGAAGCAGAAATATTAGTGATTTTCTTTTACAGAATATAATGCAATACAAATTACATTCAATAAGGTGCTTCCAAAGCAAAGATTAAAAATTAACTGCAAATCAGTTAACTTAATTCTAAAGGATATATAGATAAAAGAACAAATTATAGAAATAATCAATTATTTCATTAAACTATAATAATGAGACAACATACAAAATTTGTGGCATACAACTAAAGCAGTACTTAGAAGAAAAAGTATATCTTTAAACCCTTTCCTCAATAAGAGAGAATGAATAGATGAATGAATCAGACATACAACTTAAAAAAAAAACCCTAGAAAACCAACAAATTTAAACCCCTTATTTAAGCACCAAAATAGAAATTTTAAACATTAGATGGGAGGTTAACAAAATTAAAAGAAAAAATTGAATTAATAAAACTAGGAGCTATTAATTTGAAAAACTAACATGAGCTATTAGCAAATTTGATTAAGAAAAAAAGGAGGAAAATAAAATTATTACTATAAAAGTGAAAAAGGTAAATTCACAAACAATGAACAAGAAATAAGAACAATTATTAGGAGTTATCTTGTCCAAGCATATGCCAATAAATCTGGCAATTTAAATGAAATGATGAACATTTACAAAAAAATATTAATTACTTAGTTTAAATAGAACAGGAAATAGAATTTTAAAATAACCCTATCTTAGAAAAAGAAATTAAACGAGACATAAATGAACTCCTTAAGAAAAAGTCCAAAGATCTGATGATGGATTTACAAGTGAGTTCTACCAAACATGTAAAAAACAATTCCAATACTACACAAAAATGTTTGAAAAAACAGATAAAGAAGGGCTATCACAAACTTCATTCTATGACACAACAATGGTCTCAATACTTAAAGCAAGGAGAGTCAAAGCAGAAAATTAAAACTATAGACCAATACACCTAATGCATATTGATACAAAAATTTTAAATTAAGTATTAACAAGGAGACCACAGCAATATATCATAAAGATCATATGCTGTGACTAATCTGGATTTATTCAGGAATAGAGGGCAGGTTCATTCTTAAGAAAACTATAGGCATAATAATAAAACCAACAAAAATATGATAATCTCCAGGTGCAAAAAAATCTTTTGACACAATACACCTATTCCTGTTAAAAACACTGGAAAGCATAGGAAAAAAAATAGAGCAATAGTTAAAATTATAGCAGTATCTTTCTAAAACCAAGAGCAAGCATTATCTAAAACGGGGAAAAGCTAGAACCTTTACAATAAAATGAGGGATGAAGTAGGATGCATGCTATCATAATTTCTATTCAATATTGTACAATAAGACATGAAAAAATTCTAATACTAAGTTATAACAATAACAATAAGGCACAAAAAAGAAATTGAAGGAATAAGAAGAAACAAGAAGAAATCAAACTACCATTTTTTGCAAATGATATGATCATTACTTAGAGAACCCTGGAGTCAACACAACAACAATAACAACAAAAACAAATCAAAACAATTAATAACTTCAACAAAGTGGCAGGATATAGAATAAACCCACACATGGCTGGATATAGAATAAAGCCACACAAATTATCAGTATCTCTGCATATTGCTAAGAAAACCCAGCAGAGAGAGATAAAAAGAGATATCTCATTTAAAATAGGCATACACAGTATACAATACTTAGGAGTTTACCTACCAAGACACAGACAGGAATTACATGAACACAATTACAAAAGGAATCTCCACATATATAAAGACAGAAGTAATAACTGGAGAAAAATCAATTGTTCATGAGTAGGCAAAGCCAATGTAATAAAAATTACAATACTATCTTAATTAATTTACTTATTCAGTACCATACCAATAAAACTACCAAACAATTATTTTATAGAACTAGGGGAAAAGATAATAAAATTCATCTGGAGAAATAAATGGTCAAGAATAACAAGGTAATCAATGAAAAAAATGGAAAAGGAGGATTGGCAGTACCAGGTCTCAAAGCATGGTTGTTTTTCAGTCATTTTTCACTTACATGTGACTCTTTGTGACCTCATTTGGGATTTTCTTGGCAGAGATAGTGGAATGGAGTTTGCCATTTCCTTCTATAGCTCATTTTACACATGAGGAAACTAAGGCAAACAGAGTTAAGTGACTTGCCCAGAGTCACACAACTAGTAAATGTCTGGGGCCAGATTTTAGCTCAAGAAAATCAGTCTTCCTGAATCCAGTCAGGGGATTCCATGCACTTTACTACTTAGCTTCCCCTTAATACCAATAATAAATTATGCAACAAAACTTTAATTGTCAAAACAATTTGGTACTGGGTAAATAATACAAATGATAGCATAACAAATTACACTGAAACAAATAAGCAAAATAACATAGGCTTTGTGTTTGTTTTTTGTTTATAAATCTAGAAATCTCAGCAATTAGGGCAAGAATTCTTTTTATGACTATTTAATTTTTAAAATATATGTATAATTAATTTATTTTTACTTTTCAACATTCACTTCCATAAGGTTTTGAGTTTTGAATTCTCACCCCCATCCTATTCTCCCCTCTCCCCAAGATGATGTGAAATCTGATATAGGTTCTACTTGTATATTCATATTAAACATATTTCACATTAGTCATGATATAAAGAAGAATTAGAGCTAAGAGGAGGAATTACAAGAAAGAAGAAACAAAACAAAACAACAAAAGAAAAGGAGAGCAAATACTATGCTTCCGTTTGCATTCGTACTCCCCAGTTCTTTCTCTGGATTGGGGCAAGAATTTTTGAAGACAAACTACTGGTAAAGAAAAATTAGGAAGCAGTCTGGCAGAAAATACAGATTAACATTTCGAATGTATACCAAGATAAGCTCAAAACAAGTACATGGTTTATACCTAAAGGGTGATACCATAAGTATGTTAGTGAACACAGAAGAAATTAACTGTACAGATAGGGGAAAAATTTGTGACCGAGCAAGTAATAAAGAGTTTCACAGGAGGTAAAGTGGATGATTTTGATGACATAAAATGTAAAAGGCTTTACACAAACAAAATTAATATAGCTAAAATTAGAAGAAAAGTAGGAAAATGGAGAAAAAATCTTTGCAGAAATTTCTCTGATAAAAGTCTCATTTCTAAGCTATATAGAAAACAGAAAAAAAAAATGTAGGAATAAGAGCCATTTTCCAAATGATAAATGATCAGGTGATTTGCTACCCAAACCACATTTTAAAAAATGTTCTAACGCACTAATAATTGAAGAAGTGCAAATTAAAACAATGCTGACATACAACCACACACCCCTCAGATAAGCTAAATTGACAAAAAAAAATGAAAATGACAAATTCTGGATGAACTATGTATGGATGGGCAGGTACGCTAATGTGCCATTGGTAGAGCTATGAATTAATTCAAACATACTGAAAAGCAATTCAAAGCCACTCAAAAGCTTTTATTTATTTATCAATCAACTTATTTATTATTTAAGGGTAACAGCAAAAGTAGCCCTCAAAAGAAAATACAAAAATGAAAGTATTGTTGAGTATACAATTAAATCCCTCCCCCATTTTTAAAATTACCCAAACAATATACAGAAATTTAAAATAAGTGGAAAAAGGATAAAGTAGAAAAATTTTTAAGCAAGCTACACCAATGAAATCAAAGGTGTAGAAAAAATGAACTATTACTTTGATCATTCAATATTTTCATGGATCTGTGATCACTTTAATGTGATCCATTTCAGCAGTTATTGATTTCAAAAATTGATCTTGTCAACCAATCCATTGGACTGACAGACAAAACTTAACTAGTCTTCCCTTTTAAAAATGCTGATGAAATAGATAAACCATTTGCTAAATTGATTTTTAAAAAAAAAATAATAAATTTTAAAATAAATGACATGAATTCACAACCTTGAGGAAATAAAGAAAATTATCGGAAACTACTACACACAACTGTATGCTAACTAAATTAAGAATTTAGAGAAAATTATTTGCAATCTACCAAAATATAAAAGCATCCATTAGCAAAAGAAGAAAAGATAAATTTAAAAAAAGAATCAGAAAAAAAGCATAAATACGAAAATGGTTCTGTTGTTGTTACTGTTGCTGTTGTTCAGACTTGTGCTTTTACTGACGCAAGTAACTTCCAGTTTTTTCATTCTCACCATTTATACAAATCTATAACTTGTATGCAACTTATAGTCTTAAAGAATTTCCTGGGGGCACCAAAAAGTTTGATGACTTACCCATCATCTCAATGCTTGTCAGTCAGTAAATGCTTGTCAGAGCAGGGGATAAAACAATTGTCTCAAGTAATCAAGGTGAAGAAGACTATAAAATCCTAGAGGAAAGGATGGAGGACCAGATCATCATACAAAAATAAAACAAAGGATGGTTGAACACACACACAAAGACACACACACATACACACACACAGAATTTGGTGTAGAAATACATTCAATTCAGGACACCAGTGGGGACAGAGAAACATGAGAAGGGGAACCATGATGGAGGGTAGACTCAGATGATTATTCACAAGGCAAACAAAATTTAATTTTGGAAGGTGGATGATAATTGGTGGTGGGGGGCAATATTTAAAGAAAAGAAAGAACCCTATAATCTAAGACTGAACAAAGAGAACAAAGAGAATAGGTAAATTGAAATGGAAGTAGATTATATCAAGTATAGAACACATGTTGCACATGTTTTGCTCTCACCAGCCTCTTCTTTGCAAAGAATGAGGAGCAAAGAGAAGAAAAAGATGAGATACACAACATAGAAAAGCAAATAAATAATAATATAGCAGATAAATCATAGGTCTCAACAATTTTGGTAAGGATTATTTGAGAAAACTTCTCAGAGAAAATGGAAAAGCAGTGTGATAGAAATTGGGTTTGGACAAGTATCTTATACCATATACCAAGTGGACATATGGTCCAGATACAGTTAGGAGCAAATTAGAGGAGCAAGGAAGGAAATACCTTTCTTGATTATGGCCAGGGAGAAAAAAACAACAAACAAAAAACTCATGACTCAATGGGGCAGGGAGGAATCACAAATGTAAAATAGAAATGTTTTATCCCTTAAAATTGAAAAAAAAAATTGCACAAAGAATATCAATACAGTTAAAATTATAAGTGAAACCATTTACTGGAAAAACATCTTTTCTTTTTAAAAAATAAATTTATTAATTTATTTTTTAGTTTTCAACATTCATTACCACAAGATTTTGAGTTACAAATTTTTCCGTTTCTCCCCTATTGCCCACCCCAAGATAGCAAGAATATGGAATACCCCTCCCCCCTGATTCTCTCTTATGTCCTCCCCCAAACCCCTCCCTAACTTTCTTGTAGTGCAAGATGGATTTCTATACCCCATTGCCTGTATACCTTATTTCCCAGTTGCATGTAAGAAAACAATTTTTTTAACATTTGTCTTTAAAACTTTGATTTCCAGATTCTCTCCCTTTTCCCCTCCTCATCCACCACCACTGGGAAGACAAGACAAGCAATTCAAAATAGGTTGTACATGTATAGTTACTCAAAACATTTCCATAGTAGTTATATAGTTTTATATATATATATGTATATATAGTTATATATATATTATATATATTTTCCTCCATCCTATCCTGCCCCTCATTTATTCTATTTTCTCTTTTGACCTTGTCCCTTTTCAAAAGTGTTTGCTTCTAACTACCCTCTCTCCTAATTTGCCCTGCCTTCTATCATCTCCCCTCTTATTCCCTTCCCCACCTATTCTCCAGCAGGTTAAAATACCCAATTGAGTGTGTATGTTATTTACTCCTTAAGCCAAATCCAATGAGAGTAAGGTGACTCATTCCCTTTCATCTACCTGCTCTTCACTTCCCTTGTAACAGTTTTCTCTTGCATCTTTTGTGTGAGATAATTTACCCTATTCTATCTCTCCCATTGTCCTTCTCCCAATATATTCTTCTTTCACCTCTTAATTTAATTTTTTAGATATCATCCCTTCATATTCAACTCATCCTGTGCCCTCTGTCTATGTGTACATGTACACACATATACACATATACCCTTATATACATACATATATATGAATGTATATGTGTATGTGTGTACACATACATACATGCATACACACACATATCCTCCCTTCAACTATCCTCATACTGAGAAAATCTCATGGGTTACAATTATAATTTTTCTATATAGGAGTGTAAATAGTTCAACTTTAATAAGTTCCTTACGATTTCTTTTTCCTGTTTACCTTCTCATGCTTCCCTTACTTTGTGTATTTGAAAGTCAAATTTTCTATTCGGCTGTTTTTTTTTTTTATCAAGAATGCTTGAAATTCTCTATTTCATTGAATGTCCATATTTTCCCCTGAAGTATTATACTCAGTTTTGCTGTTTACATGATTCTTGGTTTTAGTCCCAGCTCCTTTGACCTCCAGAATATCATATTCCAAGGTTTTCAATCCCTTAAGGTAGAAGGTGCTAGATTTTATGTCATCCTGATTTTGTTTCCACAATACTCAAATTGTTTCTTCCTGACTGCTTGCAGTATTTTCTCCTTGACCTGGGAACTCTGGAATTTGGCTATGATATTCCTAGGAGTTTTCTTTTTGGGATCTTTTTAAAGAAGTGATTGGTGAATTCTTTCAATTTCTATTGTGCCCTCTGGTTCTAGAATATGAGGGTAGTTTTCCTCCATAATATCTTGAAAGATGATGCCTAGGTTCTTTTTTTAATCATGGTTTCAGGTAGTCCAACAGTTTTAAAATTATTTTTCCTGTATCTATTTTCTAAGTTAGTGGTTTTTCCACTGAGATATTTCACATTGCCTTCTATTTTTTCATCTGTTTGGATCTGTTTTATAGTATCTTGAATTCTCGTAAAGTCATTAGCTTCCATTTGCTCCAGTCTAATTTTGAAGGAATTATTCTCTTCAGTGAGTTTTTGAAATTCCTTTTCCATCTGACCAATTCTACTTTTTAAAGCACTCTTCTCTTCATTGGGTTTTTGGACCTCTTTTGCCATTTGAGTTGGTCTGTTTTTTAAGGTGTTATTTTCTTCAGTCAGGCTGTTGACTCATTTTTCACGATTTTCTTGCATTTTTCATTTTCCTTCCCAATTTTTCCTCCACTTCTCTTACTTGATTTTCAAAATCCTTCTTGAGCTCCTCCATGGCCTTTGACCAATTCATATTTTTCTTCAAGGCTTTTGATGCAGGAGTTTTGACTTTGTTGTCTTCTTCTGGTTCTATGTTTTGATCCTCTTTGTCCCCAAAAAAGGATTCTATAGTCTGATTGCATTCTCTTTGTTTGCTCATCTTGCCAGCTAATTACTTGATTTTTGAGCTCTTTGCCATGGTAGAACTCTGTTTCCAGAGTGGAGAGTGCTGTGTCCCAAATTGCTGGGATTTTGCGCAGCTGTTGTTAGAGCTATGCGGAGGGTGCCTTCTCTACAGCCACCACAAGCTCTTCCACATTAGCATTTTTCACCCCAGGACCACCACCCAATACTGCGACCCACATCCAAGCAGGTCAAAGCAAGAACAATTCACCTCTGAATGGCAGCTTGGCAGCCCCCTATGATCTGTAGGCCTGGAGCTCAGGAGGCAGCCATGTAGCTGCAGCTATAGCCGCTGCCACCTCTGCCACCTCAGGGGCAGGAGCCAGACTATGCTCTTCTCTCACCCAGTTCCAACAGAGTTCCCTACTGACCTTTTATTTCTCTTTGGCATTTATGGGTTGAGAAGTTTGGAAACTACCACAGTTGCTAGTGATTCAAGCTCCTGTATTCTACTTTGGCTGGTCTCTGCCACAGGTCTGGGTTGGCAGGTTCACGTGGGACTCTGCTTGGCTGCCCACCCAGTATGATACACCCTTCCTGCTGGTCTACCAGGCTGCCTTTAGCAGGTTTTTTTCTCTCTGTCACTTTATGGGTTCTATAGCTCTAAAATATGTATAGAGTCATTTTTTATTGGTTTTGGAGGTGGTTGGAGTGGGAGCTCAAGCAAGTTCCTGTTTTTACTCTGCCATCTTGGCTCCACCCCCCCCAAAAAAAATCTTTTCAAAACACTATTCAAATACATAAGCAAAACAGCCATTCCCCAATTGTTATCATTGTTTTTCTTCATTTATTTTTGAAAAGGACCAATAACATTGCAGGGTGATATCTCGACTTTGATGTAAATTAGATTTAAATGAATCACAATCATCAGCCACACTCTCTCTTCTAGAATCATCAAAACTCAGTGCAGGAAAAAAAGTCAAGACAACTGGAAATGGCCCAGGATGCAGCAGACTTGGTATCTTCAATGTCTGACCTAGCTCTAAACACTCCATAGCACCTGCTTCCTCACAAAGGACAGTATAGCCAGCACATTTGCAGTACCTGATGTGCTGTAGATTTTTGAAATTTGAACTTTATCCATCTTAATCTTTTAAATTTCTATATGGGAGCAGAGCCAAGATGGCGGAGTAGAAGCACAAACTTGGTGTGGCCTCTGGCTCCAAATAATTCCAATACCTTTAAAAAAATGACTCTAAAATTTTTTTAAAACTACAGAACCCACAAAGTGACAGAGAGAAACAAATCTCCCACTGAAGACAGCCTGCCAGGCTGACAGGAAAGGTCTATCACAGTGTGCTGGGAGCTGGGGACTGTCGTGCAGGAGCCACAAGTTGCTGGCCCCAGAGCAGCCCCAACCAGCAGTGCCCAGAGCAGGCATCAGCAGAGTGAATAACCAGCAGCTGTGGCAGCTTCCAGACTTCTCAATTCATAAATACCAAAGACAAAGGAAAACGTCAGTGTGGAACTCAGTTGAAACAGGGGTGGAAGGAAGAGTCTGGTCCTGCCCTTGCCTCCTGGGGTGAGAAGTAGCAGCAGTGGCTGTGTGTGGCTGCCTCAGAAGCCCCTGGTCTACAGATTGTAGAGGGATCAAGCATCCATTCAGAGGGTAATTGCTCTTGCTTTAACCCACTTGGATCTGGATTGTAGTCTTGAGCAGTGGTCCTGGGGTATGTGACCAGTGAGCCAGAGCTTGTGGGGGCTGTAGAGACTGCACCCTTCTAACAGCTTCAGCAGCTGTGAAAACCCCAGCAATTTGGGATAAAGCTCTCTCCATTCTGGAAGCAGAGTTCTACCATAGCAAAGAGCTTGGGGGTCAAGCAATTGGCTGGCAATATGAGCAAGCACAGGAAGCACAAACAGACCACAGAATCCTTTTTTGAGGACAAAAAGGATCAAGATATGGAGTAGGAGGAAGACAGTGAAGTCAGACTTCCTGCATCAAAAGCCTCCAAGAAAAATATGAACTGTTTACAGGCCATCTTGGAGCTCAAGAAGGATTTTGAAAATCAAGTAAGAGAAGTGGAGGAAAAATTGGGAAGACAAATGAGAATGATGCAAGAAAATCATGAAAAGGAAGTCAACAACCTCCTAAAGGAGACCCAAAAATACACTGAAGAAAATAATACCTTAAAAAATAGACTGACTCAAATAGCAAAAGAGGCCCAAAAAGCCAATGAGAAGAATGCCTTAAAAAGCTGAATTTGTGAAATGAAAAAGGAATTTCAAAAGCTCACTGAAGAGAATAATTCCTTCAAAACTAGATTGGAGCAATTGGAAGCTAATGACTTTATTAGAAATCAAGATACAAATTACAGATCCAAACAAATGAAAAAATACAAGGCAATGTGAAATATCTCAGTGGAAAAACCACTGACCTGGAAAATAGATCCAGGAGAGATAATTTAAAAATTATTGGGCTCCCTGAAAGCCATGATCAAAAAAAGAGCCTAGATATCCTCTTTCAAGAAATTATGGAGGAAAATTGCCCTGATATTCTAGAACCAGGGGGCAAAATAGAAATTGAAAGAATTCACCAATCACCAATCACCAATCCCAAAAAGAAAACTCTTAGGAATATCATAACCAAATTCCAGAGTTCCCAGGTCAAGGAGAAAATACTGCAAGGAGACAGGAAGAAACAATTTGAGTCTTGTGGAAACACAATCAGGATAACACAAGACCTAGCAGCTTCTACCATAAGGGATCGAAAGCCTTGGAATATGATATTCTGGAGGTCAAAGGAGCCAAGAATCACCTATCCAGCAAAACTGAATAAAATGCCTCAGGGGAAAATATGGTCATTCAATGAAATAGAAGATTTTCAAGCATTCTTGATGAAAAAACCAGAGCTGAACAGAAAATTTGACTTTCAAATACAAGAAACAAGAGAAGCATGAGAAGGTAAATGGAAAAAAAAAAAGAAATCATAAGGAACTTATTAAAGTTGAACTATTTACATTCCTTCATGGAACAGCAATAACTGTAACTCATAAGGCTTTTCTCAGTATGAGGATAGTTGAAGGGAATTTATAAGTATATAGGTATACATACATATATATGTATGTATAGGAAGGTACATTTGTATATAAATATATATATATATGTGAGTGTGAGCATATGTATGTTCATGTACACATAGATAGAGGGCATGAGTTGAATATGAAGGGAAGATATCTCAAAAAATAAAATTAAGAGTTGAGAGAAGAATTTATTGGAAGAAGGAGAAAGGGAGAGATAGATTAGGGTAAATTATCTCATTTAAAAAAGGCAAGAGAAAAGTGTTACAATGGAGGGGAAAAGCAGGAAGGTGAAAGGGAATGGGATAACCTCATTCTCATTGAATTCAGCTTAAGGAGGGAATACAGACACATTCAATTGGGTATCTTACCCTACAGGAAAATTGAGGGGGGTTAGGCGATAAGAGGGGGGATGATAGAAGGGAGGGCAGATTGGGGGAAGAGGGTAATTAGAAGCAAATATTTTTGAAAAGGGACAGGGTCAAAGGAGAAAATAGAATAATTGGGGGCTGGGATAGGATAGAGGAAAATATAGTTAGTCTTTCACAATATAACAATTATGGAAACGATTTGGGTAATTACACATGTACCACCTATATTGAATTGCTTGTCTTTCCAGTGGGGGTGGGTGAAGAGGGAAGAGGGAAAAAAAATCTGGACTCAAAGTTTTAAAAACAAACGTTAAAAATTTTTTTTTTTTTACATTCAACTGGGAAACAAGATATATAGGCACTGGGATATAGAAATCCATCTTGCCCTACTAGAAAATTGAGGGGGAGGGAGGCTAGGTGGCAAAGTGAGTAGAGAACTGGCCCTGGAGTCAGGAGGACCTGAGTTCAAATTCGGCCTCAGTCACTTGACACACTTACTAGATGTGTGACTTTGGGCAAGTCACTTAATCCCAATTGCCCTCCAAAAATCAGAAAACAAACAAAGAAACAAAAAGAAAATTGGGGGAGGGAGGATATTAGAGGAGGATATAAGAGAACAGATTGGGGGAAGGGGTATTTAGCAGGCTTGCTATTTTGGAGTGAAGGGTAGGGGTAAGATAGGGAGAAAAATTGTAATTCAAAATCTTGTGGAAATGAATGTTGAAAACTAAAAATAAACGGATAAATTTTTTTTTAATTGTATATGTTTTTTTTGGAAGAAACTGATTTTTTTGGATTTTATTAAGTATTCAGCTCTCTAATCCTTTCATATTCAATTTTGTTAATATATTTTCAGAAATATAAAATTTCATCTATCCATTGATTCTGTTATATCCTTTAAATTGTGCTATACTGTCTCATTTTTAGCATTTAACATGTGAATTCTTTATCATTTCCAATTTTAAAAATCAACAAAATGTCTTTTGATTCTGTTCAGCTCAAATTTTCCTTCTCATTGACCTTTCTGTTATACTTACCCAGATCTGGGTAGAAATAAAGCTTTAATATACTCTTGTGATATTATAATGTCTGTTCTACATTTGGTTAGCTTTTCTGTTAATAAGAGAAAGATTGTGCATTTTGTGGGTATTTATTCACTATTTAATTGTCTAAGGTTTCTAAGTATAATGTGGTTTTCCTGTTTAAGTTATTGATTCTTATTGTTTTTTCTGAAATTGTGTTTGTGATACCTGATTTTTGGGGATGTTCTAAGTTACAATAATTTCTGTTCTATTCTTTTATTTTTACTTGTATGTGTTTTTAGATTTTCAATCTGTTTCTTACATTAATACACTGTCAGGTTTTATTTTCTCTTCCATCTTGCGATTCTCTTTCATTTTAATAAAGAGTTCAATATATTCACTTTTAAGACTTTAATTTTTAACTGTCATTTTCCCATTAAATTTTTATTATTTTTTTCTCTTCTTTCACATTAGCACTTGATCCCTGTATTTTGTTTTGTTTACACTACTTTGATCCAGATCTTTCCATAGACACCCCCTGCCTTCCATTTTCTGTTCAAATACAAATTCACTAAGTTATCTCTATTGTCAGCTTTTCTCTTCTTTTCTCTCACTCTTGTATCACTCATATTCTGACCACATATAATGGATCACTATAGACCCTTCAAGTCCCAGAATACAATTTCTTAGTTAGATAACAATCATTTGTGAAAAATCTTTCCAAGTAATATTAATTTATCTCATCCTTTTCCTTACTCCTTTCTCCTTGCAATATATTCTACATATTAGAATTTAGAAGCAAATTTCCAATTCTTAGATTTATACTTATATATTCCTTATTCTCTTTACAATCTTCATAGTAGGTTGGGCTTCTGGTAGATAAACATTTTGCTTTCTCCTCTAGGAAGCCCATTAGTAGTATAGTATATTGTCTAGTGTAGAGCAATGCAGTGTAGGTTTCTCTTGTACCTCTTTCACCTCTTGTTTTGAAATGACATTCTTTTGAGTAATTTCCTTGACAAAAAATATCAGCTCATTAAGCAGATAGTGTCCTGTGATAGGAGGAACTCTGATTTCTGAGTCACAGGACTCAATTAGAATACCAATATTTTCACTTCTCCCTTGCTGATCCTAAATTTTCCATGCCCACCTTCTACAATGGAAGGCCCTTGAGAATCCATTCACTTTTGTGAGAAAAGATCTGCAAAAGTGATGCTTCTCTATGGGTAAGATCCTACTCTAGAATCCTGCCAACCCTAATCTTTCCTCGATGTCTTTACTTTTCTAAAGCCTATCCTCATCCTCTTCATTCAGTTTAGTCATTTTTCTCTTATGTCCAACTCTCCGTGACCCCATGTGGGTTTTTTTTTTTGGGGGGGGGGAGTGAGGAAAGATACTGAAGTGGTTTGCCATTTCCTTCTCCAGCTCATTTTTGTAGATTAGGAAACTGAAGCAAATAGGGTAAAGTGATTTGCCCAGGGTTACACAATTAGTAAATGTCTGAGGCCAGATTTGAACTCAGTAAGTTGAGTCTTCCTGACTCCAAGGCTCAGCACTCTATCCACTGCACCAAGTAGTAGCCATTATCCTCTTGGTAGGAAAAAAAAGATTTGAAAAATTCCACAGTTCTCTTTTTTTTTTCTACGTCTGGTAAGGGCATATTTCTCCAGTTCATATCCCTTGTTTTCCCTCTTAACCATCCCCTCTCATCCCATTGAAAATATTCTCCTGTATATTTTTGAAGCATTCCAAATATTCTTTAAAGAGGGAATATGAATTCTGGTCCAAGAAATATTAGTTCACTTCTTGTCCCTTCTTTTTTCATGATTTAATCATTCCCTTTGAAATTTCTTCACAGATACTCTTAGCTGTCTCAGTGACCCTCAAAGAATCTGTGTATTAGAAAAAACACAATATCTAATATACCTAAAGCATGAAAACACTGATTTTGTTTATTAGTCTTTTCTTGATAACTGTATTTGTTTCCTTTACTTGTTTTTAATTTATTTGATGAAGTTGCATGTCAAAAACCTTTTTAATCACTTTTTAAAAATAAATGACACCCCTTTTGATAAAAATCAATCTTTTCTTTTGGTAATTAAACTCATCTTTGCTGCATATGTCATATTGGTGCGCAAGCCAAAGCCTTTTATTTTGAGGAAATATTATCTTCCCATTTTTCTTTGATCTTTTCAGAAATAAATTGTAATTTCACGTGATTCAGACTGATTTGCCTTGATATATAAAGGACTCTTTTCTAGCTCCGTAAAATAGCTATTATCTGACACTGAAGTTACTTGATGTTTAATACTGCAGTTCTGAAATTTGGACATACCATTTCTTGCTAATTTTTAATTCCCCATTTCCCTCTATCAGGGCACTGTGGGTTCCATTTCATCTGTACTTCATCCATACTTCAGAGAAATTTTCTTGCATGATTTCCTGAAGAAATTGCTATGTTTTTATTTCAAATTTTTTGAAAGTACCACAATGCTCAGAATATCTTCAAATTATCTGAGTTTCCATGTCTTATAATCATTCATAGTCTTTGATTTGGTTCAATTGTTCTTTCTTTATTCTCTGCACTTTTGTGTTTCAAATCTACTGTTCTCTTTTTCAAAGCATCTACTGTTTTGAAGAGATCTGACAATTTCCTCTACATATTCTATTCTCTTGTTTAATATCCTTTGTGCTCTCTTTCTTATTTTAATTTTCTCATTGGCTTTATAAACCATTCTGTAATTTCTTCAAGATACTGTCATCATCTCTCAAGGTAAAATAAAATTTGTTTTAAAATGTTCTCTTTTATAGGGGAATTTTGAGTCATTTTCCTTTGCTCTGCAGTATTACTCACTGTAGTAGAAACTTTTATTGATTGTTGGCTCATGCTTTTTTTCATCAATCTGCTGATTTTTCAACAATGTCCTTCTTGTGAAAAGTTTCCATATCCTCTCCTTGTTGTCTATTATCATTCCTTTACTCTTTTTGGTGCATTCTTTTAATTTTAGGTTATGTATGGGAATAGGCTTAGACATGACACCTAAATTGACTACTTTGCCAGAAGTGACTCAATAGTCTGATTCAGAAATTACTCCCACATTAGCAAACAATCATTTCCTGTCAGCTAAAATGGAATCAACTTCATTTTTATATCTCATGCTAGCATTGTTTATTAATTCCAAACTCTTTTCTTGAAAAATGTTATTTGTGCTATATAAATATAGGGTGTTTGTATAGTCTGAATATCTTTTGCTTCTCTTTGTACTGCATTGTTTTTCATAGGTCTTTCACTGTTCTTCCTCTATGCCCACCTTAACATTGAAGTTACATTAACATATGCATTGATTTAATTTGTATCACCTTTTAAAATTCTTTGTAGAACTCTACCTTCTTCACTGCAATAGATGTCTGGGTATAGATGTTAATTATGCTCATGGTGCATTTTTTTTCAAACGTAAATTGTGAACACTAGGGACAAATGAAATTATGCTTCTTTTCCCTTTTGGACACATAAAACAAATGTTTCATCTTCTTTATTTGATTCTTGAAGAAGAATGCTTAAAGTATAGTTGCATTTGAATTCTTTTTGCCTTCTAGTTTTATTAAAATGTTTAGGTTTAAAACAATTCAGTGCTTTCAGTACTATGTTCAATTGCTGGTCACCAGACTTGGATCTTACACTTAGAGTGTTATCAACTAAGTTAATGTTCATAGGTGGTCTAAAAGGTATGATTCATGTTGCTCTTTCCCCTCTTTTCTACAGCTCTGAGCTGAAGGCAGACATAAGACTGAAGGCCATTTCATATTTTTCGTGTCTCACAAATTGCAATAGCCAAGAAATTAATCACCAAATGACCAGTTTACTAGTGATGAACTTCTTTATACTTAGCTAAGAATGATTTCTTCATAAAGTAAACATGATCCATTGTCAGGATCATATGTGAGTATTTCTTACAACTATAGATACTTCCACTTCTGGTAGAGGTTTCATAGAACACAATCTTCATTTCCATACCATGATGAGCTTTGATAGCTAGAATTTCAACAATAATAGCAACAAAAATAACACATTTTATAGCACTTTAAGGCAGGGATTGCTATCCTTTTCCATCATAAACTACTTTTGTTATGTGGTAAAGCCTTTGGAGATATTCTCAAAATAATGTTTAAAAATGCATAAAATAAAATACATAGGATTATGATGGAAAACAATTTATACTTAAATAAAGTCACCAAAATATGTTTACAAACAAGTCTAAGGGCAGTTAGGTGGTATAATGGATAGAGCATCAGTCCTGGAGTCAGGAAGACCTGAGTTGAAATCCAGTCTCACACTTACCATGTGACCCTGAGCAAGTCACTTAACCTTGATTGCCTCCAAAAAAAAAGTTCAAAGTGAACTTTTAAGTGTTCTAAATGAAGAGCCTCTAAGTTAAAGATGTAAGGTTTCACACACTTTCAAAGCACTTTCTCCATAACAACTCAATGAGATAGGTGTGTATTGTTAGCTTCATTTAATAGATGAAAAAATATGGATTCAAAGAAGATAAGCTTATGAATAAGTCCAAGTTTTCTGATGCCATATTTTACATACTTTCCAAGAGAACTACAAAAACTTTACTGAAGCCAGTGAAAAACAAAGAGGGAATATGAAGTCCACCCTTTTAGGTGAAATGATAGATATTTTCTTTCCCTTTCCAATCTGTCACAAAATATTTCCTTCTCAGAAAAACAATGCAAAAATAATTGAAGTATTCTACTTAATTTCCAATATTTGGTCCCCATTATACTCTAAAGGATTGCAAACTACTTGATTTCAAGGACCATGTATATAATACATTCTAGTATAGCACAATACCTGTAACATAGTAGGTGCTAAGTTGTATTTATCAAATGAATGTTAAAACAGTGAATCATGTGTTCTGGAAACCACATCAAGAAACAGTTACTCAGAACATAATATATATAGCTTTATCTGAATTGAAAAATATGGTACACTTTAAAAGTGAGGTAGCTATTATAAAATATAATTAATATTACTGCAAAATAGAAGAATGTGTGCTCATTGGAATTTTTGTTTTAAAAGATTGTTAAAGTCATCTTAATGGTATTTTATACAGAAACTTAAAAACACTTTGAGATAATCTGCTTATGTAGTTATGTTTTAAGTGATAACATAATAATTTATAAATTTTTCTTTTTCCAATTAGTATTATTCTAAATTACTTATTTTTGCATAGACTATCATAAATGATAATGCTTTAAGCCAAGTAAATTTTTAAATGGCTAAATTTGATAACAAAGTTTTTCATTTTTATGGCTTTTAGAAATATGCCAAATTTGGGGCATAGCATTATCATCATCATTATCCTCATCAATCACAAGAAGTATTTATTAAGTTCTGGTGATACAAAGAAAGGCAAAAAAGAATCAGTCTCCGAGATTTTATGCCATCAGCAGCAACACCATCAGCATTGCTACATGTAGCACCTCAATGTTCTTGTGTGTGTATAAACATACGTATATACACAATTCAGATATATATGTGTCTATATGCTTGTAGATGTGTAAAACTTTACTTGGTCATCACCACAATCATATAGGGTCTGTATATTTGGTATTATTTTACTGATGGGGGAATTGTGGTTCAAATGGATTAGTAGTTTGCCTGTAGTCATACATACATTCAAATACACACACACACATATGCATATACATACATATATGTGTATGTATGTACGCATGGCATATATGTTTAAAAAGAGACAGGTAGATAGATGTAGAATAGATACAACCAAATTTATACATGACACATACCTCAAAGATCAGTGAGATTCCAATTACTTGAAACTGAATCCTTAACAATTCCAAGCATCTGAGAGGCAGCCACAATTCCAGAAAGAAACAAATTGATTCAAAGGTCTATGTATTTTATTCACACAAAAGTCATAGCATTGCCTTATTCAAGAAACCAATTGCATTGAAATAAAGAGGGTTCCCCCCACCCCATTCATGAATCTCCTGAAATCTATCCATGAATCTTAAGAACTCCTTTTCTAGTGAGTATTGATTTAGTATAAATTCTGAAATTATAATGTTCAGTTTAAAAGCTTTGCTATTTAGTTATAATTTCTATTCTATCCTTTCTATTGTATTTCTATTCTTTCTATAAAAACTTCTGGAGGCCAACTCTTCCAGGAGAGACAACAAATATCATGGAACATCAATTAAAAAAGAACAGTTATCTATACTAAGGAGAAAAAAAATTGCACAGAAAAGACTATAGTAGCATTCTGTATTGTTTAAAAATCAAAGGCATCAAGAGAGATAGGAAAGGGCTTTCTGTTGTTGTGTAAGAGTGGGTTTGAAATCACCTCCATTTGCCTCTGTAAAACAAAGCTGAAGTGAAATTTTCTTAATTGAATAAAAAAGCCAGACCTGAGCATAAACAGGCCTTGTACACCTCTTTGAATCAATAAAATTCATGGTGTGAGAATAGATCATACCCTGAACAATTTGCATAAAAAGAGAACAGAAGTAATAATCTGGACCTAATTCTGTCAATAAGAACAAATTCTGGATTTTGTTCTAAAAGGAACAATGAAATAAGGAAAATTATAAAAAGATATGTTGGGGAAAGTTTCTTTCATCTTTTTATATTTTGTACGTCAACTGTGAATTTTACATAAAGTTAAAAATTCTTCACATAACCAATACAAAAAATCCAACAAACACAAAACCCCCAATTGTTACATGAAGGTACTTTAACAAAAGAATCTTCAAGGTGTGGGTTCATTTCAGTGTGTCTTTATAGCACCAAGACAAAACAAAACAAAAACATGAGTTCAAAGTGATGATTTATTTACTTTTATGTAGTTACTTACATGTAGTCTACCTGGACCCTAAGGTCACAGTCTAAACATCACTGTCCATTTGTTGACAGTACATCAAAATTGCAAATACGTTACTTAGCAGAAAAATGAGAGACTCGTGAGTATAAAGTAATGGCAAATATTATATAAGCATTTAGGATATTTCTTGAGAGAGAAAGGAAGAAGTACAGAATTGTCCTCCTACATAGACCACCTCAGGTTTCTTTCTATTTTATTTTATTTTATTTCTTTTTGTAGGGGGGGAAATAGAGCAATTGGGGTTAAGTGACTTGCCCAAGGTCACATGGCTAGTTTTGTGTTAAGTGTCTGAGGTCAGATTTGTCAGTTCCTCCTGACTCCAGGGCTGGTGCTCTATTCACTGTGCCATGTAGCCACCCTTGCACCTCAGGTTTCTTGACACCTATTATAGTTAATGTAGTACCACCATACCCTCTAAGAGTCACAGTTAGTTCCTTAATGCCTGTCTCAGCTGATGCAACAGAAACCTGGAAAATGATGAACATCAGATAACTGAGCAATGGATGAGACAGCAGTGGTCAGAAGAAGGAGGAAAATTGCACTGCCAGACAAAATGGCTGGAAAACTTATGATCAAAGACCAATTTGTATAGAAAGGGGATATGCAGCCACTGTGAGTCTTGAATGAAATGGTAAGTTCAACATTCCCATCATATGGCCAAATTATTATAGAAGGTGAGGGCAAGAATCAGAGTCTCAAAAGACCAGATAGTTTAGAATTTACTGTTCCAATCTAGGTAGAGGAAACTGACATGTGGCAAAAAGATACACAAGCTGGAGGTCAGAACACAGAAACACAATGTTGGAGAGAGAAGAGTGTTGAGAGTGAAGTAAGAAGGTAAAGGCATGAAATAATATTCAGGGTTCAAGCTAGGCACAGTTTTACAAAGCAAAGGGCAGTGTTTAAACAAAGATATCATAGATATGTGGTCCTCAAAGCAAAGCAATCACGGTACAGTAGTTGATCCCCAGATAACAGCTGTCTGCTCCTTGGTAGCACCTAAATTAAAACATCCAATCCTTGGTGATGGAAGATAGACTACTGGAATCCTTGTAATTCAAATTAGAAGTTAAAAAGGATTTGTTGAATGCTTAATATGTGTCTAGCAGTTAGCCACTTCAGAGATAAACTGCTGATTTTTATTTCCATTTATTGCCTCCAGGCAGTCATGAGACAATTAGCAAGCAATCCATTGGTTTTTCCATCTTGTCATCTTGCCTCCTATTTTCTCTTTTAAAAGTTGTTTCCTTTGCTCTTTCTTTCTTAATTTCCCATTGTCCTTCTCTTGCCTTCTATCCTTTTCCCAAGTTTTAATAACTCCTATCTTCTTCTGAAGGGCGCTGCAGTCATTTATTTTGATATTTTTCAATTACAAACTTGTTACATCTTTATTTGTTGGGAAAAGTCAAATGAATCCTAGGAAAGGCCAGGGAATCAGAGTCTGTTTTCCTGGATGAGAAAGACTGAAACTACATAGAAGACTAAGGGAACGCAGTTTCTCCTCAACTACCCTCATGATAAATTGATCTAAGATTAACTGGACCTTTCAGCATGTTATCCTACCCTATCCCTGAATCATTCCATCCTCTCCTTCCTTTGGCCAACTCATTCCACAGTTTTAGGCATGGATCAGAGGAGTTTCTTGTTAAATTGAGTGCCTAACTCAACCTGATGAAATAATAGGGTATAAGCAATTGTTATTCACGGTGGATGGTGTAAGGAGGAGGAATCCTTTCTCTTCACAAAACTTCGGTGCATTTTAGAAG
>CM053591.1:78816547-78835795 GCA_028646515.1 Pseudochirops corinnae
TTTACAAATTATTAAAGAAATTCATGTGCATAATTAATATTTAAATAATTTAATAACAATAATTCATTACTTTGAGAAATTATTCTCACCTGACTTCACACAAACACTCTTAAGAAGTAAAAACCAAAAATAAGTTTGTTTTTTAAAGGGCAATTCCATTCTTCATTTCCCACCATCTTACAGCCCAATTAAACTTACTGAAATGTACTGTCAAATCAGTTTTCACTTTGTTTCTAATATAAAGGATTATGGAGAACCTATTTTGTCTCTGAGCATGAAAATCAAGAGGCAGCTTAGCATAGTGAATAAAGAGCCAACCTGGAGACAGAAGAAGCTGGGCTCAAATATTTCTGGTTATATATACTATGTGACCCAGAACAAGTTTTTTAAGCTCTCAGTACCCTCAGGCAACTCTCTGAGACAACAAATAAAAGTACAGTTGCTGATCTGCATTGGTAGAAGGGGCTTTCCTCACCAAGAGTCCCCTCAAAGATGAAATCGCAGATCCAGACCAAAGAAGGGGGGAAATCATCAAAATCCATACACCCATTCCAAAAATTAGAAGCAGGAATTCAAAATTAAGTTCAATCTAGGGGTGAGGGGTGATCAGTAGTTGCCAGGTGGGCATATGCTTTCCTCCACTCTTGTGAGTGTGTGTACGTGTGGGATGGGGTCTAAGCAGGCAAGAAACGAACGGCTGCTGACACAGAGTTTCGCTAATGTTGTTTTCTTGCTGGTGCCCGCCCTATCCCTGCACTATGGAAACTGTATTTTTCTCTGGCTGCTGTTCCTTCTCATTCTTTTTTCTCCCGTTACATCCAAAACAGATGGGTTCAACTTCATGACAATCTGACAAGTTAATAGGTCCTGATGACATTCCGAAAAGAAAATTCGAAAACAGGGATGTTTGTGCGACCAGTCCCCCTCTTCTCTCATCTTGCCTCCACCCCCTGCCACACACATCCGCCCTCCCCCCCCCATCCCTACCTCCACCACCACCACCACCCCCAAGCATATGTAAAAAAGAAAGGTCTGATGCCTGGTATGGGAGAGAGATTTGTGACTGATTAAAACCAGCCTAAGCTGGGGGGTTTCCACTGAGCTTTGCTTTCATCCCAAGACTCATTACTCTTTCCTCTCCGTATTCGGCTTTCTCCCAGTTTTTACGCGGCATACCTCACCCTAAGCAATGATTTTCAACACCCCCTCCCCTGCTTGCATCTCAGGGGCTGCCCCCTTCTTAACAATGAGAATTCTTCTTAACCCACCCCCACTTACCACCCCCCCTTCTTTCCCGTAAAGGGAATGAAGCTGCTACTGAGCTTCATCTCACCGTGTGACTAATTTTGATGTTCGTCAACAAGCGCCAGCCAGGCTCTCTCCAGGGCCACCCTTTACAGACCAGGGGAAAAGAGACAGAATGTAAAAAAAAAAAATACTGAAAGCGCAACAAAAGTGGGGGCACCCCGACCCCAGAGACCTTCCACCCTAGACCCGTAAACAAACATGAGCTGCGCCACACATTCTCCTTTCCAACAAACGGCCAGTCGGCAGCATAAACTTCTCAGAAATATTAAAGAACTGCTTGCTTTTCCGGAATTGGGGTCGGGGCTGGGGGAGAGTGCCGAGAAAAAAGTCCAAATTCGTCCACACCTCCTTTCTTCTCAAAGGAAAAGATTCCATGAAGCCAGAGCCGCTGCAAATTTGGAGTGGGGGCGGGGGGTAGGGTGTGAGATGCATTGGGGCTTATTCAGGGGGATGCTTCCCGCCCCCCTTTCCCAACCTATTAGCTAGCTGTGTCTGCGCTTTGATCTCCAAAGGATCTCCCCACCTCCTCCCCATACATGCTTTACAGTATTTCCTTTACAGCGGAAGTGTGGGGATAATTTAATATATTCAATAGCAGGAGTGAAAGGTCCGTCTCGCCCCCCCCCACTTCCTCCCCCAGCTCCCCTTTCCCCGCCCCTTCTCCTCTCTCTTTTTTCACGCCCTGGGTGGCATTTCCTTCGCGTGCATCAACAACAAGCCTCTGATTAATGAGGCACTAGGGCTGGCATTTCCCCCATACCCTACGACCCCCCTTCCCAAGTCCCTCCATCTCTTTACCGTGTGTGCGGGGAGGGGAGGGAGCTCAGAGCGGGGGAGGGGATAGGCGGGAAAAGAAACAGAAGGAGAAAGGAGGAGAGAGAGGAGGAGGGAGGGAAGGGAGAGAAGGGGGAAAGGAGGGGTGCTTTAGGGCCCGCCTTCTCTCTCCTTCCTTCTCCCTCCTCCCGCCACCTTCTGGCTCCCCCTCTCCTTCCCCCTCCCCCCCCCCCCCCCCGCCACTTCCTCTTCGTGGTGCTCAATTGGTGCTCAGGGCCGTCAGTCCCCCGGCGCTGCACCCAATGCGGGGTGCGCCTGGGGGAGGAGTGAGGCTCTCTCGCCCCCTCTTTCCCCCCTCGCCCTGCGCTCGTGTGTGTGCCTGCGTAACGCAGAGTCACATGTTGTTTTGCTCTTTAGTTCAGTCACTCAGTGCGCGATGTGTTACTCACTGTTCAACTGGGACCGAGACAGGCAGGAGTCGCCGTTGGCTGTGGCAGTAGCACCAACAGCAGTAGCAGAGGCAGCAACCCCGAGCCACGCCGAGGGATTCTCAGCTCACCGAAGCAGCCGGGAGCGCAAAGAGGCAGCGGCAGCCGCGGTGGCAGTGGCGGCGGCGGCGGTGGTGGCTGCAGCCGCGGCAGCGGGGACAAGTGCAGCCGCTTAACCTGAAGTGGCGGACAGCCTAAACAGTGAAGGCGGCTGCAGTTCGGAGACGGGGCTCTACAGTGTGCTTTTTAGGGCAGCCAGAGCCACTGGAGAGAGAAGAGCTGCGGGAAGTTGGGGAAGGTGGGGGCGGGAGTGGACTGTGCTCTGTGCATCATTCGGCCCGACCACCGGAGATAACCGAGCATCGGAGGGAAGCCGGCTCGGCTCATCTTCCGATCGTTGCTTTTTTTTTTTTTTCCCTAAACCTTTGGGGAAAGATACGCTTTCACTTGAGAGAGCGAAGGGAAGCCATCCCCAACCTCCCATCCCCAAATCACTCCCCCTCCCCAAATCACCCCTCCCTTTGCGTTCCCCTCCCCCTCCCCCTGTTGCCTTCGCGACTCGATTGGGGAGGTCAAGACTGCACCCTCCCGGGAGGATGGCCAGCCCGCCACTGAACGGGCTCCTGACCCCGGCGAATTCCTCCAACGGAGGAGGAGGTGGCTGCAGTGGCGGTGGCGGCACCAACCTCAACAACAACAACAACAACAACAACCACAGCGTGCGGAAGTGCGGCTACCTGAGGAAGCAAAAACACGGGCACAAACGCTTTTTCGTGCTCCGGGGCCCCGGGGGCGGCGGCGAAGAGCAGGGCGGCGGGGGATCTGGGGGGCAGCCACCCCTGCCCGCGAGGCTGGAGTACTACGAGAATGAGAAAAAGTGGAAAAACAAGTCGGGGGCCCCGAAAAGGGTGATCGCCTTAGACTCCTGCCTCAACATCAACAAGCGGGCGGACGCCAAGCACAAGTATCTGATCGCCCTTTACACCAAGGACGAGTACTTCGCTGTGGCAGCCGAAAACGAGCAGGAGCAGGAGGGCTGGTACCGGGCGCTCACCGACCTTCTCAATGAGGGCAAAGCCGCCTACGATTCGAGTTCGCTTTACCCTCACTGTCTCTCGTCCGGTGCCTCGTCGGCCAGCGCCTCGTCATGCAGCGCCTCCCTGCCCGGCTCGGGCGGCAGCGGCTCCTTTGGGGCAGGGGCCGAGGATCTCCACTACGGGCTGATCACTCCGGCCACCGCTGCGTACCGTGAGGTCTGGCAGGTGAACCTGAAACCCAAAGGGCTGGGACAGAGCAAGAACCTGACCGGGGTGTACCGGCTCTGCCTCTCCGCGCGCACCATCGGTTTTGTAAAGCTCAACTGTGAGGTGCCGTCGGTCACTCTGCAGCTGATGAACATCCGACGCTGCGGCCACTCGGACAGCTTCTTCTTCATCGAGGTAGGGCGCTCGGCGTCCACTGGCCCTGGCGAGCTCTGGATGCAGGCGGATGACTCTGTGGTGGCCCAGAATATCCATGAAACCATCCTGGAGGCCATGAAAGCTCTGAAGGAGCTGTTCGAATTCCGTCCCCGCAGCAAAAGCCAGTCTTCGGGCTCCTCTTCCACCCACCCCATCAGCGTCCCGGGCACCCGGCGTCACCACCACCATCATTTGGTCAACCTGCCCCCCAGTCAGACTGGGCTCCTTCGCCGATCCCGGACCGACAGCCTGGCCGCCACGCCTCCCGCCGCGGGTGCCCCCATTGCGACCCAGGCCCCAGGAGCTGGGAAATGCAGCTCTTGTCGGGTACGCACGGCCAGCGAGGGGGACGGCAGCAACGGGGGAGGAGGAGGGGTGGGCTGCAGGCCAGTTTCAGTGGCCGGCAGCCCCATGAGTCCTGGCCCGGTGAGGACTCCCCTAAGCAGGTCCCATACTCTGAGCAGCAGCTGCAGCGCCTCCATGCGACCTAATAAGATGATGTTAGCCCCTGCAGGGGGCCCCCTGCAACACAGCCGATCCATGTCTATGCCGGTGTCCCATTCGCCTCCGTCTGCCACTAGCCCTGGCAGCCTGTCCTCCAGCAGCGGGCATGGCTCAGCTTCTTACTCCTTGCCTCAAGGACAGCATCCACATCCACATCACCTTCACCACCACCAGGGCCAGCGGCCCTCTAGTGGCAGTGCTTCTGCTTCTGGCTCCCCCAGTGACCCAGGCTTCATGTCCTTGGACGAATATGGCTCTAGCCCTGGGGACCTGCGGGCCTTTTGCAGCAACCGAAGCAACACTCCTGAGTCCATAGCCGAGACCCCACCAGCGAGAGATGGCAGTGGGACTGAACTGTATGGATACATGACCATGGAGAGACCCCTGAGCCTATGTGGTCGAACCTACCGAAGGGTGCCCGGGGAGGGGGCCCAAGATTTGGACAAAGGTCACAGAAAGAGAACTTACTCTCTGACCACACCTGCTCGCCAACGTGCAGTGCCCCAAGTGTCCTCTGCTTCCCTTGATGAATATACTCTGATGCGGGCCAGCTTTGCAGGCAGCTCAAGCCGCCTTTACCCAGCCTCATCTCCCAAAGTGACCTACAACCCATACCCAGAGGACTATGGGGACATTGAGATTGGCTCCCATCGGAGCTCCAGCAGCAACCTTGGAGCAGATGATGGGTACATGCCCATGACTCCTGGAGTGGCGCCACTGGCAGGGGGCAGCATTGGAAGCTGCAAAAGTGATGACTACATGCCCATGAGTCCCACCAGTGTCTCTGCCCCTAAACAAATACTACAACCACGAATGGCAGCAGCCTCCATTGCTGCAGGTACAGCATCACAGGCAGCCTCATCAGCAACAAGTGGTAGAGGCTCTCCACTGAATGGCAGCAGCTACAAGACGAGTTCTCCTGCTGAAAGCTCTCCTGAGGACAGTGGGTACATGCGGATGTGGTGTGGTTCCAAACTCTCAGTGGAAAGCTCAGAGGGCAAGCTACTTCCCAATGGGGATTACCTTAACATGTCCCCTAGTGATGCTGGAGCTTCTCTCACCCCACCTGACTTCTTCTATGACTCAGTCCCATTGCCTGGTGGTGGAGAACCACCCAAGGGAGTCCCAGGCTGCTGTTACAGCTCACTTCCTCGGTCCTACAAAACTCCCTGTCCTCGAAATGGGGATAGCGACCAGTATGTATTCATGAATTCTCCAGTGGGGAGGAGGATTGTGGAAGAGGAGCAAGAGCAGCCAAGACTGCAGCCACTGCCCACCACAACTACTCCCTGCACCCAGACCCCCAGGCCCTTTGTATCTAATGGGGGCAGCCACTCCCAACCTCACCACCTAGTGCCTTCAACAGTTAGGCAGAGTGGCAACAGCAGTGGCAACAACAATCGGCCAGAGGGTTTCCTCATTCAGCGTTGTAGAGCAGTCCGGCCAACTCGTCTGTCCCTGGAGGGGCTCAGGACCCTCCCTAGCATGCATGAATACCCTCTGCCACCTGAGCCTAAAAGCCCAGGTGAGTACATCA
Organism: Pseudochirops corinnae; assembly: GCA_028646515.1. NCBI lineage: Eukaryota > Metazoa > Chordata > Mammalia > Diprotodontia > Pseudocheiridae > Pseudochirops > Pseudochirops corinnae. The sequence goes on from CM053591.1 coordinate 78,822,619, forward strand.
ACATTGACTTTAGTGAGTCTGGAGCCCACCTTTCACCACCTCCACCTCCCCTGCTGACTTCAGCAGCCTCATCATCATCACTACTCTCAGCTAACAGCCCCGCCTCTTCAATGGGTTCAGGTACCCCTGGCACCAGTGGTGACAGTCGGAGGCGCTCTCCCCTCTCTGACTATATGAACCTTGGTTTTGGCTCACCCAAGTCACCGAAATCTGGCACTGAAGGTGATGGCTCTATGGGCTCCTTGGATGCCTTGATGTCCCCTGAGGCCTCCTCACCCTGCCCACCACTGCCAACACCACCTGCCTCCTCCTCTACTTCCTCCTCACAGCAGCAGCAACTACCACCTCCACCACCACCAGGAGAGCTATACCGCCTGCCTCCAGCTTCTTCTACCTGCCACCCAGCCCCTATTTCTGCCTCCTCCCCGTCTTGTCCCCCTGAGACAGGGGATAGTGGTGACTACACCGAGATGGCCTTCGGCATAGCTGCCACTCCACCACAGCCCATTGCAGCACCTCCGAAGCCAGAAAGTGCCCGGGTGACCAGCCCTACATCTGGTGTGAAGCGGCTGAGTTTGATGGAGCAGGTGTCTGGTGTAGAGGCCTTCCTGCTGGCCAGCCCACCCCCAGACCCACACCGGGGTGCCAAGGTCATCCGTGCTGACCCACAGGGTGGCCGCCGCCGCCACAGTTCAGAAACCTTTTCCTCGACCACTACTGTGACCCCTGTGTCCCCATCCTTCGCACACAATCCTAAGCGCCACAACTCGGCCTCTGTGGAAAACGTCTCTCTCAGGAAAAGTGGCGAAGGGCCCAGTGGCAGTGGTGGTGAGAGTCTTGGAGGAGGTGAAGAAGAGCTATCTACATCTCCTCACCTTCGGCAGCCATCTCTTCCTGTGCCACCTCAGCCCCAGCAGCCGAGGTGGACACAAAACCAACCTGGAGCATTAGTTGGTTGCCCTGGAAGCAGTAGCTCTCCTATGTGTCGGGAGACATCAGCAGGCTTCCAGAATGGTCTCAATTACATTGCCATTGATGTTAGAGATGAAGCTGGCCTATTGTTACAGCAGCAGCAGCAGTCTGGAGACAAGAGTACCTGGGCCCGGACCCATGGCCTTAGTGGGCTCATCAATGGTGGAAATGGCAGCAACACCGGTGGTTGTGTGGGACCAGTCTCTGGACCCATGCCCACAGCTAACACCTATGCTAGCATTGACTTTATGTCCCATCACCTGAAGGAGGCTACAGCTGTGAAAGGTGAGCCCATATTTGCTTTGTAATTGGGTGCAAAGTAGGGGTAGTATCATAAGGCAAATGAAAGGAACCTGTGCTACCTGAACTCCACTCTTTCTCATCTTTAATAACTTGACCTAAATGGCAAAAGCCTTGAATTAAGCTTGATTTGTTTTACTTTGGGCTCCTATATGGGCGGTTCTGCCAAAGTAAAGCCCTCTCAAGAACTAATAAAACAGTGAATGTGAAGGAGGCTTAAACACAGGCATACTTTCATTTTTCCATCCAGGTCCTCCCTCTTCCTCCCCTCTCTGTCTCTGTCTCTCTCCTTCTCCCGCTCTCCCCCTCTCTTTCTCCCCCTCTCCCCCTATCCCCCTCTCCCTCTTTCCCCTCCCTCTCTCTCTTTCTCTCTCTCTCTCTCCCCCCTCTCTCTCCCTCCCTCCCTCTCTTTCTTCCTCTTTCCCTACCCCCAAACACACACAGATTGAAAGACCCAATCTGTTCAGACTATGAACCTTTCTTTGAATCAAACCAAAGAAAGGCAGCTTTAAACAGCATTGTTTATCTTATTAGTTACTAGAACATTATTGGGAAGGTCTAAATAAGTCTTGTTTAAACTTCCTTCAGTCCGTCCTCACCTTCCCCTTGGATTGTAGTACTCTAGACTGGATACCTATTAATTTCTTTTAAATGTTACTTGAAAGGGTTTTTTGTTTGTTTGTTTTGTTTTGTTTTTGACAATGAAGTACTGAGAAAATTCCTTTAGAAAGTTACTTACCATTCCCCTGGGTGACAGGACGAATAATTAATTAGCCTATCAGATAATTATTAATTTAATTAAACTTTTATACAGAAACTAAATGATACTTTCCACTAGTCAAATTATTTTTATCTGTTATAGAGAAACTTTAGTGAATCTGCAAGAAGCCCAGAATGTGAAACAAAAACATGAGTTTTGTCGGTAATAGTTGTATAAGTGTTTTTCATTGTTCTGGCAGTTTTCTTCAAAGGCCTGTGAATAGTGATGTGTAACTGCAGCTGGTAGTTCATTCTAAATATGAAGGCATGGTAACTGGCTTGTATGTTGGAGTAGAGCTGAAATATACAAAGCTGGAAGACAAAAAGAAAGATTCAAATGTTGCCTATTTGAGGGGGTTTCTTCTTTAATCCCATAGCTGTTCCTTTGCTGAGGTGCTGGTGTTTTAGAGGCAGCTTTTAGGGTTTAGTAGGCCCGCAGGGAAACTTGAAGAGGACCAGTTGAATATTATAAATGATGTGGTCTTTTTGTTTTGTTTTGCTTTTTGAGTAAACAACTAACAAGCATTAAAATTGGATGATTAGACTGGCGTGGAGGTACATTTCTCTTTTTTTTCTCTCCGTAATGAACACACATCTAACTCTCGTAGGCATTTTATAAAACAGCAGTAGCATTTTGGGAGATTAAGCTGTAACCATAAAATACCTTCTTCTTCCCCCATGTTAGCCTTCCAGAGAAAAAGCTATTTCCTCTTTTGGAAGTAAGACAAAAAGGTGAGTGACACAATAACTGAAAAAGAATAATGACTTTTAGAAACTAATGAAACTTAAATAAAGTTGATGTGTTAGACTTTTTTCCTATAATATCCATTCACTGAAGGTCATTTTGTTGTACATTGTATCAAACAAATATTCTAGGTAGTTCTGCAAATTTTCCAAGGGTGTGAAAGGGTTAGCTGAAAATTTGCATAGATTATATCAATAGATCAACAGAAATAAAGTCTGTGTATGTCTTAGTAGATACATTTGACACAGCAAACTTCAAAAGTAGCAATTTTTGCCCAGACGTGATTCTACTAAAAACAAAACAAAACAAAACACAAACACACAAGCTGAGGAACTGATAGCTTTTACTGTTTCCGGCCTGTCCCTGAAGGGGAGGAGCAGGGTAATAAAAACCTGGACTGGATTCAGGTGAGGCCTTGACTGTTGGTTACTGCCTTCTATTTACAGCAGGTATTAGGGTTGGAGTCTGTTCATTGAGTGAGCTCTCTTAAGGTACAGAGATTGAGAGCTGTCTGATGAAGCAAATTTTATTCTGAAACATGATTCATGTATGATACAGTGCTCTCTTAGGGTTAATAAAAATGGTAAAACAGCCCGATACTGTGTTTGGGGACCAAGTTTAGCCTGTTAGGGACAAAGTTTTCCCACCAGAATCTCTTCTTCCTCTCTCTCTGTTTCTCTCTCTCTCTCTGTCTCTCCCTCCCTCTCCCTCTCTCCCTCCTTCATCCTCTCTCTCTCTCTCTCTCTCTCTCTGCATGAAGGATTTATTGTTTTCAAGTTGAAATGCTATGTATTTTGTATCCTTCATAACTCAACAGAGATGGATAGTTATTTTGGCTGACTCTTTTCTGAGGTATGTGTGTATCTATTGCATATACCCTGTTTGGAAGTAGGTTAGCCAATTTCAAGGTCAATAAAAAAAAGAGGTTTTATATTAAATGAATCTATAGTGAACTAACTTATAACAGGGAATAGTAGATTAAGGAAGTACGAATGTATCATCTTTCATTATTAATGTAATCCATAAGTCGTACTCTATTGAGCCAGACCATCAGCATTCACAAATTCATAGAATAATCCTCTGCGTTGATTAGAATTACATATGAAAAGTGTTTCTGGTATTTTTGCGTAAAAAGGCCTTAACAGCAAAAATGCCTTCTAAGAGTATGATTTATAAAAATGTAGTTGTAGGATTAGGAAAAAAAAAATAATTGCTCTTTTACAGTGAGCTAAGAGGAAGGAGTACCCTCAGTCATATCTGATTTTAGCCATAATTCTTGGAAGTGTTTAATATTTGTGTAGAACAACTGTGCTGGCTATGGCAAAACGGTATTGATTGAAGAAAAATACCTTGGTGCTAGTTGCATCCTGTTTACTGTTTGCATAAGTGGTAGCAAAAGGGGTGTGTATGTGTGTATCATTGTTTGCTTGTGTTTGCAGTGGACTTTTACTGGATCACAAAAGTTCATTAAAAAAAAAAGCAGTTTTTAAAAAGTGGTATAAATGAAAATAAAATAACTATGAACATTATGTAAATGTTTTAAACAAGAAATGAAATAAAGTTCACCCACCGTTTGTGTATGTGTTCAGTAACACTTGTTTTCATTCTGTTATCCATCTGAATTTTTATTGGATCAGAAATTTGTTACTGCTTTTAAAAAAAACTGCTGATTTGTGTAAATTTGATGACCAAGTATATATAGCAAAATATGTACAGTGGCTTATACTGGCTATTAAGAAAATTTAGTGTTTTAGATTTTTTTTCTATTCTTGGAGGAATTTTCCTACTAAGATTTATTTATTTGGATATTCTAAAACAAATTTGATGAGAAATAACTGCTTGAAGTAATATCCGATGTTCCTTTGTCATGTGGATTTGTCTAAAATTTATTTGATGAACAGTATATCACATGATAATTTTAAAACCAATGGTTGAGTAACTTTGGTATGAAAAAAATGCTTGCAGGGGAATAATAAAGGCACTACTCTATTTACATTTAAGAGGAAGTTGTACTTACTGAAATATCAAAGCACTTGAACACTTTCAGAAGTATAATGAGCTTATTTGACAAACCAAATAACCTTTCATTTTTCTTTCCCCTTGGTTTAGTTGGCTAGCTCTTGTCATAACAAGATAATACTGGTATAGAGTTCCTATCCCATTCCCAGGAGCAGACAAGTAAGGTGCTAATGAAAACACATGCACCCTTTCTTGAATGAAAGTCACATGACTGGTTCTGTTTCCTTTATTGAAAGGGAAGCCTTTACAAAAATAGTACTTCATAGTAGGCACATAATCTGTTCCATAGAACACTAAACTAGGTATCAGGAAGCCAGGTTTCTAGTTCCTGCTCTGTTACTGAATCACTGTGTGACCTTAGGGAAGCTACTTAATCTCTCTTTTTTCTCAGTTTCTCCATCTGCAGAATTGGGATAATAACTTCCCTCCCTGTAACTATCTCACAGGCACAGTTGTGAGAGTAAAGAAGTTAGATAAAAGATATGAAGGCACTTTCAAAGAACGGTGGGATATCAATCCAAGAATTCTGTTGCTACATTTGCTTATTTAAATACACACACACACGCACACACACATACATATACACATACCTCTATCAAGAATTCACAAATATACCAAGAACTGTTTTTTTTAATGAGTACACAATTTCACAGATCTGAAAACTATCTTTAAACCTGTGAAATTGTTTGCTCGTTTTAAAAAAATGCACCAGTTTTTGCATAATTATATACATATATATGTGTATGTGTATATACATATATCTACATATGTGTATAGATAGATTGCTAATCTTTTGAGTTTTGTGTTTAGTTTTTCAAGTGGAGGAGATAGTTCATATCTGACAAAGCCATTTATTAAGAAATAGGTGTTCTGTTTTAAGGCACCAAACCTGATATTAGTGTTTGGGTTTTTTTTTTTCATTGTTTTTATTTAACTTTGAACATTTATTTAAAGATACCATTAATATTAATGCATTAGTGTTCTAAATTACACTTCAAAATAGATCATTAAGAAAACTATTTTCCTACTCTGGGAGCTACCTAAAGACTTAATTTTTATTTCAATTACCCTTTATAATTACCTCATATTTAAAGAGGGGCTTTCCAGATGAGAATGTATGTTAAATCCTCCATTTTTTTAGTGGTGACAGTTTGTGTTTAGGAAAAATATGCATTTGTTTTACTAGTGGCCGTCCAAGCTGTTGTTATGAGATATATTAGAACAACAATAACCAATTCCTCAGACTTTCCATTGCCTCCATCATTCTTTGTTCACTTTGGTATTTCATTCTTTTGGGCTGATTAAATGAGACTGGTGCCTCTGTGCACCGTGTTTTGACTTGTAATGCTGTGCTCTTTGGTTTTACAACAGTGTAGGAATATATCTACATTTTTACCATCATCTTCTATCCAAATTCTGTTTTAATTGAAAATTGAGTCTTTAAAAATATTTTATTAACATTAATCCAGACTTTTGTTGTTGTTTTTAAGAAAAACCTAAAACAAGGTCACAGTTTTCCAGCCATACCAAAGCATAATGGTTTTTCTGTTAAAATACCCACTAATGCATTTTCCACAGAAACATAGTTCCAAGAATTAGTTAACTTTTGGTATCAGATTTGGCACCTAAGGGGAGTTTTTGCCTTTTTTTGTAGCACAGAATCAAGTGTTCCAGTTTCACCTTAAACTTAAGGGAAAATGTAACTTTAGGCTTTTATCTGCATTACCAAGTAGACTTTGAAGAAAAAAAAAATCATTCAGGGTAAAATAAGCTTTTGTGGGCCCACCCTCCTAGGCAGATTCTCCATTTAGGTCCTAGTAAGTTCACAAACCAAGTTCTCTGCAGAATTTCTGTAGTATAGACAAGACTAAAAATAATGTGTGCTTCTAATTGAAATTAATATAAAGTATTTGAAGTGAAAAATGCCATGAATTTTGTAAACTGACATCCTCAGAAGCAAAATTTAAATTGAAATATAGAAGAAACATACCATTTTGCAGGGGAAAAACCCTAAGTGTTTTCCATTTTGAGCTTTAATTTCCACGTCATTAAAAAAATAAAACTAATGCCATCTAAAATACAAAACAGGGGAGGGGTGCTGAACATCAATGTTCTTTTTTTTTCTTTGTGTTTTAAGTTATATTTAGTTTGAATGTCCATTTGAAGACTATCATAGTAACTCTGAACCACTTAAGATAAATTATTGTAGACAAAGTTGAAGGGTAGATTTGTTCTAAAGGGAACCAACAGAGTCATTGCTCAAGGCAGAGGAAATGGTTAGGTTGATGGTTGCTTCTGATTACTCGATTTCTTTCAAGATAGCTACAGAGAGTAACATGGACTTGGCTCTAAGTAAAATACATATAGGAATGTATGTTTAAACAGAGAAAAGATTTGAAATGAGCGTATTTTATGTGCTAGGCTTTCCCTCCCACCATCCATAAGAGAAAATAAAGTTAGATAGAGCTTGCCATACTTATTAACTTAGAGAATTGAATTACATTAGAATGCTGCAGGAAAATTAGGCTGAAACTAGGATGTTGTATACTTACCCACCTCATGTTGAATTTGGTTATTCTGATTTCTTTTGCGTTAATTTGGGGGGAATGTTACTTTGTATAATTCAGATGCTTACTTTGGGGATTAGAATGAGTGATAATTTTGGACTGGCAAACAAATCCTTAAGTTTTGATTTATTAAGTTTTTGAATGCTTTTGTGTACATTTTGGATAATCATAAACTTTTAAAAGCTACATTTATTTTGCCATTTTGTCAGTTTTTGATACATTAGACAAGATGTAATTCTTCAAAATTCATTTTTCAGGCAAATAATTACTTTTACTGTCATTTGCAAATATAGCATCTTGCAAAATGGCCAAATCAATATGGAATAATTTAGAAAGGGATAGGAAATTGAACTGTAATTTCACTTGCATAGGGATCTTGCAGGTGAGGAAACTTACATTGCAATTTGGCATTGACTCTTGATTGTCAAATATAGGGATTGCCTAGAATACAGAAAGGTCAAATGACTTGCCGAGAGTCACACAGCAGTTGTGAATCAGAAGCTGGGCTTGAACCCAGGTCTTTCTGACTTTAAGATCAGCTCTGTTGACTCCATTGACTGCCCCTGAAACCACTGATTCATTTAATAATTTTAAATTATCCAAACTCTTTATAAATTTTCTAGAAACTATTTTAGATTGATATTTACATATACCTAACCTATTTGAACACACTTGGCTATATAAGTTTAAAAAGCAATCCCACAGGAAGTAAAGTAGTTTCTACTCTAATACAAATTCAAAGTGATAACTTGATCAAGGACATAAGTAAAAATACTCAAATTGGCTAAGATTATTTTTTAAACTTGAGATTTTATTTTATGGCAAATGTACCTGTCATGATAATCTATTTCATTATCCTATTAATAGTTATTCCAAAACGTGTGCAATAATCAATTATATTCCAGAGTTTTATTGCAAAATCTTCTCTCTTATAGTGCATCAAATAAGCTGTTCATATCTATCTACAAATATGCCCCCAAATGACAAAAGTTTAAAAAATAATCCAACAGACTCTTGGAGAATTTAATCTTTTGTTTCCAAAGGAATGCTATTGAGTTTAGTTGTAATGAAAGAGTTACTGAGTTCTACTCACAGACTTCAGATTTTTTTTGTTTTTTGGGGGGAAGGAGGGGGCAAAAGAATCGTTATTGATGTTTCTAGATTTTTACATCAATTAACGGTTAAATATCAGTGCCTCAACAATCATCAAGTAGTTTGGAGTTTTCAAAGCCCATCCTACATACATTATCTTGTAGTAAAACACTCAACAGCCCTGAGTAGTAAACATGGTAGGTATTATTCTATTTTACAAAAGTGTAGACTCAAGTTCAGTGAGAATGACAGATTAGTAATGGAGATAGCATTGGAATCTCAGTCTTCAAACTTTTAGTCCACTTCTCTTTCTACAGTATCATGCTTCCCCATAAATACTATCCTTTATGGTCCTCTTAATCTTATTGTAATATCCACATCACAGTTTTTCTGAGGTAGGAAAGAGAGAGAGAGGGAGAGAGAGAGAGAGAGAGAGAGAGAGAGAGAGAGAGAGAGAGAGTGTGTGTGTGTGTGGTGTGTGTGTGTGTGTGTGTATGTATATAACATTGGCCATTTATGCTTGTGTGTGAAGACAAAGATTCAGGGGAGAAAGGTAAGAAAATTTCTGAAACCTTCGGAAGACTTTAAATATATTATTCAGTTTGAAGAACTTGCTTTGATGTTTCTAGGATTTCATCAAGGGATGAAATTTTAGATGTGGAAAGAAAGACATGTCATATATTGAGTACCATTTTACCCAGTAGAAAACTGAGACTCAGAGTTTATGTGACTTGCCCAAGCTAGTGGCAGGAAAATTTGTATACATTAAAGAGAATGTGTTGCACTCTGTTATAGTGATTAATAGTTTCTTGATTTCTTTTAGGACTTTGGAGCAAGAGAAGCATTTGTAGAAATTCCTTTAAGACCCCTCAGTCTACTAGAGTAAATTGCTTCTTGGGAGGGATAGAAGGTACCTTCTTTAAGTTACCAGAATCATTAATTAACCCAGAGGAGTCCAAGTAAAGGGACAAATTTTGCACAGAAAATATCTGGCTAATTTTGATAGTGCTCACGTAACACAAAACTGAAGTGGAGATTTGTCAGATGTTTAAGGAATTTACTCAATGTAGCCAGCCAATAATTAGGGACAATTCAGTTCCGAAAACCTATCTAGAATAAGACTAGGTAGACATAGCTTAGGTTGTAAATGCAATAGCTAACAAACTCTGTTCAGTGTTCAGTTGGATTTTTTTGTTTGGAGTTTTTCATGTTCTTCAAGGCTAATTTATTATGTAAAATGAAATATTTTATACTCCTCTTTATGCCTAACTCCTCTAACAGTTTCCTAAGACATAAGTCATTAACCCATTCAATGATGGGTTGTTTGAAAACTAACTGATTTAGATTTTGTCTGAGGATGGATAAATAACCTATCAGTTTTTAATACTATTTTATCTGTTTGTGAGTTGATAATTCTACCAAAACTTTCATTATTCTTAAGAAAATAAAGAGAAATTGTTAGCCAAGTGGAATATATTAATTTAGCATGAAAAACAATATCTAATGATAATAATAATGATAATAAAAATGTTCCTTTTAGAAACACATGCTTTTGCCAAAGCATAAATACCCAAATGAATGAATAAAAGTTCATGTTGTATCTATAGAGAAAAGTACCTAGAAGTCTCCTATATGGACTCTGGTTACTATAGATGATTCAGTGTTTTGTTTACATTAGCTGTCAGTCTCTTCAGTGTCCTAGAAGAGAATACTTCCTTCCTAGCAGATGGCAGCCCCAGGGCCATGCACCTGCCATTACAAGCAATACACACTAGTAATCTACCCCAGCATCACTGTTGACAACAGGCTAATGATTGGAGACTGTCTGCCTCACAGGGTAAACAAAATAGGGGGATTTTTTCCCCCTTCAGTAAAAGTGATTAAGGTAGTGATAAAACTTTTCCTTTCCTGGAAAAAAAAAGGAAATGTCTCCTTTTTTTAAATAAAAAGTTATTTACTTTTGAAGTTGAATAAAAGCAAATTAAAGGAAATAGAGATGTACTGTAAATATACATGCACCCAGGTCTCTTACCACATGACGCTTATTTTATTGATGTACATCTTGATATTTCTTAAGTGAGGGATAGGGTTTGTGGAGTTTTATACACTCCCCAATGCTGTGATATAGGGTTATTCTAAAAGAGGGACTGAAATCTATTTCATCATCACAAATTCCCTGCTCTGTTGTTGAAGAATCCTTCAGTAAACCTAGTTCTGAGTTACACTACCATCTGTTACTGCCATGCCAAGGGACCAGCTTATATTAATGTGGGACTCCCTGGCTTTTATTTCTTTCAAGTTTTCAAAAGGCACTGATAGATTATATTGGGGGTTAGGGGATACAGAGTGGTGGGAGAAGAGGTCTTTGAAATAGGCCAGGATGTTCTTGCTAAATTTAAAAACTACCCAAATATTACCCGGAGTTTTTGGAGTATTAAGCAGGATTAAGTGACGTGTGGATTACATGTTGTGTTGAGCAGCTTGTTTTTGTTTAAAGGAGTTAGAAATGGAGACACTATGGCTCTAGTCTATTGCCCCAATCACAATGTTGCTGATACCAGATTTAGCAGGAATTCCTTAGAAAAGCAAACCCTAATAGTCAATTTCCTATACTATGGGAGCCCTGGGCATTTTTGATGGCAGGATCAGCATTACTAATCAAGTATCATCTGGTGATGCTCATTGTAGTACTTATAGCTTATTTTTGTCTTTTTAAAATTCATCTAGATGTGACCTAAGGTAAATGCAGAAGTATATAGATTAGTACATTGGGAAGTTCTTCTAGTGGTAATCTTATAAATTGGATCAATCAAAAAATCTGTACTTAAATTAGTTCTTATGTTGGTCATCTAGAGAGATTTAAAGTAAATCCATTATTTAATTTAAAACTTATTTAGGTATTCAATGGAAAAGTAATTTTGCTAATATGGAAAACAGTTCCCCCCCCCCACCTTTTTCTGGGATTTAAGAGTTGGGAGTGAGTAGGGTTAGGGTTCACAAAAGTACATGTGTACAAGTCTTTATATTCCATGAAAGTCACTTTGCTATTTGAAGCCTAAAAAATCCAATGATGACTCTTTTTAAGTCAAAAGCTTCAGTTTTTTTCATAATTCCTGCAAATTTGTAAAAAGCACGCCAATTTTTTTTTTTTTTTGGATAAAGCCTGTGTGGTTTTCAAAGCTAAGGACACTTAAAAGTTCTAGTCATATCAAAGGATTATAATATTGATGTTTAAAAGCCCTATAATTCTTAGATTCACTTTCAGCCTTACTTGTGAAACACTTTGTATTAAGGAGTTAAGTATGTCAAAGTTCATTAGAATATTTTTAAATTAATTTATTTTTAACATTCTTTTTTAACATTTATTTTAAAATTTTGAGTTCAAAATTCTCTTCCTCCTCCACACTCCCACCCACTGAGAAGGCAAGCAATATGATAAGAGATTATTCATGTGAAGCCATGAATTACATATTTCCATATTAGCCATGTTGCAGGAAGAAAAAAAAAAACAATATAAAACAAGAAAGTAAAGAAAGGGGAAAAGTATGTTTCAACTGCATTCAAAGTTCATAAGTTTTCTCTCTGGTGGTAGATAGCACATTTTGTCTTGTATACTTTGGAATCATCCTAGATCATTGTCTTGATAAGAGTAGATAAATTTGTCACAGATGATTATCATTACAATATTGCTGTTATTGTGTACATTGTTTTTCTGGTTCTACTCACTTCACTTTGTATCAGTTCATGTGTGTCTTCCAAATATTTTCCAGAAACCATCCTGCTTGTCATTTCTTATGAAAAAAAAAATATTTCATCACAGTCAACAACTTGTTTAGTCATTCTCCAGTAGAAAGGCATCCCCTCAATTTCCAATTTTTTGCTTCTGCTATAAATATTTTTGAATATGTAGGTTCTTTTCCCTTTTCTTTGATCTCTTTGGGATAAAGACCTAATAGTGGCATTGCAGAGTAAAGGGCATGCAGTTTTATAACGCTTTGGATGTAGTTCCAAATTGTTCTCCTAAATAATTGGACCAGTTAACAACTCTACCAAAAGTGCATTAAGGTACCTTTTTTCCACATCTCTTCCAGCATTTATCTTTTTCTTTTTTATGTCATGTTAGCCAATCTGATAGATATAAGGTAGTACTTCAAATTTGTTTTAGTTTGTATTTCTCTAATTGATAGTGATTTAGAGCATTTTTTTCATGAGACTATTGATCACTTGGGTTTCTTCTTTGGAAAACTGCCTCTTTGTGTCTTTTGACCGTTTGTTAATTAGGGAATGGCTCTTATTTTTAAGAATTTGGCTCAGTCTCTCATATATTTGAGAAATGAAGCATTTATCAGAGAAACTTCCTGCAAAATTGTTCTCAGTCTCCTTCCCTCCTTCTAATTGTAGCTACATTGGTTTTGTTTGTTCAACAGCCCTTTAATTTTATGTAATCAAAATTATCTGTCTTACTTCCCATGATCTTTTCTGTCTTTTGTTTGGTCATCATCTCTTCCATTATCCACAAATTGGATGGGTACATTTTCCCATGCTCCATTAATTTATTCATGTTATTCTTTATCGAACATTATTTCTTAAGGATAACACAGTGCAGTGGAAAGAACCCAGAGTAAAAGCTGAGATTTAGGCTTGATTTCTGGCATTAACATTTACTAAACATTGTAGCCGTGGTCCACCATTTAGCTTCTCTGAATCTCAGTTTCCTAATCAG
>CM053591.1:78835895-78876398 GCA_028646515.1 Pseudochirops corinnae
TCAAATATACAACTTCCCTAGACCAAAATATGTTAATTCTTGCCATGTTCCTTACTTTATCCAACTCATGAAACACCTATAAAAGTTTGAGGCCCCAGACAGTGGAGATTTCACCCTGATGATTCCATTTATATTCAGTTTAAGGACTGCTATGTTTACAGATAGTGGAAACCATAGACTTTCAGTAAGGGTGGGACCCTGTTCATATTAACCTGTTATTTAGTCAACAGATATTATTCACTTTGATATTTCATATACCTGTTTATTTTTCAATGTTGATAAGGAAATCCTGCAAAATAGTATAAATGTGCATGCATGGAAGATTCTGATCCTTCAGTAATAATAATTACTATTCTTAAGTATTAGATGGGAAAAATAACTTTTTACCAAATAAATAACAATGTAAAATCAATTATGTTGTTTAGTTATTTTTCAGTCATGTCTACGTCTTTGTGACCCCATTTGGGGTTTTGTTAGCAAAGATACTGGAGTGGTTTGTCCTTTCTTTCTCCAGCTCATTTTACAAATGAGCAAACTGAGGCAAGCAGGGTTAAGTGACTTGTCCAGGGTCATACAGCTAGTAAGTATCTGAGATTAGATTTGAACTCAGGAAGATGGGTCCAAGCCCTGTACTCTACTCACTGTACCACCTAACTGCCCCAAACTAGCTATAAAGGATGACTGTAGGACATAGAATACTTGTTTTTTCTCTTATCGGTTTTTCAGAATCCATTATCCTGTTGTGGGAAACATTAACAAAATCACAACTCTGAATTAATACTCAGATTCCAATTAGTAATCACTCTTCTATGATATATAAAAGATTGATTTTTCTATTACCTGATGATGCCAAGGTATTAATTTGTTCTATTCTTTTATCAGACTTATACATGTTTATCTATATATCTGTATATATACACATATATGTGTATATAGACATACACACACATACACACACAAAATCCTTCTTCTCATTCTGAGTTCCATATGGCAGTACTGTGTAGTCACATATTTTCCTAGACAAATAAAGCAAGAAGGAATCTCAGAGATCAAATTAAACCTCCTCTTTTTAACGTAGAGAAATTGAGGTCAAAAGAAGATACATGATTTTACTAAGTTAGTCAGTGGCTCCACCTCACTCTGCTCTCTTGGCTTCTTACCCCTTGCTATTTTCACTTTAATACTGTGAGGTCTTCTCTGAGCCTCATACCTCTTGTTTCTTATCCTTGCCTATCCCAAGGAATTTTTACCCATACATTGTTTCATTTTTACTTTTTATTTTAAAAATATTAATTAATTTTTAGTTTTCAGCATTCACTTCCATAAGATTTTAGGTTCCAAATGTTCTCCTTCCCCCTACCCCAAGATGGAATGCCATCTGATATAGGCTTTACATATACATTCACATTAAACATATTTTCACATTAGTCATGTTGTAAAGAAGAATTGGGACCAATGGGAAGAACCATGAGAAAGTAGGAAAAAAACCAGCAAATAATATGCTTTGATCTGTATTCAGGTTCCACAGTTCTTTTTCGGGATGTGGATAGCATTTTCCATCATGACTTTTTTGGAGTTGTCTTAGATCCTTGCCTCGCTACAGGGTTTCATTTTTTATCAATCATGAGAACTTTTGTTTTCTTTCATGAGAATGTGATTTTCTTTTCTTTTCCATATAACCGTTTCAAGGTATACCCATGTGGTCTCAGGTTTAAACTCGGTACTTTAAAATGCTTATATAACCCTAAAATAACACTTCAGGGAGTTAGACGATTTTTGTTCTTGTTCAGTCATTTCAGTCCTGTCCCACTCCTTCTGCCTCCGGGGCTGGTGCTCTATCCACTGCACCACCTAGTTTCCCTAGATGATGGGTTGGTGTTTTTATGTAGGCAGTTGAAAAACATCAGTGATGGTGTGGGGCCTTTTTTTTTTAAAGCATTTGTCCCGTCCTTTTTACAGACATCTGTGAAATATCCAGGAAAGCCTCCTTTGCTTCATGTGCAAAGGAGGCTATGCTCCCACCATCAATCCCTCCTGCTTATAGTGCTTCCTGTCTTGAAAAATTGCTGCCATTCAGCTCAGTTCCTTCAACTATTGTGACGGTAGTTGGAGAAGGGAAATCCGAATTGACCGGGCAGCCCTGAATCATGAACCCATAGGGGAATCAGCTACAGGTGAGTTTCCTGTCGTTCTTGCCTTTTTTTTTTTTTCTTTTATAACCATTTGTCATTATTCTTTACAAAAGTAACGACAGGAACTTCACTTATAGGCTGCCTGGGTAGGGGAAATGGGAGATGGCAGGATGTAGGGAAGGCAGAAATACATATATAGAACCTCATACAGCATCAAATTTTGGAGTTGGAAAGGGCCATAAGATCATTTACCAGATGAGGAAGCTGAATCATGGGTTCTGGCCTTGACTGCACACCTAGTCTGTGGCAGAGGCAGAATAAGATTGTTCATCTCTTGATTTAGAACTGTACCTGGGCATCAGGAATATGAACAGTACCCTAACACACTGCCTCCCAACATCAACCATTCAGAACTCATCTTTCATCCAGGAAGTAAAGAAGTCCTCTGAGCCAAGATGAAATATAGTTGTCATAAAGCCCATGTACTTAGGGTGCTCATTTAATAAGCTTGGTAATTTACAGATGAAAAACATTGAAGAGCGTTACTAGGATTTAACACTGCTTGGGAACAGTAAAAACTTGGGAAGGATACAGTTTCAAAAAGCAGGAAAAACTGTAAAAGCATAGCATTATGGGGATGTTTAGTGTAAGAGCCAAGAGCCCCACATAATTCAAAAGCCTTTGAGGGCACTGCTGTATTAGAACATAGTGCAGTAATCAATTTTTATAGTGATAGCTGCCCTTGAAATACATAGATTATGGTAAGTGTAAGACAAGGAAATGTGGAACACATTTTAAAAAAAAAATTCCCTTCCAACATGTTTTCTTTAAGAAGTGTTGGCACTTTTTTAAACATTCATTTTTATCATCAGCCACAGGCAAGCAATATGATAAGTGTTGGCACTTTTAAAGGAATAGGCCTTAGGTGTCTAGAGTTCAGATACATGGAATACTTTATTCCATGAGAATGCCAATTAAAGGAAATATTACTTTAAACACATTCATTTTTACAGTTAAGTTCTAAGAGGACAATAAAGTGAGGTGTGTGGGTACATGTACATTTTCTAAACCCATCTATAAACCTGTTCTTGCATTAATTTAGTGTGGTATGCCTCTATGTGAAAAAGTAAACTGAGTCTTCCACAATTGCTCAATTACATTAATGTTCAGAGAGAGAACAGGGAGGAATTTAGAAACAGCATGATAAATTTTATTTTAAAACTTTATTTTTAGACTTCCTTTGTATTGTGTATGTGTAGCTAATTACTTATCTTAAAACTAAATTTGAAATTGAAGTATGATTTTCATGGAGCCTCTTTTATTAAAACCATGTATCTGCCAATTTTATTTTTAAATTTAAATAAAAGCAGGTAATTTAACTCATATAATGTTAAAATGGCCTTAGCTCCTGAATATCAGTGTTCTCTAGATTTTTTGAAAGGCATTTAAAAGACATTCAAATACTTCATTTGAAAGAAGCTTATAGCTGAGGCATTTTCCAAAGTTCAGAAAGCAAGATCTAGTTATTAAATTGTGTAAGAGAGAAACACTGAGCCGTCTATGAGTTTTTCATTCCTAAAACTCCCGTTTGATGGGAGAGTATATTTAAACTTTACTAAAATAAGTTGACCACTGTCAGTTACTATGTCAAAGGTAGGGTATTCACAGAAAAGTATGGTAGTTTTAGAGCAATCTGTAAACTCCTTTGAGACTTTTATATTGGATGGTCATAGCTTTTCTCGTCCCTTCATTCTGTTTGTGGTGGCCCATGTGATATTTCTGCACACAGTGAAGTGAATGTCAGCTCTTGCATTTTTTAAATAAAATATTTTATATACAGTTTAAACAATATCTTGAGAGGCAGCATGAAGCAGTATATAGAAAATTGTCCTTGGAAATTAGGAAGAACTGAGTTCAGTTTCTGCCCCTGAAACATACTAGCAAGTATCATGACCCCGGGCAAGTCCTTTAACTTCTCAATGCTCTTGGAAACTCTTTAAAATGGTAAGTTTCAGAGAAGCTGCTCTGGAGTTTCCTCACTGGGCACTCTCTTTGCCAGTGAAATCACTGTCCTTTAAAAAAATCTTCATTGTCTTTCAGTAGAATGAAGAGCAGGTAAAGAAACTGGTGGATCCTTTAAAGCAGCAACATCCATAACTCTTCTATTATTGGCAATTAGCCATTGAATTATGAATTTTGTTTAATTATGTTTCCTTTCTGTTGTATGTGCACTGTGGTGCTGTCTCCTGGGTTCAGTGTCTGGGATTGCTTGGAATGTAACACTTCCTTAATTCTTTCAAATGACTAATTACTTATAATATATTCATTGATAAACTGCCTTATATTGTATTACCCTTTAGAGTACATTTCCCATTGTATTTGCTTTCCTTTAAGATTTTTTTAAACTTAAAATCATGAATTAAAGGTTTTAATCGTCACTTCATTAATTTGGGAACCAAAATAGTAATGATATCAAGGGACAGATAGTAAGGAATTGGCCTTTGATTTGGTATAAGGAACTCCCTGAATGAGAGAACCTCCCTCTACCAGTGCAAGTCAAAATTTCCCTGTAATTTACGGTCTTAAAGAGTTATCTGGAACACCGAGAGGTAATGTGACCCACCCAGGGTAACACAACCAGTACATGTCATAGGCCAGACTTGAATCTAGATCTTTCAGCTTCTAAAGCTGACTTTTTATCCACTGTCATACTGATTTCAGCATTTGTAAAGTACCTTAAAATTTTAAGTTGTTTTGGCACTCTTTTTCTCATGTGATTTTCCTAGCAGTCTTATGCCTTACCTGAATTACCTTATCTAATGAGGAGCTGAAATGTTAGTTGATTTGCCAGAGGTCACATACCTTTAAATAGCAGTATCGTTTTTAACCTAGGTTTTCTGCTTGGTCTCTTTCTGTTGTATCCCAAACTGCCTCATAGTTATACTGTCTTGCCTCCTAAATAGATTAAGAGTCAGTCCTCATCCCATAGAGAAACAATGTAGCATTCTGGATAGAAGTCTGGAGTTGGAGGCAGGTAAAAATCTTGCTTCTGACATTCTATGGACATGAACAAGCCTCAGTTTTATCATCTGTGAAATGGAGTTGATAATACCTTTGTAGATCTTAAAAGAGGTGATAGCAACCACACACCTAATAAGTTTTAAAATACCATACAAGTGTGAGCTGGACTATGTGTGTCCAACCTGTGGTAGAGCCTTCTGAGCTCATACTGGTCTGATCAGCCACAATCTGACACACTGTATCTTGACCCTAGTGTAGTCATGTCATTTGGTTCCTCTTCAGCCATGAAGGACATCAACCAAGGGTCAGCTGTCATTATCCCATATCTTCCATAGACTTCATGAATAGAAAGAAAGTTTAGAATTAGTGATGTAAAAATTGTGGAAACTTTAGTAAGCTAGAATGAAGCATGATGCTTTTCCCCCTTTTGGCTTATTGGAGACCATGTAGAAGCAGTGTGTTATAATGGGGGAAGGGGGGAGAGAGAAACTGAACTTGGAGTAAGGGGACCTGAATTCAAATCCTGACTCTGTTACTACCTCTGTGACTTTCAGCAAATCACTTAAATTCTCTGGCCTTTATAAAATTAGAATAGTGGACTAGGGGATAACTAGGGTTCTTTCTAGCTCTGAATGCTTTGACCTTTCATGTAATTTGATTAACTTGACCAACTTTTCACAATTATTTATGGATATTGTTAAAAAAAACTTGATAAGTGCTTTTAATCAACTCTTTTCTTTTAGGAGCCAAACCCAGTTTTACATGTTTTCCTAGAATAAGAATATCACCCTCATTAATCATTATTGACTTATAAAGAGCCCCTGTAAAGACAGTAGTCATATTTTCCCAATTAAAATTAATGAAAATTAAAACATATGATCTGTCAAAGGATATCCTGATTGCAAAGACATTGCAATATATTTAAAAATACATTTCCTCCTTGAAATTTGTACTTTCCTTTGCTATTACAATGTGTGATTGCTATACCTATAAAATGTTATCCTTCATTAATTAGAGCTGAGGGAGGAGAAGGATAAAACCCTTTCATTTAATCCTTTGTTGTATCTGCATAATTAAATATTCATTCTCAGACATTATTGTTGGGTTTTTTCTTACAAGTCAGAAATACCAAATTAAAATTTTTACTGTCACATGGGTTCTAGAAAGTAACATTATATTTCCAGATCCTTTTGACAGCATTTGTATTCATAAGGTAAATCTTAGAAGATTTCTTTAAAGGGAGTAATGAAAGTAGAAACAGCAGATGAAAGGAAGCAGCTGTTTTTGCATTGTTGGTAATATAAACAAAGGGATGGTTGTGACAAGCAGTAGTGCATGTGGTGAACCCTGGTGCCCTTTGCAGCAATTATGAAAAGAGCATAGGAGATTCCTACTCAATCTCTCTGTGGATAATACATAAAGCCTGACTTCTAGGGGAAAAAAATCAACACATATTTATAAATCATTTGATTGGGTTACAGTCTTTAATTTGTTGAAATTGGCTTATGATTTGGTAAAGTTAGCATTTTTGGTTTTGTTACACATTCCATTTCTTGGTTGGTATTTTTTGGATCTCTGTGTCATATCTTACATTTTCATCACAGAAGTAGAATTCATTCATTTAAGTTCAGTTGAATTAAAAATTGGAAATACTCTTCAGGAAATAGGAATGAAAAACAGTTGTATTTTTAAAATGATCTACTTGCTGTCTTTTTAAGAGACATGGGTTCTAGTCTCAGCTCTGCCACTTACTTTCTGAGTGCCCTTGGATAACTTGAATTGCAGTTTTCTCTTCTGTCAAATAAAGGGGTTGGAATAAGTGATCGTTCCCTTCCAGTCTCAACATTTTGTGATTCTGTCAAGATTGAGGAATTGTCAGGTAATCTTCCATATAGATATACATGTATGTATATGCATGATATCTATCTGTCTGTGTGATCCTATAACATATGGATGTCTATTGTGTATATATATCTATATGTATATATATGTATATGTGTGTATATATACATATATATATATATTTCTAAACTTATTATTTCACTAAGACTCTTAATGAGGAAAACTCCTTTTACAAATGCAGAGACTGTCAACTCTTCAACTTAAAGTCTTTGTTGTCTTGGGGCACTGAGAGGTGAAGGGATATAGTTAAGGTCACATATCATATCAGAACTTGGACCAGATACTTTCCTGACTCTGAGGCCAATTTGCTATCTGCTATGTCACATGCTTTTCAATATCCACTATTAAGTCATATAAAATGGTTATCACCTAAATTAAGCTAACCAAAAGCAACAGATTATACTGATTGATATTTATTTTGGGGGAATATCATCTCCCCTCTTTGAGTGGTTGGGTTGCAGTAAAATCATAATAAAACAAAAATAATAATGGCAAAAAAAAAAAAAAAAAAAGGAAAATCTCAAGTATCTCATTGTCAGAATATCATAGACAAGGAGGGGATTCTCCAGAAAGGACCTTAGAAGTCATCTGGTCTAGCCTTATCTATTATGCATTTGTTAATTTAGTACTTTAAATTTTTATTTTAAATAACTAGTAAATCAGTTTAAAAGCATTATGTTGCATATGTAGAAAATGTTGGCAGTATTATATTGCTTTGGAAAAAAATTCTTATAATTGAGAACATATGTATTTGCTTACATCCTTTTTCCCCAGTTTCAGTGAGTAGATGCTTTGGATGATGATTTTGTACTGTAGACATTTTGGGAATTTTATGTTTATGTAGATAAGAATTTTATTTATAATCCTTCTGTCATTTGGGTGTTTAATGAGGGAAGCATCACCAGAAATGCTTATAATCATGTGTCATAAATGGCATCATTGCCTTCCAGTCAGAAAGAGATGAAGCGGCTGTGTCAGTCACTGACCTTGAACTTCTCTTTCTTTTGCTACTTTCCCAAATTCAGATAAAGGAGTTTGTATTTCTTAGACTTGCAGTTAGGTATTCTATAAATTGTATCTGAAGAAGCCTGCTGGCTGACTGTCTTAGGAAGACTCTGTTTCTCTTTTTAAATCAAGAAGTCATCTGGAGAATAAAATAGACATTTTGGGAGTTGGGAGTCAGATGTGATGAAATCTTCATAGAAATTTGTTTTTCCCCTCATATACGCCTTTAAAATGTCAGTGGGTTAGAAGTAATTTTATTCAGATTCATGATAAACTACCATCTCATTTATCTACAATTTCATCTTCCTTGTGACAGAAATTTACAATCTACATTGTAAACAGCTCTGAGTTTGGAGTCAGAAGAGATTATTTTGAAACCTGGCTCTGCCATTTGCCACCTGGGTGATGTTGGGCAAATTATTTCTTCTCCCTCAGTTTACTTATTTGTCAAATGAATGGAGTTAGATTAGACCTGAAGTACATTCTCACTTTTAATTCTATCATCTGCTGCTCCTGAGATGCGACAGCACAAATCCTTATATTCTGAAGTCCACGTTAAAAAAAATGTATAAATAAATCTTTATGGAGAACAACATACACACAAGCACATGCTTATACACACATACATGTGTTTGTGTATATATCATATATGTGTATGTGTGTGTGTGTGTGTGTGTGTATCTGAGAAGAAATGTTACATATAGAACTTTGAGGACCTGAGAGTACTGCAGTGACTCCTGGAGACAGTAAGAATGCCTGAAGTTTACAATCGTATGGGCAACCCATATATCCTATCACCAAATGAAAATGTTGGAGAACGTTATTACTCTTTTCCATACATAACACTCTGGCTTCCTTCTTAAGATGTTCTTCCTTTGAAGGCTTCTTTTGAGGTTCAATTTAATAAATGTTGGACAGTAAGAGCACATAGAGTGTGAGTTAGGGAAGGCCTGGTTTCACAGCCTTCATTTCGGTTGCAGGTCCTGTATTTGTCCCCAGCTTGAAGGGCCTTGCTCTCTGGTCCCTCTTATGTAAATTGACTGTATAATGATAATTTGTTACTTGGTATTCGGTCTTTTTCAGTAGTGAAATCTAAATAATTGGTGATTTGAATGTAAATAATTTTTCTTGGACTGAAGGACTTACATGTAGATCTACCAATTGGTGCATATTTTTATCAGCTACAGAAACCCAAATTGCTATTGCTGCATGGCCTCGACTAGACTCGTATCTAGTTAGTTTATGATGTATTGTCCTTGCTCAGTACATGTGAAATTAAAAAGGATTTTGGCATTCTCTAGCTGTGCAGCTGCCTATCCTATTGGCTGCACCTTCTTTCAATGTGTTTGCCTGCCATTCACAGTGCATTGAGAAAGCAGCTCTGTCATGCCCTGAGCTCTTTGCAATATTTTGAAGAACTTTAAGCTTTTCAGATGGCTGTAGTTGGTTCTTGGAAAAACAATTCCAATCCTATTTGGTTTCTGCACAATTTAAGCAAATATATTTGTCTTACTTGAAGGGTTATTTATTTAATTGGTTTCAAGTGTTAAAGTATTAAGTATTTTAAGTAATATTAAGTATTTTCAGTTCTTCGCTGGACGAAGTGTCTTTATGAAGTGATTTTCATAGCAACTGGTAGTGATGTTTTTCACAAATATAATTTGGGAGGAGGAAAGGCAGTAAAGACATATATTGTTGTATTAAGAGAACATGACTTCATCATTAGCAGGAATAACATGAAACAGGAGTGCTAGTAAGGATTATATTTCTTTTTTTTGACAATATATTTGGTTCTAAAAATTTTTGGATTTTTTTAAAAAAATGTTTTTTAAAAAATTGATGACAGTTATGGAGAAACTTTAAAAATAATCTTGTCTAACCCCCTTGTTTTACAGATGAAGTCATTGAGACCCAGAGAGATAAAGGGATTTCCTTAGTCTCCCATAAGTAGAAGTTAGAGGGCTAAGATTAAAACCTAGGTCCTCTGATTCTCTTTTTTCTGATTTTTCTACCATAATAGACCCAGATCAGGCAGAATCTGTCATTCTCTCTGTCCAAGAAAGATTTCACACACACACACACACAGACACACATACACACACACACACACACACACACACACACACACACACACACCTTTCTCAGAATGGGCCACTTGGCAATTTATATTTATATTCCACTGCCTTTGAAAAAGCAAAACTTTGTTTCCTTGTTTGTACTGGAGAAGTCCAGAATACAAATTTACTTGTGTACAATCTAGATAAAAGGGTCCTAGATGTACATAGGCCAACTAATAGTAACCTGATTTAGTTAGTACAATTTATAGACTATGTGAGAGAAGTAAAATGAAATGCCCGTAAGACAGGGGAGGATTCTTCCAAACGCTTCTTGGCTTCATGAATGACTTTATAACTAGCTTCCTCATTTTCAGTTGGCTCTGTAATAGGATAGCATGGTTTTTAGGGGATAGTATTGCATTTCTAAAGTAAGCAAGCTTGCTGGTGATTTTCAAAGGGAGTATCAGTTAGTCTCCAGGTGTAACACACAGATGGAAATTTATTGTGTTATTGTGACAAACCTGCCCTCCTTTTTTCCTCACTCTTTTCTTTAACAAAATAAAAGTTGCTATGTATTTTCCTTGGAGTCACACCATCATAGGTAAACTGTAAAAAAGGATCTTTCCCTGCTGTGTTTACAGCTAGCTGAGATGAATAGCCATATTGGCCATTTTTCGTGTGTGTGTGTGTGTGTGTGTGTGTGTGTGTGTGTGTGTGTGTGTGTGTTAGTTATGCTTTTGAATTCCTTTGGGTAAGTAACTATTCTTTTTGGAAAGGAAAACTGTAGAAAGAATATGAGAAATCATCATCTGAGAGAGCCTTCTGAAGGGATAGTTCTATTATAGAATTTTAATTATGTCAGCATCAAAGCATTTATTAAGTTACAGGGGATCCCTTACAGAGAGGCTCCTAGCACAGTAGACAGAGGGTCAGCCCTAAGTTCAGGAATATCTGGATTCAGATTTTCCCTTTTATCATGTAGCTACTGTTTAACCATGGACAAGTCACTTATCTTGTGAGTACTTATAGATGGGTTGCTAAATTGTATCAGTGAAGTTTGTGTTTTGGGAATTCCCCCATACTTATTAAATCACTGGTCTAGACTAAGGTAAAATGATCCATTACATTTAAGTTCTAGGTATCTAAGCAAAAGTTTTAGAAAGGTGCTTTTTATTTTCTCTTTCATTTGTTAAAGAAACGTAACTGAACTAGCTGTTACTTTGTGATGTATTGAGATGACCAGATTCAGTCAGAAAGGCCGGCTTACGGTCTTTGATCTGCCACTAATTAGATGTATGATCTTTTAATCTCTCTGGATCACAATTTACCTATCTGTAAAGTTAGGGAGTTCAACTAAATTGTTTCCTAGGCTCTTTATGTGCTGTGATTCTATAAAGAGTAGGCATTTTTTTTTTTTGGTGGACTCCCCCTGAAGTCCCAGGCATGGTTGTATAGTATCTTTATATCAAGTAATTATTTATTTGTCCTTTTATACTAGATGTAGTGCAATAATTTTTTTTTTTTATGTTAGAGACTTTACAGTAACCACTGTTTTGTGTACAGATATAGCTGAAAAGACTTAGGGCTCATTCTGTTCCACAGTGGGCTGAGATGAGTTGATACCTGTCTTTTGATTTGTGACCAAAAAACAAAAAACAAAGGGCAAAGATAAAGCAAAATGTTTCATTATTGAACATAAAATGTGCTTGGCACTCATACTAGAATTCAGTATTGGAGTTAGCACAGATTGTCTTGGACTAAGTTGTGAACACAAAGATATAATTTGAACTGTACTTTTAGTACTAGTGAGTGGAATGAGTTGGTAAGGACTGGGTTTTGAATGGTTTAAATAGTAGTTTTAAGTTAGTGGAAAAACAAGAGTTGAAGGGAGGTTAGTCATTTTTGTTTTGTTTTGTTCTTAGCAATAAGGTCTCTGTAAAAACTAGATTGTCTCATCCTTGTGGAGTGACATTAACATCAAGTTACAACTTGATTAGAAGTGAATACTTTAATAACAAAGGTTCAGAAAGGAATGATGGTTCAAATTGTAAGTGGGAGTAATGAGCTAATATAAAACAAGTTATGAATTCATCTCATGAAAGATTTAGAGATATCCTGAATTGTTTTCTTCAGCCTGAGAAGCTTTACTTTGCTATAAATTTACTTTAACAATTTTTTTTTAAAAGCAAATAAAAAAAAAAACACATAAAACCTTTCACCAGCATTTATTCCCTTGCATAGCTCTCTACAAAATCCCAACTTGGCTATTCTGGATATATTTTTGAATTGTCTTACTTTGATAATAAAAAAGGAATGCATAGCAGTCAGGTTTATTTTCCTAAGAATTTTTGTTGTTAATAAAAGCTTAACTTTCCTTTTGTAATACTATATTTTAATTCAGGAATAAAATTCTGTTCTGAAAGTTTGGTAGTAGTGTCAACTATGATGACTTGAAACTAGTCGTTTTATCTGTCTGGACCTCAACTTCCTCATCCGTTCAGTGATGGGGCTGACATAGAGAATAAATTATTTGGATTTATTAGAAAATAATTTCACTGATCCATGATGCTGATTATTAAAAAAAATAAAATCTCCATTTTAAAATGTGATATGCTTTTGAAAGTCAATATTAAGAATGGTCTTAACTCTAAGTTGAAAATGTTAAAAGACATTTTCCCTCGCCTCATAAATTGGCAGCAGCTTTTTGTACCTTGGCAATCTTCTACAACCATTTTCCATCTTCTTCCATATTGCTTTCTATTGAGAGTAAAAGAACAGTTCCGAGATTTCACTTTTGAGGTATCTGTTCTGTGTTTTCATGTGACTTCTTATAACATGAAGACAAGAGAAAGCGAGGGTAGTGTTGAAGCCAAAAGTTCCCCCAGTTACAAATGTTCATTAAAGCCTCGCCAAAAGGATACAGTTGAGAACTTATTCAATTTTATTTTTAATCCTCTCCCTTTACCTAAATGTTGAGTTTTCTTTATTTAATTCTTAGACTGTTTTAAAGTCCTAGTCATATCAGGCAGTTCTTAAAGAATTCTAGAAATTATGTATGAATTTACATTTTAAAAATGTAAATGTGAAAATTATGTTGTCTAGGTGATGTGGAATATAGAATAATCATCTTGTATTTGGTGGAATTTTTGAAAAAAAGTAGGGAAAAAACAACTTTTTAAATTCTTTCTATTGTGTGTTCACCTTCCAAAGGAATATAACCAGTATATACAATTCAGAAACCACAGCATTTTCCCAAAATTTTGTACCTCCTAATAATTAGGTTCTCTTTTGCAGTTATACTTAGTGTAATTTAAGTGCCATCCAACTTAGAAAATATACAAAGTAGAATGTGCATAAAATTAATGTCTTATCCCCCTCCCAAAAGGATAGTTTCTTGATTATTTATTAAGTAGGAAATAAAATTACTTGTAAGCAGCAAAGGAACTAACATAAATAATCTTACTAGAATAATATTAATAACAAAAGTAAATTTTAAAAATTAGAAATTAAAGGATTAGTTCTGTGAAGGCCCATTGTTTACCAAAGTCTTATTATTGTTGTTTTGTTCAGTTTTAGTTTTATTAGACTGGATCTCTCTCACTGAGGCTGTAAGTAAAGTGTACACTCATGGTCCAGTCCCATTCCTATAGTCATAAGAGCTTTTTAACTGCTTCATTTCCATCATGGGTGGGTTTGCTTCTCCTTAGGCATTCTAGTTGCTTCCTGCTCTCAGTGGCTCACCATATTGGTGCTAGACCAAGGCATACTCAATCAGCTTAGCCTACTGAAGTTTACTGCTGCTGAGCACAGGAAATTCACTATTCTCAGCCATCACAGTAGCAAGGATTACAGCCATCTGGCACCATACCATCCCATTCTACCATTTTAAACCAAATCATTAGTGTATTCATATCCCCCAATTCCACAGTATTCTGCAGTACTTCATTTCTCTTGCTTTCCTCCTTCAGTCTTTTTGGGAATGAGGAAGTGACATTCTGGAGTGAGAACTTGTCAGGTGGGTGACGGTTTCAGTAACATCAACCAGAAACTTATCTTCTTCATTTTGCTTTCTCATGTTTAAAGGCTGTGTTGCTGAAACGAAGAGGGTGGTTGCCTGTTTGCCATGTGTTAATTATTTAAGTGGCATGTTTCCTGTGAAGTTTCTACCTCACATTTCTCTTTGTTGAGTCTTAGTCCCCTATCATTGCTGATCTCAATTCAAGGTCTCCCTAGTATATTGGAACTGAAAGGAACTTTGGAAATCCTCTCATCTAGCTTTATATTACAGATCACAAAGCCAAGGCTACAAATGGGAAGTGACTTATTTGAACTGACTTGCACAGATAAAAAAGGTAGAATTAAAGAAGTGAGCTTCTGCAAACAACATTTCCAAAATAAATAGTTGAAAGTAAATTCCTAAAACTGGCATGGCTTTGAAACTTGCGTGTTCACAGACCTCCAAAGATATCCTCCAGCGTCTAGGTCCAATATCTCATGCTGCTCCCCATCGTGTACTCTTGGTTCATGCAGGTTGGATGGTAAACCCTTTCTAGCTCTTGTCCAGCATCAGTACCTTTCTTCATTGCTCTGCCACGTCTCAAGTAAACTTAACTCACCTCATCTCTCTTTGTTGAAGTTCTCCTCTTTTTTTCAAGATACAATCCAGTTTCTGCCTCCCTCTTAGAAATGTTCTTGTTCTTCCCTGGCCCTGAAGTAAAAATAATAGCTCCTTGAAATTTGTTAGAGCGCTTGGCCGAGAACTTTCTATTTTACTTTTCCCAGGCTTGTTTGTGTGCATGCCATTTCTCTCTTTAGATTGCGAGCATAAGAATAAGAGCTCTTGTGGCTTTCTTTGCTTCCTAGTGCCTAGCACCATGCCTTGAAATAGTTGGAACTTAGTAAGTACTTGTAGAATTGAGGTAAGCTCAGATTTCAATGGATCATATATTTATTGACTAGAGTATCTTCCATATGGATGATACCATATTGGGGTTAGAGAATACAAAGATAAATAAAATAGCCCCTTAACCCAAAGTGCTTATAGTCTCAATTAAGAGATGCCAAGTTAAAAAAAATAATAAATGAGAGTAGAGAAAGTACATAAGAGGGATATAGATCATTTATGAGAGAGATAAGGAATTAAAAGATTATTTCCAGCAGAAGGGGTCAGGCAAGGCTTGTGAAAAAGGTGACATCTAAATTTGGCCTTGATCAAGGAAGGTTTTCAAACCAAGTGACAAAGATTCAGGAAGGAAGGGCTACTTTCCAGGCATAGGGAAAAGGATAACCAAAAGCATAGAGAGATTTGGAAGGAGCGATATATTGATGTATCTCTGGAGTTTAACAAATAAGCTTCCATTCCTCCCAAATCCTCATGTTAGATCTCAGGAAACAAGGAGCCATCTTTATGCTTGTATCAGCAGTGCCATCATAGAGAGGGTTTGCTAAAAGCTTATTTTGGTATCAAGCCAGTAATAAGCCAGTTCTGTTTGAAGAGGGCAGGGCTCACTGACTGGTAGAAAGATAGATTTCTAAAGAACATGAGATCTAATAGATTTGAACTCTATCTCCAAAGCAACATTAGAGTTGGGTGTTTTTTTGTTACTTTGTTTTTTATTAGTCAGGAAACAAAAGTCATATTTACACTTTGGAGCGTGCTTCACTAGATAAATGAAGTTTTTCAAATGTCTCTTTACCTTTTTTAGTTGTATCTGACTCTTTGTGATGCCATTTGGCATTTTCTTGGCAGAGACACTAGAGTGGTTTGTAGTTTCCTTCTCAAACTCATTTTACAGATAAGGAAACTAAGGCAAACAGGGTTAAGTGTTGTGTCCAGGGTCACAGATTAATCTTCCTGACTCCATATCTAGTACCCTATCTACTGGGCCACCTAGCTGTCTTTTTAAAATATTTCCTAACTGTCTCCTTAGCCCTAGTTTTTCCTACTTCATTCTATCTTACACACATTGCTCAATTAATCTTCCTTTAATGCTGTTTTTACCATGTTACTCACCTGCACAAAAATCTTCAGTGGCTCTCATTTGCCAACAGGATAGATTCTGAACTCTTTAGTTGGACTCCTTAGTCAAGGTCCTCCATAATCTGATATCAGCCTGCTCCCTTTCTTTTTCTCCCCATTGTGCTATTAATGTTTGGGACTCCTTTTCCTTGCAGCTTAGAGTCTAAGAGAATTGCCTAGGTCACTATGAGGCTAAATGACTTGTCAAGGGTCATGCCACTTATGGCAGAAGTGGAACTTAAAATCTAGTCTTCCTGACTTCAAAGTTAACTCTTTCTACCATGCCAACATGCCTCTGAGCTCTGTCTCTAAAGATTACCAAAATCAAACTTTTTAAAAAGTCTACAAAAGGACACATCAAAAAGAAGTAACTAGTTTCTCTGATAAAATACCTGCCAGCATGGTATATCACAAAGGCAATATTCACAGCACCAGCAATGACTGTGAATATGATGGTGTAATGCCAAGCAAAGGCAACTTCCAAGATTCGGATTAACAGCATAGCAAACCCCATTTATTCAGTGACACATTAAGGCAAACATTCACAGAACAGAGAAAATCAAAATCCAGTGTAACTCATTCATTTAGCAAGTAAGTTCTCAATTCAGTTGCAAAGCACTAAGGTCCAAGTGTCCCACCCCTGGCCAGTACATTAGTCAAAGTAGCCCACTCCTGGGCAGTACATTCATTTAGTCAGTCAAAGTCTCTCTTCTCAGAGGGAGATTAGTTTCCAATCATAACAAAGTACATTCATTTGGTGAGTCACAGAGCACAAAAAAGTCAAAGGTTTCCCACCCCTGGATCACAACTGAATTACAATACCATCCATTAACGCCAAGCACTTTCTCAAAGGTGCAGGAGAGCACAAAAGGCCATCAACCTTTAAGCTACAACCAGGTTAAGATATGATCACAGCATTGAGAACCCAAGGTAAGGCCCTTCCTTCATCTTGACCCGAGGCAAGTTCTCGGCAATCTCAGTTCCTGGGGAGACAAGGCTCAACAAAGCCATTGCCAGTGTCCTTAATCAAGTCACTCTCTGCCTGCAGAATAGTCCCAGAACCCCTGAAAACATCAGCAAGGCCCTCTTCCAGGATTTCTGTAAACATACAACAAGAAATCCTCCTTCAGGGCTTCTGAACCAATAGCCAGATTTCAGGACCTCTACAACAGCAGCACTGTCCTTCACCAGCAGGTGAATCTGGCAAAACAACATCAAAACAGACAGACAAAATACCGGCATCACAGCCATCCCTCCTCAGTTCTTGGCAGCTCCAGGTGGCAGTTCCCAAAAGTCCTTCTGGCCTCCTCTGCTTTGGCCTTCTCTCTGCTTGGGCCTCTCTCTAAATCCATGACTCCTCCCAATTCAGCCCTCTCTTTTCAGGTCAACAAGTCCATCCCACAAGTGGGATTCACGAGCTCTGGGTTTCAACACCCAACCCAAAAACCAAGCCAATACAAGGGGATCTTTAAATTCCATTACAGATGGCATAGTTCTGAATCACGAAATATAACAGACTTTCCATATAGAAGGCAGAAGTAAAACATTCAGATACCAGAAAACCAAATCTCAACACCAGAAACTGAATCCATCACAGCAACAAAGAAGTTAATATATATTATCACTGCAGGGAGCTATACCATCCCAAAGTCTTCCCTCTGCTCTGACCATCCCACAAATAAACACTCACAATACTAGCTGTCTGATTGCGTGCATCCTCTCCTTCCTCCTTTCTAACATCTCTGATTCATTTTCTGCTCCACCCCTTCCTGCTCTACCAGTTCAGCAAACTCCTCCTACCACAGGCTCCATGTGATTACATTCAGCCTATTAAGGGGCAGGGAAGATCTTCAGATTACCATTACCATTACACATGGTCAATTACTAGCCATTTATGAGTCCTATTTCCCATTATACACAGTGTGTGGCAGAGTAGATAGAGTGGGTTAGGAGTCAGGAAGTCCCATCTTGCTGAGTTCAAATTTAACCTCAGACGTTCACTAGCTGTGTGACCCTGGGCAAGTCACTTAACCCTTGCCTCAGTTCCTCATCCATAAAATGAGCTGAAGCAGGAAATGGCAAACCACTCCTGTATCTTTGCCAAGAAAATCCCCAGTACAGTTATGAAGAATTGGACACAAATGAAAATATCTGAACAAATCTACCTTCCGTTATTCTCATTCACCAATTTTCTCTTTTGAGATCAGTTCCTCCTACTGTTTCTAGAAAGTACTTGCTTTATTGTTTTCTGTGTCTCTTCCTTTCTTCATATTGCTCCCCTAACTTGGAACTATCTTCATCTTCTTGCCTATCTCAAGCTTGTCTATTCTCTAAGACCCCTCTCAAATCCCAGATACCTTCCTCTGAGCACCTTCACCCGAAGTCATCTCTCTGTCTTCTAAACTGCAATAGTAATTCTTGTCAGTACAATTTTGTCATTAATCATGTAATGCCTTGTGACATTCTTCCGTTGTTGTCTTGAACTGCTTTTTTAAATCTTTAATTATCACTTCACTTTTCAGACATTTCTATAAGGTCTCCTAGTCAAGTCATTAGCCCCATCTCTCATCTCCTCTGAAATCCTCCTTAATTCCTCTTAGTGCTTTCTGTTTTTCCTCCCACTAAGGACACACAATATATATATTTCCTGTCTTTCCTACTCTCTGAAATTAAGGAGTTTTTAATCTGCTGATTACTACTGGGAAATATAAGAGTTCAACATAACAAAAGCAAAGGTTACAAAAATTGGTAGGGTGTTTAAAGCTAACACTGACTTTTAAGGCTTATAGGAAGAGAAGTAGGCCCCAATTTGTCTTAGCCAAAAGTGTCAGATGTGATCCATAACACTCCAGAGTACAGCTGAACCAAATTAAAATGTAATTGGGAAATATTTAACAAAATAAATAAAAGTACAATAAAATATTGATAATATTACATTTCAAAACAGTAAAATGTGGCCCTCAGGGATTCTTTTACATACAGATTAGTGCCTTTAGAAAGGTTCCCAGCTTGTTGAACTGCTTTTCCTATTTGGAATTAATGAACTCAGATTGGACTTCCCACGAAGTTCTGGTTACCGGTCTCTTGTCTAGTCTAATCTTGAGTTTATTGGCATAGTTGAAGTGGCAAGTTGGTCCTTCATTCAGGGAATGAATTTGTCTCTGTCAACCACTTCTACCAATTTCATAAAGTTTTCAAATTAAGGATTTCTTCTCAGATTCCCCACCCTCCAAAAGAATAAGTATTCTAAGACTAGAGTTCCTAGCAGGAAAAAAAAAATACTTCTAACATTAAATGATTAATCACTGGCAATTCCTTTCTCACTCCCCAAACAAAGGGAATAGAATCAAGACACCATACTTTCTGATTATGCGATATGCTCCTTGAGGCCAGAAACCTTATTTACATGTCTTTCTACTTCATTTCCCTGTACAACTAAAACTTTTAGTAGAAAAAGGCTGTGAGAACATTGTTGTGAGCCCAAGGGGTAATGCAACATGGCATCCTTAGAGGTAGGCCTAAAACTGTGAAATCAAACCCTCTGTGGTCTTGCCTTCCCCACCTCCTCCCTGAGCTCCAGCTCTTCAAGACTCTTTGGCATGGAAATTTGGAGATAGCTCTTTACTGGGCTATCTTATCAGGATGGAGACACTTTTAGGAATGTAATTGACCTTATTGCTTGAGTGTGTCCCAAGAAACTTCTCAAGTTTTATTTTTAAATAAATAGGACCCATGGTATCACTTTTGTGATCTAGAGAAGGGATTTCTTTAGAATTTTTTTTTTTTTTTTTTGCTTTTTGGAGATGGAAAGGCAGGGCAGTTGGGGTTAAGTTACATGCCTGAGGTTATCTGGTTAATAAGTGTTAAGTGTCTGAAGCTGGATTTGAACTCAGGTCCCCCTGACTTCAGGGCCGGTGCTCTATTCACTGTACCACCTAACCGCCCCTCTTTAGAATTTTTAAGTGATTAAAATGTGACATCCAAAAGCATCAGGAAGGTATGATACACATGGAAAAACGTGAGCAAGAAACATAAGTTATGTGCCCAATTGAATATAAAAAAAGCTAGAGGGAGGAGTATGAAGCCAAAATTTTGATAGGCTTGGGGAGTAAAGAAGACCTTGAAAAACTATTAAAGAACTAAGATAATAATAAAGCAAGTATGGAAGGGGAAGAAACTTAGTGGAAAGAAATGGAATCTTAATTATCCGGGTAGCTCCATCCCTACCTAGGAAAGAACAAGAAATAAAGTGTAATATTTGGAATTTAGGGAGATATAAAGACAAAACATGCAAATGACGGTTACTACCATTAGCGTGTATTACTGATTTTTTTTTTAATCGAAATTTTTTTTCTAGGGTCCTTAGGAATGAAGGCAATGTTGTATTTAGGGCAAAGAGAGCTGAGCTTAGAGTCAGAAGCACTTGTCTCCAGTCCTGGCTTTAGTATTTACCTAACTGAATGGCCTAACCAGTCACTTCATCTCTTTTAGTCACAGTTACTGATATAGTGGGGATGATAATTTCTCATGCCTATCTCACAGGGTTATTGGAAGAAGCCAATGAGGCAATATATCCAAAAAAAAATTTGTAAACTTGACACATCCCCCCAGTGAATTTGCTTTTATAAAATGTAACAAAATTTTTATAATATTTTATAAATTAATTTTTATAAAAATGTATAATTGTTTATAAAATTTGCCCTGTAAATATGTGATATACATAGTTGGTAATTACATGAAACTGAATTCCATAGAACCTAATGACAATATAAGAAAGGTATTTTTTCTTATGTTCATTACACTGTGAGCTCCTTGAGATCAAGCACAATGTCAGCCATATAGTAGGCACTTAATAAATGCTTTTTGACATGACTCTTCTGTGGAGCCATTAAAAATCTGCCTTCTTTTTTCACGGGGTGATCTTTACTCAGTTTATTTATTTATTTGTTTGTTTTCTTTTCAGAGTGAAAAATCTGGCTAGATCACCATGACCTCATACACCGGAGTATAACATTAACAACAGAAGCTGCTCAGCATTTGTCATTTCTTAACCTGAAGCTGCTTATGGTTTACTTTTCTGTTTTGATCTGGGCAGTTAGTTAACTTTTGAGATGATAATGGACTACATTAAGACAAGGAATCATCAAAGAAAGGAAAATGACCTGCCTCATTTGTTTCCTGTTTTGGCGTCTATCATCATGCTGCTGCTTGAGAAAGTTAATTGAAGAAGCTATTCTATAGAAATCTGGACCTTTTTAGCTGACCACCTGAAGTGGTGGCCAATGCCTTCATTTCCTTCTCCCCTTCCTTCTCTTTTTTTTTTTTTCTCTCCCCTCCTTACTGTTATAAAGACAAACTGTATTTATCCCTTAGCATGCTAGGAGATTCTGTTAACACCCACTAAAGCAGTAAAATCTGGTATTTACTGGTATACTCTCAAAACGACCACAGTCCTACCTCAGTTCAAAGTAAAGCCGGATTTGTATTGTTGGGGTATGGCAGGACCTCCTTTATATCTCTATGCTGAATGTTTCTGAAGAATGGTCATCAGCCTTACTGAACTTATTAAAGTATATAGCAGCTTGCTGGATCTCAGTTCACTAGATGTAGGGTTTCTTTAGAGACAGAGAGCCCAGTATGTGACTGAACAGTCTCAATAAATGAAAATTTTATGTTGGACTTTGAAGATGGAAGCAGAATAGTTATAATGTGTAACTAAAGCAACCTAAGTTAAAAATCATAAAACTCTATAGGGGTTGAAGTGGGGGTGGGGTGGGTGGGAAGGGATTTGGGGAGGGGATGAGTATCTCTTTTTACCTTTGGCAGACTTGTTTAATCCTCTCTATGTAGATGTTTATGTAGGTACTTCGAATTGCAAAAGCCTTTTATCCTATTTACAAGCTCAAATTTCTCTGCTACCCCTAATATTGAGCTTGCATTTCTTATAACCAAAAATCCACATAGGCATGCTAGCAATGCAAGGGTGGTCATGGGTGTTTGGCAGAAAAAATGTTATCTAATATAATGCTATCATGCCAGCCAATATGGCTGCTTTGTACAAAAAGAAAAATGAGGCATTCCAGCCACAGATGTTAAGGGAAAAAGAAGAAAAAATTGCAGTACTTGTCAGTTGTCTAAAAGTCTTGACAAGACTACCCATGTTTTATGTTTTCAATGTTCTGAAAATACCAGTATTGTGGCAAATATCCCAGATGTCGCATAGAACTGCTGACCCAGACCAGCAGACTCTTATGTCATCTTGCTGCTCCTTTGAGAAATTGGATTGGAGAATTCACATGCTTTTTTCTCCATGGGTACAACCCCAGTGTCTGCCTTCTGATAGTCATGTATGTATTACACTAATTCAGTGTAGGTGTGAAACATTTGAAAAGTTTCATGCTATGGGAAAAAAATAAATACATATTATTACATCACTGTAAAATGAGTTTTATTTGAGGAAGACAAAAAAAAAATTAAACGTCTTACAAATCCAGTTAACGGCAATGCAAAAAGTCTTCCTGCTTCCATGCTGAACTTTCAGAACAGAGGATTGTATTACAAGACAAAGATGAATGTAAAGTAATCCCCCTGAACATTTTTAAGGTTTTAATTTTCTGGGATTTCACGATGCAGTACTGCATAGGCCATACAATACTAGTGTGAAGGTCAGTTTCAGTGTATAATATGTTTTATTAAAAGGGTGTAAAATGTTCTGAACATTTTTATTTAGTTTCAGAAATAAGATGATGGGTGATATTTGCTATATAATTCCCCAACTGAAATAGCACTGAATGTGGAACCTGCTGAACACAATAGTGTATTGACTTATATTTTGAAGTAGTCCTCTGTCTGTACTTACAGTAAAGTCATGCCACTATATGAAATGGTTCATATTCACACTGCAACTTAAAAAAAAAAGTTGACAATGTACTAAATTTTCCTCTATCCTGTACATTTCACAAAAGGCATATGCAATATTTACATTTTAATTTAGTTTACAGAATGGAACCAAAATGTATAAATGTTATGTTTGCTAAAACTTCACAATGTATATTGGGTCTTTGTACATTTTGCCTGACTTACCTTAAATTTAAACTATTTTTTGCTATATAAACTTTAACAGTTATTAAACAGTGTTTTCTTTTTGGGTACGTATCGTTTCTGGATATCAAGATGTTAAATATATTTCTTGCTATTGTGATATGACAAGAGACTTAACTTATCTTGCTCTGTCTTCCAATGTACACGCTGTATATAAGGATAAATGTGATGCTGCTGGAGACAAGAATTAATGGAACTAGAATAGTGCATTGTATTTAGTCTGTATTGATCATGGATGCTCTCCTTAATAGCCATATGCAATAAAATAAAATGCATTATTTATGAAATGAAGTCTTTGAGGATCTGCTTTCTGTAGGGTTTCTAAGTTGTGATAT
This sequence comes from Pseudochirops corinnae, assembly GCA_028646515.1. Taxonomy (NCBI): domain Eukaryota; kingdom Metazoa; phylum Chordata; class Mammalia; order Diprotodontia; family Pseudocheiridae; genus Pseudochirops; species Pseudochirops corinnae. The sequence continues at coordinate 78,859,468 of CM053591.1, forward strand.
AAAACCACTTTACTCTTGCTCTTTTTAGGTAAATGAATAAATATTAACATTCTAAAAATATTGCATGCTTTTCCTATTTTAATTCTAATGAGAAATTTCAAAGTTATTCTTTTCTTAGATGTTTTCTTCAAAATTGCCACAATATTAAATTTGTAAAAAATCAAATGTGTCTCCCACCCCTCCCCACCAATAAATTAGGAAAACTGGTTCCAAAAAGTAGATGTAACTTAAGGAAAAAAAAAAGCAAACATCAAATAATAATTCTTTTTGACTTGTCAAAGCTAAATGGAGCCACTAATGAAAATCTTGCTGCCCTATTAAATAGAAATTTTTAGCAACAATTTACAGAAAACAAAGGCCTTTAGATTTTTATTCTTGTCCCATTTTCACTTTAATTAAAATCGTGTGATCAGGGCATCTGCAAATCATGAAGCCATTGTGGCTGCCACTGGTTTATAAAAGGTACAATAAAATGAAGAAAAATCCTCGAAGATGTGAAAGGAAATTTCTTTTTTAAGATTACCATGGACTGGTCATATGTAAATTAAAGGCATTTGGGAAATTGGCTAACAGCATCTCTGGGTCACTCAGACATTGTCTACATGCTCATTGATTATGGTAACTGCCCCATGATTGATAATTGTTGGTCAAACTGATCAACTAATACAATCTACATTGATTGAGTTGACCTCAAGCCACTGTCAGAATGGTTCTTGAAACCATTCTGTGAAGAAGGATAATCTTGGCTTGTCATTTAAAAAAAACTCGTAGAGGACAGGGAAGGGTCATGTAGCATTCGCCTTTAAGAAAGGACAAAAAGAATGACTAGATAGAGAATGAAGGGGTTAATCCAGATACTGATTAAGATACTGGAACTATTCATTTAAAAATCAATTTGCAAATCCTTAGGAGATCTCAGAGTGCTAGATAGTAACTCACATGGATCAGGAAAGAACCAATTCCGTCAGGTTATCTATTATATCAATTTTAATAAGACTTTGATTCTGACCCAGGTGATGGGCTCATCAATCAACTAGGGAGACGGGTCTGGGTTGGACCACTACCTTTAGGAAGAGGATGATTGCACCAAAGTGTATAATAACTCAGAGTCAACTTGGAGAGGCCAAGCTAGTGGTCCCCAAAAGGGTCATTCTTAGTTCCAATATTATTTAATATCTTTAGCATTGATGTGGGTGATGGGCTAGGCAGGATACTCATTGATTCCATGAAAAAAACATGAGTTGAACAGGCTAGCTTGCAGTATTGTAGTGGGAAAAAACAAAAACAAAAAAACCTAGGACTAGGAGTTCTAGTTCAGAGCTGGGTTCTGGTGCCAGTTCTGCCAGCAAACTACATACCTAGCTGTGTGTCTTAGTTAAGTCATTTAGAATGTAAGCTCCTTGAGGGCGAGGACTGTTTTGTTTTTTGTCTCTGTATGCCCAAATCCTAGCACAGTGTCTTGTACCTAGTAGCCACTAAATAAATGTTTGTTGAATTGATGTCACTTCATTGCTGAGCCTCAGTGTCTTCATCTATGAAAATGAGAGTTTACTATCAGAGTTCCTCAACTGTGTGTGTGTGTGTGTGTGTGTGTGAGTGTGTGTGTGTGTGTGTGTGTGTGTGTGTGTGTGGTAGATCTTGGCAATCTGGTGAGTCCTGTGGGCCTCTTCTCAGAATAATGTTTTTAAATGCATTAAAATAAAATATATAGAATTATAAAGGAAACGAATTACATTGAAATAAAGTTATCAATTTTTTTAAAATTTGGCAGGACCCTACGTGAAGAACCCCTTTACTACATGATGATAATCTTAATGAGATCAGGGGCCGCGTCTCATTCATTTTTGCAAAGCCTAACATGTGGGGAACCTGTAGTCTTGAGGCCACATGTGGCCTTCTAGATCCTTGGGTGTAGCCTTTCAATTGAGTTCAAGTTGTACAGAACAAATCCTTTTATTAAGGGGATTTGTTCTGTGAAGTTTGTATTCAGTCAAAGGGCTGCACTTGAGAACCTAAAAGGTCACATGTGGCCTTGAGGCTGAAGGTTCCCCACCCCTGGAAACATTATACTTGTAGAAGTAGAAGTAGAAGAAGAAGAAGAAGCTCATTTACTAAAGAATTAGATTGGTCTATAAATAAAGCTCCTGTCCAGCACTAAAATTGAATGAGCCTTAGCAAATATCAGTATTTCAAAGTGACCTTTGCAAATTAGAGGAAAGATAAAATACAGAATTCACTTATGATAAGTACAAGATAAAAAAAGAAAAATAAGCACACCAAGACAACATCTCCTAGACTTGCATAAACCCACTGCACATATTTTAAACAGTCATCTAACCAACATATGACAGCTTACGTAGCCATTTACACCATGTTGCTGACCCTTGAGATTTTAGCCCCTTCTTGGGCTATCTTGGACAGATGGGACATTAGCTTCCCACATGCATGCATGCACAGCACAAATATAAGCTCATATGTGTATGCATGTGTGTATATATGTATACATCTGTACACACACACACACAGACACACACACACACAGACACACACACACACACACACACACACACACACACACACACTCCAAACTAGTCTTGGATGAGGTTTTGAGACAGCAGAGACCTCAGAGTGATGAGAAAAGGATAGAATAGGTGGATCAAGGATAAGACCACTAGCCATGGATGTGCTGGTAAATATTTAACAACTGTTCCCCTGGGGAGAAATGTAAGCAGGACAGACTTTTAAGTTTAATCTGCATTATTAACATTTTCATGTCTAGACAATCAACAGAACAATAAATCAAGCCCTGATTTGTAACATTTGCATTTCTGAAGTATAAACGCTCACACTGAAAATTTCACAATCAATTCAGCCTACTTTAGCACACCCCTGCTGCTAGTCTTCCTTGTCCCGACCATTGCTACCAACATTTCCATGCTAGGTCTGGTGCTAATTGTATTTTGTTCTTCCCTTGGTAGTATTTCCAAACACAGATCTATCTCCCCACACCCAATGACAGACACCCCCAGAAGTCCCATCATCCTTATACAATAGAACTGTCACTTTACTCTGTTACCTTTGGCCCTTGGATGAAATGGGTGAGATGCCCTTAGACTGATTTTCCTATGAAATATATATGAACCTCATTTCCAACTTAAGATCTTTCTATTAACTCCTAAGTACAATTTCACAGGTTTTAAGATAGAATTGGAATAAGAAAAAGTGGATAGAAATACAGGAAAGGATAACAATTTCTCCATTTAAAAGATAGACCAATCTGTGAGACCCATGAAAGAAAAGAAAGGGGTCAGTCCTAGAACAAGAAGTGTCTGGAGGAGTTAACGTTTTCAGAAAACTCTACCCCACAACTCCTTACCTTTGAGCCCACATGACAACCCTACCACCCCAAATCCAATCCTATATTTTAAGTTCCATTCCCATCTCAATGCTCACCACTTCCTGTCCTGGATCACAAATCCACTATGGGTGGCTTGGAGGTGGGAGTATGCTGCCACTGCCAAGATCATAAGAGTTTTGTTTCTTGCATCCCAAGTTGGAGCTCCAAATGAATTTCCCCAGAGTAATTCCCTTTGGTGTTAGGGTTCCAAAGTGCTTAGGGAAGGTAAAATAATTGAGTGACAGGATGGCATCTTAAGGGGGTAGGAGGTATCTGGAAATATAAATACCTCTTTCATCAGATGACATCTCCTACTTGACTATGAATACAGTGGAGAACCAATTGATTGGAATTCTCTTTTCTCAAAATTCAAGATCTCAGAAACTTATCTTTGTTTCCTTTCCAATTTTCCCTAAGAATAATCACACCAAAAGAACTCAGAGTTAACTCAGAGTTAACCTGAAAAACATATCTAGTGGTCTCCCCTAATGCCTCTACATAGTCAAGTCATATCTTTGTCAGTGAGGTGAGTAGTGTTAGGCATGATAATCTTTGAAATTATGAGAAGTCCAGAGTTGAGCAAGTTTGCTTATTGTTGGTACAATGAAAAGAGCTCTTCCCCCATCCCATACTAAGAGTCATATCATTAGGGTTCTGAACCCACCCGTGTGATCACAGGCAAACCACTTCTTCAAATTCAGTTTCCACATTTGTAAAAATAGGTTAGAGGCAAAGTTAACCCTTTCAGTTGGGCCTAAGATCCCATTCCCTCCTTTGTCTTTCAGAACTGTTCTCCAAAAATTACCACCCGCCCAACACACACCATCTTCAATGTCTTCTTTTCTTCAGACTTATTTCATGTTCCATATAGATATGCTCAAGAAGAAGGGCTGTTACTGTCTCACCACTACCCACTCACTTCTAAACCCTATGTATTCTGGCTTCCTTCCCTGTCTCTCCAAGGAAGTTTTTTCTCTCAAATGTCACCATTTGTGAAATGGAGGCTCTGCATGGTACATTGGAAAGACTGTAGGATTTGGAGTCAGACAAATGAGTCTGAAACCTGGTTCTCTCACTGACTTGCTATCCCATTCAATCTTGAGCAAGTCATATTCTCTCTGGTCCTCAGTTTCCAAAATTTTTAAATGAGAGGCTTAAACTAGATGTCTTTGTAAGTTCTTGCCACATCTGAAAGTCAAGTCAAATCAATAAACATGGATTAATTACTGTTAATTTCTATGTGCTGGGCACAGAGCTAAGCATTGACAACACGAATACCAGCAGAAAGACAACCTGGCCTCTCAACGCGTTTATGTTTTTCTGGGGGAAGACAATATATAAAAGGAAACTTAAAATGGCTGCAGGGAGGGGAAATTGTTTTTGTTTTTTAAATGGGGGCAGTGGTAGAGACAAATTGAAGAGTCAGGAGGAGAGCTTGGAGACAAATGAAGCCATGGTTGGCATGGGGATTTTCCTTTAAGGTGGTGGTTCTGGAACAAACGGACCAATCAGAAAAAGAGGCCACAGGGGTCCTTTTTCATTCCCCCTCCCCCTTCCTCCCTCTCCTGACAATCTCACCTATTCCTTTAAGTGTCATCTCTATATCTCTAGCTAGACCTTTTGCCTAAATTCCAGACCCAGATGTGCAGCTGCCATGGTTATTTCCATGGCCAACTTCATATATTCCAAAATTGAACTCGTCATCTTCCTGACAAAACTCATTCTTCTTTCTGACTTCCCTATTTTTATTGATGACAGCACTTTCCTCCCAGACTCAATTGTCTCCTCCCTTCTCTTCTCCTATCTGATTAATTGCCTGTGCCTTTGGATCTACCTCTGAATGTCTTGACTCTGTTCCCTACCTTTTAATTTCAAATAACACCCTATTTTAGTCTTGTATTTTTGCTCACTAAAACTATTGGTTTATCTTCCTGTCTTCCTGCCTCCCTTCTTCTCCTTTATTTGAAGTAATTTTATGTTAATTTCAAAATAATCCTCCTAATGCATAGATTTAGTTATGGTAAAACAAACAAAAAACAAATAACTTTCAGTTTCCCCCCCCCCCCATTACCTATAGGATAAAATGAAAATTCCTTAGCATGGCATTTGATGACCCCCCAAATCTGACTCCAGTCTACCTTAATTTTTTTCAATTAACAAACATTCATTTTTGTATCATCCCAGCCGTCTCCTGAGGAAAAACAAACAAATAAGCAAATCTTGTAACAAATAATGCATCTACGATGCAAATTCCCACAATTAACCTTGCCCTAAAATGTGCCTCATTCTGGAAATTTACTGAATCACCCTTCTGGCAGGAGGTTCCAACCTTTTTTTTTCTTCATTCCCATGGCACACTATTCACTTCATATATTTCATTGCCTAGCAAAGCTAGCATTCTACCTGTTCCCCATTTTTATTATGCCCTCTTCCTGCCTCCATGCATTTATGTCCTTCATATCTTGAATGGACTGCATACTACTGCTGTTACTATCAGCACCTCATCCATATCCACTATCCCACAAATCTTCCATTGAGGATATAGCCAACTGAGAAAAAATTAGGGTTAAGAAGATATAAAGCCAGAGTAGTTACACCTCCAACACAATACACACACACACACACACACACACACACACACGTACATATCCTCTAGCCCAATTTCTACTGTTGTTTGTCTTAGGTGACATGCTGACATGCTGCTCCCACTGAAACAGGGAGAGATTTCTCCCCAAAAACCATTCCTCTGGAACTCAAGAATCATCTCTTTACCTTGTCAATATTCTTCCATACAGAAGAAATCAGAACCAGAGGTAGCACAATTTAAAAGGAAGAGGAAGAGGAAGTGGGAGAATAATTCTAAAGGAAACTAGTCAGTCAAGCACTTTTACACCAATAAATGGTGACAAAGAAGTCATCAAATACTGACCCATGTGTAATGGTGATGGTAATTTCAAGATCTTTTCTGCTCCTTAATAAACCTAAGGGAATTTGAAGACCTTCCCTGCCCCCTAATAGCGCAAATATAATCACATGGAGCCTGTGGTGGGAGGAGTTTGCTGAAGGGTGGCACAGAGCCCACAGGAAGCTGGGAGTTAGAGCAGTTAGAGACAGAGGGAAAAGAAGATGCACCAGGCAGACAGCTGGGTTCATGAGTGTTGGTTTCTGGGAAGGTTAAAGGATGATGTGGTTCTCTGTGCTGTTATGGTGTGTTAGTTTCTTTGCTGCTATGATGGATTCAGCTTCCTGGTTTTGGGATTCATTTTTCTGGTTTCTAGATAAATGTTTTGCTTCAGTCTTCTATATGAAGAGCCTGTTATATTTTGCAATTGAGTACTATACTGGCATATTTACGGTCCCTTTTGGCATTGTGAATATTGTACTGGCGCTACACCATGTTACTACTTTCTTGTATAGTCATAAGCATGAAACTAGAGTATATATGACTTTATTACTTGACAATGATGCACATAACCAAAATAAAAAGTCCTGGTCATGTAGTAAAAATGAGGGCAAACATATGGACTATTCAGTACCAAATGGTTCTCCATAGAAGAACCAGAGGAAGGCTTGTTAAGTAGAATGTCTTAGATAGGATTTACAGAAAAAACAAGGTCAGGAATTATGCAATAGATAAAACAACACGGAGTTGAAATCCATATCAGTGGAAGCAGAACCAACATCAGTGAGAATATGTATACATGGAAGAATTCTCTATTATGTCCTCTATTGTATCCTCTATCATGTCCACCAAAACATAATGAGCACAGTACACCTAGGAGCAAAATTATAATTAAAGGAATATGACACAGTCTTGGGAGTATTTATCATGTGTTAATACATGATTACATGTATAATACATGAGGGAAATTATTGGTTGTTGCTATTCAGTCATTTCAGTCATATCCAAATCTTCATGACCCTGTGGAACTCTCTCTATGGGATTATTCTTGGCAAAAACATTGGAGTGATTTGCCATTTCCTTCTCCAGTGGCAAAGTTTAAGTAACTTGCCCAAGGTGACACAGGTAGGTTGTTTCTGAAGCTGGATTTGAATTCAGATCTTCCTAACTCTAAGCCCAGAGCTCTGTTCATTGCACTCTGTGTCAGGCCCTATGCTAAGTGATGGGGATACGAGTAAGTAAGATAGTACCTACCTTCAAGAATCCTATATTATGATGGACGAAGTTGCCATATAAACAGGAGATGAAAAGCAAGGTGGGAGTATGGAATAGGATGGTGGAACAGAGTTAGCACAACCAGCTTGGGAAGGTTGTGGATAGAGTGAAACATGGCTGGGGCCCCTCCAGGAATAGTGGTCAATCTGCTTGACACCTGTTTAAAATATTAAACAACTTCTGCCAGGTTCACCTTGTCTCATTTTCCTCCAATATCTGATATTTCCAGGCCCAGTGGGTTGCTGTACTTTCTTGCTAATTCAGTATTTTTCTACTCAGAGACTCAAGTTAAACTCTTTCTCTGAGATCTTTATCTCTTTAAAGAATCAAAAGTTTCTTTTCTGTTTGAGACCTTGGTCCAACTCTTTCTGCTTTAGACTATTACTGTTCTTCCATATTCTAGGCTTTGCCAATAGAATTGTCCTCAGATGTGTTTTCCTTGCTACTTTCCAGGTACCTAGACCCTACTTAGCTCCTTGACATTGATCAACTCCAATGCTGATACTCCTTTCCCAGATTCCCCTAGTTTTCTCCTTTTTTCCCACTCAATTCCAAGGTTCCTTAAAAATTTCCTAGTTTTTTTTTTTTCAAAACTAGTCCCCCTCCCTCATCATCACCAGTCCATCTGGGAGGTCCAGAGACCCCAGCCTTTCTTCCAAGATTGACACATGCCACCATTTCTAAGATACATATCCCCAGGCCTTCATATCTCAACTATTGTTTATTCTTAGACAACATTAGCATAGAACAATAATACATTTGAAACACAGTTACACACCAAATTTTCTGTCTCTGGCTAGGCTGGATGTTTTTGAAAATGCACAATGATTTTTGGAAAGAGGTTGTTCTTGACACGGGGTTCACAGAAGACCACAAAATGAGTGGGAATGGTCATGGTATTTAAAATTCCAGGATAAATCTGGCATGTATTAACAAGAACTATAATCTTTAAAATCCTGAAAGTAATTCTATCACTTTATTCTTGTCAGTGGTTTAGTTTCTAATAAAGAACATTGTAAAAAAAAAAATAATGGAATTCTGTGATTTAAGGAAGATTGAGAACTGACCATTAAATGTCTGGAAAATGGAACCTTGAAAAGAAGAATTAATATTATTTAGCATGGAAAAGAGAAGGACAAGGAATGATTTAATGACACCTTCAATTATACTTGAATATTCCCTGATTTCTTTGATTTAGTTGCTATTTAGAGCCTTACACATGGTGTAGACCCTCTCTCCCTCACTGGATGGTCTGACTGCTCTAATTTAAAAAAAAAAAAATTATATGGTGGCTATGGCACTCAGGTGATAATGCTCCACAACCATGATTAGACTGGTCTTCAGATGACAGACATATGATTTATCATGGGAACCATAATCTTTCCGGCTTAATAGAACTTGATAAGAGCTTGTTCTCTATGGTATAGCCCTTTAAAACCTAGGACTCAGCTCCATGCCAGTATGTCAGTCGGTCAACAGACATTCGTTAAGTGCCAAAGTGGCAGAAGAGAGAGAGTGCTGGACCTGGTGTCAGGAAAACTCATCTTCCTCAGTTCAGATCTGGCCCCAGACACTTAATAGCTGTGTGACCCTGGGCAAGTCACTTACTGCCTTTTGCCTCAGTTTCTCCATCTGTACAATGAACTGGAGAAGGCAGTGGCAGGCCTCTTCAGTATCTTTGCCAAGAAAACCCCAAATAGTGTGATGAAGTGTTAGACACAACTGAAAAATGACTAAGTAACAATGACAAACACCAAAAAAAGGCCTACTATGTGTCAGGCACTGTAGTACTGAGGATATAAAAAGAGTCAAGGAGTTCACAATTGAATGGGTGAGACAACAAACAAACAAATATATTCAAACCACTTTTATAAACAGGAAATAAAAGAGAAAGCTCTAGAATTAAAAGGTGCTGGGGAAGGTTTCCTGTAGACAATTAGATTTCAGTTTTAACTTAAAACAAAACCAAGAAAGCCAGTAGGTGGAGATGAGAAGGGAGAGCATCCTAACTGTGAGAAACAGCCAGAGAAAAAGCTCAGAGATGAGAGATAGAGTGTCTTGTTTGTGGAAAAGAGTTATCAATAGTATCAAACATTTCAGTCACGTCCGACTCTCCATGACTCCATTTGGGGCTATCTTGCCAAAGAGACTGAAATGGTTTGCCATTTCCTTCTCCAGCTCATTTTACAAATGGGGAAACTGAGGCAAGCAGGGTTAAGTGACTTTCCCAGGGTCACATTTGAACTTGGGTCTCCCCAACTCTAGGCCAGGTTCTCTATCCGCTTTGTAACCTACCTGCCTCTCAAAGGTTGCAGAGGGATCAATAAAAATGAGGACTGAGATAAGGTCATTAGATTTAAAAAGTAAGAGGTCATTAGTAGGTAACTTTAGAGAGAGGTTTCTCTCTTTTTTTAATTATTTGTTTACTTTTAGTTGACAACATTCAGTTCTACAATCCCTTGAGTTTCAAATTTTCTCCCCCTTCCTCTCCTCCTCCTTCCCTCCATGACGGCGTGCAGTCTGATCTAGGTTCTACAAATACCTTCACACTGAACATGAGTCGAGTTGTAAAGAAGGATTATAACCAATGGAGTGAACAATGAGAAAGAAGGAATGAACCAAAACAAAACACAAAAGAGAGAGAGCAAGAAGTTTGCTTCCATCTGCATTCAGACTCCATAGTTCTTTTTCTCGATGGAGATATCCCTTTCCATCATGAGTCTTGGAGTTGTCTTCTAACCTTGCATTGCTGAGAAGAGCCCAGTCTATCAAAATCAGTCATCACAGAGACGATGTGTCTGTAATTGTACACAATGTTCTTCTGGTTCTGCTCTCCTCATTCAGCATCAGTTTATGTAAATGGAGAGAGAAGTTTCAGCGGAATGATGAGGTCCGAAGCTGGATTGTAAGGTAAGAAGAGAGTGAGATGGCAGAAAATAGAGGCACCTTGTAGTAGCTCTAGCTTCGTAGAGTCTTTTCCAGGAGTTTAGGCCACAAAGGGCAGAAGAGATATAGGATGATAGTTATTGGAGATGGAAGGATCAGGTAAGGTTTTTAATTTTTTTTTTAAATGGAGGAGACATGGACATGTTTATAGGCAGTACGGAAAAAGAGATTGAAGATAAGTGAGAGAGTGGGGATGATAGAGCATGCAATATGTTGAAGTAGATGGGATGGAATAGAATTGCTTGGGTAGGTAGAGGGATCTGCTTTGGAATGGAGTAAGACATTTGCTTCGTAGAAAAGGTAATGGCAGAAGGCATCTGAGTGATATGAGATGAGGATGAGAAGAGAAGAGGGAGCTCAGTGAATAGGTTTTTTCTCTTCCTTGTATCGTATAAAACAAGGTATTCACCTGATAGGGTGGGGGTGGGGGACCTATGGAAGGTTAGAGGAGGGTTGAAAAGGTTTGGAAGAGCCATTGTGGAGTGTGGGTTAGTGAATTGATAAGAGAGGATTGCCTAGCAGCAGAAAGGGCTCAATTGAGGTTGTGGATCATAAACATTTGTAGTGGACCCAGTTACATTATTTTCTCCACCTTTGTTTATCAGCATGTGTGGAAGAGTGAAGAAGGAAGATGGTGGGAATCATCCGAGGCTGGGCAGGGCATATTGGAGGATATGATAATGGTGCCAGGGACTCCAAAAAAAGAGGGCACTATGGGGTTGGAGCAGGATTTCAATTTCAATGAGTTATATTAGACATAAGACAGATATAAGACATAAGACAGATAGTCATCTCCATAGTAAATAAAGCTAGAGCAAATGCACAATGCAACAAGAGAAATTTAAATTAGTAGTAAAAGATAATATGATAATGCTAAAAGTTGTTAAATATTGGGGTCATCTTCCCCTATCATAGAATCTCCTTTTTAAAAAAATGTCATTTCTAGGCATCTTTTAAAATGGGATACATGGATAGGGAGTGGTTATATGGGCTAGGTAACCTCATGAAATTTATCATAGTTCTATGAAAATCAATTAAAGATAAAAAAATGTATTCAGCTTAAGAAGGAATAAAAATCATCAAATATTTTGTTTATATTTTATTTGTATTACAGTGTTGTTGATTATAACATTTGTCATAGACCTACATTTTTATGTATAGATAAATCAGAGAATATCCCCTTTTGAATTTACAAAAGGAGTTGGTGGTTAATTCAATCCTGACCTTTAAAAAATTCAGTTTTACCTTCATCAAAATACCATAGTCTGATAGGGCTCCTCTAATTCAATGCCAATAGGTAGATTTTCAAGTAATGTTGCTTATACTAAAAATGCGTTTGGCATAAGGGAATTCTCTATTATGTACCAAAATATATTTGTGGTCTCTATCTAGGAGTATAACATATGATTACACTGAAGAAACTAAGGTCCTGAAAAGCTGATTGATTCACTGAATGCTGTGATAAGTCAGCAAAGAATATAATTTCTTATTGTATTTTATATTTTGGACATCTTTATCATAGCATCTTGGAATACATTTGCAAATATATCAAAATACCCTACCACCACCACATATGAAGTGTGTCATCTTGTGTACACACATGCAAAATTAAAGAAAATTGAAAAAGAGAAAAAAAAAAACAAGCACAAAAGCCTTAATGCTGAATTTCTTCAAATGTCATCCTGATCATTTAATCGATTGGAGTCACTGGGGTAAATTTCAGGCTGTTACCTCTCCAAATCCGAATTTTAGTATGAAGTTAGGCATAATATAGGGAGACATATCCTCGCTAAACCTATTTGCTACTGTCATTCAAAAAGGATATCTAGAGTGAGTCTAAATCAAAGAGCCCTTGTACATGTAAAAGTCTTAACAATGGTCCTGCTGGTAGTTGAAACTGTTCCAGTTGCATCAAGTGCCAGAACACCAGAGAGCCTCCTGAATGAAATTTACAGTCATTCAAAAGAATTTGGCTTTACTTTAGATACAAGAAAAATCAAGTGCATGAATCATGAATATGCCTATCATGGGAAAGCCCTGCATATAGACAATGACTTCAGCCCAGAATTGAATAAAAAGAGAATAATTCCTATTGAATTTGAGAAACTAACCATTCACTGATCTTTTTTTTAATGACCATTTGTTGTTCCCCACGTGATATTTGTTGTTCCACACATAAGATATTCCATTCTTCTCCTTCCATGCACTTTTATAGTCTTTCCTCATGTCCGGAATGCTCTCTGTTCTCATTTCTGTCTCTTGGCATCCTTCAAATCTAAGCAAAAATTCCACCTTCTACAGGAAATCTTTATTGGTTTTCCCTGAATGCTTGTTCCTTCCCTGTGAGATTACCTTAGCACCCTGCAAATATCTTGATTGTACATAGTTGTTTGCAAATTTGTTAGATTGTATGCCCCTTGAAGGCAAGACCATAGAGAGATTGAAAATTAGTGAGAGAGTTGAGATGGTAGAAGTTTAAATCTACTGGAGAGGGTGGGATGGAATCAGTAGTATATGCAGAGGGCTTTGCCTTGGAAAGAAGAAGGACTGCCTCTTTATATGAGACAGGGGTAAAGGAGGAGATGGTGGAAGGCAGCTGAATGATGTGAGATGAGGAAGGGATCAGAGGCAATTCTCAGCAAATGGCCTCATTTTTTTCAGTGAAATATCAGACAAGATTCTCAGCTGAGAAGGTAGAGGGAGAAAAAGCAATGAGAGGTTTGAGGAGGGACAAAAAGGTTTGGAAAAGAAACTGATAAATGGAATAAAAAAATTGGTTAGGGAGATATAAAAAAGAGTTGCATTGATGCAGTGAAGGTCCAGTTGAGATTGTGTAACACGAATTTGTGGTGAACCCAATCAGCATGGTTTCATAATTCTCTATAGCTTTATTCAGCAGCAAATAAGCAAGAGCAAAGGCAGCTGGAGGTAGGAGTAATCCAAGGCTGAGGCTTGGCAGGGCAAGATAGATGGTAGGATAAGATGCCTAGGGACTCAAGAGAAGAAGGTGCTATAGAATTGAACTAGTTCACCAAGATGGAATCAAGACAGAAAAAAAAGAAGAGAGTGTAGCTGGGAAAAGGGTGATAGCTGGGATGGAACTGAGGGGTGGAGGGATTGGAGATCCAGGTGAGGACAAAGAACAGGGTTAGGGTGGTAAGGCAAAGGAAGAGGTAGTGGTACAACAGATTATGGTCAGATAAAGGAATTTCAGAGTTCATGAATACAAAAGTAGAATACCTGTGGATGATGGATGTTTTTCCTTATGTAAAGCCTAAATATGTCTCATTGTTCCTTCCACTCATTGTCTAGTTCTGCTGGCATGGGACAGTAGATCAAATCTAATTCTTTCACATGTAAGTACTTTGTAACTTAGATTAGAGTTTAAAGTCAGTTATCAGGCCTGAAAGTAACCTACTCACAAATTTGACCACTCACTGAGTTGCAGGTCAACTTACTGTCTTCACCATCTGGAACTCCATGCTTCTCCCATACAGAAATTACTGAGGAGTAAGAACAATTAAATATCTAATGGGATTTTGCCCCCCAGACACTCAGATGGTAGAATCATCTCACAGAGATCCATATAGGGACCCAGTATATACTTTTGCTCTTGGACAGAAGCTGGGGGCATTGTGTCTTAATTGTCAATTACTCTCATTCTTCCTAAATGGAGTTTCACCCAAACCCTTCAGGATTCCATTTCTAAAGCTTCAAAACACAGAATTAAATATCTTAGTTATCTATACTTGTCTGCCCTCAGAAACACATGCACTTATAATGAATATTCCCTACTTCCTTATAGAGAAACAGAGTAATACACTATCCTCCAGGCAAACTCTGCTAGGCACTTCCATCACAAACTTCCAGTGGCTAACTTCCAACCATTAATATTTCACAGTTTATAAGTTTCGGGTCAATGTGACCTGAGGGTGCCCAGTGGGGCTTTGTGTTGGATTATTCACAACTACAGGCAATTATAAGCCCTCTTCACCTTGTCACTCAGAAGCCACCTCTTCAGAGTTTGCTAGTACCCCACCCCCCACCTTTATTTCTCTCCTCAGTCTTGCCCCTCCCTTGTGGATCAAACCCAAGTGCAATTCCACTGTAAGACCCACCCATTTGCACTAGTACAACTTTCCATCCTAAGGTATGTTCCAAAGCATTCTTTCAACTTTCCCTGCTTATTTCAAGCCTTCCTCTCTCTCTCTCTCCTCATCTTCTGGGGCCTGAGACCCTTCCTAGAAAGGGATCCTCAGAAATCTATTCTAAGTTTGAAGGTTTTTGTGGGTTGGCAATCAAAAACCATAGCTCACAAGCCCATAGCCATATGTTTGTTTTAACCATTCATCCAAATGACACCTTATTTCAAAGCAAAAGATGTTTAATCAAGAAGCATGTTGTATTGAGTAACAATAACAACAAAGATCTTCCTATTTCTCTCTGTCTCTCTGTCTCTGTCTCTGTCTCTCTCTCTCTTTCACACACACACATACACATACACACATACAGGCTTGTATTTGCTATCCCACAGGACACAACAATTGAACACATTTGGAGAGTATACATATGAATATTTATGTAATTAGTGAAAATCGTGCCTTTGACATTGCATAGTTGACAATGTTTTCTGGTTTCATCATTATATGCTTCTCTATGTATCAGTCTGTCTGCTGAGTCACACACATCTCAACTGATCATTTCTATTGGGTGTTTCAATTAGCCTCGAGGTGTCTGGGCTGTTCTCTGCTATCTGGGATCTAGTTATTCAGCCTCATTTATGACATCTGCTGCTCTCCATGATAATCAGAAAGGATGCATTACTTAGAAAGGGCAGACTAATGCTCTTTTAGAGAACAGGCTAGAGTGATAAGCTACCACAGCCAAAACTGGAATCAATAAAGAAAACTTTCTAAGGCTAAGATTAAGTCTGTTCCTGGTGCTGATACATAGACCCACTCACCTCCAGCTCTCCAACTATAGGTTAAAAAAGACTTTTTACTTTGCAAATATTTTGTAGCAATTTCTTTGTATCTTTCCAATTTGAGTCTCTTGTAAGCAAAGTCAGTTTTAGTAAATTGTGACATAGAAGACAGAAATATAGATAGTGAAAGAGAAGACTGATGATTGGTGTAAAGCTAACGCACAGAGCAGGGAGATAGATTCTTTCTAAAGCTCTGCTTTTTCCTTTTGTGGAAAAAAAATCTAGTGCAGAATTCAAAATAGAGGAAGCTGGTTGCTCAGTGGATAGAGCATTGGGCCTGGAGTCAGGAAGACCAGAGCTCAAATCTAGTATCAGACACTTCTCAGCTATGTGAGCCTAGGCAAGTCACTTAATTTCTGATTTTCTGACAAAATAGTTCCCGTGTAGAGGGAAATTGCAAACCATTCCAGGTATTTGCCAAGAAAACCCCAAATGCAGCCATGAAGGGTTGGATGTGACTGAAGCAACCAAACAACAAAGAGTTCAAATTTGCAAATGACATTGCAAGTTTTGCATTGAGCTCTAGAACATTGTAGAATCTCCTAAAATAAATCTGTAACAACTCAATATTATCTGGCTTAACCCTCCACACAGGAAAAAAAACAAATGAATTTAAAACATCTTTTGTTCAGACTATGACGTGGAGTTGGATGGACAATCAAATGCATTTGTCTAGTATGTGTCTTGGAAAAATATTGCAAGTAGACAATTAATTGGGCTTAAAATTAAATAATATCATACATTTTGCATTAGGAAGGATCCTGGAGGTCTTCTAGTCCAATTCCCTCATTTATAGATGAGAAAAGTAGGGCCTGAAGTGATTGTGATTTGTTCAGGATCAAACAAGTAGCTCAGTGGTACAACTGGCATCCAAGTGCTCTGATTCCAAATTCATCACTCTTCCTACTATGCCAAGCATGATTCTTGCCTTCAGAAAAGTACAAAGTTTATCACTGAAGCTATGGTCTATCTTCTTAATATTAATATTCTTCCTGCAGTGATATACGCCTGGAAGTCCTGGAACATTACTATCTCTAAAGAACTGAAACTAAAGATCACCAAAAGGCAATGGAGAGGCATGTGGTAGGTATGAGAAGTCTGCAACAAATTTCAAGCCAAAAATTATGCAAGAGAAGTAACATAAAGAATGTTAAAGAAGGGGCGGAGCCAAGATGGCGGTGTAGCAGCAGCAACGTATCGCAGCTCTCAGCTCTCACATAGCCACCCCAAAATACCCATAAAATATGACTCTAAACTAATCCTAGAACTCCAAAACGCACACAAATGTACCTTCCACTAAAGTCAGCTCGGTTATGAGGAACCATATCAGCACTGCAAATCGAAATCAGCCTGGCCTGAAGCCGCAGCTGTGCCCCGGAGGTGGCTGGACAGGAGGAGTGGAGGAGCCTCTGTGGTGAGCGCATTAG
>CM053591.1:78876898-78893472 GCA_028646515.1 Pseudochirops corinnae
ACACATATATGTATGTGTATATATATATGTATGTATACCTATGTGTGTATCTATCTATATCTATCTATCTATATTTATCTATCTAATCTATCTGTCTATGTATCTATGTATCTATCTATGTATCTATCTATCTAGGTATCTATCTATGTATCTATCTGTCTATCTATCTAGTTTGTATTCTGACACTAGCCACTTGGCATTGGACAGTCAGAACTATAGTTATTTTGAGTTGAATGGGGACCTTGACTTAGGACACCAACATTCATTTCTCTGGGAAGACATGAGGCTGTACTTCCTCCCTGGAAGAGTGTTTCCTTCCTACAGTAACCCCTATCTTTATGACTCACCTCTAGACCTGTCAAGACCAGGATCTAGATAGGGAGGCTTCATTTTCCAAGGCCTAACTTTTACTCCTACTCCCTGCAGAATGAGAACTACACTTTGGTGGCTGAGCTGTGCCCTCTCCCAACACTATTGCACCTGTCCTCCACATGAATGCTGTCCTCTTCCCACAGCTGTTTTTGCCCTGCCAGTGGTTCTCAACCTGTGGGTTATGTTCAATTTAAATACATCCTGCATATCAGATATTTATGTTACAATTCATAACAGTAGCAAAATTACAGTTATGAAGTAGCAATGAAAATAATTTTATAGTTGGGGGTCACCACAACATGAGGTACTGTATTAAAGGGTCGCGGCATTAGGAAGGTTGAGAACCACTGCACACGAAAAAAATTTCCTGTTAGAGAACTGCTCTGTGGCCAAACCATTTAACCATAGTAGACAATTTCTTCATCTGTAAAAGGAGTGTGTTGGGCTAGATGACCTCTAAGTCCCCTTCCAAACATGACATTCTATAATTCTTAATTAAAAAAAAGAGAATATGCTCTATATGTTTTAGATGGAGAAATCATAGTAAACCTTGAAGATCCTTTCCCTAATTGCCTAATTCATATTTTATGATGTAGATTAAAGTAGCAGATAATTTATTTTTTTAAAATGTACTGAGTATAATAGAGTATGTGTTTAATCAATGTTTATATAATGAATACTGATGATCCTAGGATCATAGGACTCAGAACTTGAAGGGACCATAGAGATCATTTAGTTCATATCCTGGCTCAGTTTTTGACTCCCTCTCTAAACCTCAGTACCTTTTATGTAAAATAAAGATTGGACCAGAAGGCCTCTAAAGACATTCCCAACTTTAAATGTGGTGAATACAACCATAACTCTTATTTACAGATGGGGAAACTGAGGCACAGAAGATGAAGTAATGATTCTTCTCCTTCTCCTGCTCCTCCTCCTCCTCCTCTTCCTCCTCCTCCTCCTCCTCCTCCTCCTCCTCCTCCTCCTCCTTCTTCTTCTTCTTCTTCTTCTTCTTCTTCTTCTTCTTCTTCTTCTTCTTCTTCTTCTTCTTCTTCTTCTTTGTCTCCTCCTCCTCCTCCTTTTGGTAATGCTCTTAAGAACATATAAAGAGAGGTCATAGGGCATAGTGGATAGAGAGCTGGCCTTGAAGCCAAGTCTGCTGTCCAAAGCCTGCCTCTGACATACACTGAACTATCATGGGCAAATCATTCAACTGTCAGTGCTCTAGGCAATCCTCTAAAAACAATAAGTTGCAGACAAGGTTTGAGCTTTCGTTGGTAGAGGGAATTTCCACATGGATGTGTTCCTTCTATCAATGAAATCACATGCCAAAAATTTAAAAAAGGACATATAAATAGTATAAAGCAGAGCTGAGCATTGAAGCCAGATCCTCTAACTCAGGTGAAAGGAAGGATTGTCATAATCATGCTTTTTAGTCGTATAACCTTTTAAGAAATATGGAAAAAATTCCTACAAAATGCATTTTAAAGGTAAATAAATTACTGGTATCTCCTAGGGAACAGCCGTAGGGTTCTTGGAACTTATACATTCCCTCATGAAGTGTAAGTTAATCTTATTTCTGATTGTTTTCAGACTAACAAGATAGAACTGTTCACAAATGAGGGCTTCTACACCTTCTCCGTGGTCCTTTGCTAGTGGAATTGTGAGGGGTTATAAAAAGTCAGTTCCTCAAGGGACCAGTTTTGGATTTTGACAAATGACTTTGGTAGCCAGCATGGGTAACCCTGCCATGCTGTTCTCCACTGTTGGCAGGCCTGTTTGTGCTGCCCCAGCTGTGTTCTTGAAAGATATGATTATATGTCACTCAGATAAATATGCCCTAAGTATAGTATAGTGTCCTTTTTAGTCTCTGAAGTTTTGATGAGCCTATTCATGACAGGTTTCCTGGATATCTTTAGAAGATCTAATCAACTGATAATAATATTAAGAAAAATCCTCAAGTTAAATTCATTGAAGAATGAATTAGAACTAGTGATACCAAAACTTTGCTGCTGTTGCTGTTTTTTTTTCCTTCCATTTCTAAGGTCAATACACAGAAAGTTTGATTCTTAAGAAATCTAGGTGTTTAATTGCCTATATATTGGTACTATAGGACTGCATCTTCCCTGAGAGATCTGTTTCCCATTAGCCAATAAGCTACTAAGAAAAATTTTTCATTCTGGCTTCAGCGTAGAGGGTTGGTTATTTCCTATTATTCTCCTCTCAGCATGGCTAATATACTTCCCATTAGACCAACAGTGGTGTATACATTGGTTCAACATAATAATATTTTTAAGAGCCTACTAAGTTGCAAGCATTAAGCCAGAAACTGGTAGGGATAGACGGGTTAGGAACTTGTCAATAAATTAAGTTTACAGAGTTGACTGGGCCATTGAAAGATTTACCTGCCTAAGATTACACAACCGCTATTTGTCAGGTTGTTATATCACTTTCAGTTGTGTCCTATTCTCTCCCAAAACCATTTGAGGTTTTTTTGGCAAAGATCCTGAAGTGGTTTGCTATTTCCTTCTCCAGCTTATTTTATAGATGAGGAAATGGAGGCAAAAAATGTTAAATGATTTCCTAGGGTCTCACAGCTAGTAAGTATCTGAAACCAGATTTGAACTCAGGTCCTCCGGGCTAGATAGAGCCATCACTCCATCCACTGCACCACCTGACTACCCGTATTTGTCAGGGTCAGGTCTTTATTCTGGGTCTCCCTTAAGATAAAACTAGCTCTTTATACTACCCTGCCTTTCAAGCAATAAAACAGGAGAATCAATCACAGAATCACAAATGCAGAATTTAGAATGGACCTTAGAAATCAGTCCTCTGGCTTGATGAAGAAACCACGACTTAAAGGGAACAACTGAATTTCTCAATATCACACAATGGTTTGTTTCCATTTTTAATGATACCAGTTGGATTCTTTTATACCGTTGAACACTACCACATAGAAAATATATTTAGGGATGGCTAGGTGGCACAGTAAGTAGAGGACTGGCCCTGGAGCAGCAGTTCTCAACCTGTGGGTTGCAACCCCTTTGGGGGTGAAACGGCCCTTTCACAAGGGTTACAGGGGTTGCCTAAGACCATTGGAAAACACATATTTCCAATGGTCTTAGGAACTGAGACACCACTCCTCTATTTGTGTCCAGGCGGGTCCACCCACATGCAGATATGCCCACATAAGAGTATTAAAGGGTCGCTGCATTAGGAAGGCTGAGAATCACTGCCCTGGAGTCATATAAAGCCAAGCAGGAGCAGCATTCCAGAAGAATGCTACTGTGATCAGCTTTTAAGGTTGTGATTACACAGTATCATGAACACTCTATTCCATAACAAATCAGAGCAAAACATTCACAGTAAATCAAGGTACAGCATTCACATTGTTACAACTTATCACAGAAAATCAAAATATAGCATTCACAACAACTTATCACAGAAAATGGCCATATAATTTCCACCACAGTAGTCACAAAATTTTGAAGAAAGAATAATCATTTAGTAACTCAATCATTAAATCATTCTTAGGGAGGGTTGCCTCCTTAAGGGACACAAAGTACAATAGTCAAAAGTTCTCCACTCATGGGGCACACTAAGTTACAAATCAATTACTTATTCAGTCATCATTCATTTAGTACAATCATTTAGTCAATCAATCATTCAATCAACTCAATCATTCAATCATCCTTCAGCATTCACTATTCAATCATCAGAAAATATACAAGCCCTCCACTCCTAGGTCACAATAAATTATGATCTTCTCAGTTAGTAAACAGTATCCAAGTAAAGTCTTCTTTCAGCTTGACTTGGGGCAGTCTCTCAGATTCCCTGGATCCCCTTCCATGGTTCCAGATCCTACTTGGATTCACCAAACTGTCACCTGGGTTCAAAGGCAGACAGCTCCCAAGTACTTGTCCAGCTCTCTGTGGAATTCCTGCTCCACATTGGAGCATTGGAGCTCACAGTGTCCAGTCCATCTCAAATCCTTCATAGTCTCTGTTCCTGGAAAGACAAGGCTTAACAAAGCTACCAACAGGTTCATACAAAGTACCAGCATCACAGTTATGCTTCCTCAGTCTTCGGCAGCTCCAGCTGGCCCTCAGCTCTGGCTGGCTCTTGGAAATCTTCAGCAGCTCTGGCTGACCCTCAGACTCAGCAGAAGTTTCAGCTGGTTCCCAGAATAAAAAATCACTTCATCCAGGTTCTCCAAATAAAAATCATTCTCTCCAGCCTGGGGGGGAGGGGTAAGGGAGCTTTCTTTTCCAGCCTCCCCGCTGGCAGTAGCTTCTGCCTCCACAAAGCCTGCTCCAAGAAGATCTGACTTTCCCAGCCAAGGTCTCTCCTTATATACAGACAGCATTAGCTTCCTGTTCCAGCCAACCCCTTCCTGTTATGTTAGCAACAGGGATTTATATCTTCTGTTTCTTTAACAGAGGCTTCATTAATTACTAAGTGATATATACTAAATACTAAGTGATAAATACTAAGTACTTGTTACCTTTGCCAATGTAAAGGGATCTTCAAATTCAAATTACATTACCATTACAAGTCAGGAGGACCTGAGTTCAAATCTGTCCTCAGATACTTAACACTTTTAGCTATGTGACCTTGGGCATGTTACTTAACCCCAATTACCCTGCCCTCCCCACTCCAAAAAGCCAAAAAAAAAGAAAATATATTTTAACAGTCAACATAGTTCCTTTGTTAGTTTTATAAAGTTACTTTGCATGTCATTGATTACCTGATGTCATTAAAATTTGTATTTAGGACCTAAGTCCTTAGTACCAGAGGAAGCCTATTCAGAAAACTCTTTCCACACAGTGCAAAATAGAGGGGGAAAAATGAATGACTGCATGGGATTAAGTTGCCTTACTTCTAAAGAAACTGCATCTAATCTTTATTGTCTTTGGACACAGTTACATTCCACATATGCATCTAATTTAACATATTTCTGGGGAAACAGTTATTGATATCTCTTAAGGCATAGACATCATTCATCTTTCCAGGGTTTTATATGATACATTTGCAGACTCGCACAACTGAAGCAGACAGACTCGCCAAACTAAAGTTCCTATAGGATCACTAAGAATTTAATTCTTCAAATGTAAATACTCCTATTTCGTTTACTGGTATTTAGACTTGAAAGAGCTGATTGGACCTAAGTCTCCTGTTTTGTTTTTAAGATGTTAACTGAGGTCCAGAGAGATGGAACACTTTGCCTGAAGTTATACATTTACTTGTAGCGGTTATGATTTAAACCCAGTTGTTCTTAAATCAGTTCCAGGGTTCTCTCCAACGCATTATACTGCCACAACTTTACCTCTCTTAAAATTAAAATTTGTTATCTAGAGGCATCATGGTACTATGGAAACGTTACTGGATCAGATGTTCTCAGAGGATATGGGTCGCATCCTGGCTCTGCTAATACTACCTGTGTGGGAAATTGGACAAATCACTTTACTCCCCTAGTTCAAAAATTCTCATATCTAAAATGAATGGGGTAGACTAGATAGCCTCCAAGTTCTCCCTAGTCTCTAAATCTAGGAATTTAAGATACTCACATGAACCACAAAATGCAAGTTTGCTCTGCATAATAGTATTTGTTAATATCCAAGTAGAGACTGGGACATCATCTGTCAGGGATGGTGTGGAAGAGATTCCTGCCCTGGGTGGGAAGCTGGACTAGATAACTCCCAAGGTCATCCAAATTTGCTAATTCTAAGAGTCTGGCTCTCCAGATAAATGACAAAGTAAACCAAATTATTTTCAAAACATGGGCTATTTGCAATAAACGTTTTCCATCCTTAGCATTCATATATTTTCTTGATATTGCTGACAAAATACTTTTGTGAATGAGGTGACTACATTAGCAGGAGGATACTTGGCCAGCATCCTTAATTAGAGTATGTTTAATATGAGCTAAGGCCCCCTAAAGAATTACACAAGCTTTCTTTGGAAGGGGGAGAAAGCTATTCATTTTTCTTTTTTTTTCTTTTTTAAAGGAAACATTCTATTGTCTGTATTGTAACATGTGTCCTATAAAGTGATGTTAGCTAAGGCAAGAGAGTAGGTCAGGAAAGCTTTAGAAAAGTTTAGCCATTGAACTCTGCACAACAACTGTAGGAGTAATGAGAAGCCATGGGGAAATGGTGCTTTTGTAGAACCAAGTTTCCCTCCAGGCATTCCTGATGTGAGGAAAACACTTTAATTAATATGTAAAACAGCAGTGGGAAGAGAAAGTAAAGGTTAATTTCCAAACCACATCACTACTGCAGTATTCTGGTTGGGAAACCTTGGGAAACTCTAGGTGTTCCTCTTTAAAGACATAGAGGTGCTTTTGTATGTGAACTGCCTGTGAGGTACTCAAAAGACCTTTTATCTCCACACAGTGGCATTACTCTTTCTGTGTTTGAAAACATTGCCTTTGACTGGCAGGCTGTTGTTTTTAATTTGCAATGCACCCTCCATTTTGTGAAACCACTGAGGAATTCGGAGTGAGTGACTGGAAGGCAATTGTTTGGGAAAAGCCTCCAAGTAACATTGGTGGGAGAGAGAGAGGCTTCCTTTGCTTTCTACTTTCTTGTCCTTTCTCTATTGCTCTTTGCTGGCCACCTTGGCTACCTTTAGAATTTGTGAAAAAAGGCCTCTCTCCTTCCATCTGCTGCTTGGAAAACCAATACTGTGGTTGCCTGAGGTAAGAGTTCACATCTTGATGTGGTGAAAAAGCAGGATGGCTTGAGGGTCAGAGACTGGGTGAACCCTGTCCTGTCTCTGACAGGAATATCTGTGTGAGTTTGGATGAGTCAATTTGCCTCTTCGGGGGTTTGTTTCCTCATTTGTAACATAAGGAAGTTGAACTAGACGACCTTTCAGGTCTTTTCCAGCTTTAAACCTATAAACCTGTTTCCTGGTATAGATTCTGAAAAATCAAACCCACAGTCCAATGTATTAAATTCTTAATGGGTCAAGGACCAAAACTGAAATTCCACTTGCCACCCCCAAGAAGGTATAAGGATGTGTATAAATGAACTCTTTAGACAATATTTAATTTTTTTTGGTGACTTGAAAGAACACTTATAAGCTAGAGAACATTCAGCAGAAGGCAACTAGAATTGTGAAGGGCCTGGAGACAATAATAAACTGGAGATGTTTAGCATGGAAAAAAGATGATTTAGAGTGAAGACACCATAGCTACTTTTAACTATTTGAAGTGTTGTATGGAAGTGGAATTATATCTGCATTGTACAGTTGTAGAGGGTAGAACAAGGGAGTGAAAGCTGTAGAGAGCTACATTTAGGTTTGATGTAAGGAATTTGTTTAATTCAGTTCAACAAGCATTTATTATGAAGCTACTATATTCAAGGCACTTTTCTGGGTACTAAGGATATAAAGAAAAAATGCTCCTTACTTTTAGGGAATTTACCTTCTAATAATTAGAACTATCGAAAAAATCAATAGATAGGCATTGAAGATAGTGAGGGCTCCATGGCTAACCATTCTTTATCCCATTCCGTCTTCTATAAGGGCATCACAGCAGCCACCTTGCCACTTAATTTTCATCAACCCTCCCAAAGTTTCACCTCTTGCTCAATAATCATATTACTACTCCCATTGCTTAGAAAAAGACTGGGACAATCTACTGTCCCTATGACTTTGCTCAAAATCCCTTTATCTTTACAAAGCTCCATTCTCTGGCCACTACCACCCATGTGAGTTATTATCTGCCTAAAAGAATGTAAGCCCTTTAAATGAAGGAATTTTCTCTTCTTATAATTTATTTTTATCTCCAGAGATAGTGTGGTACCTGGCATATGGTAGGCATTTCATAAATGCTGATTTAAAGTCTCCAGACTAAGGTCTGATAACTGCTTGTTGTGAAAGAAGACTTGTCTATATAGGTACAGGCTTCTGGAAATTTGTAATTGTACAATGCTGATTAAATGGCACCCTTTGAGGCAGAATGTATGAAAGGAAATAATTTCTTCAGGCTATTCACTAAATTGAAATAAAGCAACTTTAGTGACTGGGCCATTAGCAAGTATGTATAGTTTCACCTGAAAAATCTACAATAGTGTGTATCTGGAATTTGTTAGGGGCAAGGGAAAGAATGGGTGCAGAGAATTAATTATTCACCTTTGATTCAATCAGTAGTGACTTCCCTACAGCTACTCTGAAAGGATGAAAGGGGCTGTGTTTGTGTGAATTATTCCTTTTAATAGGGCAAGTAAAAGAGAATCTTGTCCTTATCCTCAAGAAAATTGAATTTCCTCTTTTCCCTTGCAGGTGAGTAAAAAGTAACATTATAGGTGATCAAGGCAATATGGGTATGCATTATGAATTGCACAGAGTGAAAGCCAGGGTGGCTTTATCAAAAGGACATTGGAGGTGGAATCACAAAACCTGAGTTCTAGACCTACAGATGGTCTAACTTAACTAAATGGCCTTGAACTAATTACAAATTTTTTAGGGTCTCAGGTTACTAGTCCATAAAGTAGTAGTGATAAGTAATAATCTGCCTTCTCAGGGTTATATCAATGATTAAATAATAAAGGGCTTTGAAAAGGTTAAAATGCTTCAAATACAAATTGAACTCAACAAATATCAGATAGCTACTACATGCAAAGTGCTGTTGTCAGTTGTTTCAGGCATGTCCGATTCTTTGTGACCCCGCTTAGGGTTTTCTTGTCAAAGATGTTGGAGTAGTTTGTCATTTTCTTTCTCCAGCTCATGTTATAGAGGTAAAAACTGAGACAAACATGGCTAAGTGATTTGCCCAGGGTCACACAGCTACTAAGTGTCTCAGGATGGATTTAAACTCAGGCCTTAGTCCCAGCACTCTATCCAATGAGCCACCTCGTTGTCCAATATGCAAAGTGCTAGGGATATAAAGATGAAAAAATAATACAATCCTTGCCCTCAGGTAGCTTACAACTTAGCAAGACATTGAGATATCATAGGATCATAATCCAGAACTGGGAGGCACCTTAGAAGCCATTGAGTTCAACTCCCTGTTTTTACAGACAAAGAAACTCAAGTATAATGAGGTTAAATGACTTGCTCAGAGTCGCACAGCTTGTAAGTGTCTGAAGAAGTATTTAAAGACAGTTCTTCTTGATTCAAGGTCTAACAATGTATCTACTGAGCTCTATTGACTCAAAAATCCACAAATACCTATGATGAAAAAGATTAATTGTGTATCTGATACCAGAGAGAGATCTGAGAGCTCCAGTAACAACTATTGCTATTTTCTTAGAGTATTTTTCTCATAACAGCCTTGTGAAGTGTTGCAAATATTTTTATTGCCATTTCACAGGTAAAAACTAAAACCAAAAGGTAAAGTGAACCATCCTTGGACAAAATTATTATCTGCTTAAATTGGGACATAAACCAAGGGCTACTTTAAGCCCATTGCTCTTACTACTATACCATGTCTTGATGAATGGATCAGAAAAAATTTCAGAGAGGAGGCAGCAGCATGAAGAACTCTGGGTTCTTGGAGGAAAGAAATATTAGATAGATATAAAAATGGATATATGTATGTATATATTCAAGGCATACATGCAAACATACACAATACAATGTATATGTGTGTTTGTATACATGTATAGACTTGGATAGTCATAAATAGATGGATAATATATGGATAAATGGATGACATAGATATAGATATTCAAGACATATAGGCAGACACATACATGTGCACATATATGTGCATGTATATATACATGTGTTGATATATACATAACTTGATGGATGATTTATAGAAAGATAGATGAGATAGTCTTACATCTGAATATCTAGATGAAAAATCATAGATTTAGAGCTAGAGGGGACATTATAGGTAATCTTAGCCAAATGTCTTCATTTTTTAGATGAGGAAACTAAGGGTCAGAGAGTTGAGTGATTGGCCCAAGAACATACAGGTTGTAAGAGTGACAGAACTGGGATGTACACTCAGTTCCTCTATTTCAAAATCTGATGGTCTCTCTATTGTATGATTTAGCTGTGTGACCATGAACAGGTTACAGAGTCTTTGAGTCTCAGATTTCCAATCTAAAAATTGGACAAAATTAGTATTTTTTTCTGACTACTTCTAAGGCTTGTAGGGCAGATAAAATAATGAAGTATTTGGAAAATTTTATAGTGACATGCAAATTAAACTCAATTAACATCAAGTACTGTGCAAAGTTATAGAAGTATAAAGATTAAAAAAATAGCATGATTCTTACTGTTAAGTATTTTACTGTTTATTAGTGAGGTTGAGGTGACATAAGAACATGGTTCAAAGATTTAGATGTGTAAAGGACCTTAGGAATCATCTAGACCAGTCTCTTTCATTTTAAATATGGAGGAAATGAAGCACAAAGCTGTTATATGACTTGTCTAAGGTCATGTAGGTGGTAAGCAATGGACTGGATTTGATAAATGAACTCTAAAGGAATCATTTTATCTTAGTTTTGTTTTTTGATAATACTGAAGCAAATTAAATTTCAAAATTTTTGAAAAAAATTGATAGCTTCAATCTTGGTGTTGCAAAATTATAAATAATTACAATAATAAACTTCTCACCTTTAGTTTAAAAAGAAATCCTCCCTTTGGTTAAGCAAAATACAATTTCATTTCAAAAGCCTAAGGCATCATATTTGTAGTTTTCAAGGACTGAGACATTTACATTTGCCAAGGCTGTCATTAAATATATGGATTATGAAATGATAGGGGCTTAACCTGTGATTTCATTGGGAAGTCCCCGGTGAAGAAATCCCCTCTAGCAATGCAAGTTGACACCTTTGGCACCTTCTCTGCAGTTTATACTCATAGCTGCCTATAGTATTCAAAAACAACTGAATTTCCCAGAGTCACCAGCCACTATACATCAGAAGTGTGAATTTAACATGGATCTTCCTGGCTGCAGAATGAAAGAAATGATTATTAATAACTAATGATTTGGGGAGATTCAGAGTTCTACCTTTCTCTATCTTCACTCTAAGACCGCAGTCTTTGAAAGTTGAGCTCCCCTAGTCTAAGGTCAATTCCATTCAATCAAGTTTGGGTGGAGACAGAACCTTTTGCCTAAATTGCTCAAGGCTTGGGGCTTTCTGGGTATAGAGATGGTCTCTCAGTCCAAGGGTGACATGATGTCACTCTCAGCACCTTATCATAATATTCATTTTTGCATTAATTGTTAACTAACCAGAGCTGATTACCATCCTTTTGAACGGTATTTTTCCAAAAGGACATATAAACCCTGAGCCTGTTGCCATGATTGTCTTTGGTCAAAGAAGAGAGGGCCAAATGACTGTCCTTTTATTAAAATGCTGGCATTATTAATAAAATTATTACATTACCCAGAAATTATGTCTCTTGAACCTTTTTAAATGCCACAAGGACCAGCACTCTCTCCATTAAGCTCTGTTTTGCTTCAATACTTTGGGAGTATTTACTGATGGTAAATACTTTGTGGTACTGTACAGCTTACAAACTACATTCCATACAATTTCCTTGTGAGATAGTATAGAAGATCATCCTCATGTCCTGAGGAAGAAACTGATTATTGAAAGGTTATTATCTCTCCCATAATTGCATGATTTTGGGCTAGTGAAGCTAGAATGCAAACACAGATCTTCAGCTTGCAAGCCTAATAATACTCTAGCCATAGCATTTACAGTAAAACTTCAAGTTATCAGAATATTCAGGGAACGGGTGTGGAGGTTTGTGCTCTGATTAATTCAATTTTATAGCTAGTCACTACTAGAAAAGCCCTTTTGTTCCAACATTTGTGCCTTTTTTTTAAGTTTCTAAAATAGATTTCTTGAATTTCCTGCCTTGGTAAGTAAAGTACACTAAAGATAATTTAATATTACGTAGATGAATCTGAAGAATAGTTATCATTGTACAGAATTGTGGATAAAGACATAGAAAGCTGAGGAGTTGGAGCTGAATATGCATTGACCTCAGGACATTCCTTAACTTAGATTTAGGGAGTATTTGTTCTTGTTTCGAGATGGTGTGGTATAGTTGAAAGAGGAGATGGGAACCTGACTTTGAATATTGCTTCTGCTACTTATTATGTATTTGACCTTGGGCAATTTGCTTAACATTTCTGGGTCTCAGTTTCCTCTTCTGTAAAAAGAGGGGGTTTGACTTCTAAGATCCCTTCTCACTCTAAGTGTATGATCCTGTGATCCCATGATTTTATTAAATTCCCAGTGTGAGCTTTTAATTCCTTGTTGTTGTACCTTTTCTCTTAGACTTAGGGGTAGAGAAAGAAAATTCTGATTATCTAGGTCTCTACTTGTTTAAAGTAACTTCCTATACTCTCTATAAAAGTAATGACCCATCAAAGCAAGGCATTGACATATCATTTCATTAACATCTGAGATCAAGTTAGTTCCCAAGAATGTGAAATAGTTTAATTTCTGGTTATGCTAAAACAAGGGTAATGTCAACCTGGAAAGAGTTCTTTAGTATACTGCCCTAGGAATAATTCTTTGCCTTGATGCTGTTAGACATTTTTACCAATAACTTGGCTGAGGATAAAACTAGAATAGAAAATGTGTGAATTAGAACAATTTTAAGTTAAACTGGAACTATACTTGGGAACCAGATTATGTAGGGACTTCAATACTTCTGTATTTTGTCTTAGATGCAAAAGAGACCCATTGAAGATTTGTGTGTAGACGGTACACAGTCATATCCATTCACCTTTTGAAAGTGGCAGGAAAGGCTACAATGTTCAGATGAAAAATAGTAGTGAGTTAAGGTTTGGTACTGACTAGCACAAATGTTAACACTTCTAACTCTTGTGTCATGGATACCCTTAGCACGAAGAGTGCTCTCATGGGATCTTTGTTACTCCAAAGTCTTCTTTAAATCATTACATACCTATGGCTCTCCTTAGACACTCTGGACATTTTAGGTATTAAAAAGCAAGAGGCTGTAAGTCCTCTTTCTGATTAAAACTATGATTATAGTTCTTTGAACACAGTCTCTATTCTTGGACAGACAGTACAAATGGACAATGAGTTGAATGCAGAATTAAACAGGAAAAAAAAATGAGATAGATTACAAAAGCTCCTTTAATCATCCTAAACTTTCACATTGAAACAAAGACCCGTGGTTTAATACCTATATTCTATAAGTACTCTTATGTAGCTAGAAGTCATAAAACACTGCACTGCAAATCTCTGCAGAACTAAAATTCAGTATTATTCAGACAGCAGGGGAGTGATGCATGATGGATGGGAACAGGGCAAAATACCTAACCAATACTGAACTATCAAGAGAAACTGAAGAAAAAGATATCATTAAAGACATGTATAATTGCAAAAGAAGATGGGCTGGTTATGCACCAAGAGTGAGGATTGACTGATAGATAAACTATGTTCCACTGTCCAAATATTACAAGAAAACAAGGATCCCTCCCTCCATCCTCTGCACACTGGGTGGATCCTCTATGATGAACCATGTAGGATGACATGGGCATGAGATACACAGGATAAATCAGCATGGATGGATTGTGAGCTGTGAATGGAAGATCCAGGCTGAAGAGATCACAGATTCATTTTAGTATAAATGTCAATTACTATTGTATTTTATTTTCAGGGCTTTGCACATAGTAGACATTTAATAAATGCCTGTTGAATTATTGAGTTAATTTGAATTGAATTGAACATTATGGAAGATTTAATTATTTAGCCACAGATTTTAGAGCCTGTATTCAGGAAAGGCCTTGAGGCCACTACTCTGTTCTTTCTTGGGAGGTTTGTGTTTACTGTGAATGTTAATAATAATACTAACAATAACAACAGCAATGTGTTGTCTCTTCCTACATAGTATCGGCTTTTGTGGTTAAATACCATAGCTTTGCCTTCCCTTTAACTGTGCCAGTATCTACTACATGGTCCTGAGCAAAGTGAACATTTAATAAATATTTAATGATGATGATGATGATAAATATACAATAGCATTTCTATTCTAGACCAGCTAGTGCCCCTTAAAGATTTGGGGTTAACCAAAAAGACTTTATAAAATGTTGAATGTAGCCCCAAATTACAAACTTTGTTTCAAAAAAGCACATAGAAACATCCATGAGAGTGTAAAGCCTAAAAAGAACTGAAATATTACTTTTTGAAGGAGATTTTGATCATTGGTGTATAGATTTAGTGTTATACCTGTTTACTCTGTATAGGACATTTATTTCTGTCTTGAATCGGGAAATCATTCTGATTGGGTGGTCATATCTGAGGCAAAATCCCTACCAGAAATTTATGAAGCTTCCTCTGGGAGTACAAGGTTGGGATATGCTGGGTGATCCAAATCCATTTATCTGGCCGCATTTCTATCATTTTTGTTTTTTAGGTGTCCAAATGTTTTTCTGTGAAGAAACCACATCATTTTTTTGATGGGGGAATGAATCTAAGGAAGCCTGGAGGGAAAGAAATGAAAACCTTATGATTGAATTTTTGTCTATTAATGAAAGTTCAAATAAATCAAAGCTCACACAGCTCTCTTTTATATGAATAAAATATTCTACCTGGAGGCAAGAGGATGTTATATGTTATACTATCTTCATTAATCTGCAAGTTAGGACATTTGCTGCTCAAGACCGAGACTAAAGATCACTTTGGAAAAGAGAAACTGAAATATTCATCCCCTTATAGTTTACTGCTTTCTCTGTGCATCAGACTATTCTGTGATAGGGTTCTATTTATCCAGAAGTCACTCTGGTTATGCAAATCCTTTCTCTGATCAGGTATCTGGTTTCAGCCCTTTTCATTTTTTTTTTTTTTAAGATCTAGAACATTGGTACAGAAATAGTGTGTTAAAGTGGATAGAGTACTGAATTTTCAGTCAGGAAGGCTGGGATTCAAATTTCTCTTCTCTTTTTTCCTTTTTTTTTTTCTTTTTGGAGGGGGGGAGGTAAGGCAAATGCCATTAAGTGACTTGCCCAAGGTCACACAGCTAGTAAATTGTGATGTGTCTGTGGCCTGATTTGAACTCAGGTCCTTCTAATTCCAGGGCCAGTTGTCTATTCAGTGCAAATTTCTCTTGTGACACTTACTGACTATATGAACCAGGATAAGTTATTTAATTTTTCTAAGCCTCTGTTTCCTCATCTGTCATACAATGGGGTTGGAACAGTTGGTGGCTAAGGTCCCTTCTAGCTCTAAATCTATGACCCTATAAATAGACTAATATCTGGCAGGGTTTGGAGTGCTGTGTTACTCAACTAAGACTTATTAACTACCTACTATGGGCCAGGAACTGTGATAAGCAGTGTAGATACAAAGAAAGGGGAAAAAAATAGTCCCTACTCTCAAGGAATTTGTAATCTAATGAGAGAGACAACATGCAAACAACTATGTGCAAACAAGTTATATTCTGGATAAATTGGGAGTAGTCTCAGATGGAAGGGTTTAAGATTAAGGGGGACTGAGAAATGCTTTGTGCAGAAAGTATGACTTTAGGTGAAAGAAGTCAAGAAAGCTAGGAAGTGGAGACGGGAAGGGAAGAAATTATAGTCAGGGATAGTCGGGGAGATGGAGTGTGGTATGTGAGAAATGGCAAGGAGACTGGAGTCATTGCATTGTAGATTATTTTTTTTTTTATGTGGGAGACATGGGCATGTTTGCAGGCACTAAGGAAAGAACGAGTAAATAAGGAGAAATTGAAGATAAGTGAGAGTGGGAATGACAGAGATAGTGATCTGTTAGAGGAGACAGATTGGAATAGGATATGGAATAGTTTCTAAGCCTGGATGGTTAGGAGGATGATGGTACTCCTCAAAGTAATAGAGAAATTAAGAAGAGGGGAGAGTTTCTGGGGAAAGATTATGAGTTGAGTTTTGAGCATGTTGATTTATTTTAAAAGGTCCATGGGACAGTTTGGCATGTCTAATAAGCAGATGGATATGTGTAACTGGAGTTCAGGAGTGAGGTTAAGGCTGAACAAGGAGACCTGAGAGTCATCTGCATAGAGATAATAATTGAATCCATGGGAACTGATGGAATAATTAAGTGAAATAGTACAGAGGGAGAAGAGGGCTCATGATGGTGCCTTTTGAGCTATTTATCTTTTCAAAAGGGATATCAACTAGGAAATGTATTATTGAGTGTATCAATGTAGCAAAAGTGAGAGATAACAGATGATCATAGCCTAAGTGCTACACTAGGTCACAAGAAATATTTTTAATATGTCTA
>CM053591.1:78893972-78944503 GCA_028646515.1 Pseudochirops corinnae
ATATATATATAATTCTGTTGATTTTCCCCCATTTTGCTTTTTAAAAAACCTTTAATATAAAGGATATGTCTCTGTAAGGGGACAGGAATGGATATTGGGAAAAAATCTAGGTGATATAAAACAAAATGTAACAATTTAAACTCTAAAAAGTTGAAGAAGAAGAAGAAGAAAAAGAAGAAGAAGAAGAAGAAGAAGAAGAAGAAGAAGAAGAAGAAGAAGAAGAAGAAGAAGGAGAAGAAGAAGAAGGAGAAGAAGAAGGAGAAGAAGAAGAATTTGTTAAAAGGAGGAGGAGAATAAGAAGGAAGAGAAAAAAGAAAAGGAGGGACAGAAGGAAGAGAAAGAGGAGGAAGAGCATATACTGTGGGATGAACACTTGAATTATAAATATGTAGATTTGGTCACAGAAAGACTTAGACTAGGTCAGTTCAAGCTCAGTGAAAAGTCTATTTTGATTTTTTCAGAATTGTTCTAATTGATTAGAGTCAAAGAATTTTGTGTGTTACTGGAAAAAGAAATTTTAAAAATAGCTTTATAGGCTTACATTTGGTTCAGACTATTTCATTGGTTTTTTTGTGTTGTTTTGGATATGTGTGTGTGCATTTAAAAATCTGATATTTAGTTTGTTGCAGTTACTTTTTAAAATGAGGTTGACTTTATTTAGAATTCAATGAATTTGTGTAGTTTTTTCAGGTTTAAGGTTGAGGTTCCATTTGGTTCAAGTTCCTGGTATTGGTTTCATGTTCATGAATAGAGCACACTTTGTCTGGCCATATCAATAACAGCAAAAACTAGATTGGCAGCTTGCCTCCAAAACTGCCCCCAGAACATCTGAACTCACATCCACCTTGTACAAAGATCTGTGTTTGTACTCAAACCTAGGAGACTGACTTCCCTATTTAGAATTTTGAGTTACTCTCTATGAGGAGTGAGAATGAGGAGAGATGGGGAGGTATGAAATGTAGTACATAGGTTTAGGAGTCAACAGGTCTGAATTCTGATTCATTAGATTTCTAGAAAACCTGTATGTAAACATGTAGAAAACATGTAAAACATGTAGACATTCACTCCCTTATTCCCAATTTATTCAAATGAAGATGATCAGTGACATTTGTTCAACTATTGCACCAGGTTGTTGAATTCTACAGAAAATTTAGTCCCACTTTGAACTATGTTAGCATTTGTTAGTGACTTATGAAAGTCAATACCATTTTTTCTATACACAAAACTAGCTTTGAAAATCACCTGCAAATCAAAATATTTTAACATAATAGAATATTATTAAGACATGGCTCATGATATGTTGAGAGTAAAATCATATTGCCTGACAACATATACCAAATTGTTATTTTCCTGGCATTTGCCTATTTCATTCTTTAAAGATTTTTATGTTTATCAATATATACTGTTTCCATTTCCAGATATACCCTACTATTGGACCCTCTCCTATAACAAAGAAAGAATTAAATATAGTCAACCAACAAACTGGAAAAACTTACAGAAATCTGTTGAATTCTAAGTGCATAATGCTACATTCCTCCCATAGTCTTCCACTTGTTTGCTGACATATTAAGGGCATCATTGATGAGAATATTAGTAGAAAAAAGCAGGCTCTTATAAACAGTATTCAACCAATGGATCACATCTCTACTATTTTGTAATTAAAAGAATGACTAAGAAACCATAAAATCCTATCTCATTTATTGTTTGCTGACTATGAAATAACTTTGGATTCAATAGAACAGAAAACTAGACTTAAGACTCTTCTCCCACAACTTCCCTTATACATTACAATTGGTTTAGATTCCTTAAAAAAAATAACAGGAATAATTCTATTCAACAGTCCTTTGAAGATAAACATTAGACAAAGCATCAAAGAGAGTTATATTCTATAAAGGTGTTTGTCATTATGATGAAGGACACCCAATATATAGTCAAAGTTGAAGGTTTCTCTGTGGGTAGTATAATTCTCCAGGTGCTTCTGTTTGCAGATGACATTGTTCTGATTGCACCAAATCCTGAAACATTATAGATCATCATGGAAGAGACATATAATCCTACTCAACACAACTGAGGCCGAGAAATGATGAAGAGTGCCTATTGGATGAAACATGTCTATTAACTAGATCATAATGTACAATGTATAGAAAGACTATAGAGCTTTTACACAAGTGTAAATATCAGGAATAGATAGTATAGAGAGTACATAATGTGTAAGCATTCACTTGCTTGTGCCTACATTTATTAAGTGCCTACTATATGCTAAGTACTATACAAAACGGTAGGGGTACAAAATGAGGCAAGGGACAGTTCCTGCCCTAAAGAAGCTTATTGTCTAATGAACTACCTGATTTGGATTTAGTATTATATTTTAGAGCTATTTTCTTGTTTTCAGTTCACAAGAAATGAGAGGGAAACAAAGGAAATTCTTAACATTTTGGTTGGGAAATATATACAAATTACTGACTGAAATTTAAACACTTTTGGACTTTTAGTTTAGTTTTGTATTATATGGATACAGTCTGGTTCTGCATTGTAATTTGTTGTTGTTATTGTTCAGTTGTTCAGTTGTGTCTAACTCTTCATGACCCCATGGACCATAGCACACCACACCCTTCTACCCTACACTATCTCTTGAAGTCTATTCAATTTTATGTTCACTGCTTCTGTGACACTATCACTTCTCTGCCATCCCCTTTTCCTTTTGCCTCTAATCTTTCCTAACATCCAGTTCTTTCTAATGAGTCCTGGCTTCTCATTATGTGGCAAAGCTAATTTTTTTTTTTTTTTGCAAATGTACTTTATCTATCAAGGGGCCAAGATGTATAGAGGATCATATAAATGATTTTAAAGGTCAGTGGGTAAATTTAATTTACTGATAATGCACATTATTTGATATTTTTATTGATATGTAAATTTTTCATCGCTATATCTTTGTATGTATCTCCTTTTCATTTGATTTGGATCAGTCAATTCAAGCAGAAAATTTGGATAAAAGCTGGCTATGAAAAAAAGGGGGGAAGGGGAAAACGAAAGAAAATGTAGTGCTTGGTCTCATATCTGCAACATCTATGACTGCTCATTCTAACCCCAAATGATGCTAAAATGCTGATTACCTTAGTATATTTCGGATTTCAGGTGTAACAACACCTATTGAAGGAAAAGATTTTTTAAAAAATCTTATCTATATTTTCTGCATTTTTCAGTCTATAATCTTGAAAAATATTATTTAGTTTCTTCCTTAAATCTCCAACCCATTAATATATCAAACCTATCTTTCTTTGTTGCGTCCAAACAACTGTGATCAAAGTGACCCTTTGACTGAACAGAACAGTCCTTTTGAACTAGGCAAACTGACCTTTTGAAATAAACAGTAGTTCTGGTGCAATGCAGCTAGCAAGACCGAACGAAATGAACTCACAGCTAAATGAATAGTGATTGGTTGGCCGGAGGTACACCTGTCAACGGCAATGCTGCCAATGCAGAATCATGTTCATATATTTTTCTAAGTGGCTGTTATTGAGAATGTGGAGGCTCTATATGCATCTGTAAATAGCAATGACCTGATATTTAGAGAGGCATTTCCCCCCCAAGGTCTCCCCCCGAATAGAGCATCAAGAGACCATGGTTTACATATTAAAAATGAGAAACCAAATCAAACAGTAGCTTATTCTTTAAAGTAAACAGAGCAAAGGCTATCTGTAGCAGATGCAACTGAACTGGTTCTATGCTTACAAAGAAGAGATTAGGAAGAAAATATTCTCTACCACTGAAATAATTACATCAACTTATTCTTTTGGGAAATGGTGTTTTGAGCATGGGTATTTGTTTCCCTAAGTTTTTTTTTCAGTAAAAGAAAAGCTGTTAAGTTGTGTTTATATAATTTCTAAATCCACAGGAAAACAGAAAAATTGTATCAATTGAGTATTGATCTAAAATATGTTCATCTCTCTTTTCTATCTAAATTCTAACCATTCTTTAAGGATCTTTATGAAATCTTCATTGACTCGACTAGAGGCATACTTACTGAACTTTAGAACTGGAAGGGGCCTTAGAGACCATCTAGTTCAGCCTCCTATTTTTGACTTTTCTTATTTTTAAATTCTTATAACATTTTTACATTCAACAACAATCATTAAGCTCCTGCTATGTAACAAGTATAATGCTAGGTTCTAGGGATTCAAAGATAAAAGCTAAACCTAATCTTCTATTCTCAAGGAGATTACATTTTACTAGGCAAAAATGCCACACACACACAGAATGATGTATAAAATATGCAAAAGTAAATAAAGAGTAATATGAGGTTGAGGGGACCAAGGCACCCCAACACTAGGAAATATTTACAAGCAATCAATTAATGTTTATTTGTTGGTGCCAGGTACTATACTAAGTGATGGTGATACAAAAAAAGGCAAAAGATAGTGCCTCCCCTCAAGGGGTTTACAGTCTAATCAGGGAAGCAACACAAAAGAAAATATATAAACAAAGCAAGCTACGTATAGGATGAATAAGAAATAATTAACAGAGGGAAGGCACTGAGATTAATAAGGGTTGGGAAGAGCTTCCTGTAGAAGCTGGAATTTAAGTTGTGACTTAGAGGAGATCAGGGAGGTCAGTAGTTGGAGTAAAGGAGGGAAATGTTCCAGGAATGTGGGACAGCTAGAGAGAATAGCCAGAGCCAAGAGAAGGAAAGTCTTGTTCCTGGAAAAGGCAGGAGACCAGTGCCACTGGATCCAAAGTACATATTGGGAAGTAAGGTCTAAGAAGACTGGAAAGGTAGGAAGGGCTTTGAATGCCATACAGAACATTTTACATTTGCTCCTGGAGACAATAGGCAGCACCTGGAGTTTATTCAGTGGGGAGGTGACATAATCAGACCTGCACTTTAGGAAAATCATTTTAGTGCCCAATGGAGAGATGAGGCCCACCAACAAGGAATGGGGAGAGTCATGGAATGACATGATGAGGGATTGCATGAAAGCTGTAGTAAAGTTAGAGGAGAGAAGTGGGGATGTGTAATGGGAAGGAGAATTTGAAGATCTTCCCTGCTCCTTAATAAGCCTAGGGGAATTTGAAGACCTTCCCTGCTTTGAAAATAAAGTCTGCTCCCTAATAGGATGAATGTAACTACATGGAGCCTGTGGCAGGAGGAGTTTGCTGAAGGGTGGAGCATAGCCCACAGGAAGCTGGGAGTCAGAGCCAGACTAGATGGTTGAGAGGAGAGCATGTTTCTGAGGGTGTCAGACAGACTTGTGAGTAAAAGTTGTTTGGTTTGTGGGAAGGCTAAAGGATGGTGTGGCTCTCTGTGCTGTTGTGGCTTATTAACTTCTTTACTACTGTGATGGAATCACCTTACTGGTTTTGGGATTTGGTTTTCTGGTGTCTGAATAAATGTTTTGCTTCTGTGTTCTATATGGAGAGTCTGTTACATTTTGTGATTGAGCGCCATGAAGGTATATTTATAGTGACTGTGGGCACTATGAATATTGCATCGTCACTATAAGATGTTGGAAAGATGTTGCAAAGGTAAAATAGATAGGATTTGGTGACAGATTGGTAAGAGATAAGAGATAGTGAGGAACCCAGGATGATTCCCAGGTTTCAAGCCTGAGGGACTTGGAGGGTGATGTTGTCCTCTATGATAATAGAGAAGGAGAAAAGAAGGATGGGATATATGGTTTAGGGAGGGGAGATATGAATTCTCTTTTGGACGTGTTTACTTTATGATGTTTACTAGACATCAATTCAAGAGGACAGTTGGAGGAATGAGATTGGAGGTCACCAGAGAGACTGGGTGGGATAGATAGATTTGAGAATCATCAACAAAAGGGTGGTAATTAAACTCAAGAAAGCTGTTGATATCACCAAGTGAAGTAGTACAGAGGGAGAAAAGAAGAGGGTCCATGACAGAACCCTGAGGGACATCTAGGGCTAGAGGGCATCATCTGAAAGAAGATCCAGCAAAGGAGACATGGAAGGAGTGATTAAATAGGTAGGAGGAAAACCAGGAGAGAAGAGAATATGAAGGAAAGAGAGGCATCAAAAAATGTCAAAGGCTACAGAGAGGTCATGGAGAATAAGAATTGAGAAAAGGTTATGGGATTTGACAGTTTTCAGCCTGTGCCATATAACAAAGCCCTTAATCAGGGACTTTATTCTGCGTAGGTCTTATCTCCACAGATTATAAGCAACTTGAGGATGAGGACATATCTTGTTTCTTCTATTCTTCTGCACCCATCCCTCCAGTATGTAACACAATATTGCATACATAGTACGCACTTGATAGATGCCTGCCAGTTGATTAATTTTGAAATATATCTAGATGCATTAATTTTAAAAGTTGTTATTCCATTTTCTAGATTTTTATAGATACTAAGGCAAGGAATTTTGCCATACTCTCAAACTTCAGTATTTGATAGGCAGAGATTTCTGATGCTTTTTTTGCACATGGATGGCATTCAGTGTCTGACCTGACCTCAGACAACTGTGATGTGTAGTTTAGTTCAGTTTTTTGTTTATCTGTGCAAGACTGAGCCATCTTTTTTCAAGTTTTAAGTCAGTTAAACATAATGACCAAGTTTTGCCATGACAGCATAAAGCTTCATGATGAAATGACTGAAGCATCTGAAATTATGTGTTTTGAGATTGATATAGGAATAATCAGAAAGCCTTCAAGTTATTCAAGATATTTCTATAACATTAGTCATCTGTAGGTTACCCTTTACCTGAAAACAAATCCTTGTATTGAATATGAAATTTTTGCTAGGTAATATTGGAGTTTATTTGCATTCATCCTCAATGCTTTGTAAATAGTAGGCGTTTAGTGAATGTTAAATTGAATTGGTTTATTCATTCACACAAGCACTCACAGCCTTGTATTAAGTACCTAATATAAACAAAACACTACTCTACAGACTAGGGGAAAATACTTTTCGTATCTTTCTCCTTAAGACCTAATTAATCCCTGTCCTCATGGAATTTACAATCTCAGATGTTGCTACTGATTTTCATTTTAAGGAAACTGATCAACAGAGCTTTTGAATGCTCCTTTTGATTGCTTTTAAAAAATATCTGTTTTCCATTGAACACCAACAGATGTACATAATTTTATCCACAGCTATGTGGAGATCTAGCTATGTGGAATTCTGATTATAATGCCAAAGTCTGATCTCAGTGTAGAAACAGCCACTTGGTCTTGGTAATTTACACTGTAACAGTGTTATTATCTATCTAAATGTTTTCTATACAGGTATGACACCATATTAATAAGCAATAGACTCATCGTCTATATTTAATAAATCTGTATTTAATCCATATTAAAGAAATTCAGTCCTTTGGGATTCCTGTCCTATTTGTTAATGGAATGCATTTTTTATCACTGTAAATATACTAGCTTAGCAAAGAGTATATTTCAAATGGTTAGATTGTCAATGTAAAAATAATTGGCCCTGTGCAGCCCAATTTCCTTTGGAAGAAAAAAAAATATGATGTTTGCTCAGCTTTTACACTGTCTTTTCCTTTATTCCAGGCCTAAAAACTATGCTTAAAGCATTTTTTCCTTCTGTGACTAGAACTCTTCCTTTTGCCCTTTCCCATAACTCACCATCAACCCCGAATCAGGTTCCTAGAACAATTGGGGCTGTTTTATGGAATCAATAGAGGAGTTTCACTGCTCGTTATTTCATCCAGGGTTCCACACTTTCTTGTTTCCCACCACACTGCTGCGGTGAGATCATTATTATTAGCTGACTAGGATCAGTTATAAGTGATCTGTTTGCTTTCATCTGCCTTTTCTCCAACGGAATTTCAAACACTCTTACTTTTTAAAAAAGACACATGTCTTGTAATGGAAAGCTTCTTTAATTTTTGAAGAGGAGAAGCTGCTTCAGAAAGTCATTTCCATGCTCTCTCTGCCCTTGTGAAAGGTAACGTGTTCATTCCCTCCTCCAGAGCTATTACAACAACTGACATTTCTGTGATGTTTAAAAGTTTGCACATCTCTCTGTCTCTTTTTCTGTGTGCACATATGTAGACTATATATAACATTTATACAACATACGTGTGTGTAGACACAAACATAAAAAAAACCTCATTTGATCTGCCAATGAGCCCTGAAAGATAGGTGCCACAAGTATGACAACAAAGTTATTTGGAGAGAGTACTGGCCTTGGAGTCAAAAAGGACCAGAGTTCAAATCTCCCCTTGGACACAGAATATGTGACCCTGAGCCAGTCATTTAAACTCTCTTCACAGAGTTATTATGAGGATCTCATGAAATCATGTATATAATATGCTTTGTAAACCTTAAAACTTTGTATAAATGTTAGCTAATATTAATCCTGTTTGACATATAAATACATGAGGCTCAGAGACTGATCTGCCTAGGGTAACATTCATAGTTTTCAGAAGCAGAATTTGACTGAAAGGACTTCCTAACTCCGAGTCCAGTACACTTCCCTGCTTCTTAAATTTATTTACTATGTTCTTTTTTTTTTTTTTTTGCTTTTTTGGAGGGCATATTGGGGTTAAGTGACTTGCCCAAGGTCACACAGCTAGTAAGTGTTAAGCGTCTAAAGTCGGATTTCAACTCAGGTCCTCCTGACTTCAGGGCAGGTGCTCTATTCACTGCACCACCTAGCTGCCCCTATTTACTATATTCTAATTACATTTTTATTGATGGATCAACTGAAGTTACACTTTAGTAAATCAGTTAAAAAAAAACATTAAATATTTGTTATGTACCAAATAGTAGGGTAGTATAGTGAATAGAACGCTGGACTTGATGTCACAAAGATCTGTATTCAAATTTTAGCTCATATTAATTAGCTATGTGATTGTAAATAGCAAATCATTCACCTGATGTGTCTGAATCACTAGCACCTCTAACACTTACCTACCTAAGTTACAGAATGGTTGTGATCTATAGCTGTGCTGCCTAACAAAAATCAGTATACTAATCTGTTCCCTGAGTATTCCTGTTTCCTATTGCTCAGATAAAACAAAAAAAAAAAAACAAAAAAAACAAACAAAAAACTTTGGTCTCCATGATAGCACCAATTATTTCCTGAATGTTACAAAAAAAGAAAAGATTATTTCAAGGGAAGGTATTACTCTGCCTTATCTAGAAACTACAATTCCTTGTTTTTGTCCACACTCCATGATCAGTATGGTTGCAAATTAATGTTATACCTCAGTAGGACTAGTACTGTTCCTTCTGTGACTTGAAGGTCCTGGTTTTAGGTGATTCCAGGCTTAGTGGAGATGAATGACCTCAGGCTGCCTGCAGGGTCATTCTCTGCTATATTTGGATTCTAAATGCCACAGCTGCTTTTAGTAGTACTAAAATGTAGAGCTTCAGTGTTCTAAGGTCACATGTGAGGGGCATACCTATGTTGACACTAAGCATGGTTGGGATTAATCTCAGTGGCCTCAGGATTTGGCTGTGCCTAATAAAAATAATTACTTCACATTTTCTTCCCTGCCTTGAAATAATGCAAAACCAGAAAGAATAAAGTGAAAGATATGTGTGTGTGGCCCATTTTGCCTAGCTGTTTGTCCACGCTAGTTCATATAAAAGTAGCTTGTAGGTAATGCCCATCCTCCAAAGGAGATTTTGACTCTTCCCTGGAATGGAGCAAGAAAAGGGGCACTGAGGCTGGCTACTCTGCTCTCCTGCCAGACAGGAGTACTGGTTTAGAATTTTATCTATTTACCTTCCTAAGTATTTCTAGGCTAGGAGAAATTATTTTATTCTTATTTTTAATTTTTTAAAAATTTATTTCATTTTTAATCTATGGAATAAAATAAGCATTTCCATAACATAGTAGATGCAATAAAAAAAGATAATTGCACATGAAACTGCAAATTTACTATGCGCGACTTGCTATTCCTTTCAAATGTACA
Source organism: Pseudochirops corinnae (assembly GCA_028646515.1). NCBI lineage: Eukaryota > Metazoa > Chordata > Mammalia > Diprotodontia > Pseudocheiridae > Pseudochirops > Pseudochirops corinnae. The sequence continues at coordinate 78,903,873 of CM053591.1, forward strand.
ATACAATTATCATATAAATTTCTTTTTTCCTTTTTCTTCTTCTCTCTCCTCCTTCCCTGAAGAGGCAAACATTAGACACAGCTAATTATATGTGTGTATTTATACACACACATATACACAAATACATACTTATATGCACATATACATGCATATATACATATATGTAGAAAATTATTCTATACATACTTCTATTTATCAGTTCTTTCTCTGGATTCAGATAGTCTTTCTTCATATGTCCTTTATAGTTAATTTGAATATTTATAATAGTCAAAATAACTTATTTGTTCAAAATCATTCTTAAAATAATATTGCTATTACTGCATACAATGTTCTTTTGGTTCTGCTTATTTCACTCTTCACTATTTCATGCAAATCTTTCCATGTTTTTCTAAGATCATTGAGCTCATCACAGTAATCTTCCATCACAATCATATACCACAACTTGTTCAGCCATTCCCTAATTGATGGGCATCCCCTGTAATTTCCAGTTCTTTGTCACCACAAAGAAAGCTTTTCCTTGTCACTGTCCCTTAAAGGAGGAGTACCTCAAGCTTATATCTTTCCTACCAAATTCTACTCACACAAAAGACCATCACAAATAATGAATAAAAATCATTTATTCATACAGAAAAATAATCAGAGAAGTTATACAGATCATATTTCAGGATAAAAATGCACAAGACATTAAAGAGTAGAGAACTGCATGATGTTAAACTGCTTAACTATAGATAAATATGGGAAAGATGAAAAAATAGAACCAGAGCAGGGATGACAGTGTAGGAGAGAGTGGAGGAATGAAGAGACTGGAGATTATGATGAAGATGAAAAATAGCTTTAGAAAACGTGAGGCAAATACAAAGAGTAAGGGACTCTCTCACTGGAAGCAATATATCTCAGTCCACCTGAGGGAGAGAGAGAGACAGAGACAGAGACAGAGACAGAGAGACAGAGAGAGACAGAGACAGAGAGGAGAAAGAGAGAGAAGAGAGAGAAAGAGAAGAGAGAGAAAGAGAGAGAAAGCAAGCACCCAATCTCCCCCCTCCTGACCCAATTTCTAGAAATACATTAAGGTGTTAGTTGCCCAATATATCTGCCATTTCACAAATTCTCTTATTTCTTTGAGTTTCTCTCTCAAAAGTACCTAGAATCATGTATGTCTTCCCTTAAAGTAGGAAACAAAGAAATAGATTTCTCTCCTCCCAAACTCCACCCTCACTCAGGCATGCAATGTCCAGTCATTAACCTTTCCACCAATGAATGAGTCATGTCAAGAAAATGGTACCAGCTTGAGCTCTGGGTTACAGGAAAAAAACAAAAAACAAAACAAAAAATTGAAGAGAAAGATGATACAGAGGGAAATAAAGGCAATGTGATGTACTATCTAATATCTCACACCCACATGCCTCTTCTAATGGCTTCTAACTTGAATCTCACTATGAGACTAAAACCCACCCTCAATGAGAGGAAATGGGCATATAAGAAGAGCTAATGGGAGTAGTTTAGTATAGCAGTATTAGAGCTTTAATTATGAGTTTCTTAGTTTTGTGCCAAAGTCTTTTTGCATATGGCTATTTTGCTTTGTAACTGAGTACTCCAGTGTATAGGATTTATATATTTGAACCCCAATTTCTCAGTGACTGAATACCAGCTGCTCGACCTCTCCATGTATTTGATGTCTACATATGCATAATAGTTGTCCCCTCTCACTCTATGCCAGGAACTAATCTTCTAAATTCAGATTTACTTTGAGACTTGCCTTCTTGGGCATTTATCTTTACACTGAGGACCCAACCTACCTCTAATGGTTAGATCCCAGCACTTACCTGGTCATGGTCTTCATCATTCTGTTCTGCCCTGTCAACTACAAGCCTTAATTTAAATCTCAACACTCATTATCATTCATTTCATTTCAATATTTGTGAATAGAAAATTAAATGAGGATCATCCAGTTGGCTTAGCAAAATTAAATTTAATTCAGTATAATTGGATTAAGAAGAATTTATCTTTAAAAAGAAAATTGATGAATTGTTAATTTAGACTTAAAGATATATAGTGTAATGGAAAGACATTGAATTTGACATCAGGAGCTTGGATTTGAGTCTTGCTTTGCTAAATAGTTCTATGTGACTGCGGATGTTTCTCTCTCCTTACTTTCCTCATCTGCAAATTGAGGGGATTAGACGCAGTAACACATTAAATCCCTTCAAGATCTAACATTCTATCAAACTTTGATTCTTTGAATAAATAGAATATTCATAATGGGTCTTAAATAAAAGTTAAGACAATAGTATTTTAATTGAATGGTTTAGTGGACAGGCTACTTTATACTTCACACATGACAAAATTACATAATTTTACAGCAAGAAGGGATGCCATGTAGCTACCTACAGTAGCACATACTCTGCATAACTATACTCATTCCCACAAGCACTAGTTGGGTCCCTGGAGGGTTAACTGTATCTCTGTTCAAGATTCCTTGGGTAACTTGAGGAATTTGGGGAGAGGCTCTAATACTGGTATTTATGAACCTCTACTCTTATGTTCATCATTACCTCATTGACACCAATTGGCCCACCAGAGTGAATGAGTTTTTAGGTAGAGTTATTTGCTAAGCAGGTATAATAAGAGGAGTTGGTACAAAATCAACATTTCTAAAAGTTTAGGACATCTTCTTTCATAAATATATGCAAAGTCCAGGGGAGATTTTGTCTCAAGCTTAGAGAGCACACTTGGCCAAAGGACACACACAGATGGCCCCTTTTACCTCTCACTCAGCTCCCACCCTGAATCAGATCCTTATCACCTCTTATCTGGAATATAGCAATAGACTTTTTCCTTCTCAGTGCTCTCCTATCCTCCACTATGAACTGTCCAAGGAATTTTTCTAAAATGTAGGTCGTTTGCTCACTTGGTTCCAGGTCTTCCTGCTACCTCCAGGATTAAATAAAAACTTCTTTATCACTTGAAGCTTTTCTTAGCCTTCCTTTATAATCTTCTTGCATTTTATTCTTTTCTACCCATTCCATGTTCCTACTCCTAATTCCTCAACTATTCCATTCTATTTCCTCTCTCTGCACCTTTGCATTGGCACGCTCACAAATCTGGATGATCTATCTCCTCACTTTTATGTCTTAAATTCCTTGACTTCCTTCAAAATTTAGCTTCAGTCCCACCTTCTTCAGGAAGTCTTGCTTAATTCTCCAGATGCTAATGTCTTTTCCTCTCAGATTGTTTCCCATCTGCTCTGTATATATCTTGTTTGAATATGTTTGTTTGCATGTTGTCTCCTCCAATAGAATGTAAACTCCTTGAGGGCATACTGACTGACTCAACTTGGCTTCTGGCCTAATTCTTTTGCATTTGTGTGTAGACATTTGGGGCTATTGTTGTTACTATTGGCTCCTTTCTTGGATTTCATCTTCTGTGAAATTCTGTCTCTCATACCTTTTATTTTTCTTCCTTAGTTGTAGCTACTCTATAGTGTCTAACTTCATAATTACATATGAGTGATTTTTCTGCCCCACTCCTCATCACTTGCCTTTAAAGACCATTTGATTCTGTTTGCAAGACACCAGAAGAAGATAATATTCTTAGCCATGGTGTCCTCAGTTCATGGACCTAAAGGCTTTTCCACAATTCCCCAGACTTTAGCAGCTAATGCTCCCTAAATAAACCATTATGTGCTAATTGTTATTCTTGCAGCACTAAAAGGAAAAAAGCAAAACCCAATGTACAATCCATATATATTCCTGTGAGTTTATTAAAGGACAAGAGTTATTGAAAAAATAAATCGCAACCAGCCTGATCTCAAATACAGAATGCTCAGTTTGTGAATACTGTTCAATTCTCTTCAGACACTTCTAGACTGTATCAATAAGGCAATATTCACAATGCTAACAGTAACTATAAACACTGATATGGTTACTAATCACAAAATGTAACAGGCTCTCTAAATGGGGGAAATAGCTAGAACATTTATTCAAATACCAGAAAACTGAGTCCCCAAACCAGAAAGTCAAAGCCATCACAGTAGTCATGGAGTTGGCACATGTAGTTAATGTAGGAAACATCCACATTCTCAAGCCTTCAAAACAGAACAGGCTACCTCAGGCAAAGATCCTCCTCTCCTCACTCATGGCAATTGCTCAACATCCATCCAGCTTGCTCCCAGCAGCCTCGCCCCTCCTCTCCCTCCTGCCCCTGAAGAATCCATTTCCTTAGCAGGAGTCCTTAGCAGAAATTCTGGCTGGCTCAAAAAATAAAGGAGCTGCCACTGCAGCCTCCCCTTCCAGGCACTGCACTCACTCCAGCTTGGCTCCGGCTTCCTCTTTCCCCAGCCCTTCCTGCTATGTCAGCAAGTTCAAAGGGCATAGAATATCTTCAAATCCCATAACCATTACAAGGACACACTCCTCTTGGTCAATATAGGTTCTTCTGGCCTTTTGTCAGGCTTTTCCATGACAATACAAATATATTAATTCATGTAATGTTGACAGGATGTCTCTAGCCATAGATTTAAGATTGTCTTAATCTTGTTAATGTAGGGGGGGAAAATTTGCTTCTAATGTCTATTTTTACCAGTAAAGCCCCTAGTTCTTCACATATTTTAGAAGTAAATGCTTAAGCTTGTGTACAGACTTTTCAAATTGTTCATTAGCCAAAGATATATGCTTAGCTAATGGATGGTTCTTTAGATTCATGATTGGTTTCTAAACCTCAGTAGACTAATAATATAGACACATGTTGTCTTCTAGAAAACTTACGATGTATTCATTCCTTTATTTAATCTAAGGGTAATATATAGACAGTGGTATCAGGAGGTGACAGTTCTCTCAAGAAGCCCAGTTCACTTGGCTTGGATAGTAATAAATATTCTTTTGATATTTGACTTTGATAGGAGCTACTATTATCTTTTGGGGTAAGTGGGAGGAGACACCTTAAGGAGAAAAAGTTTTGCTCTTTTGACAAGCAAGTTTATTATTCTACAATCCACTACACTGAGAAAAAAAACTATCAACTCAACACAGATACAAAAATGATGATTAAAAAATATTTTAAGCAAAAGTTCTCCTACTTAGGAATGGATTTTCCCAAAATGAGAATTATAGTTTCAGTTACAGTAGATAAAAACTGTAATAACAGTTATGAAAGCAATAATAATACAAGCATGATTCATCACCTAGTTTCACTTTGACAAGAAGAAATTCATATATATATTAGTAGGGTGTTCTGAACAGTGAGATGATCATAGTAGTAAACATGAGGCACTGACTGATGTAAAAAATGTCACCCAGGACAGTTGGTGCACTCCGTCTCTGGTCAAGAACCTGTCATTCTTTTATTTTTAAGTGAAGTCCAGAAATACACATCCCATTTTCAGATATAATCTTCTTAGCCAGCTTTTCACTTCCCAAAATAGCTTATCTCTATCCCTTGTTTTCAGTGAGTGGCACAGTGGATAGAGTGGTAGATCTGGACTCAGGAAGATCTTTCTAGAAAGGAGAGTAATATGCATTGTGAACAGAAATCACAGTCACTTGGCTATTGTAAAAATGCAAATGCAGCACACTGAATGCTTTCATTCACAGTTCATTCACTTTCAGCCATAGCAAAATGTTCATTAGTCTCCATACAGACTTGTTTCCTAAGCCTGATTTTTAAACCATCTGTGGATGTTTACAACTCACCTCCTAAGCACTTATTTAAGATGTTTGCAAAACATTTTATTACCATTCAATATTTTAATAGCCACACCCAGCTTTTTCCTTTCTCTCTATAACTTCACCACCACACCCAACTTCCCTTTTCTCTCTGTCAACTTCTTTGTATTACCAATTTGTTTTACTTGTCAATTTACTTTACCAATCATTTTACTCAGCCAATTTATATTAATTATGGCTTTGTTTTTTGTTTATATTTCCCTTCCCTTCTCTTTTCCCTTCCCTTTATGAAAAGATATATGTAGAAGCTTTCCACATGGAAAATTTAATACTATCCCTGTCCCCTACCCCCACCTAAATCTCCTACCCTATTGCTTATCCTGCCCCCCAGTCCCAAACAGCAAAGAACTGTTTTGTTTTTTTGTTTTTTGTTTTTTCCACCTTCCAAACTCTAGAGAGAGTGAGTCTGGTTAAGGTCAGAGGAAAGAAATCAGACAGGTTTTAAAAATTTTGATGCAGACAATAACTACAAGTTTTAGAACACAAATTAACATGAAAAAGCATCAGAAGATTTCTTCTCTTGAACAAATCACTTTTTTGATTGTTTTCCATAAGCTGGTTTCTCACAATTACTCTTTTTCCCCATTCAATACTTCAGCCATCTGTAATTTTGTATGTTCCATCACAGAAACAGATTTCAGCTCCTCTAAGGCTGTCCTCAGATTATCTACAGATTGGGTAGAATGTAACACGACTCATATTTTGTTGGCAAAGCCTTTGACAACCAAGACCTGCATGCCATCATGAAGTATTAACCTAGTGGAACATAAAATATTATTTTTATAAGGAGTTATGTATATCAACTAAATCACAATTTTAGTATACCAGATAGGTAGGATGTCATATTGCAGAAGGGTCGAACGGGCCGCCCACGGAGCCACATGTGGCCTACCACACTCTCAAGTGCAACCCAAAACAGACTAAAATATAATAAGTAGGATATATTTAACAAAATAAATAAAAATACAATAAAACAGATGATGTTACTACTTGTTTTTCTAGGTCAATATGCAGCCCATAGTGATCCATATGTACAATTTAATGACTCCAATTCTATTTGAGTTTGATACTATCGGTATAGTGGATAGAAAGCTAGACTTTGGAATAAGAAAACTGAGCTAAAATTCTGCCTTTAAAATTCTGCCATATTGTCTGGGTTACCCTGGGAAAATCATTTAAACTCTCAGTACTGTAGACAACTCTTTAAAATTATAAATTTCTTTTGATACATATTGTCTGGGTCATCCTGGAAAAGTCATGTAAACTCTCAGTACTGTAGACAGCTCTTTAAAACTATAAGTTGCAAAGAAGGTGCCAACCTACAGGGTGTCTCTAGAGTCTGGGCACATAGGAAATCTCATTAACTATGCATATTTTCAAGAAATGAAATGAATGAAATTTTCAACAACATTTTATTTAATTAGAATAAATTTTAGCCATGACAATTTCATATGGAATAAAAGCTTTTATTAGCTATTGGGGACTATTTTCCATATTAATGAGATTAATTTAATTTAATTAATTAATGATATTTCCTATGTGTCTCCTATGTCTTCCTATGAAATCTCGTTTATACTAATTAATAAAATATTGTTGAATATACACAGAATTAATGAGATTTTCTATGTGTCCAGACTTTAGAGACACCCTGTACATTGACAGATGGAGTTTCCTCATTCTGGATTTCTCTAAACCGATGATATTGCACATTTAGTTCTTATCTTCTTTAACTCTTGTCTATCTCTCTATCTTATTTATCATTCCCACACATGTATGTGTGTATGTAATATACACACATATATACATATAATATGTGTGTATAAGTACATATGCATATATTATAAATATTTATATATGCACATAGATAATCACCACATAGATATGCATATATTCATTCTTTTGGACTTGTGATTTCATCGTTTTAAGAAACTCCTGATGAAGAAACATATAATTTTGGGATCATAGCCTTTAGAGTTTGGGAATGACCATAGAGGTCACTTCAGTGCAGTCCTCTCATTTTGTGGATGAGAGTGCTGAGACCCAAAGGAACTCAGTGTTTTTACTGAAGGTCTCCCAATTCTAAAGTCATGGAACTGTTCAGCTGGAAGACCCTTCAGGGTAACCTAGTCCAACAACCATCCCCCCACCCCAAACCCCACTTGTAGAAATCACCCTGTAGCAACTTCATCAAAAGATCATCCTGCAAATAAGACAAAATCCAGGGATAAGGACTAAAGAGAAGGATGATGTTACATTTTTCTGGGGTGCTTTTGTTAGCCTACATTTAGGAATTGGTTTTGTTTGTGCATGTTTAGTAGAGCAGAATGACTTGACGTGACATTTCTCATTTAGGATAACAATTTAGGTTGGATGCAACTAGTCACATAGAATTAAATTAACTCCTATTAAGAATTATATTTATCCTTAGTTTTGATGCCACCAAGTGAATAGTGGTATCTTTTTCAAGATTAGCATAGACCCCAAAGAAAAAGAAATACAGTATTTGCCTGATTGAAGTACAAAGGAAGGAATGATGGATTTGGAGTTAAAAGAAATGGGTTTTGTCACTTATAGCTAGCGTAAACTTGGTTAATTCACTTAATCTTTCTGGGATTGAGTTTCTTCATTTGCAAAATGTGTGATTTAGAGAAGACAATCTCTTTTTTTCCCAAAAATTTTATTTTAGACTCAAATGCCAGAACACAAATAGAAAATAAAAAAGAAACAAACACATATCATAAATATAAATATTGAAACAAATACAAAGTTAGAAAGAAATAAAAGCATGTTGTGTGCATAGCGGAGCATATTTAAAATATGCAATTTTAAAATATGCAATTTAAAATTTGCAACAATAAATTTTCATTTTAAGAAAGCCTATGTGATAAATAATACTCTTTGTGTTGAGAATTGTCCATCTTTTCTTTGTTCCATTGTGAATTTTTTTTGTTCTCTGATGTGCACTTTTTTACTTTGTTCTTCCCCCCCTCCAACCCTTCCAGAAGGTCACAATATAGTTTAGATATGTTCTTCTATAACTTTATATATATAAATACACATATACATACATATGTAGACATATTCTTTCCCGAACCTATTCTACTCCTTACCTTTATTTTTTATGTATGATTATATTTCTTGTTTCTTATCCCTCCTGCCTCCTCTACTTTACTTCTACCCACTACCTTGCCCTCCTATGACTTGCCTACCCCCCTCTAAGGATCTCTCCCCTATCCTCCCAGTCCCATAAATCTGAACTCTCTTCTATACCCCATTTACCTATTCTCTCACCCTCTCTTCTAAAGATTCTACTTTGCCCTCCTATGACTTGCCTATCCCCCTCCAAGGATCCCTCCCCTAAACTCCTCTTCCCACAAATCTAAACACCCTTCTATACCCCTATTTACCTATTCTCTTACCCTGCCCTCTAAAGATTCCTCTTTTGTCCTCTCCCCTCTCTCTATGCTCCTACCATTTTATTTCTTCTGAATTTAGAAGACTGTTATACTCATATATATGTATTGTTCCCTCTTAAACCAATTCCTGATAAAAGTAGGTTACCAGAATTACTCTTTTAAACTGTTCCTAAATGGTTTTACTTTTTAAATTCATATCATTCTCAGGTTTACCCCAATCTTTCTTATAAACTACCCAATTATTGATAAGAATCTTAAATGTCCATTTTACATTTTACATATATAAAAAGTAAACAGTCTGTCTTTATGAGTCCCTTATATTCAGTCTTTGCTATATACCTTATATTTCTCTTGGTTCTTATATGTCAAATCTTCTATTAAGTTCAGGTTTTTTGTTTAAACAAAGTCTTAGAGGTCTGAAAGTTTATCAAATCTACATATTTTTTTCCTTCGGGATAATATTTAACTGTTAAGGGTATGATATTTTTGGCTGAAGTCCCAGTTCTCTTGCTCTTTGACATGTTGTGTTCCAAGACCTATGGTCCTTTAATGTCTCTGCTGCTAGGTCTTGTGTAATTCTAATTATGGCACCATCATATTTAAATTGCTTTAATCTTGATGCTTTTTAATATTTTTTTCCTTGAGCTAGGGGTTTTGAATTTGACTATGATATTCCTATGAGTTTTCCTCATAGGATCTCTTTTAAGTGATGAACAATGGATTTTTTTTCTATTTCTACTTTCCCACTTTTTCCAATTCTTTAGGACAATTTTCTTTTATTATTTCTTGTATTATTGTATCAAGATGCTTTTTTTTAATCAAAATTTTCAGTTAGTCCTATTATTTTTAAATTTTCTTTTCTTGATCTATTCTCCAAATGTGTTGTTGTTCTTATAAGATGATTCATTTTCTCTTCTATTTTTTCATTATTCGTATTTTGCTTAATCATTTCTTGGTCTCTTATAATTTCACTGGTTTCACTCTGCCCAATTCTAATTTTCAAGGTGCCATTTTCTTCCTTAAGATTCTGAATCTCCTTTTCTAATTTGTTAGCTTTCCTTTTATAGCCTTCTTGTTTTTCTTGGATTATTCTTATTTTCTTTTTTAGTTTTCCTCCATCTCTATCATTTGATTTTTGAAGTCTTTTTTAAAGATCTTCTATGAATTCTTTTTGAGCAGGTGATCATTTAATGTTCCTCTTTGGAGGTTTCTTTACTTCAATATCCTCCTCTGAGGATGAACCCTGGTCATCTCTCTTCCCAGAATAGGTTTCTAGAGTTGAATTCTTTCTCCTTTGCCTGTGCATTTTTTTTTTTTGTGATGACATCCTAAGTACTTGTGGTCACCTCTAACACTGGGGTGTGGGAAATGGTGCCTCTTGCCTCAGATCATCAGTTCTTCCCTTTAGCCTGAAACTGAAGCCAAACCTCCAGCCTCTTCTCAATGCCCACCACCAGGGGTTTTCTGCCCCACTGCTTCTGCACTCACTGGGTAAGTGTGTGATGGTTCCTTCCTGCCCCTGCTGCTCTCCACAGCACAGCTAGGTCTGGTGTTCCTGGTCAGCCAAGGTTTCTTTGATCTTCCTGGGCTCAGATGTCCAACTACCCGCGCAAAAGTTCTGGTGGCTGGGGCCTAGGTAGCCTCTCAAACCAACTAATTCGAGGGCTTGCCATTAGTTGTTTAAAGGGCTAGCCCACTTACTATTAAAACGGAACCTAGCCTGGAGGTGGTTACTCTTCACCTGGACAAAACCTCCTCTTAAAATTTTTCTTCTGATTTTCTCCAATTGTTTGGAGAGGACCCTGGTTATGCCCCTGTTCTTATTTATCTCCACCCACACTTTGTTCACCCTAAGGTGCTATTTTAACTCTTTTGTGGGAGAAAATCTTGAGAGTTCAGAATTTTCTGACCTATTCCACTGTATTCCCAGAATCCTCTCCAAAGAAGACAATCTCTTGTCTCTTCTAGTTCAAAAAGTCCATTCAATTTTTAGAGAACCCCAATAATTAGGAACTTTCCTTTCACGTTGAGTCTCCAACTAAATCAACATGGCTTCCATCTGTCTTCTTCTGAGTATAAGAACAAGTCAAATCCTTCTTAAACATGATTATATTCAGATAATTGATGAAATCTATCATGTACCCTCTAGATTTTCTCTTCTGTAAGACAAATATCTCAGATTCTTTTAATTTATCCTCATCACACATGGTCCCCAATCTCCTCACTCTCCTAGTTCCTCTTTTGCAGTTTTCGAACTTGTCAGTGTACTACCTAAAATATGGCACCCCAAAATGAATACAAAGCTCCAAATGTAATCTAGCCAGGGAAAAGTACAAAGGGATTTCTGACTTACTTTTTCTAAACAGTACTCCTCTCTTCACACAACCCAAGAATTTATTATCTTTTGTGTCCATGTTACACTTGTGATCTAGTAAAAATTTCATGTCTTTCAAATTAATAGCTATCTATCTTTTTTCCATTCTATATTTATATGAGGTTGAATTTTTGAACTGAAATACTGTATAGAACTATTATTTCTCTTAAATTAGACTTTCCTAAGTAGATGAGTCATTGTTCTAGTCTATTGAAATTGGGAGATGAGATAAGTAATTGATTTTGCCATCCAACTCATTAACCTTCTCTCCTAGTTTTTTGTTGCACATTTGGTAAACACTACTTTATCTAAGTCACTGATAAAAATGTTAAACAGTGTAGGGCCAAACATAGATCCAGAAAGACCTCCTTCCAAATTGGCACCAACCAATTAATGACTATGTTTTGAATATGGTCCTTCAAGTAGATCTGAATACTCACTGTCACCTACACTGTACCTCTCCTTATAGACTCTAAGGATCAATGCTTGCCAAATGTTTTGTTGAATTCCAGGCAAATGAGAGCAAAGGCTCTCCCTTGCTAGTAACTCCTTTTTAAAATTTCATTTTGTCTGGCATGAACTATTCCTGGTGAACCCATGATGATTTTTTAAATTAATAATCACTTCCTTTTCTATGTGTTTCTCACTTATTTCTTTAACAGTAGGTTCTAGAATTTTGCTTGGAGTTGAAATTAAACTTTTTGATCTTGAGTTTTTGGACTTCACACCTTTCTGTTATTTGAAAATTGGGAAAATACATTTCATTCTCTATCCCTACACCACCTCTCTTGTTTTCTTTCCAAGATCACTAACAATGACTCAGAAAGTACATCTGCCAAACTTTTCAGTACCTTGGTCCATCCTATTCTAATGATTTAAACATACCACAGGCAGCTGGGTGTTCTTGTGTTATTTCCTTACTTGCTTTGAGTTTCAGCTTGCCATTTGTTATTGTTTTGTCATGTCTTTTCAGTATAAATATCGTTTGCTTGGTAGAGAAAATGGAAGCAAAGCAGAGTTGGGTATTTCTGCTTTCTGTCTTTTTTTCATCACCTAATTCACTTGAGTAGCGGGTCTATTCCTTCTTTGAGACTTCCTATTCACCAAAATAGTACAAGGTGGACTAGATAGTCTTTGAGGCCCCTTTCAATTTTGAGATTCTTTGATTTTTGTCTCGTCTAGCCCTTCCCTCCCTCCTTATTTTGCAGATGAAACACTTGAAGCAGAGACAATTTCACCAACATTGTCAACATTACACCACTACTTTGAAGCACAACCTATGTCTAGCCTTGTTCAATGGTCTTTTAAAATACATTATGAACGTATTGCAAGCTATTCCATTAATTAGACAAAGTAGAAGCTTAAAGAAAACTATGAATTTGACTCCCCATGGTATTACAGATTGATTTTACATTGCCTTTGTTTCCTAATGAAACCAGACATGTAGACTTACATTTAGGCTGCCTGCCAGTGAGTACCTGTGTGTCTTAGTTCCATTTACTGAATTGATCCCACCTGAAATTCAGTCTTCTTGTACTATTAGGACTCATTCTATCACTGTAGTTTTTTTGTTCAATATAGTTCTATGAAACTTTCAAATGTTTTCCCCTTTAAAACTTATTTCATTTATGACCCATAGGAAAGCATATCTGTTGAAGATTTGGTCCATCTCGACCTTTTTGTTTTCATAGCCACCTCTCTAAGAAAGGCTCAAAGACAGAGTCTTTATTGTAGACTGAAATAAGAGATGGAGAGGGTATGGGCAGTTAACATGCACCAGAAGTGAAATTCTACCATCTTACCTCAAAAACCATCCAGGTGGATGGTCTGAATGCAATTGTGATAGAAAATATACAATGACACAGAAATCAGAAATGCAGTCCTACATTCAAAGGTATGTAAGGTAGCACAGCTCATGCGTTCATAGAATAGTTGGTCTCTCTGAACCTGGAAAACCTGGCTTCATATCCTGTCTGTGATACATACTGATTGAGCGATCTTAGACAAGTCACTTAAATGCTCAGGCGTCTCACTAAGTCAATAATTTGCAGAGCAGTGGCAGATCTGCATTGGTAAGGGAGATTTAGTCACCAGAAATCCTCTTCACCAATGAATTCACAAGTCTCCTCACTACTCATGAAAAGATTTTAAAGTGTAGCATTTATTTCCAGCCTGCACTATAAGTTATATTATTCTGGTTTTTGAGGTGTTTAACCACTCTTACTTACTTTATTCAGTCCTGAAATACTTCATGGTTAATCATACATCTTGCTTTGCTCCCTTTTCTTCCTCTTCCTCCCCCTCATCTTCCATCTCTTGTATGTTTTAGTCTTCTGAGTATGCATTGGCTTTTATGCCAAAGATTAAGCAAAAACAAGAACGGAGTTAAAATAAAATCCATTTTGTTACTCATCACACATTGTAAAATGTTTAGTGATATATAGGAGCTCTAAATTAATAGTAAAATGAGGTTTGGAAACCATTGGTAGATTTACTTTATCAGTGCTTTGTTTCCATGGCTATAAATGGGGAATCAACCTAAGTATTTTCCAGAGGAAATGCAGAACATACAGTACAATCGTAGTCACTACTAAATACCAACTTCATCTATAAAAGTAGACAGAAGGTAAAAAAACAGTGGTTGCAAGTGGGGAGGTCCGAATCAATGAGTTATTGCTGTGGGATATTGTTAATGTGCAAAGTCGCTCTGCCAATGTAGACTGAAAAATCTCCTTAATTTAAGGTTTCATAGAGTTGCCTGGCACACTTAGAGATTAAATGACTTGTCTGACATCACACAACTAGTATATAATAGAAAATTTGGACCCAAATCGTCCTTATTCCATGATAAGCTTTCTGTCCACTGTCTCATGCTCCCTCTCAGACAGTATCTGGGACAAATCTCAGAGATCTTCCAGTCATACCTACACATAAAGCATGTATCCCCATTCACACCATTTCTGTCAAGTAATTTTTTTTGAAATGATCAGAATCTTCCACTTTTGAACCAGTCTGATAAGTAGTTATTCCATGCCAGAATCTGGCTTTCTTACTTCTATCTATATATTAAGCCAAGGAAAGCAAATTTAATTCCTCTTCTGAATTTTAAAATAAAAGCGCCATAATTTTGAGCTCCTTCAATATTCTGGTCACCTTCAAATATTATAAGACAACAGGGATATGGCTTTGAGATATGGCCCTCAAGCATACTGGGCTTTGGATGCAGGTTAGAACTTGTCAACATCATCCGTCTCTTTCTTTTGTTTTTTTTTTCTTTCTTTCCCCCCCATCTCTGTCTCTCTGTCTCTGTCTCTGTCTCTCTTTCTCTGTCTGTCTGTCTTTGTCTGTCTCTCTCTCTCCCTCAAATTGTTCAAAGCACCTAAAACTATACTATATATTTTGTTCAGGATAATTTTTCAAATTTGCTTTTCCTCAAAGATTTCTGTTAAAAAAGTGCTATTCTATTTTTCCTAGTCCTTTGACATATGTAAGTGTATTGTGCTGTTTCCTCCAGCTAAACCAGCTCATTCACAATGTTGCTGTTTGTTTTTCTGTATCTGTTTATTTACTGCTGTTTGCAGTGGAATTAGTATTTTGTATTGACCATTCTCTGAAGCAGTAGCAGGTTGTTGCTATGAAAACAATGAGGGTAGTAGTGGGAGGGGTTCTTAAGAAAGAAAGAAAGAAAGGAAGAAGGAAGGAAAGAAAGAAAGAAAGAAAGAAAGAAAGAAAGAAAGAAAGAAAGAAAGAAAGAAAGGAAAAGAAAAAGGAAGGAAGGGAGGGAGGGAGGAAGGGAGTAAGGGAGGAAGAAAGGAAGGAACAAAGAAAGAAGGAAGGAAAGGAAAGAAGGAAGAAAGGAAGGGAAAGAGAAGATAAAAACATTGTTCTAGAAATAGAAATCAGATTTTGTTTCTTTTAATTTTGAACTTGTCTTCCCATCTTAGGTTTTTTTTTTTTCCTTCTGTTATTGTTCAGCCATGTCCAACTCTTTGTGACTGAGTTTGGAGCTTTCTTGTCAAAGATACTAGAGTGGTTTGCCATTTTCTTCTCCAACTCTTTTTACAGATGAGGAAACTGAGGCAAACAGGGTTAAGCAGATTGCACAGGGTCACATAGCAAGTTAGTGTCTGGGGTCAGATTTGAACTCAGGAAGATGAGTCTTCCTGACTCCAAGCCTGGCAATAAACCCTAGCTGCCTCTGCCTTTCTTCTACTTTGTATGCTTTTGGTATGTGCCTATTTATTTTTCTGTTGCCTCCTTCATTTAAGTCCCTGAAGGCTGGGACTGTTTCATTATATCTTCAGCCAGGCAAGCACATAACGAGGACTGACTCCTCCAGGACCTTTGTACAATCCAGCTTCATCTAAGTTATTAATAAAAGTGCTGAACAGAACCAGGTCTAGGCCACAACTTCTTCTACATTCTCTTCAACTTAATTAATATTGATGCATTAACTGGTGTTGACGCATTAACGAATATTCCTTGGGTCTGGCTGTTCAGCCAGTTATGAATCCACCTAAGTCGTTTATTCCGCCTTCTTGTTTCCACTTTGTTCAGAGGAAGCTTCAGAATAATTGCTTTTCTATTGACCTGCCAGGAGAGTACTAGATTTAACTCCTGACTGTGACACTAGCAGTTTGACCATGAAAAGTTATTCTAACCTCTTTGAGTCTCATTTTCTTCATTTGTAGAAGAATGACGGTGGGAAAAGGATAGGTCTGGAGTTGGAGGACCTTGATTCAAATTGTTCCCTTCATGCTACTCTCCAACCATCTCCAATACATCAGGGAATTGGAATCCGTCTCAGTAGCTCCTTTCTTGCTGGGACCCCAGCCTCCTTATCAATTTCCTGTGGTTTCCTCAACATGGCCCTACTTTCTGACCAACTCCAACCCACTGGAAACTTTGACTCTGCTCCCGCAGTCCCACAATCTGATAGGCAACCTCCTCACCATGTTCCCTCCTGCTCTTCTGTTCCTTGTTGTCTCCCCTCCTTTTTTTCAAATGAGTTGCCTTCCCATATTAGAATGAAAGGTTTTTGAGAGACAGCTGGGTTGCACAGTGAATAGAGTAGTGGGCCTGGAGTCAGGAAAACCTGAGTAATAAATCCAGCCTCAGACACTTAGTAGCTGTTTGACCCTGGGCAACTTATTTAACCTCTGTTTATCTCAGTTTCTTTGCCTATAAAATGGGGATGATAATAGCACCTACCTTGAGGGTTGCAGTAAGGATGAAATAAGAGAATAATTGTAAAGTGCTTAGCACAGTGCTTGACAAGTAATAAGTACCCTGCTAGCCATCATCATCCTAATTATCGATTACTAGCTATCATCATCATCATCATTGAGAGAAGGAACTGGCCAACTTGCTTGTGTTTGCATCTTCAGTACTTAGCAGAGGGTCTATCTATGTATTTATGTGTGTGTTTCTATATCTACCTATCAACTCTCTTCCACATGCTACAATGAATCAAGTGACTCATACTTGCAGACACAGTCATGAATCTGACATATTGGATTTTTATTCTGAAATTCCAGTAAAAATGCTATTTTTAAAATTTTCTCACACAATTTGGCAGAGTTAAATACAAAGAGTCCCCCCAAAATATTACTGACTTTTGGGGACTAAATCTTTTTGGGATAGTCTGTATTTGTAAGTTAATTGGTCAATAAACGCTTATTAAGTATTTGCTACATGCTAGGCACTGTGCTAAACACTGGAGATATGAAGAAAAACAAAACAAAACAAACAAACAAAAATCCTTACATCCCTGACCTCAAAGAGTTCATATTCTAATAGAGGAGACAAAATATAAGTAGCTATGTACTCACAAAATAGAGAGATAGATAGATAGATAGATAGATAGATAGATAGACAGATAAATAGATAGACAGACAGATAGATAGACAGACAGATAGAATAGATAGATAGATAGACAAACAGACAGATAGAATAGATAGAAAGACAGATATATATAGACAGACAGACAGACAGATAGATAGACAGACAGATAGAATAGATAGAGAGAGAGACAGAGAGACAGACAGATATATAGACAGAGAGATAGAATAGATAGATAGATAGATAGATAGATAGATAGATAGATAGACGGATGGATGGATGGATGGATGGATGGGTGGATGGATGGATATAAATGGATATAGGTATAGCCAGAGATAGATAGAGATAGATCAAGAGATATAGAGATAGATATAGATATAGGTATAGATAGATAGATAGAGATAGAGAGATATAAATATATAGATAGATACAGGTATAGAGAGATAGAGATAGATAAAGATAGATAGATATAGATATTTATATCTGTCTGTCTGTCTCTGTCTCTTTGTCTCTCTCTGTCTCTGTCTCTCTGTCTCTGTCTCTGTCTCCCTGTCTGTCTCTCTCTGTCTCTGTCTCTGTCTCTGTCTCTCTCTCTGTCTCTCTCTGTCTCTCTCTCTCTCTCTCTCTGTCTCTCTCTCTATCTATCTATATGGGATGGGATATATAGATTTAACTCCTGACTGTGACACTAGCAGTTTGACTGTGAAAAGTTATTTTAACCTCTTTGAGTCTCATTTTCTTCATTTGTAGAAGAATGACAGTGGAAGAAGGATAGGTCTGGAGTTGGAGGACTCTGATTCAAATTGTTCCCTTCATCCTACTCTCCAACCATATTCAATCCATCAGGGAACTGGAGACCATCTCAGCAGCTCCTTTCTTGCTGAGACCCCAGCATACACACACACACACACACACTCACACACACACACTCACACACACACATATATATATATATATATGTATGTATGTATGTTTATATATATATATGTTACAGTTATCCCTTCCACGTCATGACTTTCCCCATTGCAATTTTGATGTATGACAGGTAGGCATAAGAACTTAAATGGGAACTTTCGAGGAGTTTTATAGAAGTCGCAGACAATATGCAAAGGTCAGCAGATGACAGAAAAAGTTTAGAAATTCAGAAATGCATAAAATATATGTATGTTTAATGTATGTATAAAATGTGATATTGTAATATTGTATAGTATCATTACATTTTATCTTTTGATACCACAATAATTCTGCCTTCTTCTCTGATACAGCCTGAGGGCCAAAAACATTTTAAGCAAAGTTTCTAGATCATGGAAGTACTGCACCCCTAACCATAGTGATGTGGAAAAGTCAGTTTTAGAGTGAATGAACTAGAAGTTGGGGTGAAGGATGTACAAAGCAGGTTTGAGTCAAGTCTTAAAGGAAACCAAGGGGGATTTCGTACAAGGCACCTAAGTGGCACAGTGGATAG
Organism: Pseudochirops corinnae; assembly: GCA_028646515.1. Taxonomy (NCBI): domain Eukaryota; kingdom Metazoa; phylum Chordata; class Mammalia; order Diprotodontia; family Pseudocheiridae; genus Pseudochirops; species Pseudochirops corinnae. The sequence continues at coordinate 78,922,689 of CM053591.1, forward strand.
AGCCCTGGGCTTAGAGTCTAGAAGACCTGAATTCAAGTATTACCTCAGACACTTACTAGTGACCAAGTCACTTAACCTCTAGCTGCCTCAGTTTCCTCAGGTATAAGATGAGCATAATAAAAGCACCCACTTTGCAGGATTGTTGTGAGGATCAAATGAGATAATATTTGTAAAGTACCTAGCACATAGTAGGCACCTTACAATTTCTATTTTATTTCCATCTTGGAAAATAGGAAAATAGGAAGCCCCTGGAGTTTATTGAAGGGGTGGGTATGTGCTGCACTTTAGGAAGATCCATTAAACAGTAGAGTGAAGAACAAATTGGAATGGGGAGAGACTTGAGGTACAGAGAATGACTAGAAAGCTATTGCAATAAACCAGGAGAGTGGTGATAAGGACCTGAATTAGGATGTGAGTGGAGAGAAGGGGTCATATTCAAGAGACATCAAACATAACTGAGCACCCCATTAAAATTTTATTCCATTAAGATGGTTATATATTAACAACATACACACTCTCTTCAGATAAAGTGTTAGGTTAGGCACAAGTTTCCAATCTCTACCTTTCGTTCATTTCCTATAAAAATAACAGATGTTAAAATGATCCTGTCTAACTGTGCTCACAATTTGGCGGTAACATGCTCCTAGTCCCAGGTTTAATTTGATGCTGTTGTTATGTCCCTCCGGGTTATAACTATCTACCTATAGTTTGGAGATGGAAAATCTACCATTTTCAATCATGAATGTACTTTGCATATAAATTTTGCAGTTATCAGTTTGAAGTTAAATCATTAGAGAAGATCTTAAGTATTTTTACCTAGGAAAGGACGTGATAATAAGTGGTATACAATGCATATTTTTCATGTAAATATATAAATGCACATATATGTATATATAACAACCCTCATGAATTGTACCAGGAGTAAGGGAGTTTAGAATAGTCAACTATTTTCCAATCTGTTCCTACTAATTGGTTGCAATAATATGTACCCATGTGTAAAGACCTTTTTCTGTATACCAACAAAAACAAAATGGGCAATTTTGATTTGTAAAAAATGACTGCTTCGTCGTAATTTAGTTTTCAGATGTCTTTAAGCCTCCATACGTTTTCTCCTGCCCTTACCCAAACAACAATGCTGCTCTTTATGTCAGAGTTTAGAAAAACAATCCACTTTCTCACTGTGACAATTAAGTAGCTTTTCAGTCTGCTGTAAGTTATGCAATAGAAGGGAAGACATTGCACAGACTGTTTTTCCTTTCCCTAGAGGGGTAATAACCTTCCCTTTCACCCAGGATCTCCTCCTACTGCCTTGAGAAAGTCATAGCCACCTGATGGTGATAATCATGATCCCCAGAGCCCTGTGTCTGTTGTAATAAAGATATATTCCCTTCTTGGATCATCACCTCCACCTCCTCCCCACTGGTCACCCAGACTCTACCCCTGAATCCCTCAGCTCCCATAGATCAGCTTTTGCCTAATGATGGGCTGGAGCAGGGGGTAGGCCTTTCCCACTACCTGTCACTTTCTAGCTCCTTGATTTGTCTTCCCCCATTAGAAAGTAAGCTCCTTGAGGGTAGAGACTGTCTTGTTTGCTTGTATTTTTATTCCCAGCACTCATACAATGTTTAGTGAGCACTTAATAAATTCTTGTTCTATTGTACGCCGCTTATTATCACGTCCTTTCCTCACTCCATTAATTATCTGTCTTTTTGTCTTTATCAATCAATCATTATTTTTGCAGATTATCAGAAATCATAAGAGTGGATAGAATCTTAATACTCATCTAGTTCAATCAATTTCTTAATAAGCATCCCCACTATGCCATTCTGACTATGTGACCTTCCAGCCTTTGTTCAAAGACCTACAAGGATGGAGATCTGCATTCTCACCGAGGCAGCTCATTCTAATTTGGGCTGGCTCTAGATCTTGGGAAATTTTTCCTTATATGGAGCCCCCATTTAATTTTCTACATTTCCCACAATTGCTCCCAGGTCCAGCTTCTAAGGCTAAGCAGAATAAATTTCTGCTTGATAGCTTATTAAATACTCGAGGACAGTCCTCTCTCAGTGTTCTTGGCTTGGCCTAAACACTGACACTTCCTTCACCCGATACTCTTTTGGCACAGTACTCCAAGGCAGATTACAGCGGGACTATTACTCTCTGTTTTTGATACCACGTCATATGATTTAGCCCAAGATCATTTCAGTTTTCTAGGCTGTTGATTCACTGGGCTTGCAGTCCACTAGGACTCCTAGATTTTTTTTGAGCTGCTTTCTAGTTACCCTTCCCTATCCCATAATTGCTAAGTTGATTTAAATTCCCTCCAGGATATTTTTTATTACATTTTTTATTTTCTAAATTTTTAATTTGTATTTATTCATAATATATTACATTTACATATAACATATTATATTTACATATGTCATATTTATAACAGAAATATAAATAATATGGATAATATATTATATATGGATAATTATATAAACTATGTAACACAATGTAAATATAAATAATGTAAATATATTATTGATTTTATTTAAATTTACATATTTAACTTTCATGATTTATTTATTATTTCTTGTATTCAACAGGCAGGTATATGGCTGAGTGAAAAAAAAAATACTGGGCCTGGAGTTAGGAAGACCTGAGTTCCAATTTTGTCTTAGATACTTACTAGCTTTGTGACCTTAGGCAAGTCACTAAAATCTCTGCTTCAGTTTCTTCATCTGTAAAATGGGGATGATAATAGTATCTACTGTCTTCAAGGGTTTTTTGTGAGGATCAAATGGGATAACATATGTAAAACACTTTGCAGTCATGAAGCGCTATGGAAATTATAATTTAATCACATCCTGGATAGAAACCTTTTGGGATCCTGATGAAGTTATCCAACGCATTGAATTCCCAACAGATACTTATCAGTTCTAGTTTGGTTATCGTCTTTTAATTTCTTCTGTTGGCTAGCTGCTAAGGCTTGAAAATCCTCCACCCCATCCCCTCTTGTCTACTGCTCTTTGCACTTACTCTGTTGAGTTAGAACTTCAAAAACACGTCTTCCAATAACAGAAGATCTATGAAGTTCCATAACTTGTACCCCAAAGCCAATACAGTTTTGCCTAGGGTTTCTGGGAATTTCACTACTGTTAAGCAAAGGGAATAATAACTTGTTATTACTTATTAGTGTTATTGTTATTATTTATTATAATGTGGTAAAGTGGATAAGAATCCTGAATTGGAAGACAGGAAGACTTGAGGCTCACATCTGTTCTTAGACACACTTACTAGTTGTGAGACCCTAAGCAACTAAAAAAAAACAACCCACCTCTCTGTCTCTCAGTTTTCTCACCTATAAAATGGGAATAATAATAGCATCTACTTCCCAGGGTTGTTGTAAGGATCAAATAAGATAATATGTACAAAGTGCTTTGTGTACCTTAAAGGGCTCTATAAATGCTATAATAGTATTAATAACTGTATCATTATAATTTGACAATCATAATAATATAAACATTATTAATTGATATCATTAATATTATGATATAATATATTATTATTATCTTATTAACCTAGGCTAACATGACTGATCTTATTTCAGAGTCAAAATGGTCTAAGTATCTGAAGCAGCTGCAAAACAGTGTGTATGGTGAATAATTTTATCACCCAGAAAACTAAATAGTACAAAATATAGATGCAGTATCAACTTTTGAAGTCACTAAACTGCTTTTCTCTTCCGATAATGGCCAAACAACATTTCCCCAGTTAGTATCTTTGTTATTTATCAAGATGTTTTCTTTTACGGGATGGGAATCCAGGAGACTGTCACCACGGATTTCAGTAACCTTCCAGGAAGGCATTCTCTTCTCCCTATGCACAAGCTGTGCACAGTAAGGTGCTGCTATGCTCATGTTTCATTGCCCTGGCCAAGGAAGCCCCAGTGGGCTTAGAGGCAGAGAATGCTAAAGTCACCCAGGATTCTCCTAAGGTTCCTTAGGTACCAAAAAATACCCCAAACCTGAAACCAAAACAAAATAAAACCCCCCAAACCCAAAACATAATAGCACAGTATACAGTAACAGCAATATTGTTTTAAGAACAACTTTGAGTGATTTTGTCATTTTGATTATTATAAATAACCAAATTAACTGCAAAAGGACCTATGAAGGAAAACACTATCTGCATCTAGAGAAACAACTGACAAAAATAAATATGTATAGAATTTTTTTGCTCATATGTGTACATATATACATATATACATAAGTATGTATGTTTGTATATACACACACATATATGTGTCTAATGCTAGACATCTCTAGGGCATCTGGGATGGGAGAGGGAAGAAAAAAAGGGAAAAAAGAAAGTTGTATGACAATTTTATTATACATTTGAAAGGAATAGAAAATTTCAGAGAATAGATTTGCAGTTTCATATACAGTCATCTTTTTTTTTTATTCTACTTCATTATGGAAATGTTTTATTTCATGAATTAAAAATAAAATAAAAATAAAAAAAATATTAAAATAATAATGAAAAGTTGTTTACAAGGATTTGGCTTTACTCTTTCTACTTAATGTGCCTTCCATGAATGTATCTACCAGGCTTGTTCCATCTCTTGTGCATCATTACAACATCCAGAATGGGGAAAAAAGTTAGTATTCTGCTGTCCCACTCATATATTTCTTAACTAAATACCCTTCAGGAAAGCAGAAAATACAGTTCACTTTTCTACCTATCATTATTATTTCTCTTTGAGCATATAATTCAGATAACTTCTTCCTTTTCCAACCCTATGCATTTCTGTCATTCATCTTTCTTTGAATATTTTGTAATAGTTTCTGTTCTTTTTCTTCTATGGTGACCTCCCCCCCTCACCCTGCTTCTCCCCCTTACTCAGTTATTTTTCACTCTTCTCTTTAATAACTGAATCTTTATTTCTATTCAGAAACACAATGTGTTTCCATGAACTTTCCCTAGAGATTCTCTGCCTTATTCTGCAACTGCTCCTTCTCCCAGGTATCTCTTGAGAATTCTCATAGCAGCTGAAGAAATACTCCCCCGTCTTTTTAAACCTCTCATGTGACATGATGTGTATTGCTTTTGCATCAGGTTGCATCATGTGATGTCAGAAAGCTTAAAGAAAACAAAATATTTTCTCTAGGGAGACATGTATATATAACATACAGGAAAATTTTGAGTTAAAGGAGAAATCTTATGTTATGATTAGAGGGTTCCTAGAGCCGAGCTATTTTCTAAACTTGAGATTCTACTTTTATTTTAGTTTAAGAAATAGTAATTATTTCATATGTATTTCATGAGACTTTGCTAATAGTTTGGTTAAACTCAGGTAATTTTAAAGAAAACTCAAAAGTTTATTGTAGTATTTCATACTTAATCCTACCAAAAAGGGCATTTGAATTCAATGGAACCAAGAATTTCAAAGATAAGGATACTACTACCAATAAAACACATCACGACCAATCCTCATTTCCTCATTTTCTCCTTCTTGTCCATGTCCTTCCCCATGTCTGGACTACTGCAACAATCTGTTTAATTCTTCTCTCTCCTCACTCTAATCCATCCTTCATTAAGAACCAAAGCAATTTTCCTAAGGCATAGGCTGGACCATGTCAATCCCTACTCAGTAAATTCCAATGGTTGCCTATCACCTCCAGGATCAAATGCAAATTCCTGTTTGGCATTCAAAGAACTTCATAACTTGACCCCACCTACCTTCGTATATCCTATTACCAGCCATAAATTCTTCGCTTCAGTGACACTGTCATCCTAGTAGTTCCATGAACAAAACACTACATCTCTCTGCTCCAGGCATTTTCTCTGACTGTCCTGCATGCTTGGAATATTCTCCCTCCTCATCTCTGCCTACTGACTTCCTTGGCTTCCTTTAAGTTCAGACTAAAACTCCACCTTCTACAGAAAGTTTTTTCCCAATCCTCCTAAACTCTAGTGTCTTTTCTCTGTTATTTTTTGTTCATAAATATCTGCTTGTTTGTATATATCTGCTTATACATTGTCTTTTCCATTAGCTTTTGAGGACCTTGAGGGCAGGGGCTATTTTTTTTTTTGCCTCCTTTTGTATCCCTGACAGTTAGAAAAATGCCTGGCACATAGTTGGTGCTTAATAAATGTTTATTGATTGATTAATAAATCTTGACAGGGCCTCAATATATTGAGGGCCTTTCTCTAGATTTCATGGTATTATTCAATGGAGCACAAGGACTTTCCATTTGTTATACTTCATGCATCCATTCATTCCTTCCATAAGCATCATTAAATGCTATGTTAGTCAGTCTCTTTGGCATTCCTATCTCTCACTATCTTTCCAATGGCTTTTCTGGATCCCCTGTTCTATTGTAAACAAACTGCCCTTCATATTAGATATGTGTTTTCCACACAACTCCCCCCCTCCCCATTCATTTGGGTATACCTTGTTGAATTACAACTATGTTTATGAGACTTTGCTAGGCATTGGAATACAAAAAACAAATGCAGTCTGATTGATAGACAGAGTGAAGAACTCAAATCAAAGCTTAAAGTTAAGCAGGGAATCTAGGACAATGACATTTTCATTTCCCGCTTGGCTACACATATTTGGGCTTCTCCATCTCATCTCCACACCTCCATGTCTTTTTCTCTCCTTGCCACTCCCCCACTTTTCAGGTTTCTTTCTGTGCTACATTTGACTGTGAGTTCCTTCCTTCTTTCCTTCCTTCCTTCTTTCCTTCCTTCCTTTCTTTCTTTCTTTCTTTCTTCCTTTCTTCCTTCCTTCCTTCCTTCCTTCCTTCTTTCCTTCCTTCTTTTGTATTTTTTTTAGCAGATAGCACAGTATCTGGCACAAGATAGGTATTTAATAAATTTTTATTTCTTGACTCATTGATATCTCCAATGGCTTTCGAGTGACTCAACTTAATTCTTTAGAGACTTTAATTCTCAGGACTCTAGGTCATATGGCATCATTGGCAGCATGTTGATATTAAAAGGGTGAGACTTGGAATCATTGAAAGCACTGTAATTTTCCAGTGACAATCCAGTTTTCTCTTTTCCTGTTCAATTCTGGGTTAAATTCATTGTCCATATTTAGTGCTGCTCCCATATACATGCTTTGATGGAGCAGTTCTCTGGGTTTCCCATCTAATTGCATATCATAGACTATACTCTAATTATTCTCCATCCACCTGATTTTCCCATGTGGATAGTTAGATAACATTCTTTAGAGTTATTATGGATCTCATTTAAGAGAGTAAATATTCTATAGCTGGACGAATCAACAAAATATCCTCCACAACTAGGAATATGAGGAAGATCTGACAATGTATAAGAAAACTCTTGTCTTTTTGGACTCTTTTCTGAGTATCTTCCATGACAATAGCAAAAATATTTATCAAACATATTGCTCCTTGTTTGATATTAATAATTGTGCTATTGAATAGTTATTCCTGTTGCTACATGTTTCAATGAACCTTTTTTGATTTTTAGTTGCATGTGGGAAATATCCTATTAGAAGTATCTTTTAGGTGCAATTTGTTCTAATGGATTGAATGCTTTTTTTTATAGTCAACAACACATTGATAATTTGTATATTATGTATGTTTAGTCAATGATCCTGGTCATAAATTTAGAGCTAGAATGGAGCATGAGTGTCATTTAATCTAATCCTTACTTTTTGTGGACAAAGATGTGATCTACTATTGAATAGCAATTATTTTCAAAGACTTACTTGTTCCCTTCTCAATTTTTCAAATCAAAGATTACTTTGGTAATTGTATAGATTATTCTCATAAAGATTTTGTGAAGACAAGAAATAGGCATATAACTTGAGAGTTACACAGATTTTCTCTTCTTTTTTAGGTAAAAGAATAAGGTCTATGGCTTTCCCAAACATTTTGGTGTCTTCTCCTCTTTTGGATATTTTAAGAAACAATACCCAAGAAAAAAGCAGGGATTGCCCAAGTTCTCCCAAATTCCCATCTAAACAACTTTAAATGATGTCTCAAAATGAATCCTGGAGCAGTAGAACCCACAAAAGGATGGAGTCAAGCAATTTTCTAGCCCAAGACAGCTTAGAAGTTCAGACTGTACAGGAAGACTGTACAGGAAACACTCAGCAAGATAGCAGTAGACTTTAGGGGTAATTGAATTGGCGACAGTGGCTTCCAGAACTCTGAGTCCATGGAAAGGAAAGGGGTAAGACAATGGAGATTATAGGGGTCTCTTTGATGGCACTGGGTTCAGAACTTTGTAGCATTGCACATAGTGGATCCAGGTCATAGTCCGGGGTTACAGTCCCAGGAAGAAAAGAAACTTGCTGCAGCAGGTGAGAAAGGATCCTGGTCACAGTTCCAAAACAGAAAAGAGTGCTTGTGATTACTCAGATATCAGAGCACAGACCAGGAAAATAGTAAATATGCCTTTCCTTAGATTATACCATCTTGAAAGATCTAAAAACTTATAGACCCCCCAGGACTCCAGAACTAGATCTGGAAAAAAGTGCTTCAGACAATACTGAAGCTTAAGACAGTGCTTTCTCTACATCCCAGCAGAGCCCAACTTTAACATAAAGTTAAAAATCAGGAAAGAAGCTGAAAAAATGATCAAACAACAACAACAACAAAAACCTGACTATAGAAAGTTACCATGCTGTCAGGGACAATCAAAATATAAACTCAAATGTCAAAACTGTTACATCCAAAACCTCAAAAATATGTGAATTGGTCTTAAGTAAAAAAAAAAAAAAGAATTCCTGAAAAAGCTCAAAAAGTATTTTTTAAAAATCAAATAAGAGAAGTAGGGGAAAAATTGGGGAAAGAAATTACAGTGATGCAAGAAAATAAGGGAAAAAAGAGTCAATATCTTGGTAAAGGAAGCACCAAAAATACTGAAGAAAACATCAACTTAAAAACAGAATAGGCCAAATGGTAAAAGAGGTACAAAAATTCACTGAAGGAAAGAAATCCAAAAAAAAAAATTTACCAAATGGAAAAGGAATTACAAAAGCTCAATGAAGAAAATAATTCCTTAAAAATTAGAATTGGGCAAGTGGAAACTAATCAATCCATGAAAAATCAAGAAAGAATCACACAGAATCAAAAGATTGGAAAAAAAAAAAAAAGAAAAATATGTGCAACATCTCATTTGAAAAATATACTGACATAAAAAATGCCCCAAATAGATAATTTAAGAATTATTAAAACCTAGATATCACATTTCAAAAAATTACCAAGGAAAACTGCCCTGATATTCAAGGGGAAAGGGAGTAAAGTAGAAATTGAAAGAATCCACCAGTCACCTCCTGAAAGAGATTCCAAAATGAAAACTCTCAGGAATATTATAGCCAAATGCCAGAGCTCTCAGGTCAAGGAGAAAATATTGTAAATAGCCAGAAATAAATCATTCAGATACCATGGAAACACAGTCAAGATAACATAACATTTAGTGGTTTCTATATTAAAGGATCAGAGGACTTAGAATGTAATATTTTAGAGGGCAAAGGAGCTAGGATTACAACTAAGAATCATCTGCCCAGCAAAACAGAATATGGATATTTAATGAAATAGAGGACTTTCAAGCATTCTTGATAGAAAGACCAGACCTGACTAGAAAACTATGACATTCAAATACAAGACTCAAGAGAAGTATAAAAAAGTAAAAAGGAAAGAGAAATCATAAGGCACTTAATGAGGTTAAAATGTTTACACTCCTACATTGGAAGATGATACTTGTAACTTCTAAAAACTTTCTCATTGTAAGGAGAGTTATAAGGAGTATACATAGACAAAGGGCATGGAGGTTAATTGAATATGATGGGATAATATCTAAAAAAGTAAAATTAAAGGATGAAAAAGAGAGATATAGTGAGATAAGGGGAGAAAGAGAGGCAGGATAAGTTAAATTATCTCACATAAAAGAGGCATGATAGATTTTTTACAATGGAGAGGAAGATGGGGAGGTTGGAGGAGGGAGCAATGCAAATTTACACCAGAATTGGATCAAAGAAGGAACAACATACACACTCAGTTGGATATAGAAATCTATTTTACCATATTGGAAAGTAGGAAGAGAAGACAATAAGCGAAAGGGGGTAGGGTTAGGGTTGATAGGAGGGAGGACAGATTGGGGACATGGAAGTCAGAAGCAAAACACTTTTGAGGATGGCCAGGGTAAACAGAGGGAGAGAGAGTAAGATAAACGAGGGTGAAATAGCATGAAGGGAAATACATTGTAATCAAAACTGAGGAAAATTTTACTTCAAGTTTCTCTGATAAAGGCCTCATTTCTCAAATTTATTGAAAACTGAATTAAATTTATAAAAATAGAGCCATTCTTCAATTGAGAAATGGTCAAAAGATATGAAAAGGCAGTTTTCAGACAAAGTAATTAAAGTAAAAATTATATGAAAAATGCTCTAAGTCACCATGGATTAGAGAAATGCATATTAATGCAATTCTGATGTACCACCCCACACTGATCAAATTGGCTAATACAGCAGAAAAAGAAATGAAAAATGTGGGAAAACTGAGACTAATACACTATAGGTGTAGTTGTGGAGTGATTCAACCATTCTTGAGAGCAATTTGGAACTATGCCCAAAGGGCTATAAAACTATACTCATCCTTAGATCCAGTAATACCACTACTAGATTTGTACCCCAAAGAGATCTTTAAAAAGGGAAAGGACAAATATGTATGAAATATTTATAGTAGTTCTTTTTGTTCTTTCTTGACAAAGAATTGGAAATTGAGGAGATGCCAATCAGTTGGTGAATGACTGAACTTGTTGTAATATATGATCATAATTGAATATAATTGTGCTATGAGAAATGATGGGCAAGATGCTCTCAGAAAAACTTGGGAAGTTTTTACATGAACTGATGAAAATGAAATTAGTAGAACCAGAACATTGTACAAATAATAGCAATATTGCATGTTGATCAACCATGAATGACTTCGCTATTCTCAACAATACAATGATTCAAGACAGTTCCAAAGGACTTATGATGAAAATTCTATCCATCTCCAGAGAAAGAACTGATGAAGTATGAAAGCAGATCAAAGCATACTTTTAAAAATATTCTTCATTTTTCTTGGTTGTTGTTGTTGGTTTGGTTTTTTTTTTTTTTGGTCTGGATTTTCTTTCACAATATGACAATTATGGAAATATTTTTTTGCATGACTGCACATGTATAGCATATATCAAATTGCTTGCCTTCCTAATGAAAGGAAAGCGGAGAGAGAGAAAGAGAATTTAGAATTCAAGCTTTTAAAAAACAAATGTTAAAAATTGTTTTTACATGTGTTTGGGGAAAATAAAATATTACACAAATACATATTTTGAAAACAAACCAATCTCTCTCAAGACATTCAAGTATGGGTCCACTTGTTGCTGTAAAGTTCAACTGTTCTTTCCATTTTGACTTCCTTCATGCCATCTCTATTTTCTCACGGAACATATTGAGGCCTCTTATGTAAGAGCCTCTATTTTGTGTTTGTTGTCATTGACAGAGAACAGAATTTGCTGTAGATATCTTGATGGATAGTTTCCATTTTTATCCCTGTCCATTTTTATCCCTTTTTTCCAGTTTTATCCTTAAATAGCCATGAGATGATTTGGCTTAGTGGGGTCTCTTATCAAGCCTCTATTAAATTATTTTCTCTTCTACCATTTCTTGCAGTGTTATCATGTAATACTGGTCAAAATTTTCTACAACCCTACTCAGTAAGATATCATGAGTTAATTCATATTCTAAATTCGAAATATTCTTTGTTGCCCTTGGCTGTCATATCTTTCTTGCCAGGAAGATTAAGTGTTTACTGACTAAAGTGACATCTAGGCTCTTTTGGTTTCCTTCTTGTGGTGAATGACTTGTACTAAATTATTTTTTCTTAGTTTAATAGTTTGAGGTTAGACATGTTTAGGTTATTAAAACTCTATCTTGGATGGCACTCACTTTTATGGAGGCAGACCCACCCTTTTTTAACACTCCTACTAGCTGGAATCAGGAACATAATTTCCTTTTAATCAGAGCTTCTACTCAGTCTCTTTCTCAGGAACAGGACTAGTCAGTGTACAAGAAGGGGAGAAAACTTTCCTAAAGTATTCCTCTACTTCCCAAGCCTCTTTTCTCTAACACTGCTCTGCCCAGGGATGAATTATGAGGCCTAGTTTATTTGATTATTATATCACTTGTGGAGTTTCTCAGAATATTAAGGTTTTGTCTTGTATAGATCTTGAGCTCCCATTTGAACTTCTAATCATTAAGGCAGAGTATCTAAACCTCTATCCCTTTCACTTCCATCTAAGTATCTCAAGAGAACAGACTCTTCCCCTCTTCTCTATCTTCTTCAAAACAATGAAGAACCCAGATTAGAAATAATTATGATTGATCATATTATATCTAGCTGGTATTCAAGCTAATGAAAAAAGAATTTATACAGGAAAACTTTGGATTTAATATCTGCCCTCTTTATCAGAAAAAGACAGCAGAAGGATAGCTGGAACTTTGCTATCTGCATGAGTTCTCTGTCAGGGAAGTTCATCCTCAGGTTGTCATATCTGATTGCAATGGGCAAAGCCATTGGCATTGATGGTGGAATCTTGTCACCTTCAAACAATGGCCACACTAGCCCCTTTCCCCTGCCCAATCCCATATTTACTATGCCTGTGCATTCTCCATTCTGCCTCACTCATCTCCATATTTCCATGTCCATATTTTCCTCCTCATGAGGTTTCTGCCCTCCTCGTGTTGTTTATAGAGATTTTTGTACACAGGCACTAAGGACTTTATGCCCACAGAAAACTGAACTTTGATAAGAAATACATCAGGAAATGGTGATCTTCTGTATCTATGTCTGCTCTTGTCCATTTTGACTTTTCAGCAGCAACATCTTGATTAAACAAGTGATGGTAAAGATATCTTGATTGGGCGTTATGTGTTAATCTTTTTATTCTTTCATTTGATTTGATATTGATTTTGATCTTTGCTATAACAAGGTGGCAATCTGATTATATACAGAAGAGCTGATTTGGAAATCATTCTCCTATCAGTAACTCAACTTTTCCAGACTGAAGTAAGACGTATATATATGCATGTAAATATATACATATACGTATGTACATGTGCATGTGTGTATGTATCTAGATATAGATATATAGTTACTTAGTGCTTGTTATCCTTGGATACAAGTCCAGCACTTAGTGACTATAGTAATCATGACCTTGACTATAGTAATCATGATATTTAAGATCAAGTATTCATCACAATATCCTGGCTCAGCAGGTAGAATATTATTAATAATATACTGTGCCTCATGCCTTTAATCTGTTGATTAGCCTACTGATGATAATAGCTAATTTTACTTATCATTAAAGCTATGCTTTGATTTTGTATCACATTTGTGATATTAAAACATTTCTGGAAATTTTTGAAAAAAAGAAGGTCATGAAGTATATTTGAGGAGCTTTACAATGTATACTTTTATTAGTAGTCTTGGATTGTATTTCAGAGAAAAATATTCTTTTTTTTGTTAATACTTTCAATATCCTTTGTTCCTCCCTAGTCCCAAAGACTTCCTGAGATTTTTCAGGGGCTGGTACTATCCAATTTCACTAGTGAAGATATCATCTAAAGTGGATTTGATACTGTCTCTCAAATAAATTGGAAAGTCTAATATAGTGGTACCTTCTCAGATATGGAAGTCTAGGGTAACACAAAGCATATTGATGTGCTGGACAGGCGGGCAGGTTCTGCCAGTCACTGACTTAACTCAGAATTGTGGAACAATCACTTCTACTTCCCTAAGGCTTGGTTTCTGACTTTAGAAAACAAAGGAGGTAATAAATCATGTTTGACCCCTCACAGCGATGTAATGAGAAAATATGAGGTAGAATTAGCCTGATTTCTCTCCCCTTTCATATTTTCATCAATGGTAAGAAAAGTGAGCTGTTACAAGTGGTGAGATGTGAGACACATATGAGACACCATCAGTCAGTTGGTCAATAAACACTTATGAAGTGCCTATTATATGCAAGTCACTGTGCTAAGCTCTGAGCACAAAAAGAAAGGCAAACCAAGCAAAACCGTCTTTGCTTTCAAGCTCACGGTCCAGTGAATGAGACAACATGTAAGCATCTGTAAACATATTTTACATATATATATATATATATATATATATATATACATATGTGTATGTGTGTGTATGATAAATAAGAGATAATTGATAGAGGGAAGACATTAGCATAAAGGGGTATCAGGAAAAGCTTGTAGAGGATGGAGTTTTAGCTGGGGCTTAAAGGACATCAGCACATTGAGATGAGAAGGGAGAGAATTCTAGGAATGGAAAGACAGTTAGTTTACAAGGCCTGAAGTTGAGAGACTGTATATTTTGTGTGAAGAATAGCAAATGGGCCAGTGTCAGTGGATTAGACATTATGTGAGAATGAATACAATCTAAAAAAAAACTGAAAAGGTCAAGGTTTGGAGCAGCTCAAGTGGAAGAAAGATCAGGGAGGAATGGAATCAAAACAAGATTAAGTCATTGAGACAAAATTCTGTTTTTATATTTTTTTTCCCATTAAGGGATTAAATGTGGTCATCAATTCTTTTAATCACATAACTGACTAGTTAAAAATAGCACTCATTTCTAATATGTGTATATTTACTTAATTATAAATTGTATATGAATATCAATGTACTAATAATTATGTATACTATAAAATATACATAAAATACAAATTTCGAAAGAAAGAGAAAAGATGAAATAATGTTTAAGCTTAGACTAGGGAGCTCTCCCTATCTTAGAAGAGGGAGCTACTGGAATTTATTGAATAAGGAGTCTATAGGATTAGACCAGGACTGGGCTTGAGGAAAATCACTTTGGTAGCTGTGAGGAGGATAGATTGTAGAAAGGAGAGATTTGAGGGAGGCAGAACAACTAGGTGACTATTCTAATAGGCGAGAGGTAACGAAAGTGTAAAATAAGGCAATGATATTATAAGAGGAGAGAAATGGATGGATACAAGAGACACTGTAGAAGTAGAATTGATAAATTGGCAACTGATTAGATATGTTTAGGATTGGAGAAGTTGAGGATTAGTACATGATTTCAAACTTGGTTGAATGGAAGGATGATGGTGCCTTTGCTAAAACTACAGGGGTAAGTGTTAACTCCTAATATGAGTACACTCAAGTGAGAAAATTCTTCCTGATTCCTATTTTGAAGGAGGACATATTAGCCTATGTGGCTTTTGGCAGACTGGTCTCACAATAAAACTTGATGTGACTGTTGGTGAACTTGTGTATTAAGAAAATTTATCTGTAAAACAATTATGTGAGGCAATGACTGAATTGTTCATACTGTTTGAATTGGTAATCCCCCTACTGAGCATACAGCCCCAAGAAGGTAAAAAAAAAAAAAAAAAAAAAAAAAAACCCAAATAATATATAAAGATTCATAGATGCCAGAATATTTATAGTAACCTTTATCTTTTTTTTTTTTTGTAATAGCAAATAACTCCAAAGAGAGTGAGTGCCTATTGATTGAGGAATGATTGAACAAATTATGGCATATGAATATAATAGGATCCTATTTTGTTCTAAGAAATAATGACTGTGAGGAATTAATGGAAATATGGTAAAAGTTGTAGGACGATGTGCAGTCAGTTTGCTAACCAGAACAGAGAAAATAATGCAACAAATGACTACAACAATAGAAATGAAAAATTGAAAAACACAACGCTGATTAATTGTAGCGATCAATCTTGGTCTCAAGAAAACAGATGATGAAAAATGCTTCCCTCTTCTCAGAAGATGTAAGGGGACTATTGGTGTGGAATGTTGGATACACTGCAGGGACAATCATTTTGCTTATTTTTGTGATTAATTACTTTTTATATATATAAGGATTAGGGGGGATGGATGGGTGATATTATTTTAGGACACAACTCTGCTGTAAAAACAAAAGCCATCAGTAAAGCCTAAAAATAAAGTTTTAAACCTAATGTGATGCTAATGCACAGAGAAGCAGAATCTGTGGTTTTCACATTGCTGTGACTTTTGAGTGAGCAACTAAAATAATGTGGAATCCAAGAGAAACTCATCAGAACTAATGATTTTTGGTAATTTAATAATTTTTACTACTAAACTCTGAATTATGTGTAGGTTACTATCTTGGAAAATACCATATAAGTAAGGCATTATGTCTATGACAAATTCAGAGATGGAGATTGTGACCATGATTTGATAATGCTATTTCATTAAAGGGATTTTAAACACAAAGTATTATAATCAAATGAATGCCTCTATTAGACTTTTAATGCACAAATTATAGTGAGATGTGCCAAGAAATGGGGTAGGAGTGTAGAAAGTGAGGGAAGAGGCTTGCCAAAGATAAAATTAAATCACTTCACAATTGTATCTAGGGTTAGCACTCATTTCCCTTCCTCCCAGAAATGATTATAGTGATAGTAATCAATTTCTCCATCTTGCAGATGGTAGCCAAAAGAGGGAGTAATCACATGTCATCTAACCTAGAAAACCTTCTATTGACAAGATATGTTGTGCCAAGGGGAGTAGATCTATATTCCATTTATGCTTTCACAGAATTTTAGAGTTGGTAAGAACCTCGGAGATCATCTACACTAGCACTTCACAATATTTTTTCTTCCATGAGTCCTTTTCAACAACAACAAAAATATTGTATTCCAAAGGTGACTGATACCTGACTCATTGTATTCTTTATGATTATTTACTGCTCAAGGTACCATTAAAGAATTTTTAGCACAAACTCCCTGGATCACCATCATAAACCCAAGATGTTTGTGATTCCCTAAGTGAGAACTACTGATCTACACCAACATCTTTCCTTCAACAACAACAACAACCTCGTATTCGTCACTTTCCACTTGAGCAACTCCAGTTGTAAGGGAACTAGATCGTAAGTTATTTATTCTTTTTCCAGATAGCTTCTTTGTATTTCAATAAAATCCGCTTTCTTCTACCAGAATGATATCTTTGCTAAGAAAACCCCAAATGAGCTCACAGAGAGTCAGATACAACTGAACAGCAGCAGCCAGGGCATAACACAAAAACCTTGGCCCCAGAGGAAGTAAGGGAGAGGAGGCACTAGGAGGTCATCCATGTTCTGCTAATTGTTTTCCATAGTCTTTTGAACTTCCCATCTTTTGACATTATTGACCACTTAAGCATTCTTTTCCCTCTCCATTTCAGAGACATCATAGGTTCTTCCTCTGCTTTCCTGTCCAGTTTTTGGTTTCTTTCTGTGTTTTACCAACTCTTAAATGTGATTGTTCCTCATGGGCCTGTCCTCTGCTCCCCTTGCCTTCCCTCCTTTCTCCTCTCTGTCCTCTTCTCTCACCTCCTTTCCTCCCCTTTCATCTTTTTCTCTCCTCTCTTCCAGTCTCTTCTCTTCTTTCTTCCCTCCCCCTTTACCCCCTACCAATTCTTTCTGATGACTTCAGGTACCATCTCCTTGTGGAGTTCATAGGACACTGGACTTAGTGTCAGGAAATTGTTCAGTTGTTCAGTCATGTCCGACTCTTTGTGATCCCGTGGACCATAGCATTCCAAGCCCTTTTATCCTCCACTATCTCCCAAAGTCTGTCCGAGCTCATTTTTGTTGCTTCCATGACACTATCTGTGTCCTAGGTTTGAGTTCCATTTCATCCTCTTCCATCCCCTTTTCCTTTTGCCTTCAAATCTTTTCCAACATCAGAGTCTTTTCCAATGAGAACTGTCTTCTCATTATGTGGGCAAAGTATTGAAGCTTTATCTTTAGTATTTGGCCTTCCAGTGAATAGTCTGAATGAATTTCTTTAAGTATTAACTGATTTGACCCCCTTGCTATCCAAGGGACTCTCAAAAGTTTTCTACAACAATTGAAAGCATTGATTTTGTGGTGCAGCAATCAGTTTTCTTTATAGTCTAACTCTCACAGCCACACACTGCCACTGGAAAAACCATAGCTTTGACTATATTGACTTTTGTCAGTAAGGTGATATAATCCTACCTCAAACTGGCTCTGTGTTGATGGGCAAGATATTTAACTTTTCTCAGCCTCAGGTTTTTCATTTGTAAAATGGAGATAATAATAGCTCAAACTGATATCACCTTTAAGGTTTGCAAAGTACTTTGCATATGTTAATTTATTTGACTTTCTCAGCAACCCTAGGGGGGAGATGCTATTATTAAATTTACCCAGTATGTGTTAGAGAGTGCATCTCTCTTAAAATTCAGGTCCTTACCTCTATCTTAAGTTCTACAACCACATCTTCAACTGTCTTTCTTTTGATAGTGGGATGTGGAGGTCATCTACAAATGGAACTATAAGTAGTGCCAAAGTCAAATAGAAATGGGGTCCCATGAGTGACATGTTGATTTAGTTTTGAAATGCAATGTTACCTATGGGATTTTTTTGTATTTGTATTTATCTTGTTAAATATTTCCCAATTACATATTTATTTGGTGTAAGACACACTTGAGAATGTTACAGGCCACAGGGATACTGGCCATGCATTTTGACCCCTCTAATCTAGTCTAACCTCTACAGATGAGGAAAATCAGGATAAAAAAAAATGAAGTGACTTGCCCAAGGCCAGACAACTAATTTATGAAAGAAGATTCAAATTCAGAGCTCCTTGTTTTCAATCTTGACTTTTTAGCAGCATCATGACTCTGTTTGGCCATTGTCTTTCCTAACCCCTTAATGGTATAATAATAATACTAGCTAACATGAACATAGCACTTCCTATATTCAAGGAACTTATAATAAGCTCATTATACTTATTATCCCATTTGATCCTAAGAACAATCCTGGAAGGTAGGTCCTATTATTATTCCCATTGCACAGATGAGGAAATTGAGACAAACAGGAGTAGAAGAGACTTGGCCAGTGTCACATAGCTGAGGTCAAATTTGAATTCAGGTCTTCTTCATTCCAGGCTAGCATTCTATTCACGATACCATCTAGCTACGTAGTGCTAAATTGCTTTCTACCTTCTCAGGTTTTTTTTTTTTTTGCTTGTTTGTTTGTTCAATTTTTTTTTTTTACCTAGAACTTATTTTCTACTCAGATCAATGTATTTATCTACCTTATTAGCTAGGGAAACAGTTGTAGTATAGTGACAAGGACACTGTGTCTCTGTCCTGGGTTTGAGTTCCAGCATTAAAATTAACTGGGTGAGTTTGGCAAAATTATAATACTTATTAAGCCTCAGTTCCCTCTGTTATAAAATTGGAATAAAAATGAGCTGGATCAATTACCTTATAGCAGTATTGGAAGCATCAAATAAAATAATGTAGGTAAAAAATGCTTTATGAAGTATACAAATGCTAACCAAATAAAATCTGTTCTATAATTAACTTACCTGTGGCCCAGCACTTCATTCTTCTTACTGCCTATCAAATGCTATACTCTATCCTTTGGGTATTGTAGCAAACTAAACACTTGGAAAAGTACATATTTCTTCTCATTTTCATCAATGAAAATTGTCTGTTTTCAAATATGAAAATAAAAAATACAGGGATATAAGACCTTCTATAGCATTATTTGTATCAGATCTATAAAAATTAAAAGTTTCCTGATATGCTTTTGTAGGCATTTAATTTGAGGTTTGCATCCAGATGTTTTGAATTCATGTAGACACAGTATATGTGATATGTAATGATGCCAGCAGTGAGGGAGAATCATGTTCTCAGTTTCACAATTATAGCTCCCCATCTTTACAAAGTAATAATGAAAACAATCAGCAGTTACCATTCTAAATATGTCAGACAAAGTGCAAGGGAGAAACAGAGCCTATATTGATGCAAGCTTTGAACTCTGAGGGTGAGATAGCATATGTTTGTCAATGTTACATTCATGGTTATCTCTATTTAGCATTAACATCAAATTGCTGCAAACATACATTAAAAAAAAACTTTTGTACAAGCAAATCAGAGTCATGTCAACTAAATTTATTATAAAATTCACTTAGGTTTCAAAATGAACGAAAACAAAACATTGCAAAACACCTTCATCTAGTTATTTGGCTAAATCCTATGCCCCTCGGTATTGGATCATATTAAGAACATCATTTGTAGATGCCTCAGGATGTTGCTTTATTTGTAAGCTACTCATAACAACCAGGGATGTGGTGCAATGCTAGTGTTTTTCTCATTTATATGTTCCTGAGATGAAAGCCAATAGCAGCACCAATTTTGAATGTAAACTTCTTTGTAAAATCTTATGGAGAAGGATGATGGAAGATCATGAATGATACCACCTCACAAAAGAGAGATGAAAAGAAGGGTGAAAGTCAGTTTAAAGAAAGATTGGTGAGAAACTTCACTAAGAAAAATCATCTATATGTCATTTAAAGATAAAAATGGAAAGGTAACAAAAAACAGAAGAAAAGTGAAAAAGATCTGCAAATATTTTATAATAAACTTTACTTATTATCAAGGATGAGAGAGTACTTGAACACTTGAACTTGAACATCACAAACCTGAATTTATTTTTAGAGTGTGAAGAAAAGGCAGTACAAAAAACAGAGAGAGAGAAAACAGCAATATTCGACCAAGTGTACATAGAGGAAATCAGTGCTGGTTATGACGCCATTGAGAGATCAGTTTACAAATACATAGAAAGTGTAAAGTTCTGAAGACAGAAATCACCAAAATTCATCAAAGGATACAGGAATTAAAGCTACATAATGCAAAATAGAACCCAATAGCAACAGTGATCAGGATCCTCTTGAGTCCGTCTCAGAGACAGTTGCCTTGGGTCCCAAGAGAAGAAGCTCACTATAGGTGAGGGTCTTAAAAGTAAGAGTAACAGCTCCATATCCTAAGATTTCTTTTATCCCTCAAATCTGAATGCTTGGTAATACTAGGATCTCTCAGGAAATCATAAAACAGGACTTACATTATTAGAGATTACATGTTTCCAGGCTTATTCTCCTTTCCCTATTTAATAAGCTTGTTTTTCTGGACTTTTACCCCCCTTTAGTCTTGTTTTCCTGTGCTTGCTTAACTACATTCTTATTATACTCATTGTCCTTGAGGAATGGTTGAGTCTTAGTGTGTATTGCATTATGACTTTGCCAAAGCCATCACTGCTTGTCATCTACATACCAATTGTCCAATTTTTATACAATTTTTTTGTGAAATTCATTTGATCATTAATATCAGACAAGATAAAACAGAGAGCTGAATGCTCACTAAGGGTGTTCAACACTGACATGGAAGAAAATCCAGAACAGAATCTAAGTTGAAGAGGAATTCCCCACTAATGGTGATGTTGTCCACACAAGAGGTGTCAAACACATTGCCCACAACACTCCTGAGTGACTCCAGAATGAAATTAAAATGTAGTTGGGAAATATTTAACAGCATTAATAACAATACAATAGAACATAGATAATGTTCATATGTGGTTTTGTAAGACTATATGCAGCCTTCTTGGATCCTTATGTAGTACGATTTAATGGCCCTATTTTTATGTGAATTTGAGAATACTGGTGTAGACCCTCCCCTTTGGGAATGGTATTGTACTGGTTTCATCAAACTTCAGAATGTTGCAGGGCCTTCTAAAAGGTATTCATGATGAAAAACTGTGAAAGGCTTAGTTATTCTCAGAAATGTAATGATCCAAGCTGAGAAACAGTATCTACCTCCAGAGAAAAAACTGATATTGTTTGAATACTGATTGAAGCTATCTTTCACTTTCTTTCTTCCTTCCTTTCTTTCTTTCTTTCTTTCTTTCTTTCTTTCTTTCTTTCCTTCCTTCCTTCCTTCCTTCCTTCTTTTC
>CM053591.1:78945003-78970578 GCA_028646515.1 Pseudochirops corinnae
AATGTTGTTATTTTACCATTAAATGGGGGGGATAAAATATATTTTTTAAAAAGAGGAAAAACAGAAAAAAAAGATAGTCGTAAACATTTAGAAGAATTTGGCTTAACTATTCACATAGGAAAAAGCAAATGGTTGAAGCATGTCTATTGTCCAGATTATAATGTGTATTTAGATGGAAAACTTATAGTTCTTGTCCATCTGTGTATATAGGTAAATACATAAACTCTGAAAATTGTGAGCTCTATGAGCTAAGAAGAAAATTCTCTCTGGCCATGTGGAGGTGATCTACAGAGAGGAACAGCCCCAGGAAGCCAAGTAACCCCCCCAAAAGAGACTTGTGCCCAGTGAATGATCAGTATGGGGAACCACAAGGAGAGAAAGAAAAGTGGGATTTGTTTTTTAGCACCAAAGGTATGAGGTACTGCACCATATGCATTTTCTAAATGTGTGCCTCTCTCCACTCTATGTGTGTGCTCATTCTCATTGATGTGTGTATTTGTGGGAGAGTATGCCCCAGGTTTTGGATAAGAATATTTTGTAGGTACTGTTCTTGCAATGATATCTCCATAAAAGCTCTTGTTTTATATTAATTGTGTCTATTACTAGATTACTAAAAGTAAGTGGACTGGTATGGCTCATTAGTTATATTTTCAACAGCGTAGAGTTATAGGTACACTGAGTGAAGAGTTATTAGCCCCACTGTGACTTAACCTATGAATCCTAGCTGCAGTTACCACAGAAGTGCAATAGGCCTATCTACATAGGGGAAAATGAAGTGGATCAACAATGTCTATTGTCCAAATTATGACTAATTTGATGAACAATCTATAGAGATCTTCTATGAGCATTTGTATCTTGTACAGACAATGAAGATGACCATCACTTTGGCTAAGAATTGAATAAGAGAAGGAAAGAGTATTGTAGTGCCTCTGGGAAATTGTAGAGTTCATTTGATGATGCCAAGGATAAGTCTTCAATTTTAATTATGTCATATCATATTAAACACTGAAGCCTTTTGTTCAGTACTCATGATTTGACTATAGAAAAAGAAAGGCATAATGCTGATGTCCTGAGATCTAGTCAATTGGTCAATATCCATTTAATAAGTGTCTCCTATGTGCTGGGCACTGTACTAAACACTGGGGGTACAAGAAAAGCAAAAAGGTAATTCCTGCTTCGGATTATTTTGTCTCATCTCCTATGGAAGTTTTGAATGGATGCTCCTTATCTACCTCTTCAGGATGATCAAATTGCATGATTCACTGCACAAAACTCTTGATTATCCTATGTCTTGAATTGGGTGTGAAGGAGGTGGAATTGTCTGGGGAATTCAAACCATTCTTAATCTGTCAACATGACTTAACTGCTCATAAAAGATGTCTTTTATGAGAAAATCATGTTGCTGTTCCAGAAGGTAGTCATCAAGCTATCTTGACAATACTACATGAATCACATCTAAGAACTACTCAAAGAAAAACATTCACTTAGAAGCTTTACTTCATAGCATTCACTAGATGCCAAGAGTGAAAATATTTTTAAAGAAAGGCTGCACATACACAGTTACTTGGAACACCATGCCAGTGATCTCTGTTTTTCTATGGGAAGTATTCGAAAGTATCTGGTTAAAAATCCATATTAATTCTACAGTTTCTTCTTGATTATTATGTTCTCCTCAACATACTCTGAATTGTAGGCAGTTGCATTGTAAACCTCTCCTGAAACAATCATGGTGTCAGACCAGTTATTTGCAACCCTTAAGTTGCCTTCCACTATTATTTCTGACATTGGTTCTTCATTTTATTTATCTAAGTTGAGTTTAAGGAATTTGTGAACAGAAACTTTATGCAACCTGTCATAATTGTTCCTCATCACTGTTGAAAAGGGGTCAGGCTAAAAGGATGGTGCAGACTACTAGAGATGCCCTGAAGCAGGTTGTTGAAGAATGGCTAGACGGGGCCTGACAGGCTTCTTATGGCATTCCATGTTCTTCAACAGAATTCATTACTGCTATTACACTAATAGGTCAGTCTTTCAAGACTTTTCTCAGATGTTTCCAATAAGATTTATGTGACAATTTAGAAAACAAGAATAGATTCTGGATGCAACTCTCTTTTTGCAACTACTTTTCATCCATTTCTATCACAAGAGATAACATGGAATTGGACCAAGGTATATTGTTTGTGCTACAATTGAGGCTACAAAGTCTGTGTTGTATAAGGTTCAGAATATTCCAACTTGTGGAGCTTTGTCACATCAATTATTTGTGAAAGCATTCTTCCTTTAGTGACTTATTTGAGAACCAAAGAGCTTCTACTAGTTTAAAGAGGATGCAATTAAAGGTGATGTTTATATGTCTTGTGAGTTTCTGAAATTATGCATTGGAGTGATTTCTAGGATAGGCTTTTGCCCTGAGTATTGTTGGGTTGGTGGTGGTGGTGGTGGTGTTTTTCAGCAAGAAAGGATGGTCCATGTGAAGGCTTCTTTGTCCTTTATCTGTTTATTGATACTTGACTGATCTCCAATACTATAAACTCTATACACTTGAGAAATGACAGGATAGGTTGGCTGAAGATAGACTGTTGCTAGACAAGCTTGAATATAAAAACCTTCACTTGTAATAACTGAAAATTATGTTTGCTTTCTATTTAGTCGCTATAGATAAGTTCCACTACTTTGCTATGCTAGGGATCAGACAGCAAAAACACCCATATATAAGATGGCTTCTCTTTGCAACTCTTACTCTATTGAGTATTAGCAAATTGGTGATAACTGTCACATTGCATTTCAAAAATGCATAAAGTAACAAATGTCTTACTATGTGAGAGAATATTTTTCCTATGTTTGTATCCTGTCAGGGGTTCTTTTCCTAATTACCAATATGATCATTTTATATGCCACGAGTCCTTCCATGGCACATTTTTATTGCCATTCATTTCTCCTAATAATTGTTTTCTTTATTTTTCTAGGGGTAGAAGAAGGTGTATGTTGTGTGTGTGTGTGTGTGTGTGTGTGTGTGTGAGATGGGGAGGAACTGGAGGAAGTGGTAATAAAATAGTTAGCAATTAATTGTTGTTAATATAGATTCAATTTGAACAATTTGAACTATTTTCTGAGCTGTTATGTTTGTTATTTTAAAATCTGGTCTTTTGATGTGACATGTAGAGATCATAATTTTCACAGGGAATGAAAAACTTGCCAACAAAAATACTATGTGGGAAAGTCTGATGAAATTACAAAGGTAATCCTATTCCACATATCTTTACTGAATCTTTTTCTTGAGAAACACTATACCTCCTCTTTTGCTTCTGGCAGATAAGAGGCAAAAAAGTGGAGGACTGCTGTCATTTAAAAACAAAACCCAAACAGTTATCCTCTGTCCTGACTCCCCCCATCCCATACCCCTTTGGCTTCTCCAACTATATTTCTTTCACCTACCCTTAATGCACGGCAGCCAGGTACATGTATGTGTTTTGGTATATAGCTAGTTTCTACTGTTGTGCAACTGGATAATGTTATAGAAATTACTTGAGGTTGACTTTACCTCAAAAATTACTGTTTCACATTGTTCAGTCAGACAGTTCAGGTTTACCAGTGAAAACAATTTCTCCCACATGTTGTTTTCCTTATTCCCATTTATTCTTAGTGTTTTCAGTCTGGGACCAAAGGCTTCTTACTATTCAAGAAACATTTATTACATGTTTATTAGGTGCCAGTTGCTGGTCCTATCATTTTTAGGATTTTCATATTCTTTCCTTCTCAGTTTCTCTTTCATTATTCTTTGAATTCTGTCATTTGAAGTTTCTTGGTACCAAAAAGATTTTCATCATTCAAATAACTTGTTAAGAATAAGTATTCAAAATGAACATTTATAATTGTATCCCTCCAAATATTGTAAATTAGAGCTATCAGACTGTAAACTTCTTCAGGGCAGCTGCTTATTTTCTCTTGTATAAACTCAATGTAAGTAAGGAGAGTGTGGCCCCAGAGTCAGGAGGACTAATCTTTATGAGTTCAAATCCAGCCTCAGATACTCACTAGTTATATGATGCCGGGAAAGTCACTTAACCTGGTTTGCCTCAGATTCTCATTTGTCAAAATCATCGGGAGAAAGGAATGGTAAAGTATTTCAGTATCTTTGTCAGAAAATTCCAAATGGGGTCACGAAGAGTCAGACGTGACTGAAAAACGATGGGACATCAATAAAACTTGTATCTCCAGTGCCTAGGACAATGTCTAATATACGAAATAGGTACTTAATAAATACTTCTTTATTGGTCAATTAATCTTTATATTCTTAACTCCCAGTATAATACCATATGTAGAGTAGTCACTTAATAAATGTTTATTTCACTTGTATTAAACTGTAATGCTTGAATTACTTAAAGTGGCAGTTTCTACATTACTTTTTCCCTTTAGTAACCCAACTACCATGAGTTATTACTTGGCTTATTTTTATTTCCACTAATTTTTCTTTATATTTTTTCCTTTATTTTTCTAAGGTGGAAAAAAGGGTGTGTGTATATGTGTGTAGGGGGAGTTTGAAGAAGTGGTCATAAAATGGGTAAGCAACTAATTATTGTTGTTAATATAGATTGAAACAGGATTATTTTCCAAGCTTTTATGTTAGTTACATTAAAATCTTATTTTTTGAAGTTTTGTAAAAATAAATTATGTTATTGGAAATAAACACTTTTAACACACAAAGAAATAAACCTCATTATTTAGATGAAAGGTAAGAAAGAAGTGGAAAATGTCATTGCCCATTTCTTATTTTTAATACCATGTCACTCTGGGCATGCCATTGGTAAATTTGTTGACATAAATTCTGTTAAAAAGCAGTTCAGTTGAGAAAATATTAATAATCTAAATTCTCAAATATTTACATAGTAAATATAGTTAAATATCAACTAATATCCCCCTAACCAATGCCATTTTACAGTAAGTCCATTGATATCATGGCTGAATTTCACTTTAATGATAACTATTATTTATATTGTGCTTCAAGATGTGTAAATGTGAGTTAGGTACTATTATTACCCCGTTAGGTACTTTTGTTACCCTCATTTTACAGATGAGAAGGCTGAGGTATACAGGGAAGACTTGTCCAGGGTCACTGGTAAGCATCTATGGTAAGTCTCCAAAGTATGACTCAAACCCACGTCTCCCTCACTTCATATCCAGCCCTCAATGCACTGACACCCAACTGCTCCAATGTTACCAATTCACCATTAAACTATTTAACCAATTGACCATGTATGAAATTGCTCTCATGAAATTAAATGTTCCCCAGAACATGGTTTCACTTAACAATAGGTTTTCCTGTAACCAGTTAATGATTTTGGGTAGGAGGATACCTCCTATTATTGCCTACCTTCCATTTTCTTTGGACAAATGATGGCAACTGGAGTCATTGTTCATAAGGTCATAATGGACTTCTGAGACTAGAGAGGTACCTTTGTCTTCAGGTAGTGATATTTAATTCATACTATACTTTTTCTTTTTCCTTTTGAAGACAGAAAATATGAAAAAAGTAACTCCAACTTAAGTCATTATTTTGAACAGTAACTGACCATTCTCAGTCCACGTCAGTAAATACCTGTCAATCATGGAAATGTTTAAACTGTGCTGTCACTGAATATAAGGGCAAATGAGAGACTCTAGCACACTATTATTCATAAGAGCTTTGTGCTCCATCATCCTGCATCTCCAGAGTATGCTATATTGTTAAGCTAATTAGCTGTGATGACATCATATACTGTAAAAATCTTTAGAAAGACCAATATGCATTAGATCATCAGGATTTGAGTTTTTATGTGAGGGCAATCAATATAAAATACTGAACATAGCTTTTGGTTAATTTTCCTTGTAATCATCTGCTTTAGTTTGCCATATATAAAAATAACTATCTACTCTCATCTTTGTAACAACTCTCCCCTCCCCCTTAATAGGCCTAAGGGAATTTGAAGATCTTCCCTATCCGCAATAGACTGAATGTAATCACATGGAACCTGTGGTGGGAGGAGTTTGTTGAAGAGTGGAGCAGAGCCCAGAGGAACCTGGGAGTCAGAGCAGTTAGAATGGCCGGAGGAGAGGATGCAGGCGAGGAGACAGTTAGGCTTCTAAGTGTTGGTGGGAAGAATTTGGGACAGTTTTACTCTCTACAATGCTACTGTGTATAGATTTCTGTGTTGCTATGATGAATTCGGTTTTCTGGTGTTGGGATTTGGCTTTCTGGTGTCTGAAACAAATCTAGTAAAAAAAAGTGCACAGCAGAGAACAAAAGAAAACTCACAAGGAATCAAAGAAAAGATGGACAATTCTTAACATAATGAGTACTATTTATCATATAGGCTTTCTTGAAATGAAAATTTATTGTTACAATTTTGAATTCCCTCATGTTCTGCTATGCACATGACATGCTTTTATTTCTTTCTAACTTTGTATTTAAGTTTATGATATGTTTTTGTTTCTTTTTTTATTCTCTATTTGTGTTCTGATATTTGAGTCTAAAATAAAATTTTTTGGAAAAAACATCAGTAAACAACAATGAATAAAGCCATTATAGTCGGTTAATGTACTTCAGAATCATGGTTGACCCTATATCTGTGCTGCTTCTGGGTATTGTCTCCTTGTTTCTTTTTTGGTTTTTTGTCTGTTAAACTTGTTTACTAGATTTGTTTTCTGCAGGTTTAGTACTCTCCAACTGCAGATGCCTGATTGCTTAAGCTGAATGTCACTCCTTGTTCATGACTGCGATGTGTCACCCCTGGAACTGGCATCGACTGAGCTACAGATATCAACTTAAGAAATGATCACTTGAATGGGACCTCTTGGGGCAGGGACAGCTCTATGTCCAATTCCAGTAGGAAGCAGCTATGGAAGAAGAGACCTTCACACCTTACCCCAAGATTTTGGACCCCATAAGTTTGAGGGGGGAATGATGGGGTGCTTGTGCTCAAGCCACAACCTAAGATATTGTTTTATGTGCTTATTTTCTGTTATCCCTGTTATATCATTATAAAGTTCTGTTGACACCAGTTACCCCTAAACCCCCATTAACCTATGTAATGAAATGCATTGTTAATATATTTTTGCTATGTAAGGGATGTGAAAGATCTTGGGGTCCAATGTAGTGGTAATAGGAATCTGAAGATCTTCCCTGTCCCAAATAGATTGAATGTAATCACGTGGAGCCTGTGGTGGGAGGAGTTTGCCAAAGGGTGAAGCAGAGCCCAGAGGAAGCTGGGAGTTGGAACAGTTGGAATGTTGGGAGGAGAGGATGCAGGCAAGGAGACAGCTAGGCTTCTGAGAGTTTATTTGTGGAAAGAATTTGGGATGATGTCCTCAGCAGTATTATTGTGAATAGATTTCTTCCTAAAATGAATTTGATTTTTGGTGTTGGGATTTGACTTTCTGGTGCCTGAATAAATGTTTTACTTCTGTCTTCTCTATAGAGAGTCTATTATATTTTGCAATTCAGAACTATGCTGGAATATTCATATTTGCCATTGGTGTTGTGAATATCATGTTGGTGATACATCATTATCAGAGAAACTTATTATAAAAATCTTTTAATGCTATTTCACTGTCAGTAGTATCTTGAAGCAAAATGTAGTTTCCTCTGATCATCTCTTTTAATTGGGTTTATTTTTGCTTTTGCTTTGTCTGAGATTACAATTGCTATCCCTGCCTTATTTTACTTTAGCTGAATCATAATATATTCTTCCCCAGCTCTTTATTTGAACTCTGGGTGTGTCTTTCTGTTTAAAATGTGTCTCTTGTACACATTTTATTGCTGGATTCTGGTTTCTAATTCATTCTGCCATCCACTTCTGTTTTATGGGTAAGCTCATCTCATTCAATTTCAGTTATGATTAGTAACTGTGTAGTTCTCTCCAACCTGTTTTCTTCATTTTATCCTTCTCTCTTTTTATCCTGTTATTCCTAAAATGTCTAATTTGATTCTGACTGCTGCCTCTCTTAGTTTATCCTCCCTTTAATACACACACACACACACATACACACACACACACACGTGCATATGAGAGTGATATTCAAGCATTGCCTGCCTCCATTATATTTTCTTTGACTTTTTTTTTTAAAGCAATACCAATTAGTTTTCTCATCCAAGAGTTCTCAATTAATTTGTGGGCATGGTCCCTATCCCTTGTAATAAACAATTATGTTTAAATAAAACCAATAGATCACAGCCACCCTCGATCTAACACTGTAAGTCACATCCTACACCCATAATCCCCCACCTCTCTACTGAGAATAAAAAGTCATTTAACCCAATATTCCCTATTCTTATTTTTTTTTTGTCTGTAATATGCAGGTTTCCTGGATTCTTGGGTGGGCTAGCACTAAAGGCCTTTAAAAAGGAAAAGGATACTTGCCAAATTTCCTAGGGATTTGCTGAAGAGTCCCTAACTAGCATCCTGGGTAATTTACAATTTACAACCTATTGAACTCATGAGTTAAATAACAATGCTTCCATAAACCTACTGAGTTTCACTAATTGGTTTACTGCCCATTTTCTTTTTTTTTAATTAAATTTTTTATTTTATTTTTGTTTACATCATTCATTTCCACAAAATATTGAGTTACAAATTTTCTCCCCATCTTTCCCCTACCCACCACCCCAAACCAGCCATCCCAGTGTATCCCCCCTCCCCCATTCTATTCTCTCCTATGTCTTCCCCCCTCATCCCTCTGAGGTAGGGCAGGATGGATCTCCCAACCACAGTGCCTGTGTATCTCAAGTTCCAGTTAGATGTAATTAATAATAATAATAATAATAATAATAATTGTATATATATATATATATTAACATTTGATTCCCCCTCCATTATAACAGTTCTTCCTTACATGCCTCTTCATGTGAGAAAAATTTCCCCATTCTACCTATCCCTTCCCCTATATCCCAGAACATTACTCTTTCTTGCTCCTTCATTTTTTTGGAGGCAATCCCAATATAATTGACTCATTTCCACACTTTCTTTCTTTGTAGAATTTTTCTAACTGCTGTAGTAATGGTACAGTTCTTAGAAGACACATGTATCATCTTCCCATTTAGTAAGGTAAACAGTTTAACTTTACTGAGACCCTTATGGTTTCTCTTTCATATTTATCTTTTTTTATGTTTCTCTTGAGTCATGTGTTTAATTGTCAGAAACTCAATTCAGCTCTTGTCTTTTCAGGAATGCTTTAAAGTCTTTTATTTGATTAAATATCCATCCCCTGCTCCCCTCAAGGGATTATATTCAGTTTTGATAAGCAAGTTATTCTTGGTTGAAATTCTAGCTCCTTTGTCTTTGGAAAACCATATTCTAAGTCTTCTGTTCCTTTAAGATGGAAACTGAATCTTGTGCAAGCTTGACTGTGACTCAATGATATTTGAATTGTTTCTTTCTAGTAGTTTAAAGTATTTTCTTTTTCACCTGGGAGCTATAGAATTTAATTATAATATTCCTGGGAGTTTTCATTTGGTGATATCTTTTAGGAGATCAGTGGATTCTTTCAGTATCTATTCTACTCTCTGATCTAAGACCAGTTTTACATGTGCAGTTTTCCTTGATAATTTCTTAAACTATGATGGCTAGACTCTTTCTCTCATTATGGTTTTCAGGTATACCAAAAATTCTTATATTATCTCTTCTTGATCTATTTTCCAGGTCAAGTTGTTTATTCAATGAGATACAACACATTTCCTTCCAAATATTTTTTTGCTTTTTTTTTTTTGTAGGGGGGAAGGCAGGGCAATTGGGGTTAAGTGACTTGCCCAAGGTCACATGATTAGTAAGTGTTAATTGTCTGAGGTCAGATTTGAACTCAGGGCCTCCTGACTCCAGGGCCAGTGCTCTATTCACTGTGCCACCTAGTCACCCCCAATTTTTATCTTTTAAAACTTTGTTTTATTGTTTCTTGATGTCTCAGGAAATCATTAGTTTCCACTTGACCAATATTTTCTTCAGTGAGTTTCTGTGCTTTTTTTCCATTTGGCTAATTCTATTTTTAAGGGGTTATTTTCTTCAGTATTTATTTTGTCTCTTTTATATTGCTATTTTTTTTTTATAATTTTTTTGCATCACTCTCATTACTTTCTCCAATTTTTCCTCTATCACTCTTATCTCTTTCTTTAACTCTTTAAGAGATTTTTGTTGGGTCTGGGTTCAATTAACATTTTTCTTTGGGATTTTGGTTGTAGCTGTTTTCACATTGTTGTCTTCTTCTGAATTTTTGTCTTTGTCTTTTCTGCCACCATGTTAGTTTTTTTGTGGTCAAGTTCTTTTTTTGTTGTTTGCTCATTTTCCCAGCCTATACTCGACTTTGAACTTAATGTTAAAGTTGAGCTTTACTCACTCGGAGGTGAGAAGGTACTGTTCCAAGCATCAAGCTTTTTTGTGCTACTGTTTTCAGAGCTACTTCTGAGAGTCTACAAGTTTTTGATGCTTCCAAGGTGGAATTATCTGGGAAAGGTGTGATCATTCCTCTCTTGAACTGTACTGTGGTCTTTAACCAGTAAGAGACCCTGCTCCTCTGCAGCCACAAGCACTAGCACGGTTCCAGAACTGTGACCAGGTCCCCTGCTCCTGTGACTGCAAGTGCTAGTGCTTTTTTTCTGCTTGGAATTGAAACCAGGGTCTTCTCTTTCTTGTGACTGACCACAGGTGCTCGTCTCTGCCTTGGAACTGCAACTCAGAGCTTCTTATGGACAATAGAGTTGTCATGCAGGGACAGCTTCACCCAGTGCTAGCAAAGGGTTCCCTGCAGTCTCTTTCTGACTAACTGCCCAACTTTCTGACTAACTGCCCAACCTCTCTCTATGATGAGATCTCCAAATCTGCTGCTTCTGCTGCTGTTGCTGCTGCCACTGTTGTGGCTACTTTTAATGTTTGTGAGTGACATTATTCTCTGGACTGGGCCCCCACCTTCATGTCACAGACCTCTCCTGCCAACCTTCTAGGTTTTCTTAGGCTAGAAAAAAATGTCTTACTATTACCTTTTGTTGACCCTACCACTCCAAAATTTGATTTGGAGTGTTTGGAATGATGGAGGAGTTTAGCTGAGTTGCTGCCTGTCCTCCATAATCTTGACTCTACTCCCCAGCGTGTTCTTCCAGTCTGATTTCTGTAGCTTGTACATAACTTCATGAAAAATCAATGGAGTGAATATAAATACCTAATGTGAGTCTGTTTCACATCATTAGTAATGGGTGATTCATCAGACATGACTCAATTATCATAACCGGTCACAACTTTGTGAAATAACCACGGGTTCTGTGGGTGCTCTTCTAGGCAGCAAAGCATGCTCTGGCCTAATGGTGTCAAAACCTTTTGAAAGTTGATGAGTTCAGTGTACAAATATTGACTCAATTCCTTCATTTATCTTGTATCTGGCACACTCAAAAGATAGTGAAGGCCATATCTTTCATCTATCCTATTACTTTTCTTTTTTCTTTCTTGTTTTTTTTAAAGTATGGTCTTATTTGTATGATGACTCATACTTTTTTACTTTTTCAAGATCTATCCATTTCTCTCAGGAAGTACACCACCAAATGAATGCTATTATTTTGTTTTGCATTTAAATTTAAATTTTTATTGATTTTTAAAAATTTTTTGCATCATCTTTATTTTAACCATATCCCTTTCTACCCCCCACTCAGCAAGCCATCTCATAACAAAGAATAAAAAAGAAAGGCAAAGGAACTAGCATTTATTAAGTGTCTATTATGTTCCAGGTACTGGCTAAATATTTTATAAATATTAACTCATTTGATCCTTAGGACAATCTTGTGAAGTAGGTACTCTATTATCCCCATATACAGTTGAGGAAAGTTGAATGGGGCTGAACTCCAAGTCTAATACTCTATCCACTGTACCACCTGGCTGCCTTGGAAGGAGAAATAAATGCTCTTCAGCAAAACTAACCAAGACATCAGCCAAGTCTGACAGTATATACAGTTCCATGGATGTAATGCCAAGTGCTACAAAGAAGAGAGATGAGTATTTTTTTTTTATTTCAGGAACCAAAGCTTAGTCATGATCATTACACAGCTGTTATTTTCCTTTACATTGTTGTAGCTATTGAGTATACTGTTTCTGGGTGCTGCTTACTTAACTCTATTTCAGTTCATGTCTTCCTATGCTTCTTTGAATTCCTCATATACATCATTTCATATGGCATAGTAATACTTTGTTAAATTCATGTATTACAATCTGTTTAATCATTTGTTAGTTCTACCACAAAAAGTGCCATAATAAATATTTTGGAAATTTTGGTAAATATGGGATTTTTTTCCTTCCTTTCTTCCTTCCTTCCTTCCTTCCTTTGTTTTTTTTTTTTTTTTAATTTCCTTTCCTTAATCTCTGGATTAAAGCACATGAACATTTCAGTTGCTTTTGTATATAGCATAGGTCAAAGCTTTCCATAATGTTTGGATTAATTCACTGATCCACCAAGAGACTGTTCATGTACCCATCTTTCCACAGCCCCTCTAACATGGACTATTACCATCTTTTTTTTTTCGTATTTGCCAATTTGTTAGGTCTGAGGCAAAACCTAAGAGTTGTTTCAATACTCATTTCTCTTAATATTGGCATTCTGGAGCAATCTTTCATGTGGTTGTTAATAGCTGACTATTCTTTTGAGGACTCTGTTCAAAGAAAGGTATTCATTTTCATAGGTGCTACTAGACACCATAAGAAAAAGTAATTCATACTGTCCCCATTTAGCAAATGAACCTATGAATTTGGTCTCATTAAAATTCCAATCATCCAACTAAATTTAAGTGAATTCTAGATTCATTTTCTCCCTTTGCTTTTTCTCTTGGTGTAGTCTTCTCTATGAGGCAAAACAATAAAAACAATTAAACTATTATAAAATATATAATTAATCAGGGAATAAATTTAGTTCCCTTAGATTGCACTTTTGGAATTTTGTTATGATATGTCAGGGCACATTAAGGAAGACACAGTATGTAGAATAAGGGAGGTAAGAGTCCCACTGTACTGCTTTCCTTGATCAGAACACATCTGACGTAGGGTGATCAGTTCTGGATGTCATATTTTAGAACATATGTTAATCAAATGGAGATCTTACAGCAGAGGCTGCCCAGGATTATAAAAGACAACATCACTCTGTCTTCACTGTCATTTATATATCACTTTGCAATTTGCACAGTACCTTACATATGTTAACTTACTTGATGCTCACAACAACCCTGAGAGAAAGGTTATTATTATCTTCATTTTACAGATGAGGAAACTGAGACAGAGAGATTAAATGACTTGACCAGGATCATGTAGCCTCAAAGTATCTGAGATAGAATTAGAACCCTGGTCTTTCTGCCCAGGTCTCATGCTCCACTGTGCCACCTTCCTCACTAGACATGCCACGAGAATTGGTTGAAGGAACTGGGGAGATTTTGCCTGGAGTAGAGATTTGAAGGTTTCAGGACATGTGGGGTGGGGAGCATGGTAGTTGTTTCCAAGTATTGGAAGAGCTCTTAGGAGGAAGAGGGAATGCTCTGGTTGGCCCCAAAGCATAGAACTAGGGACAATGGGTGGAAATTAAAGAAAATCAGATTCTGGTGCAGTATGAGAAAACTGGCTCAGGAGGTAATAGATTCTCCTTCACTAGGAGCCCTTAGGCAAAAGTCAGGCAATCCTAGAACTACAAAAGTTGAATTGAAAGAAATCTTAGCCACCATTTTGCTCAATCTACACATAGAACAGATCTCCACTATGATATAGGTGACAGCTGATCCTCCAGTATCAGCCAGAAGAGGAGAAACCCATCACTTCTCAAGGCAGTTTGTTATTCCATATGTTAGGACCATTGAAGAGGAACCATATTGGGCTGGTGTACCTTTGTGATCCCTTCCAACTCTCAACTTTTGTGATGCTTTGATCTCTGTTTCCTTCAGTGCTGAACACAGAATTCACATAAGAGTAGCTTAATAAAATATTTATATCATTTTCTATAAAACATGAGAAGGTTACTCATATAAATATGGAATGAGTCAGCCTTGGTACTTATATTTAAAATTTTTTTAAAGACTTGGTTTCCCATCTTGCTCAGGCTGAAAATGAAGGGTCTGCTCCTGGGCCTGCTCTTTTTCTGACTTAGGATGGCTCACATACACTTAAGCAATCTATTTTCCTTCCCCACTCTAGAGGGTCACCAAACCTAACTGGTCAACAACACCAAATTGGCTTAGCACAGGACAGCTAAGAACTCCTGAGCTCTAGAGATCCACCAGCTAGAGATAGCTAGATGGCAGTAGATAGGAGACCCGGACCTGCTGTCAGGAAAAGCCTAGTTGAAAGCCTGCCTCACATATGTATTAGCTGTATGACTTTAGGACAGTCACTTTGTCTCTGTTTCCCTCAATTTCCTCATCTGAAAATGGGAATAATAACAGTAACTACCTGCCAGGATTATTGTGAAGATTAAATGAGATGTTGGTAAATTACTTTGCAAATCTTAAAGCTCTTTTAAATGCTATCATCATCACCACCAGCCTTAGCCTCCCTGGTAGCAGGCATTACAGTCTTAGAACTATTAATGCTACATTGCTTGCAGATTGTCCAGTGGGGTCATTGAGGGTTAGCTGCCATCAGAAGTAACAGTGCCCTGCATATAATAGAAACTTAATAAACATTCAGTGAATTGGAATGATGGAGAGGGCACTTCCAGGCAGCGTAGCCAGAGAAAAAAAAATGACTTCCTCTAAATTGCTTTGCCCATAGTAGACTCTTAATAAAGAGTGCTGAATTGAATTGGATTTGGAAGCAGCTTGGTGCAATGATAAGAGGGCTGGATGTGGAACCAGAGGGGCTGCTTTCAAAATCTTACCCTATAACTTAGTCCCTCTGTGACTTTGGGCAAGTAATTTAACTTTTTGAGTCTCTTATTTCTTCATCTATAAAATGAGGGGATTGAACCAGGTGTTTTCTTAGATCCCTTGCAGCTCTAGACTTTGGGGATGGCTCTCTCCTCACATCTCATTGTCAAACTACCTCCTGCACAATTGTTACGGAGGATTCCTTCTGTATACTGACTGAGTCTACTGAGCCCTAGCCTGGGCTACACTCCCTCTGGAAGCTCCCTTTTAGCATCACTGCACCTTTACATCATAGAAGCAGACATGCCTTCATCTCCAAAACACTCATAGTGGTTTTCCATCTCATGCCATGCCCAGGAGAAGTAGGAAGAATGCTAACAAAACAGTGACACATTTCCAAGTTCCTTTATGTTTAACTGTAAGAGGTAAATTCAAGACCAAAAAAAAAAAAAAAAAAAAGAAAACGTTTTTTAAAAATATGGGACTCACTTGATACCCTCCAAAAGGGAATCAAAATGTGTATAATTGGACTAAATTCCTTAAATTACCTAATGATCTGAAAAGAATTCAATAGCCCCCAAGAGAGACATGCTGAAAATATCTTACCCCCATATTGTCTGGTTCTCTGTCTTCAGGTCCTGTCTCTCAAGCCCTACTCCTAGAAAAACAGGAAATAAACGTGCTGCATGTTCAATATCTGTCTCCTTGACTAAACCTGGCACAGACAATCTTTAGCGTCAGTCTAAGTGCCCTAACCTTTTAAAGCCTGGCCGGATGGCTTGTGCGTGGCAGCTTGGCGTAAGAGAGCAGCATTTCATTGATTACACTTGGCAGCATTACATTTCCATGAAACTACAAGCAGTTCTTAGCACAGTAGGAATGAATGTCTTGTTACAAGCTGGGCAGCTGGAAGGTAGAGCATTATGGAGTTTTTAATTACATTCTTTTATAACATTATCAATTAACAAAAATAGAGGCAGTAATCGTATGGTGATTATGTTGTATTTTTCCCCCTAGAGGGGGAGGAATTCTAACAATTAATTGCAAATGCTGTAAATGAAAAATCTACAGATGTATTTAGTTATAAAGTTACTGGGGCTCAGCCTATTTGTTGATGCCTTCATTAACATGCTTTTACATGAATTCTCTCTTTCTCTCTCTCTCTCTCCCTCCCTCCCTCTCTCTCTGTCTTTCCCTCTACTTTTCTCCCTCTCTCTCTCTTTCTCAGTCAAATTTCCCCGGTGACCATTCCCTGAGTAATTCTCCTATGATAATAAAACGCTGTGGTTTCTCAGGAGTCTTGCACAAATAGCACTATAGACAAATGTACAGTACACAGTTGGCATCTAAGGAGCTGGGATGAGACTTCAACAACTACCTGACACCTTCCTCCTTTTTTCCTCTGAAAAGGCTATGATATGTTTATTCTTTCTAGAGGCTGTCATCTATGCTTTGATATTCTATTTCCTCCAGAGATAGCCAGGAGGCATGATTATGGTACAGAAAGTATTTGTGTCAAATCAGATGGGGGCAAAGGAACCCCTTCCCAGACTTGGATTACCCAAGGACAGATAATGATTGGCAATACTACATGTCCCAACCGACAGAGAATATTGGCTACCAGCAGAGCTAAATCTGTGAATGAGAACCTTTTGCACCATAAGAAAGTAATCTTCTTTCTCGGTATGGGAAAGGGTGTTGCCAAAATAACGCCTTCCATTTTTGATCTGAACCTCTAGGGGTCCAAGATATAAATAGTATTCCCAATGGGATTTCAGGAAAGAGATTCAGCTAAAAAGGCAAACAGTTGCCGGAAAGGATCAAATGGCACCCCAAATGGTGATTGGACAGCACCGGCTTTCTAAAAACTTCCCTGATTCAGACAAGAAAAAGCATTCATTTAGATTTTTCTGAGTTGGTTTTACTTTGGAGTTGGATATCATTTTAAGCGTTGCTCTCCTGCAAACTTCATGCCCTGGGAACCCAGGCCTGTTTCAGATGAATACATATCCTTCACACCGTGATTTATGGTTTGTGTTCATAAATAACGTGTAAATGAAGCCTGAGTGACTACAGCCTGTTTGCCTACTTGCTTTTCCTGGCTGTTGATTTCAAAGAAATTTGGGTCAACTTGAGGAAACCTTCCAACAATTTTCAGAGAAATATGGATAACAGCTGTTGTCAGGCAGAAGGTATACTTGAAGATTCTTAATGTTATACTATTGGATTTTCTTTATTAGGAGGTCTCATTTTTTTCTTGACCTCCAGTGTCAGTGATACAGACTAGATTTTAGAACCTAATCTGAAGAAACCGTGAAAGCAAAACACTAAATCTCCATGACTTTGCTTCTTGAGGCTGGCAACTCAGAATACTTCTGGGAAAAAGCAACTCTAGATTTTGGAAGAGATAGAACAGTTCAATCCAAAACTCTTTCACTTTCTATTATCTTCCTTAAATAAATAAGGTTTGTGGGAGATGGGGGAGGGAAATATTTGAATACTTATAGGTATAAAGGCCTTATGTTTCATAGGAAACTTTTATATAGAGAGCTGGGAAGGATTTCAGAGGTCGCTGAGACCAACCCTTTCATTTTACAGATGAAGAAACTGAGGCTGGAAGAGATGCAGTGATTTGCCCAAGATTACACACTTAGTATCTGTGGCAAGATTTGAACTCAGGACTTCATGACTCCAGGTCTAAGGTGCCAGTTGTTACCTCACTATATCTACTGTGCTACTTTACTGTCCAGTGTCCTTATATAAGAGCTTAATAACAAAGGTTGCATTAATCCTGGGAATCATGCAAGGGTTTTCAAATACTGAATTATCTGAATATATCTGAAACATTGACTCCCAGGCCAAATGAGTGAGAGAAATTTTTAGATGGTATTACCAGACCAAAACACACCAAATTATTATTTGGGAGAATTGAGGCACTTTTTCCTGATCATTGATGCCCAAAATAATTCCTACATAAGAAGTTTTGTTTAAAAAAACAAACAGACTGAGCTTATACAGATCAGCTCTCTTTGTTGATAACTGCTCATTCAATTGAACTGAATAATATTGATGAAATCATTCCAGTATTCGTCCTTCAGGCTGGTTTTTTTTTTTTTTTCCTGCATAACTATACCCAACCTAAGTGGGGTATGTGGCAACAAGGTTATCCTGGCCCCTTTAGTTACATAAGTCAAGATTTGCCCCAGGGGCTTGGCTCAGCTTTTTTTTTTTTTATCCTGATGAAAATCTTGGCAACTAAAAACCCAACTTATTCCAAGTGGTTTTTAGTGTAGCACTCCATAAAAGCAGAATGTAATTATTCCATGAATATACTTTCTGAACTGAAACAAATGAAGTCTGTAAGTACAATGCCATTTCTAATGGCCCGTTATAGACACGAACCATACAGTCAGTGGATAACTTTACACACAAACTTGCATATGCCCACATAAGCTAAAAGGCCCTTTCACACAGAAGATTATGGAACATTTCCGATTGGCATTCAGCCTGAGTAGCCATCATCTGTTTACTCAATACAAAGGGCAGATCTGAATAAGCCAACCCCAGAAAACCTCTTTTCTCTTCTCATATTGAATTTAGGGTGTCTAAATTACCTAAAGAATTACTTCAAACTCCATACTTCATTTTGTCAGTGTTGACAGAGACTGTGTTTCAGTGATAGGACACAAGATTTGATTTTCCTATTTCTTTACACACCTCTTGGTTCCTTTATATCTCTCTCCTATTGCCCAACCTTCTCTGTTCCCCAAAACATCACTGAAAATCTTCGGTTGGATTGATTGTCATGGTTATAGGTGATTTGGTTCTCCTTCAGTCCTTCAAATGCAGTAAATTCAAGCTTCTGAACTGGAGTAAACATCACCTTTTCCCTAACTGACCTGCCTTGCACTCTGACAACACACCCACTCCTTCCTGCTGGCATTACCAACTTAGATTTGGGAATATGCCAGGGTGTTTTTCACATTGGAGCAATTTCTCCACCTACTGCATTATTTTATATAGAAGGTAGTGACTGAACCTTGATATGGACAGTACTTAAACTTTTGTAGTCTCTAGTCCAAGCATAAAGTAAAAAATAAAGGAATAAAGTGAACTGGAGGACTAAATTTCACATCCTTTTTTGAAAATTCTATGTTTCATCAAATGAATTTCCATCTTTACAACTAGTTTGCATGAAGTTTGCATGGGAATTTCCACATCCCACACTTATTAAAAACCTCTCTGGAGACCACATAGTCTATGAAAACTACAGATTTAGAGTAATTGCTGATTTAGGGCAAAGTTGACAGTTATAAAATATGTAGAACATGTAAGTCCTTGGAAACATGGAAAAATCAATGGTAATAGTTTCTGCCATGAATCATATTAAGGCGCAGATTCTTAACCTGGAGTCCATGGACATTTTTGTTTGTTTTAACAACTATATTTCAATACAGTTGATTTCTTCTGTGACATTAAGTACTTTATTTTATGCATGCAAAAACTTTATTCTGAGGTCCCTGTAGGTTTTGCCAGAGGGCACCCCAAACCCCCAAAAGTTAAAGATTATGTTTTTGAAAATTGAGTGAAGCAAAATTAAGATATGAAGAGACCTGGGCTTGAACTACTAACTCTAGAAAGTTCCCAGTTATCTTCTATTCCTATGTGATTTAAAACTTCATTCTAAGAGAGACCATTGATTTTCATCAAGACTGCATTATAAATGAGATATGCATTTAATGGAGGTTGAATTATAAATGAGCAGCATGCTAGTATGCTGAATGTCAAATCAGGAGACCTAGGTTCAAATCCTTCCTCAGATATTTGTTTGCTGGGTGACTCAGGGAAAGATACTTAATTTCTCAGGAACTCAGTTTCCTTATCTAGAAAATGGGAATAAGATTATTTGTCTATCTACCTTACAGGGTTGTTTTGAAGGAAATGATCCTCAAACCTCAAAGACTCTATGTAGCTAGTTGTGAATTATTCACATATGTTTGATCTTCTTAATTTTTGAAGGCTTCTTAAATTTTTTTCTGTGGCATGGACCCCATGGCCAATCTGGTAAAGCTTATGGATTTCTTCTTAAAATAAAGCATTTAAATAACTGAAGGAAATGCTATATTTCAGGAAGAGGATAGTAAAAATAAAGATTTTTTTTTTCTTATTCAGGGAATTCCTATTTCCTATTAATAGGCCTCATGAAATCTATCCACAGACCCCTTGCATGCTAGGTTAAGAACCCCTTATCTTCACTATCTCAAATGAGATAGTCAAATGAGTTTCAAAACAAGGATCCTTCCAGTTCCTTGTCCTTTTGGCAGCCACTGGCAGAAATAGTGGGTGTTGTTTATGAGGCCAAGGTCGCAGGTTCAATCCATGTACCTAGCACAGCCAGATTCTCACAGAGAAAAACTGTTCCACAGCCCTGGGCTGCACCATTACCTCTGCCCAGCTAGTCTACAAATACACGCAGTTGGTCACAAGAAGGAGCAGGTGATTGGAGAGTGGTGATTGATCAGCTTAAATCCATCACCACTGTTAGAAAAACAACGCAAAGTACAAATCATGCTGGGGGGGGCCAGGAGCATTCTCTTGGAATATGAAATCAGTGCACAGAAAATTTATACACACACACACATATGGGGAATGTACATATATGTGTATAGATGTACATATACATGCATATATGCATACACATATGTATGTATATATGTATGTGTGTGCTCGTCACTGAGCAAGATAAGATCTTTTTGGAAGATTACTCCACTGTTTAAATCTTAGTCTCTAGGAAACACTATTTA
Organism: Pseudochirops corinnae; assembly: GCA_028646515.1. Taxonomy (NCBI): domain Eukaryota; kingdom Metazoa; phylum Chordata; class Mammalia; order Diprotodontia; family Pseudocheiridae; genus Pseudochirops; species Pseudochirops corinnae. The sequence goes on from CM053591.1 coordinate 78,965,656, forward strand.
GAGTCAGAGGAACCAGGTTCGAATCGTACCTCTGATGATTGTTACCCAGGTGACCATGGGGCAAATCACTGAACTATCACCTGCCACATCCATCTTTGTTTTGTCATCTACAAAATAGGGAAGATAATGGTGCAGCGTGCAAAGCACATTTGATTAGGAATAGAGGGCCTGGGTTTGAATCCTGATTCTGCCACTTAATAACCATGGGAACTTGAGGAATCACTTAACCTCTTTGGACCTCAGTTTCCTCATCTGTAAAGTGAAGAACTTTGATTTAATCTGTAAATTCCCTTCAAACCCAAAATTTGTGATCTTAGGATCCTATGGGAGGTTCCGAGGTTCCTTCTAGCTCTAAATTAAAGACCCTATTTCTTATGATAAGTGAATCAGTCTAATACAAGGGACTAAGATAGAATAATTGTAATGGATATATCCTATATCTATCCACACACACATCATATGTGTATATATATATATGTATGTATGTATATATATATATATATGTATGTATGTATATATATCCAATGTGTATCCATATAGTATATTACATAATAAGAATAAAAAAAGAGTAGTCATAATGGAAAGAGCATTGAATTGGCAGTCAGAAGACCTAGGGTGGAAATCCTAGCTTTGCCAGTCATCATTGTGTGACTGAACAAGTGACCTCATATGTCTAGACTTCAGTTTCCTCACCAGAGGAGCCTTCCATCTCTTGATACTACCATTGAAATGCAATGGGCCCCAAGTCCAATTAATTGCAGGGAACTCATCTTAATTGGGAAAATCCTTGCCTTAAGTAAAGAAATTTTTCTCCAAGGTAGCCCCAGGGAGCGGATACCTCAATGTCTCAAACTAGGCAGTAATAGTGAGAACTCTGTGCCCAACTATGACAGGGGACAACCCTGAAGCATGTTCAGACAGGCTGGCTGATGCCATTGTGCTTCCTGGAGAGGGGAAGAAATTCCTAGGCACAGTATAAAATTTTAGTATTACAGTCCTTCTCCCAGTTAATGAAAATTCAGAATGTAGATTTTTTAACTAAACAGTATATTCAAGTTCCTTCGTCACTTATTATTGGATTAGGCCTCACATCTGATTCCTCCTTATAAAGTGTCACATTCTTTGACTGCCTATAGCAATACAATTAGACATTAGGATCATAGAAGGATCATAAAATCATGGACCTAGAGCTAGAAGGTATGTCATTCTATAGATGAGGAAGCTGAGGCCTGGGGACATCATAGACTCCTGGATTTAGAACTGGAATGAACTTTAGAGGTTAATGTAGCCAACTACCTCATTTTAAAAATTAAGAAACAAAGGCCCAAAGAGGGTAAATAACTTGCCAAACCCATATAGGTAGAAAGTGTGTGAAGTGGGATTTGAATTCAGGTCAGTCACTTGCCCAAGGTAACAGGTAATAATTATCAGAGGTGGGATTTCTATCATTTGACCATAAATTTAGATCTAAAAGGAACTCAGAAAACATCTAGTTCACAGGTTCCCAAAATGAATGACATGTCTTCCTGAGAGGTGCTGGAACAATCCAGGGGGACATAGTAGCTTCAGGTAGAATTGGAGGGAGCTGAATAAAAATTAGTGTAAGGAAGTGTAAGGAAAGAAGAGAAGAAAAGAAAATTTTGAAAAAACTGTTCATATGTGTTTCATCTGTTGTATAACAGAGTTAAAATTGTAGTGATTACATTATTTTCCAAATAAACACACAAAATGCAAGTTATAACTGATCAGTGGTCAAGCCTACTGATGGGTCTTAACAAGCAAGTGTTGGCAGGTGAGCATGTTGTGTATTATTGGGAAGTCTAGCACACATTGGCAGGAATATGTGTAATGTAATGACTTGTTTGTAATGCAGTACTATATGGTTACGTGCCACAATATCGCATCATCAAAATTTAAATGCAAGAAACACCCCACAAGTTTACAATAAATTATTAAATTTAAGATGCATCATTTAAAACTATTTATATTTTTTGAAATGATGTAAATTTCAAAATAAAACCATTAAAGGATTAAAGAAAATAGATTTCCAGGGGACACTGAGCAAATTTTTTTTAAAAAGGGAGCAATAGACCAAATAAGTTTGGGAAACTCTGATCTACTTCAATCCTCTCAATTTACAGATAAATAAGCTGAGGTCTAAGGAAGGTAACTGACTTATCCAAGATCACATAGGCAGTAATTGTCTGAAGCATAATTTGAACACAGTTCCTTGTCGCCAGCACTGTTACATCAGTTTATTCTCCAATATATTTTATATTTATATATTTTTATTTATTTAAACACATTTATGTTAATTGATTTATATTCATATGTCTTCACCTCATAAGACTAGAAGTCTTATGTCCTGTGCTTCTATGGCATCTCCAATTGCATCTAGTTAAATGTCAAGAAGAGTGATTACTCAGTAAATGCTTTTTAATTGACTGATTGATAGTCTGTGGTTTATATCTGGTTGGATCATAGGACAGACAGACTTTGAATCTTCTCTCTTTAGGCATAAAGGTGTTGCCAGCACCTTTCTGTGTACAAAGGGAAGAATCAAGGTCTGGCAAAGATGTTTATGTAATAATAGACAGATGCTATTTTTAGGTGAAATTCAAACTCTAGTTTTCTATCGACTTTCCACACCCAATCAAATTAAAGTGGAAAACTGGGCTCTGAAAACCTTAAAATATGAAAAACCAGATAGGAAGGCAGCTGAAAAGCCCTATACAGAGTGTACATTCAAGGGTACAATTAAGGACAAAATTGAAAGGAATTTGAGTTTGGTTTGTCATTTATAAATGAGGCTATCTTGGGATTTAGAACTGTATCTAAAAGTACTGTTTTTCCAGACAGTGCCTTTGAACTTTCCCTGGAGAAAATGAAGAGAGTAATATGGTAGCAATGTATTGGGGCAAAGTCATTATTATGAAGGGAACTTTATAAATCCTCTCAATTAATGAATGGAAACATGTTATTTATCTCCATGAGATAGAAATACTTGATATTTATTCAAAGTGTACACCACTGATTAATACCATATAGGCACCATTCTCTTCACTTATTCATTCCACCTGAACAATCTGATATTATTTTGTTGTGGTCTAACAAACACTGAAGCTTGTCAGATCAACTTATCTTTTTTTACTCTCTCTTCTATCTTTGTTTTCTGTTGCAAATTGATGTATTCAGAGACAGCATTTGTACTAAGTGAGCTGCATGTCATCATAACTGTAATTAAAAGCATAAAATTCTTTTTTTTCCCAAAAAATGAATAAATTCATGAAACAAAGTTATGGCTTCGGAAAAAATTTTCACTCATGACATTGATTTTTTATTTTGACCTTAAATGTAATCTTAACCCCCATGACCTACTTTTTCCAACAGAAAAATGAATTAGTGTGTTTTCTTTAGACATGTGAAAATGAAATAGAATTCTTAGGAAATACTACGCATGACATTTTAGGAAGGACATTGATTAAATGGGGGTACATTTAGAGGAGGAGGATGTGAAGAACTGGAGAATATGGTTTCCAAGTATAAGCCAGAAAGGGTCCTATTACTAGGAAAGTAATATACATAACTTGAGATACCTTTTGCCACTAAATGTTTCCGTATAAGGTGCTCTGTACCATGCCAGTTAAATCCTTTGGTAGCATGTCTGATGCTTGGAGGATGGACACTTGCCTTCTTTTTCCTCACAGTTAAATATGTCTTCTTCAAGCCCTCCTCTAGTGCTGCCATCTTGATATCAGACAAGGCATTGGAGTGATCCTGGTGCTGAGCCACAATCAGTGCCAACAAGTCCTGTCCATTGTTTCTAGACTCTTTGTCATCAATAGGGAATAAAAGGGCTCCTCCCAATCTCAGATCCTTCATTTTCCCTTTTCAGATATGGACAGTTTGGGCTGATAGGAAGGGGGAAAACAGGAACAACTATGAGAGAAATGCTTTACAAAGTAAAGTTTCTTCAGAGAGAAAGGGCACTTAAGGTAAGGATGGTTGACATGTCCTATTTCTCATTATTTAATTTGCATGTGACTGACATGAGGATTTTGAAGTTAATATTTGGGAACCCTTATTCTTAGAATTGTTTGGTGACTATGGGACAAATGTATATTGTTTAGTTATGGTGTAGAAGGCAGAAATGTGAATTTTGGCCTCTTACTTTAAGTTCATGAGGGGCAGCTGGGTGGCACAGTGAACAGAACACTGGTCCTGGAGTTAGGAGGACCTGAGTTCAAATTTGACCTCTGACACTTTACACATTTACTAGCTGTCACCTTGGGCAAGTCACTTAACCTTAATTGTCTTGTTTCACTCCTCCAAAAAAAAAAAAAAAGATGAGTCACCTCATTGAAGAGATCCTTCTGAGTTTAATGTTTATAGAAAAGCTCTAACCTGAAAAGTAATACCAAGAGAGACCTCCAGATAAGAGACTTTAGAGAAACTCAGCTCATCTATGAATTATTTTGTAGCCTGTTCTTTTTTTTTTTTTTTTTTTTTTTTTCTTGCTTTTTGGAGAGGGAAGGTAGGGGCAATTGCCCAAGGTCACATGGCTAGTTCTGTGTTAAGTGTTTGATTCGAACTCAGGTCTTCCTGACTCCAGGGCCAGTGTTCTATTCATTGCACCACCTAGCTGCCCTTGTAGACTGTTCTTGAGAAAATAAAAGAAAATCAAGGCCTATGATCAGAGTTTTGAGTAGTATTCAGAACCTGTTTTCTCTATTCACATAGTTCTCTCTTTTATATGGTTTTCTAAGTTTGTAACTATTCTACCCTTAGAGGATCCCTCCTCTCCCCTCTCCTCTCCTCTCCTCTCTCTTCCTCTCCTCTCCTCCCCTCTATCTCTCCTCTCCTCCCCTCTACATCTCCTCTCCTCTCCTCTCTACCTCCTCTCCTCTCCCCTCCTCTCCTCCC
>CM053591.1:78971078-78993247 GCA_028646515.1 Pseudochirops corinnae
GGCCCACAAATGGTAATGGTGGTCACACAACTGCTCAGAAGAAAATTATAGGGGACGCTTTACTGGTATGATGAATAGGACTCTGTTTCTTTGCCCATATAAGGTTATGGATCACCGGTTCAAGGACAAAGAGAAGCACTACCATATTACAACTTGAAGCCACAGGACTGTGGGTATCCAGGTCACTGTTCCAAGGCTGAAAAAAAAAATACTTGTGGATTCTTACAGACAAGAACAAAGACTAGGAGACCAGTGACTACGCCTCTTCTTAGATCATGCCATCTTAAAAGAACTAAAAAGGTACAGACCCTACTCCCCCCACCAAGCTAGCTCTGTAAATAGCTGCAAGAAAGACCTGAAGCTTGGGACACTGTCCCCTCCAGCATAGGAGCAGAGTTCAACTTTAACATAAAGTTAAAAATCAAGAAATAAGGCAGAATAATGACCAAATAACAAGAACAGGAGAACCTGACTATAGAAAGTTACTATAGATGCAGGGAAGAGCAAAACAGAAACTCAGAAGACAACAAAGTTTAAAAAGTTACACCCAAAGCCTCAAAGAAAAATGTGAATTAGTCTCCATCCCCAAAAGAATTCCCAGAAGAGCTCAAAAAATTTTTAAAAATCAAATCAGAGAGGTAGAGGAAAAAAATTGGGAAAGAAATGAAAATAATGAAAGAAGATTATGATAAAAAAAAAAGTCAACAGTTTGATGAAGGAGGCACCAAAGGTACTGAAGAAAATAACACCTTAAATAACAAAATAATCCAAATTGAGGGGGGGGGAGACACAAAAATCCACGGAAGAGAAGAACTTTTAAAGAAGTAGAATTGACCAAATGGAAAAGGGGGTACAAAAGCTCACCCAAGAACATAATTCTTTATAAAATAGAATTAGGCAAGTGGAAACTAATGATCCCATGAGATATTAAGAAACAATCACATAAAATCAAAAGAATGAAAAAAATAAGAAAATGTTAAATATCTCCTTGGGGGGAAAAACTGACCTAGAAAATAGATTGAGGAGAGACAATTTCAAAATTGTTGAACTATCAGTAAGTCATGATAAAAAAAAAAAGCTAGGGCAAATGGAAATTGAAAGAATCCACCTACCACCTCCTCAAGAAGATCCCAAAATGAAAACTTCCAGGAATATTATAGCCAAATTTCAGAGTTTTTAGGTCACAGATAAAATACTGCAATCAGACATTCAAAAACACACACACAGGCACAATTCAAGTATTGTGGAGCCACAGTCAGGATTACACAAGATTAGCCAGTTTCTATATTAAGGGATTGGAGACTTTGGAATATTGTATTCCAAAAGTCAAAGGAGCAAGGATTACAACCAAGAATCATCTACCAAGCAAAACTAAGTATAATCTTTCAGGAAGAAAAATGAATATTTAATGAAATAGAAGACTTTCAAGCTTTCCTAATGAAAAGACCAGAGCTGAATACAGAATCTGGCATTGAAACACAAAACATTGTTGTTTATACTTCATTCTAGAATAGGACCATGACATCAAGAAGGTTATGTTATGACTTGCAAGTTAATTGGATTTAAGTGAGGGACAGCTGTGTAAAGTCACCAGACTCACTTTCTCCTCCAGAGCCATCTGGGTTCAGTGGCAAGATACAGATCAGGCTGATTGGAGATGGCCCCCACAAAAAGGCAAACAGGAAAGAAAACATATAAGGAATTCATTAACATTAAACTGTTTATATTCCTATGTGGGAAGATGATACTTGTAACTCCTAAGAACTTTATCGTTATTAGTACAATTAGAAGGATTACACATAAACAGAAAAGTGATATAGGGTAAGTGATATAGACTGTCAAGGTCTCTCTTGAGAGCTTTGGAATTGATTTTGTGACATGGAAGATTCTAACACAGGACAGCTCAACATGGTGTGCACACATCAAAGAAGGTGTGATGCTGTATGAGCAAAGCAGAATTGAAGCAGCTCAAAAGAAATGCGAGATGTGCAAATTTACCACCTGAAATGTTCACACAGATTATTTGTTCCTGATCAGTGGTATAACAAGGTGAAAGGAGAGAGGTAGACAAACAGACAGAGAAACAGAAGGAGAGCATGATAAATAGGAAAATAGAATAGAGAGGAATATACAGTTAGTAATCATAACTGTGAAAAAATACAGTAAAATTTCTCTGGTAAAGGACCAATTTCTCAAATATATAGAGAACTGAGTTAAATTTATAAGAATATATGTTATTCCTCACTTGATAAAGGGTCAAAGAATATGAACAAGCAGTTTTAAGATGAAGAAATCAAAGTTATCTATAGTCCCATGAAAAAATATTATAAATCATTATTGATCAGAGAAATTAAAATTAAAATAACTGTGGGGTACTACCTCACATCTATCAGATTCACTAACATGGCAGAAAAGGAAAATGACAAATGTTGGGGGGAATGTGGAAAATTGGGGCACTAGTGTATTGTTTGTCAAATTGTGAACTGATCCAACCATTCTGGAGCACAATTTAGCACTTGGCCTAGAGGGCTATAAAACTTTGTATACCCTTTTACCCAACAATACCATTACTAGATGTGTATCCCAAAGAGATCAAAGAAAAAAGAAAAGGACCTATATTTATAAAAATATTATTAGTAACTCTTTTTGTGATGGCAAAGAATCAAAAATAGAGGGGATGCCTATCAACAGAAATGGCAAAACCTCACCTCAGAGTATATATATCCTTCTTCAGGGTCAGAGGACATCACAACCTTCGTGACTCACTGTCTAATTACAAAGTAACAAAAACCTCCCCCCCAATCAAGCCCCTCCTGTTGGGTTCTATTTGAGGCTCATTAAGGGGGCAGGGAAGATCTTCAAATTCCCTAGTACTTTTAAGGGGAGGGAAGATCTTTAAATTCCCTTACCATTACAAGGACTTATGATGAAAAATGCTATCCACTTCCAGAGAAAGAACTCATGAAGTCTGAATGCAGTTTAAAGCATGCTCTTTAAAAAAAAACAACAAACTTTATTTTTCTTGGTGGTTTGTTTTTGTTTTGGGGTTTTTTGTCTGTGTTTTCTTTCGTAACATGACTAATATGGAAATAAGTTTTGCATGATTGCACATGTGTAACCCATATCAAATTGCTTGCCTTTTCAATTAGGGAGAGAGAAGATTGAGGGGAAAGAGAAATTGTAACTCAAAATTTTTTAAAATGAATGTTAAAATTTGTTTTTACATGTAATTGGAAAAAAATAAAATATTTTTTAAAAATAAAATAAAACTCATGGCTGTGAAATCGACTAGCAAAGATTGTCTTTCACAGATGCCCAAAGAAATCTTCTTCTCCAGTCTTCAATATGACACATGAGATTCTAGGGCTTAGGGCAAAGATTCTGTCTGCCCCCACCCCTGCAACCCTTTACTTCAAGACAACCAATTGTCCAACACCTGGGAAAACCTATCTAATCTCCCACTTCTATCTCAAAACTCTCAACAAAAAAAAAATTCACTTCTCATAGCTACTTTCTGAATACTTTTAAGTCTTAGCATCTTCCTTACCATATATATAAAATAGCACAGTCATATGTCTAGAGATATAATGAACTTCAGAGGTCATCTAATCTAGCCCCTTCATTTTACAGGAAAAAATTGAGACTCAGGGAGTCAAGTGACTCATCAAAGGTCACAATGGGTAGTAAGTAACAGAAACAGTCTATTAAAATAGAATCAATTCATTTTTGTGATGTTTCTCATTATTTACTATGTTTAAGGCCTTGTTCTTTTCTGAAGGCTTTCATAATGTATATGCATTAACAGGTTTGGATTGTCTCATTCTTTATTCTTGATCCATATTTTCAATATGTTTTCCCATCCTCACTCATTTCTACATTTACATTATTGAGTGTCACTGAGTATGAAAGTATATGTTGAATTAATTTGTAGGGGTTCACTCAGGCCATGGATTTGATCTACCTCTTTATTCTCTGCAGAAAATCTTGGGACACTGCCTGTAATTGTTTTTAATAATGGTCGTTGTGCAAATACTTGTTATGAGCACTGTAATATGCAATGACCAAATGTTCCATGAAATAACATTTCTTGTTGCCTTTAAACAAAAGATAAACCCTTTTTCAAAAATTTGTCCCTCCCAGAACAACCAGTATTTAGTTAAAACTTCATTCTGTCTTTTGGTAGTTAGAAAACTAGGTGGCACAGTGGATAGAGCAGGGGAGTTAGAGGGAGGAAGATCTGAGTTTAAATCCTTCCTCAGATAGTTGCTAGCTGTGTGTCCCTGGCAAGTTACCTCCCCTCTTTGTCCTTCAGTTTCCTCATCTGTCCAAATGGAAATAATAATAGCATCTACTTGAGATAACATGCATAAAAGTGTCTTTGCAAATCTTAAAGTATAAATATAACTCTTATTGTTATTGTTGTTATTAATATTATTATCTTGTTTTCATTTTTAGTAAGAATGTCAAGATGGATGAAGTTCTATATGTCTAGCTCTAGTAGGATGCCTATTTGTTGGTCATTGAAAAATATCTCATAAATATAAGATTATTATATTATTATAATTAATACATTATCATATTATAATACATTATATAACAGCTAAGTGAAATTTTAAAGGTAATCTGAAGACTGTGCCTTTGTTAGCACCCTCGCCTGCCTTTTCTCTCACTCTTCTACTCACCCAAGAAGTAGAAAATGGTCCTAGAGGACTGAGGGCTGTTTTCTCTTTTTCCTTTGCAGTTGTTTCATTGCTCTATAACCATAGATTTCTTTTTTTTAAAATAATTTTTATTGATTTTTAAAACTTTTTTTGGAGGGGGAAGGGCAGAGCAATTGGGGTTAAGTGATTTACTCAAGGTCACATGGCTAGTAAGTGTTAAGTGTCTAGGCTGGATTTGAATTCAGGTCATCCTGACTCCAGGGCTGTTGCTCTATTCACTGTGCCATCTAGCCGCCCCAATGACCAAAGATTTCATCAGCAAATGGTCAGTTTATTAGTCAAGCTTAGCTAAGTTGAGTCTTAAAAAAAAAAAAGTTGCCAGGAGTATTCTGGAAATTTTTCCAACATGGTAGAAACTTCCAGAACTCATGCTCTATTGACTAACCATCAAAGATACATATCTAAGCCACAATGAGGCATGAAAGCAAGACTTTGTGAAAAAAGGTGTAAATAAGTAATTTTACTATTAAGGTAAATCTATGATCCCATCATTCTACTACTATACTCAAAACCTTCAGTTCTTCCCATTGGTGGTAGCATACTTTCTAAACTCATTATCTTGACATTCAAATTCCTCTGTAACCCAGCTGTAGTGATGTTGCACTACTGATCCCTTGACATACTCTACACTACAGCCAAACTGGACTAATGCATTTATTTATGATTCTATAAACATAAACATCTTTCACTTTCCTGCTCCTGTGTCTCTGTTCATAATATTTTTTACTCCAAGGAAGCTCATCCCTACATCTCTGTCTGCTGAAGTCTTCCACATGGTACCAGTTGCTGTATAGTTGCCATGTCCTCTGTGAAGCCTTCCTTGAACTCCCCTCACCTTTCCCTCCTCAAAGATACAATAGTGCTTTATGTCTTTGTGTCTTTTTGTACTATGGTGACTTAGTTTAAGGACCAAATATCTAAACCATCAATCAAATAGGATAAAGCCTTAGGCTTAAAGGGGAGATATCTTAGGGAAAACTGTGTGTACTTTGCTTATTCTCCTTAGGAATGGTGAATGAATGAATGAATTTAAGATCATTAATTAAATGATTACTATAGGACAAGCATCACGTTAAGTAATGGAGAACAGAAAGACAACTTTTTGTTAGGTTCAAATTTTAATGGAAGAAACAATATTTATAGTAGTTTTCATCTGTAGGGTAGATAGAAGAGTCACATGGTCCCAAGGGTACAGCCAGAGGGGAGATGGCAAATTTCAGAACTCTGTGGGCAGGTCAGATGGCAATGTTTGGAGGTTTTAATGATCTTCCAGGCTTGTCTCCACAAAGAAAATGACCCAGGGTTAGTAACACAAGAGACAAGTGCTGCATGCTCTTCATTCTTGCATGAATTTAGGAGGGAAAAGTGAAATGGAGACAAAGCAACTGTATAAAATCATTTGGGTAAAAAGAATCATAGTATACAAAAAAGAACCACCCTTTATTTACTTCATTCCTCCTTTTTTCATTCTTTCCTTCACTTCTTTCCTATCTTCCTTCCCCTGTATGTCTGCCTTCCTGACTTGTTTCCTTTCCTTCCTTCTTACCTTCCCCTTCTCCCTCTTTTGCTTCCTTCCTGTTTTTCAAATGCTTAATTTTTTTTCCTCCTCTTCTGTTTCTTTTTCCTCCCATCTTTCCTTCCCTTTTCTTCTGTCTTCCTTCTTTCCTTCTCTTCCCTCCCTTCTTTCCTATCTGACCTTTCTTCTCCTTTTCCCACTCCCACACATTACTTCTTAACAAAATGAATTATCTTGCTTACTCATATAGATATACCCTAAAACAACCTACATTGATATAGGCAATGAAGAATCTCTGAAGTAGATTCTGAAGTTGTAGTCAAGAACATGGAAAAGTAGAAGATTATTTTGTCAGCTTACATTTCTCTAAAAGAAAAAGTTACCATTTCACCATCTAAAAGGAGAAAACATATTTGTGTATATTCATAATATGTTATAGCATCACAATGTACATTATTGAAAAATAGAGATTATATGCAAAAAAAGATATTAAAGCTGGTCTTTTCTCCTCTGTTCTGTGGGACTAAAGGCTCTCTTTCTTTCTTTCAATTCTCATTCCCATTGTATAACTTAGAGGAGCTCTTTTTCTCTTTAGAAGCTAATTTGACCTCCCTGGCAACAGAATGGTTGCAGAACATTTTGGATTTATACTGACTTGCATTTAATATGCTTCTACGTGAATTAATTTCCTAGTAAGAGCTACTATAGTCTGTCTAGCTCCTCAGTAAAATATATTATTGAATATGCCAGCTCCTGGATAACAATGAACTTTTAGGCCTAGGTAAATCTTGTCACTAACAGTGAGTGCTTACAGAGTTCAGAAATATAGATATTCTGTCTGTTAACATTATTGCCAAACTCTTGGAAACTGAATTGCCCAAGGCAAAAGGGGAGAATTATGCAACATTTAATATTAATGTATTTGGTGTTCTAATGTGAATTATATGTGTTTATATTTGAATATGTGAGTCTGCATGCATTTAAAGGAACACAAGAAGACAAGTATGCTTTCTATTGTACTACTCCCAGCTCTGGCAGAAAAGGGTTAAACAATCATTTGGCTAACACACCCAGCAGGAACTCCACAAGACCATGGAGGTGATAATGATGGGAGCAATGTTGTAACAGAATTCTCTGGTAGGGTTCCACTTAGAACATACTGTTCTGTCCTTGTCAGTTCTTATTAAACAAGATGTAACATTTGAAAAGGAAAAGCAAATGAAGGCAGTGATCTATGAAAGAAAGTTTTGAGAGGAAAAAAAAAGAAAACCAAAAGAAGTAAACATATACCGTTTACAAGGTTGAGGCAGATTAACCATGAAATACCTTAAAGATGTGTTTACCAAAAGCTTTATGGGTGTGTGTGTGTGTGTGTGTATGCATGCATCGTGTGTATGTGTGTGCATGTGCATGCATCGTGTGTATGTGTGTGCATGTGCATGCGCGTGCACATGCATGTTTGTGTGTGTATGTATGTGAGAGAAAGAGAGAGACAGAGACAGAGAGAGAGACAGAGACAGAGAGAAAGAGAGAGAGAGAGAAGGAAAGGGGGAAAGAAAAAGAGAAGAGAGAAAGTAAGAGAGAGTGGGGAAAAGAGAGAGGGAGAAAAAGACACAGAGAGAGACAGAGAATGAGGACATGTGTGCACAGGTGAAGGCTATGTAAATACAGTAATGGGCTAAAATCCAAACATAAAAGATTAACATATATGTATATTTTGGGCCTCCAAATACCTCCTAATTTATGAATACATATACATATATATATATATACACACATATAAACACTAAAATACTGTACACATGTATATTTCACATTCACAGAGAGAGAGGGAGACAGAGAGACAGAGAGACAGAGACAGAGAGAGACAGAGAATGAGGACATGTGTGTATAGGTGAAGGCACTGGCAAGCGAAGTGTTTGTATCTAACTTATCTATCTTTATCAGAGATGAGCCCAAACATGCCCAATTGGTCTGAACAGTGCTGACTTGAACTTAGATAACCTGGGATTCTATAAAACCCCTCCCCAGGGAGTTTGGAGAGGAAATCAGTCCAAACCCGTTTCTAGTTAGGAAGGAATTAACTCTAATTGAGGGACTTGGCCAACAAGGAGAAATGATAGATGGCACTCTGTAAAGGGTCAACCTGAAGCTCCAATACCAATGACTCCTTTATTCTTTAAGGATTTAATCTAGGAAAGTGTCAAATTATGACTCACAGACATATCTCTTTTCCAATTTTCTTTTCATCCTCTTAAAAAAATGAATAATGCTGCAGTGTAATTTCAAGGAGCTACCCAGGAAGTAGCAGATTAAAGGAAACAAACTTATCTCCATCTATAAAATGGGTACAGATAGTTCACCAAAGATTCTATCCAAACCAAGAATTAGATTATTTTGAGAGGTCAGTGTGTTGGAAAGCTTAAAATAGCCTGCTCTGAAAAGAGATGTCAAAAGAAGTGGGGGCATGTAGGGTTTCCTCTCACTCTGGGAAGACTAGGAAATAATGGGTGAAAACTGCTATGTTCCAAGTGATATTGCTATGAAGAATATGGGACTCCCCAAACTTTCTAAGCATGAAAAATGAAATAGGACCACTCCTATAGATGCAAAACCTCTCCAGAAAATACCACAAGGTCCAACATTGCTCAAAGGCAATCTATTGCCGTCTTTATTTTGCAGATGAAGAAATCCATGCCCAGAAATATTAAGTGATTTTTCCAAGGTCATATATAATAAGAGAGAGGGTGAAAGGACAGAAGGAGAGGGGGAGAGAGAGACACACACACACAGAGACAGAGACAGAGAGAAAGACAGAGAGACAGAGACAGACAGAGAGATAGAGACAGACAGAGAGAATGAGGACATGTGTCCCCTTAAGGTGATGTCAAACGAGACATTCCCCAACAAGCCTTTCTATGTCCTAACTTGCATTTGGGAGATAATCCAGAGGTCCTTTCAAGATCATCCAAAGATTTAGTGATATAAATGAGACATATTTACCAACTTTGTTGCTGCTGCTAGGTACCTTATTAGCTTCTATTTTCCATAGCATATGACCAACAAACGATAGGAATTTTGGTGATCTTTTGAAGGAGTGACAAAATAGATCAGAAGGGGGAAGCAAAAGGCAAAAAGTTATATAAGATCCCTCAACAGCCTAACTTGTTCTTATTCCCTTTAGAGTTATTTATAGAATGCTAGGGTTCTCATTTTACAGACAAAGTTACCAAAGCTGAGGGGAAGGGACTTGTCTTAGGGTATGTGGGGGACAGAATTTGAACTTAAACCTGTCACTCAACTCCCAGTCTAGGTTTCTTTCAAGGACACTGCATTGTCTTGTCATGCCAGATGTAAAGTCAGGAAGACCTGAGTTCAGATTCATTACTAGACATTTACTAGCTACGTGACCCTAGGCAAGTCACTTAACCTCTGTTTGAGTCAGTTTGCTCATCTATAAAATGGATAAAATAATAGTACCTACTTCCCAAGGTTATTGTGAAGATCAAATGGGATAATAATTGTAAGCACTTAGCACAGTGAATGGTACATGGTAAACACTATATAGATGTTAGTTGTTATTATTATCCCCCAAATCCCTAAATGTGGAGAATCATCTTTCTTTCTTTACTTCCCTTTTTCATATATGTGTATGTACGTATGCATGCATGTATGTATATGTGTGTATACATATACACAGATGTGGAGATTTCTCTTCCTCCCCCTCCCACCAACACATATATTGTCTTTATAGATATCTATGTAGATTACAGATGTCTAGATAGATTCATATTAGATATAGATATGTGCCAAAACATATGTGTACATGTCACCAAAATTAAAATAGAGGAATGTGTATATTACAAACATACATGTAGATTAACTATACATAGATATACATAGATAGACATACAAACATCTATGTATATTGCATGTTTTGGTGAATACGAAAATGGTAATAGGAGGGAAAGACTTCACATGTTTTGTGTGATTTTCCACTTGTGTGTGTGTGTGTGCATGTGTGTATCTTCTGTTTCTCTAGAATATATGGGAGGACTATTCCCAAAGCATCGCCTTGCTGACCCACAGAAGAGGCACAAAGAGTATAAGCAAGTCTGTCTAATGGGACTAAGGCTGCTTCTTTTTTGTGAACTTTTCTTATTTTTAGCAATGTGTTCCAACTTTGCCAGCTCTGACCTACATAACCTACCACTGTTTATGAAGAAGGGCAAGGAAGAAAAGGAAATTGGCATTCTCTACTTTCAAAACAGGCAAAAGGTGAGCCATTTCTTTTCCCTCCTTCTGTTTCCCTAGGAGGAGATGGGGCTAGGGTTTCCTAGCAACCTTCCCTGGTTCACTGATTTAGGGAAACACAATCTCTAGTGGAATTTGGACTGATCTTGCTCCCATTCTTTCTCATACCCCAGGACCATGCATTCATTACCAGATACATTCCATATTCTATCTCAATGTCACCACCCCACATTCCAAGTTCCTGAAAGAATGGGAAGAAGGATAAACCACTGGGATCGAGTAGGTAAGAATAAGGGAACAAAGTTCTTTTGGCAGAACTGAAAAGAAAACAAGTTTTAAATGAACATCTATGTTTGAAGACATCCCAAGAAAGTCTCAACTCCTAATGTTTTCAGTTTCATGAAGTGTTTGGCAATGATAAGGGTTAGACTGTGTGTCTTTACTTTAATCGAATTCCTAGGGATTCCTACACACACACACAAAAAGAACTGTTAATTAAAGGGAAAATTAATGTAATGGCAAAACCAGAAGGGAAAAGACAAAATTCAATAGTCTATATTTTTCTGGAGAAACAGCACGAGACAATAAATAGAGGGTCAGCTTTGAAGACCTAAACTTTAAGTCCTCCCTAAAATTCATTCTAGCTTTGGGACCCTGGAAAAGTCACCTAACTTATTAGTGCTCCAGGCAACTCTCTAAAATTACCAATTGCAGAAATGGTTAGAATTTACATTGGCAAAGTTCCTCACTAAGAACAACTTATGCCTACAAAATCACAGGTCCATTTAAAACAAACAACAGCAACAAAAATCAGAAATGTGCTTGCTAAGTCCTGATAATATAAAACAGAAACAAAACAGTTCTAATTCACAAGAAGTTTATTCAGAGGTTATAAACCTATCTAATATTCCCTGGTAGATACAACTTCCCTGTTTCTTTTGAGAGTGCCACTAATCATTTGCCAACTCCAGCAGAGTTTAAAAAGAGACACTGAAGTGTTGTGGTTAGAAGGTCAGACTTGGTGTCCATACATACATGCACACACATAATACTTAAGTAAATAATATTTTTAAATTAATACTATAAATTACATATATGTGTGTATATATACATACATATGCATATAAAATTTTATTTTATTTTTTACAAGGCAATTAGGGTTAAGTGACTTGCCCAAAGTCACATGGCTAGTAACTGTCTCAAGCATCTGAGGCCAGATTTGAACTCAGGTCCTCCTGACTCCAGGGCCAGTGCTCTATTCACTGTGCCACCTAGCTGCCCCTATACATATGCATATATAAACAATATACATGCATACACACAATAATCATAGATACACATATACCCATATATATGCACACACATACACACACACAGACACACATATATTCTTAGCTCCATATCTAAGAATGCAAACAAAAGCTCTCTCTGTTCTGCTCCCATCAGATTTTATAGCTAAATCTAAGTTACCTATATAAGTATGCTCCAGAGATTATGTGGTATATTTACTAATTGGGTTAAACAGCGTCAAAATCTATTCATTTTTTTGGATGGCCTCTCATGCACCACAAACTCAGAAAGCCTAAAAGTAAACCCAGGTACTGCAAACATAACATTTTCTTTCTAGCAGGGAGGGATGGGGTTGAATATGGAGCATTTGTGACTCTTGCCTGTAAGGTTCAGCAATGATTATAAAATGCTATTGAAAAGCAAAAGAAATAAATAAAAATCCCAGCATTCGATTATATTAACTCATTCCTGATTTTGGCACAGTCTTGCCAAACTTTAAAAAATAAAATAAAATCTCAAGTGGATTTCATGTTCATCCCTGCTGAGTGATGAACATATCTGCCTTAGTGGACTTGCTGGGGTAATTTCTCATAAACACTTTACAATAGTGACAGCCACAGCTCAGAAACCATCATGTACCTGTCTCAGCAGATGAATCTATGAATCATACTTAGTTTTTAACCTTTTTCAATAAGAGCATGGCAGAAAGTGTCAGATAAATTCAAGAACAAATGAGAGGACAATCCAATAAACAGTCCCTTTTTTGTATTATCAGTCAAAATTCTAGTATTATTCTTAGTTTTGCAGCTTCAGTGTTTAGTCTCAGAAATCAAGATAACAAGTCTTTTTCTGTCCCAGAAATAGCCACTGCAGTTAAATGGAAATAGTTTCCAACCTGTGTCCTAGGGCTGTTGTTTCCATTATGTGTTAGGCAGCCATAAATGCAGGGAAAGGAATGATTTAAGGCGGAAAAAAAAATGGCTCTCCTCCACCCAAACAGTCAAGATAAGTATCAAGGTACCCTGTAAAAACATATGGTTTAGGAAACTTTCATAGCAATGAAATGGACCACTAAACTCTAGACTTGGAAAGAATTTGGTAGACAGGGAAAGAAATCAAAATACAAATGAGTTATAGTTTTAACCAAGATCAATTTTACTAAAATAACTTAGTCACAATTTAAGATTGGAACTGCTGCTGTGTCTTATCTGGATATGTCAGCTCAATACCTACCTCAGTGTTCTGCACTTAATTGGGATTTAAATAGGTGCCAAATGAATGAATCAAATACATTAAGTGATTCTAGGCATTTCTGACAATATCACTGAAGATAAAGGAATCTGCTTTAGAAAGCAAATAGCAACTTTATAAGTGCTTCAGAATGAAAGTCGTTCCACAGATCAGTTCCATAGCCTCCAGACGCTAAAAAGTTCTCAAGTTCTCAACACGTTTTCATTCATTCAGTAGCCATTTAGGATGATAGAATCATAGAACCAGAACTGGAAACAACGTCAGGGAACAATGAGTCCAACCCTTTCATTTTACAGATGAGGGAACTAAAGCCTAGGGAAGATGCTGTCCCCAGTCATCTTTCTCTCTCAGACTCCCTGGCTTTCTTCAAGACCAAGACCCATTTCAGAAAAAGTCACTTTCTCCTAAATACTTTTCTCAATTCTCCCTGCCTAGCAAAGGTTTTCACTCTAAGGCATCTGCGTATTCACTCTACATTTACAGTTATCCCTTGTACATGTTGACTTTCCCCATCACAGTTTTAATGTATCACAGGTCACAATAAGAAATTAAATGGGAATTTTTGGGGAGTTTTCCTAAAGCAGCAGAAGACATGCAATGGCCAGCAGATGACACAGAGTTTGTGACAAATACCTAGCCCAAATTTTACAATAAAGTACTATAAACACCCCATAGAAAAGAAAAAAATTCAAACTTCTCTCATATAAAGGGAGGGTCAAAAATCTTTATGAGGATTTTCCAGATTGTGGGGCCACTGAGCCACTAACCCTGGCGATACAGAAAAGATAGTAGTATATCACTATTTTATGTACAGAGTGAAGTGAGCAGAACCAGGAGAACATTGTACACAGTAACAGCAACACTGTGTGATGACCAGCTTTGATAGACTTAGCTCTTATCAACACAATGATCTAAGACAGTTGCAAAAGATTCATGGCGGAAAATGCAATCCCCATCCAGAGAAAGAGCTATGGAGTCTGAAGGCAGATGGAAGCATGCTATTTTTCTCTTTTTTTCTTTCCTTTTGATTTTTCCCTTTTGTTCTGATTCTTGTTTCACAACATGACTAATGTGGAAATATGTTTAATATGATTGGATATGTATAGCCTATATCAGACTGCATGTTGTCTTGGGGAGTGGGGAGGAGAAGAAGGAAGGGAGAAAAAAAATTGGAACTCAAAATCTTATAAAAATGAATGTTGAAAACTATCTTTACATATAATTGGAAAAAAAAATACTATTAAGTGGGGGGGGGGGAGGGAGATTGTTAGCTCCTTGAGGTCAGGGATTGTCTTTTGCCTCTTTTTGTATTCCCAACACTTGCTTGACACAATACACAATAAATGTTTATTGGATTGATTTGAAATTTAGCCTTTTCAAGATCTATTTTGTTTAGCTGTAAAATTATTTGCATCAACTTTCCAGGGTTGTTGAGAAGATGAATTAAGATAAATATGTAAAAAATCTTAAAATTGTTATATAAATACTAGTTATTTTTTATATATGAAATTCTTTGAAAAGTTTAAAATGCTATATGTGTTAATTGTTATTACTGTTATATAAATGTGTGAGTTGTCAGCACAGAGATGATAACTGACTCTATGGGAACTAATAAGATCACAGAGACAGAGCACAGAAGGAGAAAGAAGAGAGCCCAGGAGATGGATGGATAGATAGATAGATAGATAGATAGATAGATAGATAGATAGATAGACAGATGATAGAGAGACATAGGTATAGTTATATAGTGCTATAGATAGGGGGCTGGAACATGGATAATGATCCACAAAAAGAACCTGAGAATGGGTGGTCAAATAGACAGGAGAAGAACCAGCAAAGAGCAGAGTCATGAAAATCCCCAGAGGAAAGTCTGGGGAGGATTCGGTTATCAGTGTTAAAGGCTACAGGAAGGTCAATAAGAATAAGGACTCCAGAACATCCATCAACTGTGGCAATTATGATGAAGAGTAAATAGTACTATAAGCTGAAGGAGGAGAAACACTGGAAAAGTGAAATTAAAGAAAAATTAGTTTTGAAGTACAAATGCAGAATAAGATAAATCTTTTTTGATACAGGTCTATGGGTGAATTTGCTCTGCATTACTACACATATTTGTTACAAATTTCCTCTGCTCCATGGGGTGGGGAGCAGACAGGAGGAAGGAAGGGGAAAGAGTGGTATAAAGGAGAGAAATTAATAGGGTTATCAAAAAAAATTAATTAAAAAAATTAATCTTTTTTGAAGGAAGAGCTTGGAAAGAGGGCCACAATACTGAACTGTCCCTTTTTCTTCTATATCTTATATTATTATCAAATCTTTGTTCTTTGAGAAAAATGTCACTTAAAATTAGTTTCCCCACCTCCCATTTCCACAAAAGCCATCCTCTGATACCTCATCATGGCCTTGGGCTTTCAGAGGTTGAGCATGCAGCTCCATTTCTGAAGGATTCCACCAATTTTCAAGCAGGGTATGAGAAACAAAGAGATTTTTCTCTTTGGTTACATGTAGCACCAACGCAATATTTACAGCACCAACAGAATATTTACAGTGCTAACAATCACTATAAATACACCTACATAGTGCCAATCACAAAGTATAACAGACTCTCCACATAGAAGACAGAAGCAAAACATTTATTCAGACACAAAAATCCCAATTCCAAAACCAGTAAGCCAATTTTATCATAGCAGGAAAGAAGTTAATAAGCCACAACAATACAAAATGCCACAGCATCCTTTAGTCTTCCCACAAACCAATACAAGTCTAGCTGTCACAGCAGGCGGCAAAAAGCAACATTTACTCACAAGCCTGTCTCCCTCAGAAGCGTCCTCTCCTCCCAGTCTATGTCTAGTTGCTCTGACTCCCAGCTTCCTGTGGGGTCTGCTCCACCATTCAGCAAACTCCTCCCACCACAGGCTCCATGTAGTTACATTCAGCCTATTGGGGACAGAGTTTATTTTCAAACCAGGAAAGGTCTTCAGATTCCCTTAGGCTTATTAAGGGGCAGGGAAGACCTTAAAATTCTCATTACCCTTATACTATGCCATCCCACGAAATAAGGAAAAATACAAAAAAAGCCCCTAGTCTGGTATGGCCCTCATAAGATCCTGCAGTAATATACTTTGTAACCTTCCTGATATTTCATAAACCAGACATTTTTAACCTTTCTTATGTCAGAGACACCTTGGGCAGCCTGGTGAACCCTAGACCCTCTTATCAGAATAACGTTTTAAAGTACATCTAACAAAATAAACACAACTATAAAGAAACCAAAGTTTAGTGAAAACAAAGATGCATTTTTTTTCCTCATCTAAGTACACAGACCTCCCTGGTATCACTACAAAAACCACAGGCTAAGAACCTTTGCTATTGACAGCAGATCGTGTGCTGGCTTTGAAGTCACATGACCTGGGTTCAGATCTTAATTTTGCTGATTATTATGTGTGCGACCTTCAGCAAATCCCTTCACCTCTGCAGGCCTGAGATCTCCCACCTATCAGATGAAGGAAGCGGACTCGATACCCTGCCGGCTCTACATCCATGATGCTGGGAATGGTGCTCTAAATTTAACCTGCTTCTCTGCAGACCAAGGGCTTGACTGGAAGAACTGAATTAAATCAGTCTGAGCTTCTCAGCATAAATGAACCCAAAAGATACATGGAAGATGCAGCTAAATTGAAGGATAAGTCACAGGCTCTCTTTGGAAAGGCAAATGATGAAGTGGACAGAATTGGGTTTTATTGTGTGCCCAAAGGCAATAAGAAACATAATTTCCTGAGAGTCTCTGTCGTCTCATCTAACACTGTTTGTGATTGATATTTGCTAAAAAAGATCACCATAACGATAACTGCAAATAATGCACCAACATCAGTTGTATAGGCGGAGGAGGTAGAGGAATTCTATGAAGAACTTGGTTAAGATCCTTCAGATTAAATTAACGTAGAGTTTACTACTTTGTGAGTTCATTGGAAAGGTAGGTATCCATGTAGTTGGGTAGAGGGAGAGTTTGGGGAAGACAGAGTATTCTGGGACTGTAACCAGGATTCTCAGGTGTAGATTACTAAGATCAGAGTCAGGCCAACCTTGCTGATGAAGCCAATGCCAAGCCTGCGCTTGGCCAGATCACTGTTCTGAGTGTTCCTTCCAAAGGTTCCTTCCTGTTCCAAAGGTTCCAAATTGATGCTCGTTTAGAGAATAAATAAAGCCTCTCTTGCAATTGTAGGCTACCAGTTAAGCAAGTAAGCTTTTGTTTAATGCCTGTTCTATGTGGTAGAGTGGATAGAAAGCTGACATGGAAGCTGAGATGACACACAGTCAAGTTTTGCTTCTGACACATACTGACTGTGACCCTGACAAGTCACTCTATGGTTAGTGTTCTTGGCCAAAAGTATCACATTTCATGGGGGCACAACATCCTCAAGTGCAGCCTGAACCAGAGTAAACCATAATTGTGAAATATTTAACAAAATAAATTTTAAAATACAATAAAACATAGATAATGTTAATAAGTGGTTTTCTAAGTCAATATCCAGTCTGCATATGTATTGTTTAGTGGACCCCTGTTTCTATTTCAATTTGACGTCATTGCTCTAAGACTCTAATCAAGACTGTACTAGTAGGGAGTTTCCTCACAGGAGGGTATACATACATATATCTTCAGATTAAAGAAAATAAGGGTAAAACTTTGGAGCTTTGCTCCAGCTCTCGATTGTCATTCTGCCTTCCGACAGCAACTCTCCTTTACATAGAAAAGACCTTGGCAGTTTCATCACTTCTGATAACTCTCCTCTTTGCAGCTTGGCCAAAAATATGATCATTTTCTGGTTAACTAGATTTTTGTTAACTCTCCTTTTATCTGGTTTCTACTTCCTTTTCCTAATTCTTTCTTCACAATGAATGTCTAACTGTGCCACTATTGGAGGGATAAGGTTGGGTGGGAGAAAGGAAGGAAATAGTGCACATTATATGCCAGACCCTATGCTAAGTGCTCCTTACAAATATTTCATTCTCACAACAACCCTGCAAGGTACATTTTATAGTTATCCCCATTTGACAGTTGAGGAAACTGAGGCAAATAGTTAAGTGACTTGTTTGGGGTCACACATCTATTAAGTATCTAAGGCTAGATTTGAACTCATGTCTTCCCGGCTTCAAGCCAGGTGCTCCCTCTAGCTGTGGCACCTTGTGGAAACTCTGTCTTGTCCTTTGCCATCAGGCTTAATTAACTTTTAGAATCTGGAACATTATAGAGAATGTAGTTCTTAATGGAATGGATGTTAGCTCATATAATGTATTGAGAAGTGAGGCCTTTCCCTCATCTGATTCCTGTTACAGAAGTAACTACAGGTTTATTTTTCCCCTTTCACCCTATTCCCTGCTCCTCCCACTTTTCTTCCTCATTTTTAGTCTTAGGACATTGAAATGTGTTCCTGTTACGAGCTATTAGTGCCATTTGAAAGTTATTTGCACAACTCATTGAGCTCTTCAGAAAAAGGTGCTTTAAAAAAATCTAATAACTGTTTTCTTCTTTCCTCTTTAGGAAAAATACTGTTTGGCAATAATGACCACCCAGAATAATAATGTTAACCACTCTTTTGCAAGATGCCATGTTTCAGACCACTGAAGGAGACTCATGCACAGTGTTTTCATCAGGCTTGGTAAACAGGATGCAGAGTCCTTTAGGCAATGCTTGGTTGCTTTTCAACCTAATTACCTTAGTACCAGTTACTTAAAAGGAATAATCTCTCTGGAGAGGAGGTAATCACTAACCTGGGTTCAGCTCTGTTCTTGATGCAAAAGAGAGATAAAACCAAATGTTTACTCCTTCCATTTCAACAACACCAGCCTATGTTGTCTGTAGCATCACTGATACACTCAAAGGCATCTATGCTTTTCTCTTTAAGGCATGCTCATCAAAAAAAAAAAATCTTCTAAATAGCCAAGTAGTTCATTCAAAAGCTGGGTCTCCAGTAGTGAATATTCCCTACAACTCACCTTCCCAATTTGGACTTGAATAAGGTATGATGGCGAATGGTGAAGCTGTTATCAAAAGACATTAGGAAGAAATGTTTTCAATAATTGTCGCATCTAAAAGGTGGGAAGAATCAAAGGTTTGCATTGTTATGTCCTCATTTGTGAGTATTTTGTTCATTATCCTTTTATAAATTCTTGGGGACTTTTTGTTTCTCTGTCATCTGTTTCTTAGACAAATGTACAGATTTTCACCAATCAGCAATGCTATAAAGAAAAAGAGATAATGAAACCTAGTACTAGAGGTCTCTGAAAGGAAAAAAAAAATGAAATTAAGGCTCCCCTTCTGCCAAGCACCTGGCTTGAACAAAAAAGCTGGCTCAAATTCATCAGCTTAATAGTAACCACAGGAAAAATTAACTGGGGACTGAGAGATGCTTGTGAAATTTTTGAATAGTGTAACTCCAGCCTACTGCCTCCATTCAGCAAGAGTAAATTTCCTCCTGATGTCTAGCTGAGAAATTGTGTGATTCTGTACTCAGACCCAAGTTGTGTTTAAGAGACCTGCTGGCTTCTAGCTTAACCCGATCACTATAGTAACTGAATGCTCTAATAGGCTTTGTGACAGTCTCTCAAAAATGATTATTATACAGACTAGCCAAGATCTGTGCCCAGACTAGATTCCAAGTACACAACCACAAAATATTGGGTTTTGTTCCTTATTTTTTGTTTTTGCAAGAGCCAGGAGGCAAGACTGGCATTATAGCAGTCAGGATTCTGTGATAAGCTCTCATGTCAAGAGAATTTTATTATTATTTTTCTGGACTGATTAAAACTTCTGTATGCTCCACTAAAGACCTCATCAAAACTCTCATCAGGCATTGAGGTGACACTGGCTTCTCCAGGGTGGTGTTCAAAGAGAACATGCTTTGCCAGATACTGTCAAGCTGGAAGGCTTCAAGGATGATCTAGGGGTTGGATAATGTTTTTTTGTTGTTACTTTTCAAGAACCAGTCCAGCAGTTCAGAAAAGCCCATCACCAGGAGGTTGGCCATTAATTAATGAAGATTTTTCCGATGTAGCAGCCTAACAAAATCCATTGTTAATGGACAATGGACATTGTTAGCTATGCTGATAGAGGGAGTACCCTTACTGATAAACTTACAAGGTCTTTAAAGGCAGCTAGGTGGGCTCAATGAGTGGAGTGTAGGGGCTCAAGATCCTTGTGACCACGGGTAAATCACTTAACCTTCCTCAGCTCCTGTGTTCTCATCTTTAAAATGGGCATAAATAATATCACCTTGCTCTCAGAATTGTTTTGATGATCAAATGAGATAAATAAGTAAAGTGCTGTGTAAACTTTAAAGCCCTACCTAGTTATTATTGGAAGGAGTAAGTAGATCTCTATAGATTTGTGTCTTTTTGTGGTTGTTGTTGGGGTTGGATCTGTAATTTCATAGATGTAAGAAACTGTCTTCACTAATTCAAATTTGCCGATGCTCTGCAATTTAGAGTTGCCTAATCAACTTTCCACTGTACTATACTGAGTGTTAAAGATAGACATGACCACTCTCTAGTCACTGTATCATGGCTGCCTCTCAAATGTTTACTTTGTAAAGTATACATTTAAACTCACAACATTTAGCATAATGTTGTTTGATGTGGAAGAAAAAAGGGAAGCGGGGAAGAAGAAACAAGCATTTAGTGAGAGTTTCCCCAGTGCCAGGCACTACGCTAAGTGGGAGAGATACAAATAAAAACAAAAAGAAAGAGACTTGCTGCTCTATTCTAATGGGAGAAAACAAAGGAAAGGAAAGCTGAAAAGGGGGGGGGCGGTATGTGTGTGATGATCAAAGCTCCTGCACAGCAGCCTAATTGGGACAGCAAGAAGTGTAGCTGCAACAGGGAAGAAGCATGAGCAGCCTGCGTTCATCCTCAAGCAGGAGACCCTTCAGAAGGAATTCATTGGTGTGAGGAGGGGGCCACCATATCAGAGAGACATTTCAGGGTAAGAAGGCCCCACATTCTGGAAAGTTCTAGGTAGAGGAGACAGTTGAGTCATGGTGACAAAACTCCAGAGAGTCAGAAACGAGTGTGATGAAGGGAAAAAAAAAAATAAAGGAAAAGAATAGAATACAAGGATAGGAATCAGGGAGGAGGGATAAAAAGCTATAAATTTTAACTTAACTTTAGACAAATTCAGACCCAAATGAGTAGCCATCACAAGTAAAAGTCCTGCTATTAAGATAAACTGTATAATTAAAGACACTGTTTTCAAGTAAGGCATCCTACAGTAGAAATCTGACTGTCGATATGCTCTATCTTGCCTTCATGTGACTGATTCTCTTCACCCATTTGGAATCTGGAAAAAGGATTGATTAATAGTAAAGGCAGATCATGGGGAGCCAAGATGGTGGGGTAGAAACGGGACTTCTGCACAGCTCCAGCTTCCACCTCCTCTAATACATGTCAAAAATGACTCCAAACAAACTTTAGAGCTACAGAACCCACAAAGTAACACAGAGAAACAAATCTCCCACTAAAGGAAGCCCAGCAAGCCAGCAGGAAGGGTCCATCACAGTGTGCTGAGAGCCGAGCACAGCCCCTCCTGAGCCAGCAGTTTTAGCCCCAGGGCAGCCTCGACCAGCCACAGCTTGAGTGGACTTTGCGAGAATGGATCACCAGCAGCTATAGCGGTTTCCAGACTTCTCAATACACAAATGCCAAAGACAATGTAAAAGGTCAGTGTGGAACTTTGTTCAAATAAGGGGAGCACGGTCCGGCTGCTACCCTCCCTCCCCCTCCCCTAGCAAGAAGTAGAGGAGGCATGATGGCTGCAGCCACTGCCACGTGGCTGCATCTGGTGCTCCTGGCCTGCAGATTGTAGGGGGACCAAGTGACCATTAAGAGGGTAATATCTCCTGCTTTGACCTACTTGGATCCAGATCGTGGTTTTGGGTGGGGGTTCTGGGGTGTGTGAACAGTGAGCCAGAGTGTGTGGGGGCTATAGAGAGGGCGCCCATCTAATAGCTACAGCAGCTGCAAAACCCCAAGCAATTTGGGACATAGCTCTCTCCATTATGAAAACAGAGTTCTACAGTGGCAAAGAGCTCAAAAGTCAAGTAATTGGCTGCCAATATGAGCAAACAACAGAAGCACAAACAGAT
>CM053591.1:78993747-79013993 GCA_028646515.1 Pseudochirops corinnae
CAGATCCTATACATGATTGCATGCCACCATGGGGGGGAGGGGGAAGGGAGGGGAGAAAATCTGAAACTCAAGTGATTGTGGAACTGAATCTTGTAAATTAAAAGTAGATGAGTAAATAAAAAAAAATTTAAAAAAAATGAATAGCTTTTTGCAAGTATTTGTTAATGAAACCATAGGTGGTGGGAGAGCTCAACACTAAGTCCATGCACATAGGGCTTGACCTTACAAAACAGGCTACTTCTAGATGTCCTCCTTGTGGAGGGGGAAGGATGTGTGCTCTTGTAGATCAGGAGTGCTGGACCTCGGTTTCTGACAACTTTGGCAATGTCTATATCCATATGGACTCTTTTCAAAATGCCTGAAACAGGTTCCAGAAGAGGGGAAGGAACCCTGATCCTCATGGGTATGACTAATCTCTTGGTTCTCAAATTTTTCTTGGCTAAGGTATCTGTTTGTGGGGTTCCTCTTGTGTATACTCTTAGGGACACACAAGTGTCCCTTGTTGTAAAGAACTGATTCCCAAGTCAATTCCTCAATTAAAAGCATCAGAGATTACATTGATGTACTTGAGGATAGAGGAGTGATATAGGTCCAGTTGTGGTGCTGCACCATAGGTGTGGTTAGCACCAAAGCGGGGATCATTATGCAGAATCAGCCACTATGTACCAGACAGTCCATAAGAAACAGTAATCCCATCTCGTTAACTTTTGGAGTATGCAGGAAAGGGTATGGTATGAGCTTTCATCCCATTGTTTTGTCACTAGCCCATTCCCTTTTAAATACATCCACTATCACAATTGTTTTGCTCTTCTTATGAAAGTAATGCTTAGTTTACTTTGAAACTATGACCCAGCTGCACTCAATGCCATTGCCTTGATGTGTGTAATAAGCTCCTTTTTAATTTTTCTCTCTGTGAGTTTGCTTCATTATTGAGGGCAAGGCCCAAAGAAAGATTTTATTTTAACACTGGGCAAATCACTTACTCTCCATCTGCCTCAGACAACTCTCATAAGGAGCCTGTCACCATCACAAATGTCCACTTATGCTGAAGTCTCTTTACAGATTTCTGTTTCCAAGTATTCCATAAAAACGTATCTAAGGGTCATGATCATCAGCAACCTGAAGAAATATAGTACAATCTTACTAATGCCTTTTTATGTTTATTAACATCTTTAATTGTTTATAGCTGTCAGAACCCAAGATCTCTGAAGTGGCGTGTCCTCAGGAGAGAAGATCTCAGGATTAAACTTCAGATAAAGAGCAGTTATCTGGAGATAGTCGTCTGGTCTCACTGGTCTCTGCTTTGCCTAAATTCCTATACTTAACTCTATGGCTGTGAACACACAATGACAAGTGCCAAGTGCTATTTCTGTAAACATACCTCAAATCTCTCTGTCTCTGTCTCTGTCTCTCTCTCTCTCTCTCACCATTCCACTGATTTCATCCTAGAGTGGAAGAAATGTCACTTTTCCTTTAGATAAAACCTCTTACTTATCACCATTAAAACCCTTCCTTGTTTACAATTCTCCCAGGCAAATATCTTTAGATAAAGTTTGGGTATTGCTCATTCCCTCCAGTCCTTTAAGGGGCCAGGTCTATGACTTCTAGTTCCAGCTGCTGAAGATACTCTCTGGTTCCTTTTGCTCCATTGTAAAGTTTGAGGTTTTTGCTTTTTGTTGTTGTTGTTGTTGTTTTTAACACTTTTTAGCTGCGTGACCTTGGACAAGTCACTTAACCCTGTTTGCCTCAGTTCCTCATCTGTAAAATGAATTGATAAGGGAAATGGAAAACCACTCCAGGATCTTTGCCAAGAAAACTCCAAATGGGACCACAGAGTCAGATACAACTGAAAAATGACTGAACAAAAAGTTTTCTATGCTTGTATCTGCTACATCTGTGGGGACATGTATTCCCTGCTTCTATGGCTGGTTTGGGCTTCTGAAAAGTTAAGACACTTTTAAATATTTTTTTCAAGATTCTCTGATGTGGAAATTAGAGATTGAAGTCAATTGTTTGTTTTTTAAGGACAGAAGTAAATGAAATTAGAGGAAATTTATTTTTTTTTTAACACAATACTAGTACTCTTACCTTTGTAATTGGTTTTGTCTAAAACCCATCTCTCCCAGGCAGATGACCTTCTTTATAGATAGTGAAACAAAGGGCTGGTTAGTGTATTTGAAAGTGTTTTTCATTGAATTGAAGTTTGATTGTGGTACCAACCAAAGTGCACTAGTTTTAGACCAAAGCTAGAAAAGGATGACAGTAGGGACCACATAGGCTATTCTTCTTAGAGAACTTTCAGTTCTGGTTCTATTGGAGTTTGCAGGTTCAATAACACAAAAACTCAAGGGTTAATGTGAGAAGTAGTAAGGATGCTGTGTAAATGAGCCCTTGACAGCATGTATTGGGAAATGTGAATCATACTATCTCACATGTAAAGCTGGAAGGGAACTCAGAGACTGTCTAGCTCAACTTTCTCAATTTAAAGATGGGAAAACTGAGGCCCAGAGAGGTTAAGCAACTTGTCCAAAGTCAAACAGTCAGGATCAGAAGCAGATTCAACAAATGATTATCTAGTACCTGCTTTGTTGCAGGGACTGAGACAGGTGCTGGGGTTCCAAAGACCTTACATTCTACTTAGGGTGAAGGAAAAAACCATGTACATACATAAATAAATACAAATACATATATGTATATGAATGTGTGTCTGTCTGTATTTTACACACACACACACAACAAATACAAAGTAATGGAAGGGGTGAGGAGATAGAGGAGAAAGAGCATTAATAGTTGGTAAACCAGGAAAAGACTCATAGATTAGGTAGCAACTGAGTTGAGTCTTGAAAAGATCTAACAATTGCAAGAGGTGGAAGAAAGAGAACATTCCCAAAAGGGGAAACAACCTTGTAAAAGCTATGTTCAGAGATACAAAAGATGGTCTAATTTATGGCATTTCCTGTGTGAGGCACAGTATAGATGTCCTATGCCACAGGATAGATTCTTCCATACAAATTATCCACTCTCACTTCTTGAGGTAAGAAATACAATGAAGAGGAGCAATGCCATTTTTCATTTGCTGCTGGACTTTCCTTTTTATGGTATAGTATGGCCATGGTTAGATGAATTTTTGATAATATTGCCAAAAATACACAATAGTTTACCTTTGACTTAATTCAATCCTCACATCAATGTCTAGCTGACAGTTTCTGCCAACTCTTTTTGTGCTCTTCTGATGATTTGTCTTCTATACCTATCTCAACACTGTATTCTTGGTTCCTTCTCCTTCCTAGGTTTTGCATGAGCTGATGACTTGAGTTAAAGCTTTGTCTAAGTTTCTGAGATTTGTGGACTCTGGTTTCTTTTATTTTTTTTAAATCTTATTTACTGGCTTCACAGAGAACATGTTCTTTGGGCTAGAGGAAGTATAGGATTTTCTGAATTCATTCAGCAGTGATGACAAACATTTGCCAAGACTTGCAATCAGACAGTATGTTATTTTCTCTAAGTCAGTAGTCAACCACTGGATGGAGATCAGGGGGAAATTATTTCCTAGTTACTGACAACAAAAGAGTTTGCTAAAACCCATGAAGGTCCTGAAAAGTCTTAGAGATTGTCTGGCTTTTCCTTCTAGCATGACATGGTTAAATGACTCAAAATCTGAGTGTGTGCATAGATGCAAAGATAATACACAATTTGGACAAGTGCCAATGTGTACCAAGGAAGGGAATCTCCCCTTAGACTAGTAGCATAAAGGTTCATTGATGGTATTAAGGCATTGCTCATACCTATTGAAACATAGATGCAGAACTGTCAACTCTACCCTGTGGTAATGAAGAGAGGCTAAGCATAATCCCCAAACCAGAAAGGGTGGGGGCCGGATTAAGGATAACAACAACAAAAATGATAATAATAGTGATGATAGTGATGATAGAGTATATTGGCTATAGAGTACACAGATTTGGTAATAGAGTACATTGGCTAGCCATGTATCATTAGGCTGAGTCTATAATCTATCTAATGAACTGTCACATTATCAGAAAATTGAGGCCGTGTTTACTAGGTGAGGTACCAAGTCCTTCTACAACATACAAGTTGTCCAAAAAAGAGAAATATAGAGAAACCACACTATTCCCCAGCTGGCTTTCCTGAAGGTTAAATCACCAGAAGATACACAGAGAGACATGCCTATGTCATGGAAACCCTCAGGAAATCCAGGCAGTATAAACAACCATGCCCTTCCTGAGACCCGGAGGCTTATCTGGGTTTGATCCCTATTCCATGAATAGCTACATTGGCCCAAAGGTCACAGTAGTCAATTGCAGCCAGACTAATAAACTACCAGCAGCATTTAATATGCTTCTCCTTCTTAAATATGTCAACTACATATATCCCTAGAATTCCAGGGATGGTATACAGTTCAGCTTTTGCTGGCTTGCTGTTTTCCTTAAATATTATGCTAATCAAATCTAATTCAATAAATACTTATTAAATTCCTGATATGTGTAGGACACTGTGCTGGGGGATGGGAATAGAAAGTAAAAAAAAAAAGTTCCCAGCTTTTAAGAGCTTGCCTCAGTTACTGAGAGGACAAAACATAAAACCAGAAAATACATTAACTGTATTTTGTAATACAAATATTCTTATACTTTTAAGTATACTTATATGATACTCTGATAACCATTTTATCGGGAGGACAACGCCTATAAACAGATAATCACATGTATATGATAATTAGAACAAGATCTAGGTAGGAGGATACTGGAAAGGCCTTCTTTAGGAGAAGGAGCATAAGTATAGCTTTGAATGAAGCCAGGAATTTGAAGAGGTGGAATTGAGGAGGAAGTGCATTCCATGTGTGTTGGGGGAGCGTGGAGATAGTGCAGATGAGATGAAGTTGAGAGAAGACATGTCATATACAGGCACCAGCAAGTGGGCCAGTTCAACTGTAATAATGAGTGAAGGGGAACGTGTTTGTTATTGTCTGGAAAAGCAGACTGATGTCACATTTTGAAAAGGACAAGCAAAGAAAGTCGTTTGTATTTGTTTGTAGAGGTAATAGGAAATCAATGAAGGTTTGTAAACCAGGTGGTTTCATGGGCAGATTCATGCTTTATGAAGGTGATTGTGGCAAGGGTGTGGAGAAAGCTCATAGAGTTGGAAGGTATTCAGAGGTCAGGTCATCAATTCTAACTCCCTTTTTACAGTATCATACTCTTTCTTAGTTATACAAGGGTGTCAGAGTCTAAGTCATTATCCAAATATGTGTTGGCTCAAGGATTCTATTTATGAATAATCCAGAGGAGAGAAAGTCTCTGAGGGGCACATGGGATAGAGTATGGGGTCTGGAGTCAGGAAGATTCATCTTCCTGAGTTCAAATCTGACCTTAGACACTATCTGTGTGACCCTGAGCAAGTCACAATCCTGTTTGCCTCGGTTTCCTCATCTGTGAAATGAGCTGGAGAAGGAAATGTTAAATCACTCCAGTGTCTCTGCCAAGAAAACCCCAAATGAAATCTCCAAGAGTCAAATGTGACTCAACAAAAAGTGATGTACTTATATGCCTTATATGTATATATACACCCCCCCACACACACACACATAAATATACAGAGATAGGTAGATAGACAGGTAAGCAGATAGACAGACAGACAGACAGACAGACAGACAGACAGATAGATAGATAGATAGATAGATAGATAGATAGATAGATAGATAGAGTGTGGGGCAGGAGGTTCTGGTGGAAAGAATACTGAATCTAAATTCAAAGACCTAGATTTGAGTCTCATCTTCCACTTTCCTAGTGACAGATTCACTTGGGCAATTCAATTATCTTCTCTGATTCTCTGATTCCTTATCTGTAAAATGGGGATAGTAATACTTCTATTACCCATCTCACAAGGTTATTCTGACAACCAAATGAAATCATATGTGTGAATGCACTTTGTAAACCTTAACTATAAGTATAAGCTATTGATTTTATTGATATGATAACTTTAGAATTAAAACATGACGTAAAGAAAAGGGAAAGAGGAGAATACAGAGAGGAAATACAGTCATGGAAATCTACCAGGATGCAAACATAGCACACACATTCCTATTTAGTGCTGGTTTTTCTGTTTGAACTCCAGTGGGGTCTAAACAAATCTCTGAGGATGTCCAGCCTGAAAAATCCAAGAAGAGTGTCAGGAGGAGCATTAGCAGAGAAAACAGAATAGGGAACATCATTATTATTTAAATGGGAAAATTGCAAGATGAAATAATGTCTGTCTCTCTGGTAAGGTGTACTAGGGTATTACCTTTATTGGGGAAAAGGTTGTATGTTGTTGGATGGCATACTTGCACTTGAAATGTCCTCCAGTGATACGCTAGCATTTGCTATATTCTCTTGGTGTTATTCCTTTACTATGTAGAGAAAAGAACTTCCAGAGCAGATGTGGTGAGTTAAACCTTGTCACACAGATTTTTACAATGATCTAGTTTAAGATCTAAGATCTAAGTTTAAGCTTACTCCCCCTGTGGAAGCTGCATTTGTGGGAAAGAGTGAACTAGGTTCTTAGGAGAACATGTTGTCTTAACTGTCTTTACCATGTTATCTGAGAGGAGTAGTCACTGACTTCTGGGGACCCAATCTGTAGATCTAAGCAGAATTTGGGAAATGCTGCTGTTTTTTCTCCTTCTCCTTCTTCTTTTCCATTTATTTATTTATCCAATTATTTATTTGCTTGTCTTACTTTTCTTTTAAAATCTGGGACGATTTATTTTTTGTCCTATATGGTTTTCATTTTGATTTCTTGAAATATAGTTCTGAAAAAACAAGCTTTTAAAAGCCTTTCATGTTTTAAATGGAACTACTTGACTCTACCTTTAAAACCCACATCACTCTGGCTTTCCGTGATTGGCCAATAATAGTTCCAACCCAAACTTCCATATTGTTTTAGGCTTTGATGGCTTAAAATTGGTGTAAATAGGAATTGTTTTCTGTTCTTACCAGAAACTTTGAAGGTGTTCCCCTTCCAGACTGATTTCTTTGGGATGGTAAATTGAGCCAGCTTTTGTCTCAACTCTTACCCAACCCTTAGTCTTTGAATGGGCGTGGCCTCAGACAAACTGAAACCTGGGAAAGACCTTACTTTGGAGAGGCCAAGGATACCCATTGCCTCCTGGACCATGACCAGTAGTCTTGACCTTTGTCTTGTCACTAGACTTCAATGAATTTGGAGGAAAGAGTGGGGCTGATAGCTTTGCACATCTCGGCCTCACTCATATCCAATTCATGTGCAAATCAAGATCCCCTTGTGATGTCATTGATCCTCTTAGAGAATGAAAGACCAACAGCAATAACCTTCACTATCTGTTCTGTTGCCTCTAATGAGCACTTCTGCTGGACTCATAACTGTCAAACTAATGTCTGCTTTTCTACTACCATCTGTTGAAATTCTGCTACTGAGATTATTCTGATACTGAGATTATTCAGGGCTATCCATCACTATCGGCTACCATCTACTGTGATGTAGTAGCCAGAAAGCCTCTCCCCAGCATGGAGGACATCTGAAGCATTAGTAGTGTTGTGACAATAAATGTTCATTTATGTATGTCCTTCATTTGTGTCCACAGGACACAAGGGTCTTTCCATCTGTCTTGAACCTGAACTTCCTTTTACCAGGGAGACAAAAGTCTCTCTATATTAAGATGTCTACTCCTTGAAAGAAAGTTATTGACTTGCCTCTCCATTTTTATTCCCAGTTTTTAGCTTAGTGTTTTGCATGTAGTAAACATTTAATAAATGCTTTTCAATTCATTCTTTATGCTATTTGATTATATTTCTTTTATACTAAACTAATATGTCCTCTGTTACACTAAGAAAAGTAAACACATTGCCAGGGGCTTAAGAACTATGGTTTTGAGTGGATGCTGAGTACATCAAACTTGGGGTATCTTTTCTTAAGGCTCATATGAGAGGAAGTCTCCAGATGCTGTGGGTAAAGAAACTGAGACCTAGGGAGAATATATGTTTTGCTCAAGGGAATACACAGGTACAGGGATAGTAACGTAGGTACCATAGTCTAGTTGCAGAAGTCAGAGAACAATACAATTTGAATCACAATCTTTCAAACCAAAATTCTAAAAACATGAGTACAAACACTTTAGATTTGCTCAGAAAGGGGCAATTTCACTTGACAGTTTGAATCTTTTGCAAAAATAGGGAAAATCACTTTTCATATCAAAGTGGTTCATGTAGCTGAGAAATGAACTTGTCTAGGAAGTTACACATGCATTTAGATTAAGGGCATTCCACTCCAAGCATTCCTCCAAATACAGTTTTTCCAATTGTACTTCATGTCCTTAAATAAAGTTTGCAAGGTTCTTCAAAAAAGCTAACGATTTTTTCTAAGCACAATTTATCAATCTACCTCATTCTAAAAATTAAAAAATATATATCCCTCAGTAAAACTTAGGAAATTTAACTGTCTCTGGACATGTTGTTGTTGTTCAATCATTTTCAGTTGAGTCCTACGCCTCATGACCCCATTTGGGATTTTCTTGGCAAAGACACTGGAGTGGTTTTCCATTTCCTTCTCCAGCTTATTTTACAGATGAAGAATGGAGGCAAATAGGTGTCCAGCATCACACAACCAGTAAATATATGAAGCCAGATTTGAACTCAGGAAGATGAATCTTCCCGACTTCAGGTCCAGAGCTCTGTATACTGTTAGTACTGATTAATCCTGTTTTTTAGGCATGTATCATTATCCTTGCAAGCAAAATTTTAGATTCCCAGAAAGTTTCCAGAAATCGCCCTACCTTCCTCCTGCTTCTCCACAAACCTTAAGCAAAAAGGAACCTTTCCCCCTCTCTTTAGTACTCTCATGTCGTTCGGATGAGGACTGTTTTATCCACTTACCACGGTTTGATTTGTATTTCAGGCATTTGTGAACACTTCTTTCTCTTGTTGAAATGGAAGCAGCTTGAGAGCAAATCAGTTCAATTTAACAAATACTTATTAAGTGCTATGTGTCCTATTTAGCTACCATGACTCCATTGCCTTCTCATTCCGGAACTTTCCGTAAGGCTTGGATCCTCCTTCTCTGGAACATTTCTCTGCCATTCCAGCTCCTTTCTCTTAATTGGGGTACCTTCCAAGGCCCTCCATTTTGGGAATGGATTCAGGTTATTTTTGCTTAATTCTTCTCCCTTCTATGCTGCTAACTCACAGGACTTTGCCACCATGCCCCTGCCCAGGTACCTGTACTCCACCTCCTTCAACTTTTTAGCTTCCTTTCATGTGTTCTTTCTCCTGATTTCTCCTTCCTAGAAGCAATGAGGCGCTACAATGGTTAGTGCTCTGAGCCTGGAGTCAGGCTAGACCTGAGTTCGTATCTGACCTCAGATACTTACCTGTTTGACACTGGGTTAGTTGTTTAACCTCAGTTTCTTCAACTATAAAATGGGAATTATAATGGTACCTACCCCCAGGTGAGGTGAGGATCAAATGAAATAATATTTGTAAATAGCTTAGCACAGTCTCTGGTATATCATAAATACTTATTGAATGCTTGTTTCCTCCTTTCCCTGTTAGAATGTAAGTTCCTTGGGGGCAGGGACTCTTTCTATTTGCTTATATTTTAGAACAGTATCTAATATATAGTAAATGCTATACAAATGCTTCTTGCTTTGCCCTGCCTACTGAATGCCAGGCATTGTTAGGAACTGAGGAAGCAAAGCTTTAAGAGAGAGAGGGAGGAAGGGAGGGCAAGAGAGAAAAAGAGAGACAGAGAAAGACACACAGACAGAGACAGAGAGAGGGAGAGAGAGAGATAGAGACAAAGAGAGAGGGAGAGAGGAAAGAAGAGAGACAGGGACACTGACAGAGACAGAGAGAGGGAGGGAAGAAAGAAGAGAGATAGAGACAGAGAGACGCAGAAAGAAGCAGAGATAAAGAGGGAGGAAGGGCGAGAGAGAAAAAGAGAGACAGAGAGAGATCCAGACAGAGACACTGATATAGAGATAGAGACAAAGAGAGAAGGAAGGAGGAAAGAAGAGAGACAGAGATAGAGAGAGAGAGAGAGGGAGAGAAGAAAGAAGAGAGATAGAGACAGAAAGAGAGACACAGAAAGAGGCAGAGGCAGAGAGGGAGAAGAGAGACAGATAGAGAGACACAGACAGAGAGAGAGAGGGAGGGCGAGAGAGAAAAAGAGAGACAAAGACACAGAGAGAGACACACACAGACATAGAGATAGAGACAAAGAAAGAGGGAGGGAGGAAAGAAGAGAGACAGAGAGAGAGACACACAGACAGAGACAGAGAGAGGGAGGGAGGGCGAGAGAGTAAAAGAGAGACACAGAGAGAGAGAGAGAGACAGACAGACATAGAGAAAGAGACAAAGAAAGAGGGAGGTAGGAAAGAAGACAGAGACAGAGAGAGAGAAGGAAGAAAGAAGAGAAATAGAGACAGAGACACAGATAGAGACAGAGAGACAGAGAGGGAGGAAGGGAAAGAGACAGAGAGAAGGGAAAGAGAGACAGAGGGAGAGGGACAGAGACATAGATAGAGAGACACAGAGACAGACAAGGATAGAGAGGGAGAGAGGAAAGAAGAGACAGTGAGACACAGAGAGAGAGTTATTGAAAGAGGCAGAGACAGAGAGGGAGGAAGGGAAGGAGGGAGGGAGAGGAAGAGGAGACAGACAGAGAGAGAGAGAGAGGGAAAGAGAGAGAGAGAGAGAGAGAGAGAGAGAGAGAGAGAGAGAGAAAACAGTCCTGACCTCATACTAGAATTAGGGACTCTCTTATTTCATCTTCTCATCTTCAGCTTCCAGCATAGTACCTCGGCCATTTATAAATGTTTTCTGACTAGAATATTGAATGACACTAAATAAAGAGAAGAGGCTAATGGGGTTTGAGAATTTCAGAGCTCTGGTAGCATTCTTAAAACATCCCATAAATCCATTTACCTTGAGGGTCTTAGAACCAGGCCCAGAATTAGCCCTCCTCCAATTTGCCTAAAACTATTAAGGAGTAATTAAGTGGTTAAAGGGTGTTTTCTAAGTTGTCTGAAGTTTGGTAAGTGGGGCTGGATTAAAGAGAACAGGCTTGCTCTTCCATTAGCTGACCTTGCAAGCTAATAAATTCATCCTGCATTTTTCTGCTACTGCCAATTTATGGCATACAGGAAACTAATCTTGTACAATAACTACCTTCCTGTACTTAGTTCCTAAATAGAGCCAAATGGATTTGGTGGCGGAAGAACTCCACAACAGTTCCTGTGAAACAGTGCTGAGCCCAGCAAGAACCGATAGAGGCTTGTTGCTGTTTATTGACTCTGACAATATAATTATGTGCTCATTTGGCTGCTTTGCACTTAAGAACAATAATTTTTTTTTAAAAAAAGCTCTTGCACAAGGGCTACCACCATGATTTCAACATCAAACAAAAAAAAAAAATTATAAGTGCATTTGTTCCATGCCAGATCAACACAATTACCTGTGATTTTCAGGCCTGGAACACAGAGGCAATCAATACTACATGCTGAAGGCTTTGATAAGAAATGTTTGTGGGCTCTGTGATATTTTTTCCCCTTAATCACAAAGGACCTAGCTTAATAATGAGTTAATAATGGCATTGCATTCTCATTACAAAGTCAGATGCATTAAGAGATGAGAGGACAAGAAAGGAGAGTAAAGGAGGGGAGAGGAGTGGAGGGAAGGAGAGGGAAGAGAAGAGGGAAGAAAAAAACAGAAGAGGGGAGGGGGGATGAAAGAAGAGAGAAGAGGAAGGGAGATGGAAGGGGAGGAGAGAAGAGCAGAGAAAAGAGGAGAGGGAAAGGAAAGAAACCACCTTAAACCTATAGCATATTACAAATAATTCTGAACTTGATCATTTAGAAGCTTTTCTTCTAAAAAACAGAATCTTTTAAATAGGCTAACACTGTTCGTACACACCTGAACAGAACTACCACATGGTGTTGATATTAAAGGTTAAAATGAAGATTTTTTTTTGTTCCTGCTGAACAACACTACAATTTGTCAGTCTGGTGTGGCAAGAATTCCTAGCAAGAGCTCTAGGCCCAAACTGTCAAACATTTGTTCAGTAGTCAATTACAACCAGATTGAAACGGGACTGAATTAAAAGCGGGGTGCATTTACCAGAAGGAAGGAGAATAAGTACCTGTGATTTGAGGGGACCACACATAACTAGGCTGTGTTAGGGTTAGATTTTGACCACCGAGAAGCAGTCTTTTTTCATTTATCTTTGAAATCAAATAGACCACAACTGTTAGCTCTTCCTCATCACAGAATGTGCTGCCACTATCTCCCTAGTTCTTACTAGTTCGTTTCTATATTGATTAGTCCCAGGTGGACCAGATAAACTTCATCTGTTAATTTTGAGTATTATTCTACAGTTGTAATAAAGCCAATGATCCCCAAAGATATAGATCCCTTCTAGCAAAGCAAGTGCCAGAAAACCCAGACCTAGAATCAAAAAAGGGACACTTTTGTCTGGATCCTTAGCATATGAGTATCTGAAGATAGAATCTGTCTTCATTGCTTTTCTTCCCTTTTTTTCTCTTTGACACTAATTTAACTGGATTTTTTAGAAAGTAACTAAATGTTTCATGATCATATATGGCCTGGTGGAGTCAAAAGAAGATGCCGCTTTCTAGTCTATCAACTTAACCTTTCCTCATATATATAACATGTAAAATATATGCACTTCTTGTCTCGCAGGATTGTTCATGAGTACAGTGCTTTATAAAATGTGAAGCCCAGTAGAAATATGAGCTTATTGGGAAAAGCTGGGATGATAGGTGTAAGTAAGAGGAGCTTACAAGGTGTATGATTTATATAGATGCTATGGATAATAGAGAGATCAAAGGAGTATTGGCAGATCAAAGGCAATTGCCTTCCTAATCAATTTAATAGTCACAGCTCATCTTACAGGCTCATCTAAATCTAGAAAGTACATCAGAGAAAAAGCAAAAATGGTGGTGCATTGCCTGATTCAGGAGCCAAAACTGTCAGAGTCATTCTGATTTCCTATCTTGAGGGAGGAACTAGTTATCGGGGTTGAATTATGTTCTCAAGGTGGGCTGGGCAAATCTCCAGGATGTCAAACCACTAGGCATAGCTTCCAAAAGTATAGGGTAGGGCACAGGGCAGATAACAAAAAACCCTGGTGAATGACAGATGTCTCTGTCTCTGTCTCTTTTTACTTGATTAAAGTTGAGTTGATTTTGAAGATTCATTTATCATGAATCATTTCACTCTTTTTTAAATCCTTTATCATCATGTGCCAGTATTTGGGATTATGCTGGGCCATTCTTTTTATTTCTGTTTTGAAATTACTTTTATTAGGAGCTTAGCCATCAACAAACATGACCATTTTCATATACAAAGAAGAAGAAAAAGGAAAATCGTGTATGTGTTTTCACTTCCCTCATGTACAGTTTGTTTTTAAATGTCTATTAAACTTAATATGGCAGTAACAAAATGGCCCTTCCGTATTTGTTTTTCTTTTCTTCTCTGTATTTAAAATACCTCATTGATGTCCTTTCCTTTTTTGCATCTCTATCACTACTTACTATACATCCTCCCTGTCACAAACACCAAATAAAATCTCTCCCTTATTTCAAATAACCAGGGTTATTTTGAATTTGAAATAACCAGAGAAAAACAAATCAACACATTGGTCATGTCTGAAAAATATGTGTGTCGTTCTCTACCTCTAGCCTATTACTTCTTTGCCAAGAGGTGGGTGCAATACTTTATCATTAGTCTCCTAAGTCATGATTCATCCCTTTTACTTCTTCTGGGTGTTGACTATGTGGACTGAGATTTTGTGTTCCCTCTCTGGGCTACATATTACAAAATAATATTAAGACAGTATTTTAGACTTAAATGTTTGGTCTAATCTGAATGAGAGACCACCATTAGTTCTTCTATAAAAATTAGTTTTTCTATAAATTCTTTCACTGAAAACTTTCTGCATCATTCTTCCTGAAGGCTTAATCAGTTTTTGGTTCTTTTTTTTTTTTTTTGTAGGTGGAAAAGGCAAGGTAATTGGGGTTAAGTGACTTGTCCAAGATCACACAGCTAGTTAAATGTCAAGTGGCTGAGGTCAGATTTGAACTTACCTCCTCCTGACTCGAGGGCCAATGCTCTATTTGCTATGCCACCTAGCTGCTGCTGGCTTAATCAATTTCTAAAGAGAAAGTACTTGTCCCTCCGGGAAGGACTCTTCCCTGAAGTGAGTAATGATCAGATTAAGAGAAGGAAGAAGTCTTGGATTGATTCCTCTCATAGAATTATCTTTAAAGTTTACTTTTTAGCATTTGGGAAGAAAAAAACTTTAAGAAACGGTTCTTAACTTTTTTTTTTTCCTAAACTATCATGGACTTCTTTGGCAGTCTCCATTCTGAGAATTATATTTTTAAATATATAAAGTAGACTGCAAAGGATTAAAAGGAAAATAATTTGATATCAAGTGGTCAAAAAAAAAGATTGAATAGTTTTAGGAAAATTAATCTCTATGGTCCACTAAAAATGAACTATTTTCCTGTTTCATGAATCAAAACTGTTAACTGAACTTTCACCTGAGCTCCCTAACTGTGTTTTAACTCGCTGTGGAATTTGGTTTTGGCTTAGCACAGTGTCTGGCACATAGCAGACTGGGTGCTTAATAAATGCTTTTTGACTTGACTTGTTTGGGAAGACTATAATATTGTAGGAAGAAACTGGGTCAGAGAGATTTACAAAGCCATGGGGAAATTCTGCCCTTTTTGGATTTCCTTCTCTCTTTCTAAGCAGAGTTAGTTAGAATTAGAATAATTGAATTAATAAATTTATCTTTTGGCAAGCTTGTGTCAACACACAGAGTAATGAATTTTTTTTTCTTTTTTATCAAGTACGATTATATTTCTCATTGTTTCTAATTCCCTTCCTGTATTTTCAATGTATATTTAATAATAATTTCACTCATTGAAGTAAATTCACCTCTACCAAAGTCCTACTTTGGAACTTTAATTTGGCATGGAGGTAACTACAGGCTCTCAAAGGCTAGCTATGCCAATAGATGAATGAATCAATGAATGAGTGAATGAATGAATGAATGAATGAATGAATGAATGAAGTGACCTGTGTTTAGAACTGTGCTGAGTGGTGAGGATACAAATATAAAAAGTTAGTCCCTGCCTTCAAGGAGGTTATATTTAATGGCTATACAGAACAAGGGGGAGGAGAGTGGGGTCAAGTCATGTCTAACCAAGTTTTGGGGGCCTTTGTATATGTTCATGTGTGTGTATGAGAGAGAGAGAGAGAAAGACAGAGACAGAGAGAGAGACAGAGAGAGAAAGACAGAGAGAGGGAGAGAGAGACAGAGAAAGAGACAGAGAGACAGAGACAGAGAGAAACAGAGACAGAGAGACAGAGACACAGAGAGACAGAGAGAAAACAGAGATGGTGAACAGAATAAGAGGGAAGTAGACTAATATTTCATTTCTAGAAATAATGATAGTGTTCATAGTCTTCAGATCAAGATCATAGTCTTCAGAACAAGAAAGAATGAAGAGGAATTGGTGCAACATATCCATGGCAGGGCAGAAATTGGCCAAGGTGATGATGCATTGTCTTCCATGGCTAGCTAGATGTAGAGACTCTCTCTAGGGAGGAAGGCACAGTTCTAGAGCAGTTCAGGGGCAGTGGTAGCAGCAGAATATCAAGAGTGGAAAACATATAAAATGAAGATTCATGGTTGGGTCTAGGTCTGGCTAGTTGTAGGGGCATATACCAATCAGACCAGCATAGCTTCTAGAGTAGGAATTCTAACAATAGCCACAGTAGCAATACTAAACTGGAAAGTCTTGGAGGAGAGAACAAACAATAAACCATGCAAATTTATTATCTGAAGACAATATGAGCTTGATTTAAAGAGTCTGTGACCTGAGAGTTAACTATTAAAAGATAGTAGTCCAGTCTATGAGGCAGAAAATTGCTCCTACTGTGGTTAAAAAGAAACACTAATTTTTACTAATTTTACACTAGATTTTCAAGATGGGGGAGGTATGTTAAGCCATTAGTTGTATGACAAAAATCTGGAGTGTTTAGTGGACTATCAAGTTAATATGTCACAATTGTAAAATGGTAGTCAAAAGAGCTAGTGTCATCTTAGGCTTCATTAAGAGCAGCATCGTTCCCAGGAATATGAAGCCAATAATCCTGCAGCCTGACCTGGCCAGAGCACATCTAGAATACTGTGTTCAGGTCTCTGTGTTATATTTTCAGCAAGACATTGATAAGCTGCAGAGTGTCCAAAGGAAGGAAGCCATGATGTTGAAAGAATCCAAGTTCCTGCTACCATAGGATCAGCTGAGAGAACTGGGATATTTAACTTGGAGGAGAGAAGATTCGAGAAAAACATGATAGGTGTCTTTAAGTATTTGAAGGACTGACATGTGAAAGAAGTGGTAATGGGCTTGTTTTGTTTGACCCTAGACAGCAGGAGAAAGAACAATGTGATTGAAGTTGCACAGAGGCACATTTAAGTTAGGTTTTCTGGTAAAAAACAAACAAACAAACAAAAAACCCCACCCCTACTTCCCCCTTAGTGGTATCACAAGATGGAAAGGCTCATTTGAGGCTCTCATTGAAAATGACCAAATAAAGGCTAGATGACCAGTATGGTGTGTGTGTGTGCATGCACGTGCGCACATGTATATATGTGTGTGCATATGTGTATGCATGTTACATATATTTTTATACCATATACATATGTGTATATATACTTTATTATGTAAATTATATATTATATCATATAACTATATTATGCAAATATGCTAGATATAATAATATGCTCATATATGTATATACATGCACATACATATGTACACATACATATGTGTTATTCATATCTATGTGTGTGTACGTGTGTGTGTGTGTGTGTGTGTGTGTGTGTGTGCTTTTTAGGGTTTGGGTTTTACTGGGTAGCCACTAATGTCCCTTCCAACTCTACAGTTCTATGAAGGGGAACTGTATATGCTATTGTAGCCTCTCGCTGGATTTCGGTTGAATTTTCTTTCAAACTCATTTATTGTGTGAGTACATTGGGAATATCCAGATCACAAAGAATATCTTAAAGATAAAATATTCTTTAAACCCATTTTAATGGTTGCATTCTAAAACAACCAACTGAAATGTTGCTAAGCAGCAAAGATAGAATGGTGACAGGGTTACTGTTCTTTCGCTGACTCAATCTGTCTTTGTTTTGGGCTCAAGGATATAAGTATCTCTTATTTTTTCAGAACCAGAGAATCCCTATTTCACATTAACCCCCTGGGGTGAATCTTTTCACGCTGTATCTGAATCAATAAGCCTCAGTAGGCATGAGAAGATGGAGGATATTATAGAGCAAAGATTTTATGGGTCTGAGAAGGAAGCACTGAGGACTTAGAGCCTGGGTTAAAAACAGAGTATGTTCAGCATTTGTCAGTAGTTGTGCTGGACCAGTGTGGAAAATGAATCTACAGGCTTTTTTTTTTTAATGCCTGGCACTAAGGTTCTCCATCCTCTTCTCACTGGACATGAACTTGACAAGATTCCAAAAGGAGGTGCCAGAAGTTTCTCGAATTCCTCAGGAAGAGTCAGCCTTTTCCAGTTCACATGGACTACTTGTCGATTCGATCTCATTGTCCTTTATTTAGGATGCAGTCATACTATAATTGCTTTCAACACCATGTAGTGCTTTGGCATTAGACAACATGCCTGTCTCATGGCAGCTAAGAGTCCTGGGGCCTGGGATCTTTTCTAGGTCAAAAGAGAACTAGGTTACATTAATACAGCATAGGAAATAATACTATAAAAAGGAATCAGGGACCAGCCAAAG
Organism: Pseudochirops corinnae; assembly: GCA_028646515.1. Lineage (NCBI taxonomy): Eukaryota > Metazoa > Chordata > Mammalia > Diprotodontia > Pseudocheiridae > Pseudochirops > Pseudochirops corinnae. The sequence continues at coordinate 79,011,622 of CM053591.1, forward strand.
TAGTGATTCATTTCCACCAGAGGTCCTCTTCCTGCCTTCATGAGTTAAGGGACCTGATATGGAATGTTTTGATGCTTTGACAGATCTCTGGTTTTAATGACACAGGTACTCCTTTCTTATCCTAAATTCTTTTGGTCCATTTTTTTCCCTATAAATTCTCTATAGAAGATCTGGTCAATATTCTAGAGGATTTCCTCCTACTTGGTCTTTCAGTGTCACAGAGGTTACTACTTGGACCACATAGCTATTAATGCCTTTTGTGTTCAATCCATGACTACCTTGCATCTTTGTTTCTGATCATACATAGTCTTTGATACTGTCACATAAACAAATAATCATATGCAGTCACTACGTTTCACATCGGTAGTACTTCCTACAAATATAGTCCACCACTTTGTACTGCTTTATATCTCATTTATCCATCCATTTGAGTTTGTCTAATAATCTTTTATAAACTTCTTTGCCTTTACTATTTTTAAATTAATTAATTTATTTTTAGTTTTCAAAATTCATTTCCACAAGATTTTGAGTTACAATTTTTCTTTCCCTGTCCTTCCCCTACCCCAACCCCAAAATAGCAAGCCTATTGAATATTCCTTCCCCAAAACTGCTCTTTCTTATATCTTCCCCCTTCACTCCCTAACTTTCTAGTAGGGTAAGATGGGTTTCTATACCCCAGTACCTGTATATCCTATTTCCCAGCTGCATGTAAAAAACCAATTTTTAAACATTTGATTTTAAAGCTTTGAGCTCCAGGTTTTCTGCCCCTCTTCCCTCCTCACCCACCCCCATTGGGAAGACAAGCAATTCAATATAGATCATACATGTGTAATAATTTCTATAATACTTATATTGTGGAAGGCAAACTATATTTCCCTCCATCCCATCCTTCCCCCCATTTATTCCACTTTCTCCTTTGACCCTATCCCTTCTCAAAAATGCTTGCTTCTAACTACCCTCTCCTCCAATCTGCCCTGCCTTCTATTATTCCCCTCTTTTATCCCCCCCTCCCATTTTCCTGTAGGGTAAGATACCCAAATGTGTGTGTATGTTATTCCATCCTTAGGCCAAATTCAATGAGAATCAGGTTGTCCCATTCCCTTTCACCTTCCTGCTCTGCCCCTCCCATTGTAACAGTTTTCTCTTGCCTCTTTTATATGAGATAATTTACCTTAATCTATTGCTCACTTTCTTCTTCTACCAAAAAATTCCTCTCTCACCTCTTAATTTTATTTTTTAGATATCATCTCTCCATATTCAACTCATCCTGTGCCCTCTGTCTATGTATACATGAACAAACAAATGCCCACACTCACATATATATTTATATACACATACATCCTCCTATAACATACATATATATGTGTATACACACACACGCACATATTCCCTTCAGCTATCCTTATACTGAGAAAAGTCTTATGAGTTACAATTATCATTTTTCCATTTGGAATGTAAATAGTTCAACTTTAATAAGTTCCTTATAATTTCTTTTTCTTGTTTACTGTCTCATGCTTCTCCTGCTTCTTATATTTGAAAGTCAAATTTTCTGTTCAGCTCAGCTTTTTTCATCAAGAATGCTTGGAAGTTCTCTATTTTATTGAATGACCATATTTTTCCCTGTAGCATTATACTCAGTTTTGCTGGGTAGCTGATTCTTGATTTTAGTCCTAGCTCCTTTGACCTCCAGAAGCTCATATTCCAAGCCCTTCGATACCTTAATGTAGAAGCTGCTAGGTCTTGTGTAATCCTGATTGTGTTTCCACAATACTCAAATTGTTTCTTCCTGACTGCTTACAGTATTTTCTCCTTGACTTGGGAACTCTGGAATTTGGCTATAATATTCCTAGGATTTTCGGGATCTTTTTCAAGAGGCAATCAGTGGATTCTTTCAATTTCTATTTTGCTCTATGGTTCTAGAATATCAGGGCAGTTTTGCTTGATAATTTCTTGAAAGATGGTGTCTAGACTTATTTTTTGATCACGGCTTTCAGGTAGACCAATAATTTTTAAATTACCTCTCTTGGATGTATTTTCCAGGTCAGTGGTTTTTCCAATGAGATATTTCACATTGTCTTTTATTTTTTCATTTGTTTGGATCTGTTTTACAGTATCTTGATTTTTCATAAAGTCATTAGCTTCCAATTGCTCCAATATAATTTTGAAGGAGTTATTCTTTTCAGTGAGTTTTTGAAATTGTTTTTCCATCTGGCAAATTCAGCTTTTTAAAGCATTCTTCTCCTCATTGGCTTTTTGGGTCTCTTTTGCCATTTGAGTTAGTCTATTTTTTAAGGTGTTATTTTCTTCAGTATTTTTTGGGGGTCTCTTTTAGCAGGCTGTTGACTTGCTTTTCATACTTTTCTTGCATCATT
>CM053591.1:79014493-79098436 GCA_028646515.1 Pseudochirops corinnae
ATGCCAACATGGAAAAGTGACAATTGTAACTGACGAAACTTTTCTCAGTATAAGGATAGTTGAAAGGAATGTATGTGTGTGTATGTGTGTATGTATATATGTTTATATGTATACATACATTTATATGTTTATATAGGAGGGTGTATGTGTGTATAAATACATATGTGAGTATGTGTATATATGTGTACATGTATATATAGACAGAGGCCACAGGATTAGATGAATTTGAAGGGATGATATCTAAAAAATAAAATTAAGAGGTGAGAGAGGAATATAATGAGAGAAGGATATAGAGAGAGACAGAAAAGGGTAAATTATCTTTTATAAAAGAGGAAAGAGAAAACTGTTAAAATGGAGTGGAAGAACTGGAAGGCAAAAGGGAATGGGTCAACCCTACTCTCATTGAATTTGGCTTAAGGAGGGAATAACATACTCACTCAATTGGGTATCTTACCCTATTACAGCAGTTGTTCTCAATCTTCCCAATGCTGCAACCCTTTAATACTTGCATGTGGGCGTACTCGCCTGGAAATGGATAGAGGAGCAGTGTCTTGGTTCCTAAGACCATCGGAAATATGTGTTTTCCTATGGTCTTAAATGACCCCTGTGACTCCTGTGAAAGGGTTGTTAGACCCAAAAAGGGGTCGCAACCCACAGGTTGAGAACCATTGCCGTAAAGGAAAGTAGGGGGGAAGGAGATAAGAGTGGGGATGATAAAAGGGAGAGCAGATTAGAAGAAGGGTAGTTAGAAGCACACACTTTTGAAAAGGGACAGGGTCAAAGTAGAAAATAGAATGTGTGGGGGCAGGATAGGATGGAGGGAAATATAGTCACTTTTTCACAATATACCTACTATGGAAACATTTTCTGTAATTACTCATGTACAACCTATATTTAATTACCTATCTTCCCAGTAGGGGTAGGTGATGAGGGAAGAAGGGAAAGAATCTGGAAATCAAAGTTTTAAATAAAAATGTTAAAAAAAAAATGGTGGTTTTTTTTTTTTTTACATGCAACTGGGAAATAAAGGCACTGGGTATAGAAATCCATCTTCTCCTACTAGAAAGTCAGAGGGGGAATGGTGGATGATGTAAGAGAGAGTAGATTGGGGGGAGGGGTATTCAGTAGGTTGGTATTTTGAGGTGGAGGGTAGGGGAAAGAATGGGAGAAAATTTGTAATTCAAAGTCTTGTGGAAATGAATGTTGAAAAGTAAAAATAAACAAATTTTAAAAAAGAAAGATGAAATCAGTTTCATTGAGTGTTTTGATTATGAAGGTTGGTTACTAGGGACTACTCATCTGGACATGGAAGAAAAAAAATAAAGCATAACATTTAAAATGAGTGGTTGGTGTTTGTGTTACTTTCATAAAGCAATTATACAAATCTACGATATTGAATGACAAGAATGAGGATCCAAAAATATCTTGCTGCCTTCAGACTAGCTGCCAGTTTCATCATTCAACATCCGAATTGGACCCTGACCCTTGGACACTGGTCTCTGATAGGTGAACTTTCCCCTAATTTTGCCCAGAATCAGGCTCCATGTCACTTTGTGGACATTTCCACCTTATGATATGGTATTCACATTTCCCTCTCTTTCCTTCCCTTCCCTATTTCTTGCTCTGGTTTATTGTTTTCTTTCCTCATTAGAATGGTAGCTCCTACCTTGAAGAGACTGTCATGTTTGCTTATGTTTGTATCCTCCCTCCCTCTCTCTCTGTTTCTCTCTGTCTCTCTCTGTCTCCCTCTCTCTGTCTCTCTCCGTCTCTCTCTATTTCTCTCTGTCTCTATGTGTGTATGTGTGTGTCTTTCTCTGTCTCTCTCTTGTCTCAGTCTCTTTCTGTCTCTGATTATCTCTGTCTCTCAAAGGTAGAATTATAGACTGAGATTAATGCAGCACGTGGGGGCATTTCCCCCAAATATTCTCCCTTGGAAGACCAAAGTAATCTGTGGGTCTGAATCTCCCCCCAGTAGTTCTCAACCTTCCTAATGCCGTGACCCTTTAATACAGTTCCTCATGTTGTGGTGACCCCCAATCACACAATTATTTTCGTTGCTACTTCGTAACTGTAATTTTGCTACTGTTATGAATCGTAATGTAAATTTCTGACATGCAGGGTGTATTTAAATTGAACATAACTCACAGGTTGAGAACCGCTGCTTAAACCATAGGTCACAAACCTCCCACCAATGTATCTATCTTTAATAATCAGCCAAAGGACACGATTACTCTAAAGAAAGAGAATTTAACAAAGTGTCACAGTTAGGAAAATAGTAACAAAAATACCAAGGAAACAAGGTCTCATAAACCTGTGGAAAGAATGAATACAGATAGGGAACACATGTTGGAAACACCTGTGGCCAGGGCACAAATGTGCAGGGGCACCTCATGCCTGAGACACTGGAGGGCTGCTGCTATCTTCTCTTAATTGTTCTTATTCAGCCTGTTCCACACTCCTTTCATGGTCTCTGCTACACTGGTTATGTAATCTCCAGTGGACACTGCTCAGCTAGATGGAGAGCCTTGGCCAGAAGTTGTTCTTATCTAGTCTCCCAGGGTACGGCTGTGGTAGATTCTGCTACCTTCTATCTTCTGCTGGATTCCACTCAGCTATAAGCTCTATTGCCTTCAGCCAGCTTTTGGTTGAATTGAAATTCTTGGCTATTTCTTCCTTTTAGAGGCACCGGGTCTCTGGAGTAAGCTGGCCTTAGATTCAGGAAGATCTGGGTCAAGTGCTGTCTCTGACACATACTCACTGTGTAACCCAGCACAAGTTATTTAACCTCTCAGGGCTCACTCTCTCTCTATAAATTGCAGAGAAGGTACTGACCTGCATTGGTAATAGATATTTCTTCACCTTGGAGTTTCCTATACCTATGAAATCACAGATAGAAGTTTCTGTCCCTATTGTTTCCTTAGAGGAAAGTGGGGACTGATTTCTTTTTAGCTTAAGTCCAATAGCCCTTTTCTAATTCTTTTCAAAAGTCATAAACCCTTTTATAACAACCAGCACAAAAAAGACTCCATTCAACTTTCCTTTCCTCCCCACCCTGCCTCAGTCTTGGCTCTGAAGTTTCTTAAATTCTTAAATTTTCTCTGAAAAAAGAAGACCTTTCTCACTACATGGTATCATTAGGCATAATCATTTCCTGAAATATCTCTTACTTGTATAGGTCCCATGCTTATGGTGAGCATTTCATATACTTCCCAATTTTGACTTCTGAAGGCTAGACTTTGAACTTGGTAATGGTTATCTACCTAATTCCTACTAAGTAATGGAGGATTTGAGATCCTTCAGTTTTGAACTCTCCATCTCTTTTGTTCTCCCATATAAACAAGTGAATAGGGAAAACAAAAACAAAAAAACAAAACAAAACCAAAACAAGACAAAGGAAAACAAACAAAACCCCCCAAGATACAGAAACAAGCTAATCTCAGGGGAAAAGCTCATTTTTCTCTTGGCTTCTCTGGGTCTCAGTTTTTTCAGCTAAAATAAATAAATAATGGGACTTATCCCACAGAGTTTTTATGAGAATCTAATGAGAGAACATGTAAAGAACTTTGCAAGCTTTAAAATGCTATCCAATTGTTATTATTATCAGTCTATCTGTCTAACTGTACTTCTAACTAACAGCCTTATTGTTTACACACATGGTCAAAACAAAGCCTCAGAGGGACTTTGAGACCATCCTCTTACACTAATAAAATGAAATTTAATGGAGATAAATGTTAAGTTCTATCATTGCACCCCCAAAAGCAACTATGCAAGAAGAGGATAGTTGAGACATAGTTAGATAGTATTTCGTCCATAAAGTCTTGGGGAATTTGGAGAAGTCAGTAGTGTGGAATGATCACAAGAAAGATGTAATAACAGACAGTATCACTGAAGGACAGTGCCTAGAATAAAGATGATAATAGTTCTGCTTTAGACTCTGGTCAGCCTACATCTGTTGTACACTGGCAGCTAGACTTTAGGAACACCCTGGGGCTCTGGAATAAAACCTGAGAAGAGTGATAAAGATAGCAAGAATCCTAAGAGACCTTATCATACAAAGATCAGTTTAAGGAGTTTGGCTATTTATTTTGGAGAAGAGAAGCATCATGGGGGAACTGCTTTCAAGTATCTGAAGTTCTGTTACAGGAAAGAGGAATTATACTTAATCTGTTTGTCCCCAGATGGCAGTACCCTGATACTGCCTCAGACTACATTACCAACTAATTTCTAGGAAATAGGTAACTTAAATGCATAGATATTTAGCTAAACTTTATGTGGCTTTACAAAATGTTATACATTATTATTTCATATGATCTTCACAACAACTTCTTTGAGGTAAATGTCATTATTATGCCCATTTTTACTGATGAGTGGATTGAGGCTAACAGAAGTTAAAAGATTGGTTCAAGCTCTTGCAGCAAATAAATATATGACTTGGGATTCAAATTCTGGTCTCCCCATTTCCAAGGCCAGACCTCTATCCACCATAGCACCTAGTTTGCTTTGTAAAACAAGTATGCTTATTATAGAAACATTGTGATCTGTTCACTGTTTGTTTCCAGAGTATGTTCCTTAGTTGGGGAAAATCTTGATTTGGAATTGCTCTTCCTTGTGAAAAAAAAAATAATTTACTGCTCCTTTTTGAGGGAAGGGGGATAATAGCTCATATTCTTAGTGCTTTAAGGCTTACAACGTACCATCTTCACAATTACTCATATCTCATACAATTATTATATCTATAAAGATATCTGAATAGATAGATGAAGAAACTTAGGCTCAGGTGAAATGACTTCCCCAAGTCCACAAGCTAGTTAGTATCTGAGTTGAGATTCAAATCCAGGTTTCATTCCACATTCATAACTCTTTCCATCAAGGGGTGCCTTGTTTCATTGTTATGCAGTTAACTAGGAAAGCAGGTGGCTAACACTGTTGGTTGCATATTGGTCTACCATGTGATATTTTATAAGTAGTCTTCTCTTAAGAGAATATAAATGTAAAGCAATATAAAGCAAGGTGTGCTAGAAGGAATACTTAACTCTTATGTCTTGAAAAGTAGGTTCAAAAGGTGGTGTTAGACAAGAATACTTGAGTCTAAATCCAGCTTCAGACACTTAACTGTGTGGCCCAGAGTAAATCATTTCACCTTGGTTGCCTCAGTTTCTTTACCTATAAAATAGAGATGATAACAGTACCTACTTCCCAGGGTTTCTGTGGGGGTGAAATGAGACAAAAATTGTAAAATGCTTCTGCACATTGTTTGGCATATTGTTAAGTACTAAATAAATGTTAGCTATCATCATCATCATCATCATCATCATCATCAATCATTAATCTGAATTCTTCCCACTATAAAGTAGCACTGTGTTCTTGGACAAGTCAGTTAACCCATGGGTCTCAATCTCCCTTACCAATAAATGTAGGTGTTGAACAAGATGATCTTTTAAAAAAAACTGATATCACAAAAGAGTTGCTATAAATACTTTTGTACAAAGATGACTTTTTATTCTTTCTTTAATCTCTTTGGGGTATAATGCTAGCAGTTGTATAGCTGGGTCAAAAGGTCTGTATTTTTTAGTGACTGATTAGTATGAACAATGATGGATGTATAGTGGTCAGATGTGTTAGAATTCTCATTATTTGAAGTTATATTTTTTGTAAAATATATAATCTTAGCCTAATGGAAATATGTGGTGAGAACTTGAATAATGCAACTACTTGATAGGATTCATACTAATCTGGGACCCATCTGTAATTCCAAGTTGCTTTCCAAAATGATTTGTACCATTTATAGCTCCACCAATAGTACAATGTGACTATTTCCCCACAAAACCTCTAATATTTGTCATTTTTCTTTTTCTCATTTTCACAAATCTAATAAGTCTAAGATGGAATCCCAGAAATCCTCTCATTTTCTTTTCTCTAATTATTGTTGACTTGGAAAATTTTTTCATAAGGCTATATTTAGTCTGAGTTCCTTCCTTTTAGAATCATCTATTCACATCCTTAGACCATTTATCAATTGGGAAATGGCTTATATTATTATAAATTTAAATCAATTCCTTATATATCTTGGAAACAAACCTTCATCAGAGAAACTTGTTTCAAAGATTTTCTAACTTTCTTCCCAACTCTAAAATCCAGTGAGCCTATGAGTCTATAAAAGAAAAAAAAATTACCAATGCTCATCAGTTAATTTGCTCTAGGAAAGTATTGGCCTAGGAAAATATTGGTTAAGTCAAACTTTGATGCATTACAGATTATTTTAAGCATCCCTGATGGAAACTTCCTTTTCTGAAACTGGTTCATTTTAGTATTAAAACACACTATGAGCTGCTAAGAATCAACTTGTGTCCTATATGACACAATGCAGAGGTTTTGACAAGGCAGTTGTCTTCCTGGGGCTATCATTTTCTCTCCAGAGTGTGATGCTTTATGTCTCACCATTGTCCCAAAGACTGGAAAGATTCTTGTTTTGCTGAACTAGAAGGGATGATTCAGACTCTGAGTAAGCTTAGTTCCATTTTCAGTAGTAGAGACTGAACTGAATAAACAAATTGAATAAGCTAATAGAACTTCTAGAAACATACAGAAGTTCTGTGTATGTTTTGAAAATCATACTTAATAAACCTCTGAGTCTGCATGTGTGAGACATTGTAGGGTGAGAAAGTATTGAACCAGGAAGCAGGAGGCTTACATTATAGTTTTGTCTTTGCCTCCAACCAGTTCTCTGTGGTCTGGGAAAAATCATTTTCCCTTTCTGGGATTCAGTTTCCTCATTTGTGAAGTTAAGAAATTAGACTAGATAATAATAATAACTGTCATTTGCATCATCCTTTAAAATTTGCATAATACCTTACATGCATAATATCATTTGATCCTCACTTCATTTGGAAGTGGCAGAGGTAAGATACTTGGGAATACAAAGAAAGCCAAAGAGAAAATGGTCCCTGCTCTGAAGATTCCGATCAAATGGGTGAGAGACAACAGAAATATTCATCACTAATCAGGAGTTTCAGAGAGTAAGAACTAAGATTGAAGAGGGTTGAGAAAAAGGTTGTTTTTTTTCTTTTGTACAAAATAAGACTTTAGCTGAGACTTAAAAGAAGCCAAGAGGTGGAGATGGAAAGGAAGAACATTCAGGCGTGGAGGACAGATAGTGAAAACAATCAGAGTTGGAAGATGGAGAATTTTATGCAAAGAACAGCAAGGAGGCTAATGTCAGTGGGCTGCAAAATAACAAAAGGGGAAGAAGACTGGAAGGCTCGAAAGGTAGGAAGGTAACAGTTTATAAAGGGCATTAAAAGCCAAATAGAATATTTTATATTTGATCCTGGAGGTCATGGAAGTTTATTCAATGGGAGGTGGTGGTAGTGGTGGTGATGTAGTCACACTTGTATTTTAGGGAAATCAATTTGACAACTGAGTAGAGGATGAAGCTGGAGGAAGGGCAACAAAACAGTAGGCTATTGAAATATTTCAGACAAGAGGTGATAAGGCCTTGTACCATGGTCATGGCAGTGTCAGAGGAGAGAAGAGATATGAGAGATATTACAAAAATAAAAGCAACAGGAGTGGGCAATTGATTGAGTGTGCAGGAGAGAGACAGAGACAGAGAGACACGTAGAGAGAGTAAGGGGGTGAGCCGACACCAAGCTTGTAAGCCTGGGTGACTGGGAGTATGGTGGTACCTTCAAGAATAACAGGCCAATTAGGAAGGAGGAAGGTTTTGGGGAAAAGATAATGAATCAGTTTTGGATATGTTAAGGAATATCCAGTTTGAGATGTCTGAAAGACATTTGGAAATCTAAGTCCAGAGGTTAAGAGAGAGATTAGGGCTGTGTAAGAAGATTTGAGAGTCATCAGCACAAAGATAATAATTGAAACCATGGGAACTGATAAAATGACAAAGTGAAATAGTCTAGAGGGAGAAAAAAATGTCCAGGACAGAGACTTGACCACTAAATAAAACTGAGCCATTAAAACAACTAAAAACCAGATCCTAAACACAGCTTAACTGGTAGTTAATTAATTGATATATCAGTCAGATAGTATTTATTGAGCACCTAATATGTGCCAGATACCATATATGCTAAACCCTGGAAATACAAAGAAAGGCAAAAACAAAGAAACAAACAAAAAATCCTTACTCTCCAGAAACACACAGTGTAGTGGTCTGTGTATACTCGGTCTTATTCCTGAGCAATAGCCTGTATATTGAGCAAAGAAAGTTAAGGGGAAAAAAATAAACTACAGGGAAAAAGAAATAAAATTCAAAGACATTCACTAGAATGATGAAGAGAGAGAGAGAGAGAGAGAGAGAGAGAGAGAGAGAGAGAGAGAGAGAGAGAGAGAGAGAGAAATGATGACTTTAGAAAAGAAAGAGGTGTTTCTGTAACACCTCTTATCAAACTAGGACAGGAAATGCCTTCTTTGATGTGACTTAGGCACTGGTAATAAGAAATGGAATCTGGGACAGATTGATAACATCTGTTCCTCTTTTCCTGAAGAGCACATCACACTCGTTTATGACTGAAATGATTATATTGAACAGAAATCAATCTGTCAATATGCTCTTATTTTTTTTTTCCACCAGCAAGTAACTCAGCTCCTGTCACAAAGTCAGTGACAACAATGGCTTCCTGTTGGAATTAAGCCCCTACAAGAAGCATGGATTTTGAAAATGGCACCTTCTTAAGAGATAATCACCACTAGTTAGCTTTGTCTGACCTTGAGATGTCAAGGCATGGAAATATCAGTTTGATGAGTAGGACTTTTTAATGTCCTTGTGCTCAGGTCCAGCAGCCTACTCTGGAGGTAATGTCAAGTAGTGAAATCCCTTCAACATCATACTGTTTAGGAGAATATGAACTTTTTTTTTCAAAAAATGAGAGAGAAACTTCAGATGACAGGTCAGCAGCCTACTTGGTTACCTTCTCAGAGTACCCTTGACAGTTCTCAGAGCATTTGACAGTTAGCCTCCCTAGACAAATATGTCATTCAATAATTATCTAGTCTCCTGAGGATTTTGAGAGCAGAGAAAGCACATGAGTAACCTGACTCAGATTCAGAGTTTTATGAAGGCAAAATGGTGCCTAAATCCCATATTCCTTTTCTACTCTCCTCCTCATCCCTTTCTAAAAAAAAAAAAAAAAAAAGAGGATGGGGAAAGCGTATCTTTCAGAATCTCAGATTTCCTAGACAAACCCAATAAGCTGAATTGTTCAAATCTTGTAGATTTATAGAAGCCAAATATTTAGGGGGAAAAAATCAGCAAAAATATGATAACTAAGGTCTTGAGAAAAGAAACTATAAATGAAGGATTAGAAAAACCAAAAGTGATGATTTGGGATCATTTAAGATCTTGTTGCCTTTTAATTTGGGATGATAAATTTACCTCACTATTTTATTGCTAATGATTGAGCATCACTAGGAAAAACTCTGTTACTATGGCAAATGCATCTCTCTGAGGAGAAACATCTAAACTGGTGTGACTTAGAGAAAACATGGCAATAATTCATGAACACATGGACAAAACTGTTGCTTGGCCCATAATGCTTGCAGTAGGAAATGACATAATAAAATCAATTCCATATTTATTGGGTTGAGTCACCTAGGCTCCATGAGGAATACAAAGGAGTTTAAAGGCTAGTTTCAACTTATAGTCCAGTCACAGACCAGACAAGGACACCAGGAAAAAAATTTAAGTAACAACAATCTTTAAATAATTTAATATTATGTAAATAATATTTCAATAATAATTAAATATAATTTAAATATTAAATGATAACAATTTTAAAATAGAAAGCAAGGATATCAGTAGAAGAGTTGTAATAATTACTGATGCACAGGGTTTAAAAGTTTCCAAAGCATTATATATGTATATACGCATACATTCACACATATATATGTATATATGTGTGTATGTATCCTATATGAGCCTCACAACAACCCTAGTGAGGATACACAAACACATATATATATATGTGTATACATATACACACATATATATATTTGCTTGTATATGTGTGTGTATGTAAGTGCATGTATATGTACATATATATGTGCATATATATACACATATCTACGTGTGTGTGTGTGTGTAATGGTATGTCCATTTTATGGGAGAAGATGCTTGGGCTCAGAAAATATGACTCATACATGGTCACATAGCTATGAAGTATTAGAGATCAGATTTGAACGCAAGTCTTCATGATTCTGAGTCTAACTCTCTACTTGCTATTTCAAGTTGTCTCTCTATGATGAGACAGTATGAGTGATTAATTGCCAGCTGGGTTGTTCAGATGCTAACTGCTATAGCAATTCAGAGAAGGGAGCGATCACTGTAGCAGGTTCTGTCAAGAAAGGCTTCGTGGAAGAAAACAAGGTTTGAGTTGCCTTTTGGATAGAGTATCTTTGAATAGGTCAAAGAAATGGGGAAGAGTCTACTATATAGGAAGAACACCATAAGCAAAAATAAGGCTTTCATGAGCTTGAGAAAGCTCAAGGAATACTTTGAGGACAGGGAATAGGGCTGTTTGTTTGAAAGTGAGGGTCTGCTTAGAGGAGTAGCTTGAGGGATAACAGAATAATTAGATTATGACTAAACTGAAGGGGGCCTTGAATATCAGGCTAAGAAGTTTGAAAAAGCATCCTGTTTATTCATATTTAAGGGCTTCTATCTAACCTCTTCTTTTCCTCTTTGTAATGATAAAACTGCATCCAGTTGCAGATGGCATCTTTTTTAAAAAATATATTATCTTGGGCTGTGTCTTCTATTGTTTAATTTTTAAAAATGTTTATGGATGTTCTCCTTAGCTAAATTGCAAACCAAGCATGGATTTTACAGTTCTTTCTACTCTTTACAGCACTGAGGACAAGAGGCATAACTAGGGGAGGACAAGTGAGTCTTTGCCACAGGTGAAAAATTTAACCTTCTACCCCCCCCCCCCCAAACCGATATACTCATGCAGAAGAGTAGAAGAAAGTGAGTAGAGTAGGAACTCAGACACTTTCTGAGAAGAGGGGAAGAAAATGTTCAGGTTCTGGGTAGCGATCAAGACAAAAGGCTACAACCTGTTCACTCTTTCCCTCTAATCTATAAAGAAATCCGTCACCTGCCCCATGTCTTCCTCTGTTGTCCTCTTCCCTCTATCCTTTAAAGGAAGACCATCTTGTCTTCCACTGCAATCCCTCAGTAAGCAACAATACTACCTTCCAGTGCAGTTTAGTAATAATTCTGGTACTGCCTTACTTACCAATAATTGCATAGGAGAAAGCCTCCTTTCAGATCCTAGGACTCCTAATTCCTTGTGCTGGACCAGATGACCTCCAAGCTTCTTTCTAGCTCAGGAATTCTCAAAATAGTAATTCTCCTTCCTAAACAGCTGAATTTAATTTACTTATTTTGTGCATTATTTTCACTTCATGAATTACATAGTTTTTCTGAGATGTATTTTATGTTGTTCAGCCTCAGCATTGGTAGCTATGGGCACCAAAATTGCAAGGTATAGCACTGCCTAGAGTTTAATAACTTAGTTCTAAAGTGTTCATCTATTATTAGAAACTTTAATGAGAAACAGTCTGTTGCCATAGTAGTTTGCAAAGAAAGTTGGCTACTCGTTGTATCTAACAAGAGGAATAACAAGCTTGAGGATCTCATTTACAATGAGAACAAAGGACAAAAGAAAATTTGTACCACCAGAAAATAGGAGAAAATACATCTACTTAAAGCTCAAAGTTGTACCAGTGTTTGGTCATATCCTCGTGAGGGGTACCAAAATGTTGTCCTGATATTCAAATAGAAAATTTTGCTGTTTTCTAGTAGGGTTTCTCCAATGATATCCTGGAGAAAAGACTTAGTGGAAGAAAAATAATTGTCTTTAATTATTTGAGGGGTAGCTACAAAAATGAATTTTTTCTGATATGGGTTTTCAACATAGTTGTGAATTTCAAGAGCAAGAGTGAAGAAAAATATACAGATTCTTTGGTTATGGCCTATGGTTGAGATTTGCACAATGAATAGGGCAGTGAGTTAAGGAAATGAGCATCATTAAGCTATTACTAAGTTCTGAATTGTTGTACATGACCATGACATGGTCAAAGTAGGTTAGGAAACCCACTGTAGTAAGAGACATGCTAAAATGTGAATTAGGTTTATTGATTTGTGATCCCGGTGAGGACAACTAATTCACTGGGGTGTGGAGATGTGGAAGAGGTAGATAGTAAGAAATCTTTGTACACTTCCCCCTCCCCTTCTATTCCATGATTCAGTGACTCTTGCCTCTTTATCATTCCTCATGTAAGTCACTCCGTTTCCAGACATTTTCACTATCTATTCCTTATGCCTAGAATACGTTTCCTCTTCATTTCCATCTCTTGGCTTCCATAGACTTCTTTCGAATTCCACCTATAATTCCATCTTCCATGAGAAGGCTTTCTTGATTCCTCTTACTGCTAGTGCCTTATATCTATCAAATAGCTTCCATTTGTCTTGTTTTCATGTTGTCTCCCCTCTTCAACAGTGAGTTTCTTGAGAACAGATGCTGGTTTTTTGTCTTTCTTTTTATCCCCAGCACTTAGCACTGTGCCTGGCACATGGCAGACACTTGATAAATTCTTATTGACTAAGATATCAGAAGGCTAGATACAAGTTCAAGGGCTGAGGAAGAGCAGTGCCATGTGACTAAGAGAATTCATAAGGACAACAGTCCAAGACTGCTATAGAGGAAGCTAGCTCCTAACACAGTACCTTCAGAAACCCAGCACAGAAAAGAATTCTCAATAATGAAGAAAATAGCTAAATAGAATATAAGTTCCCTGGGGGCAGGGATTATTTCAATTTTGCTTTAATATCACTACCCCTGGCATAGTGCCTAGTACATGCCAAGTGTCTAATAAATGTTTGTTTACTGATCAAAGTTTGTGACATTGAGGAAGTTGGTATGGATAAAGAATATCTATCCAAAATGATGGGGAGCAGAGAGACAATGGCATCTCATTGATCCCAAACTGGCACTTTTAAGCAGGAGAAGGTCATCTCATTTTTTTTTCCAATTAGTTAGGAAAAGGCTCACCTTCCTTGGGAAAATGTGGCTGGGGTAGATGCATCTAATTTAAGTGAGAATCAAGGTTCAGTTTGGGCCTGGAGACAGGTGGGAAGTGGACATGAGACAGATGGAACTGTTTCAAAAAGCATAAGCAACAGCTTTGAGTGGAAAAGAATGAGGATAAAGACCTCAGAAATAATAATCATAATAATAAAAATAAAAACGTATCTCAGGTTTATCACTGAAATAATAAATGATGATCAAGGCATGTGTCCAGATAGGAGAAAAAAAAGTGCTTAATCTCCATATATATTTACAACACTCTATATAGGGATCTCTTTGAAAGGGAGAGAAATAGCCCAGAATATCCAAAGCAATTAAATATTGATGATGTGGACAATGGCCTTTCCTTTGAAATCTCTGGTGGAAATGCTTGGAAACATAGAGCTAGTGACAGATTCTTGATAAGTCCTGACCAAACAAGCCTGAGAGCATTGAAAATAGCAGTTCTTACTAATCTAAGACTTTCCCCTGTTTATTCTAAATGCTCATCCTTTGCTACACTCTTATATTGTACTATTGAAATTCAAAGGATTTGGCTGATTCAAGTAATGAGATGCAAAATATGTGGATATAAATATATTAATTTAAATCATCAGTCCAAATAAAATCAAGACTATATCCATGCCTGTGAAATTGTACTGATACATGTTGGGTCAGGCCATTTCAGTCATCTTTATAATTGATGCAGATTGCTCAGTGTGACTGTGATGATTAGTGTTGAATTTGAGGAAGACTGGGCTTGTTAGACTGGATGTCCTGCTGTCTGGTTCTGCTGCTCAATATAGGTGTTGCCTACACCTAAAGTGGCATTAAACTAAGAACAAACTTAGAAAGAAAAACAATTCTCCCCTTCATCATTTATTAAGAAGGGTCAAGTGGAGGCAACTAGGTGGTGCAGTGCATAGACCACTAGCCCTGATGACAGGAGGACCTGAGTTCAGATCTGGCACCAAATACTTACTAGCTGTCACCCTGGATAAGTCACTTAACCTCTGTTTGCCTTAATCTACCAGAGAGGGAAATGGCAAACCAGTCCTGTATCTTCACCAAGAAAACCTCACATGGGGTCATGAAGAGTCAGACATGACTGAACAACAAATGAGTTGAAGACTTTTTTCTTTTTTAAAAATCAAAGTTCTCTCATATAATGAAAACAAAATTAAATTAACATTTAACATAGTATTAATTAATTAATTAACAATTAACATAGTATTAATATAAAGGACGGTATGGTCTATAGTGTCACAAAGAGTCAGACATGACTGAACAACAGGTAAATGATAATTTTCAGAAAAGGACCATTAAAAATCAACAATCTGGTAACTGTAGTTATTCTGAGTTAGAAAAAGGGAAACCAAATGGGTCTGTGATTTCTCTGTGATTTCGCTAGTATTAGAAACTTACAGGTGAGGAAATTCCATCTACTCATGCATATGGGTACTTTCTTTGCAATTCTTAGGTTTACCTAGAGCACTGAGAAGTTTAAAAACTTGCCCAGGGATCCACAGCCATCTTATGGTAAAGGTCTAACTTGAACACAGATGTGCCTGATTTTAAGGTGAGCTCTCTTTCCACCATGTAAAATAAATCCTGAATTAAAAATATTCAATTTGCAAACATTCTGTTGCATAGTGCTTCCCTTTCCTTGGGTGATCCTTCCAATGATTCCTCAGGAGTTCCAATGTTAGTGAGCCTCTGTTCTGCCTCAAGTGATGGAGAGGATACCTGCTAATGTGAGCACTGAGATCTTTTTTGTAAATGTTTGGTCATGGTTGTGCTATGGAAGATTATTTCCCCAGTGTGCCTCTACTACATTTTCAATAAATTTTATTGCCATTAGAAAAGGAGGCTCTTACTTGAGGTCCCTGAACTTTTTTTTTTACACAAGTTTGTTAATAGTATTTCGATATTATTTCTTTCCTTTGTAATCCCATTTAATCTATTTTTTTATTTAAAAACATTCTGAAAAAGGATCCTGAAACTTCACTATACCAACAAAAATCTGGAGAGCCTGGAGATTTCCGACCTAATCGGCCATCTTCCGAGAATGCATCTTAAACAAAGGGGTTCATGACACATATAAGATAATGAACCCCTGAATTATGATGGAGATGCAGGTGATTCTGGGGACACAAAAACAGAAGTCCCTGCTTTTGATGAGCTTAGAGGCTACAAAGGAACACAACATACTCATTCACTCCCTCAATCACCAATATTTATTCAACACTTATTATTGGCCAGGCACTGTGATTGTCCCCAGGGTTGCCAAGACATAAATGAATTAGTTGTTGTTGTTGTTGGTTTTTTTTTTTTTTTTTTTACCTCAAGGAGCTTCTACAGGGAAGAGATAAGTGATGCATTTGCAAGTTTATACCCAGTACATACAAAATAAATCCAAGATACTTTTGGAGGGAAAAGGGAGACTCTAATAACTAGGAACTTGAGATATAATCCGTAATGTGAAAGAAACCTGCTACATTATGAGAATAGCCAAAAGTAGTTATACAAAATAATTGTCCCTGGATAATTATGGTTGGATGATTGAGAAATATACACTGATGTTATGACGAACCAGTTGCCAAAGGCCATCACTGCCTAAAGGAGCCTTTCAAAATTGGTAGCCACTACTAGGAGTTAGGCCACCATTGGGGGCAGATGATATTGCGAAGCTAGGGACCTTTTATTATTCATAGTTTTCAGCCATGATCTTTTACGCTAGGATGATTAAACTGTATGGGAGGAAGATGGAAAAACTCTTATCATTCAGGGAAAGGTAGAGATTGAGTTCTTCTCTTATAGTACTCAATGGGATGAGAGAATAACAACTTCCCTTGAGAAAACCTTATAGGATTTGAAGACAGGAAGCTCTGGAAGGAGGTTCAAGTCAGTTGTAGAGATATTAAAAAGCAATGTGGTCTTCAGATTTCCCTTTGGGAGCATGTGGTAAAGAGAAAGAGGGTTATCACACTAGCAATTGTTAGCACAAAGAAATAAAAAGAAAATAGATGTCTCTAAGTCAGGATGAATAATTACCTCATTGGCTGCTGGTCTAAAGTTGTTTACAACTTACATCAAAACCTCAGTTATAAAAACACAATTAATATAAATCACATGTACTAAATTTGATCACATACAGCATGAGAATATGCTAAGTGATATGATATTTTGGAGAAATCACAACATGTTAGAGAAATGTTGATAAGGAGCATGATTTCATTTAAAAGGTTGACAATGAACATTTTTGCGTTTATGTCACCTTTCAGTAGTTTTAAACATTATTATAATCTGCCATTTATCTTGAAATTTTAGAAAGTGTACTCAAGAATCCCAGAAAACAGAGTAATTATGCTATTTGAGATTAGTACCAATCAAGAAATTCGGATGAGGAATAAGGACGATGAAAAAGCATAATCAATCAATAATCAATCAACAACCATTTGTCAAGAGCCTAGTATTGCTAGGCAGCTAGATGGCTCAGTGGATAGAGCACTGGGTCTGAAGTCAGGGAGACCTGAATTCAAATCTGGCCTCAGACACTTGCCAGTCATGTGACCCTGAGCAAGTCACTTAATTTCTATTTGCCTTAACCCACTGGAGAAAGAAATGACAAACCAGAAACTTTGTCAAGAAAACCCCATGGATAATATGGTCCACAGGGTCATGAAGAGTCGGACACAACTAAACAACAACAAAACAGTATTGCTTGATCCTGGGGATAAAAATACAATAATGAAGGCTAAATGTCAAGGCACTAAATAGCAGTAACCAAGTCAATTTAAAATGACACGGAAAATGTTGATTAGTTTTTCCCTTATGTCTATGGATGAAAAACTAAGGAAGAATTAGTCAAAATCATAGAAAATGTTATGGATCTTTAAAGGTAGAGGAACTTTAGAAATCATCAAGTACAAAGTGATGCTTTCATTTTAAAGACAACAAATTGAGTCCCAGAAAGGTGAAAGGAGTTCCTCAAGGTCATTCAGCAAGGTTGTGGAAGAGCTGAAATGATAATCTAGTCTCATGATATCTGTCAAGGACTTTCCTAAGTCCTTCATTGCACTCCTGGCCCTACACTAAAGTGAGTAAGAAGCAAGGATTAAGAATCTCTCTGGATTTTTAAATAATAGAATTTTCTCTATCCTATCATCATCAGTCTAGAATGATTTGTCTTGGTCTGGGCTGAAAGCTATGGCATTGCCTCAAGGACCTCTCAAGGTCCCTTCTAGTCCTAACATTTTATCCTCATAACATCCCTCAAAAATAGTTAGAGAACAGATGGATAAAATGAGACAAAGGCGTGTCAATTACCTGCTTCAGGCAAATAATGAAAAAGAAGATGAAACTCTTGTCTTACCTCAACAAGCTTTCAGACTATGTTGACTCACTATCTTTTAAACTAGAATTATGTTGTTGCCTTATTGGTGTTTATTTCTGTACAGTTAAGGTTATGACTCAATGAGTTTAATGTATGTTTACTGTAACAACACAGGTCTTCTTGATATATCATTAGGGAAGAAATCTACTATTATGACAGAGAAAAAAACAGAAGGGAATACAATATTTGATTGAGAATATTCCCTTGCCCAGAGACCTTTCCCCACTTCAGGATTATGCATTTTAGAAGCTGTTTTCTTGGACAGCTCTAATGGCAAATAAAGAATGAGACTGCATTATTCAGTACTGTTAAGAATATTGGCCAGATAATCAGCGAGAGCATTCTTTAGAGTAGAATGGTTACTCGAAGGCTCCCTTCTGACAGTGTGTGCTGAATGTGCTAAAGCACGGGGAAAGCTACTCACCCCCACCCACTCATGCAGGGCTTCCTAACTGCTATAAGGCACCTGGATCCAGAAATGACAATTCTGTGCATGTACAGAAAATGTTTAACAGAGAAAGCATGTAGTAGACATTAAACATGAACACAGAGCTTCCCTATAAACTTTTGGGAACACCAATACTTTGATTACTCAACATTTTGGCATGTCAGAGAAGATGGTCTCCCAGTCAAGGTTCCATGAGATAAAGTGACCCCAGGCTTAAAATACTTGGTGGGCATGTAGTTACTCCAAGCTATATCTTATGAGATTCCACTGATATGATTGCTTTTACTAGTCAGCCAACTAATTCAATGATAAAAACATTCAATGGGACAGCATAGACACAAAAGTAGCAATAAAAAATTTGGTCCTCACTGATCCAAAAAAAGAAAAAACCTGGAAAAAAAATTTTTTTTTATGTGAGGAGGAAGGGGCTCTGCTATTTTTCCTTTATCTTTTTTTTTGAGTGGGGGAAGGCAAGGCAATTGGGATTAAGTGACTTGTCAAAGGTCACACAGCTAGTTAGAAGTGTCATGTATCTGAGGATGAATTTGAACCCAGGTCCTCCTGACCTCAGGCGCTCTATTCACTGTGCCATCTAGCTGCCCCTATTTTTCCTTTATCTTGAAGCATTTTTTTTTGTTGCATTTCTTTTAGAAAACAACACAGTGATCAAACTAGGAATAAAAACCCCTCAGAAGATTTTATGCATTGGAAAGAAGTTTAGGAAAATCCATGAGTCTTCAGACCTTTTGCTAAAATGGATGATTCCTCTCTAGACAGATTTTCTTTTGCCCCAAGAGCCAAGCTGTTTGGAATGCAGAACAGTTTCAGTTACTAGTAATGGTAACTACTACTAACCAGTTTCCAAGCTTCAGTGTATCTTTTTACCATCTACATGTTATTCACTAAAGGCAGTTCTCTATCAGAGGCCTCACTTTGACTTAGGGTTTGACATTTATGTTTTTCACTTTTGATGGCTTCTTGTTAATTCCTGATTGCACTAAATTAGCATTTGTTTTTCAGGCAATTAATGAACTGTCATTAAATGCTTATTTTGTGGCAGGCACTGTGCTAAACACTGGGGATGCAAAGAATGACAAAAACAAGCAGACAACCAAAAAACCAGAACATGGAGTTCACATACAAATGGTGGAGACAACATGCAAAAAAACGTATGTGCAAAATTTACTTAGTATAAAGGCAATCTAAAAGGTAAGGTCTTGGAGTGGTGGATGAATGGACCTAGATTAAGTTTCTACAGAAAGCAGAATTTTATCTGAGAGTGGGAAGAAGTTCAAAATATTGCATAGTATCCTAATTGAAATACAAACCACTAAAAAGACTTTGACCTAAATATCCATTTATTAAAAACCAAATGGATGAAGGTGTATTGTGCTGACTATGATATGCTGTTCTATATATCATAGTAGCGCATTGAATTGGTTCCTTCAGCATATGTATATACACACATACATATATACATACATGCATACATACACACATGTGTGTTTGCGTGTGTATTTCAGATAGATACTGCATATGGACAAAAAATTTTAGCTCCCAATTGAGTAGATGAGCAAACTAGGTTCCACCTTGGAAATTGCAATGTTCTTAATTATCCCACACTTCTTCTTGAGAAAAAATAACAATTAAAACTCTGTTATGAGCACTACTATTTTCTGGTGGTATTATGTATTTCATAATCATGTTAAATTAAAAGTTAAGGAGCAACCAAAGGTAACAGAGAGAAGCATTGTGGGCATAAGTGAAGTGCAGCATATTACAAATGACAAAACATATGCATGAAACACATAAACAATATAATCTGGAAAACAGATGATCAACATGCGTGCAATGTTTGTATTCTTGTAATACTGAGACTGGCAGAATAACCCTGAGCATATTGAATGATCTCCCTCACCAGATAACCTTCTCTCCCTGACCTTGATGGCAGAATGTGGATTGTGGCACAGGATTATAAAATGGGGATTAATTGGGATCTGCATCATAATATGAAATATCCACATGGAAGAGATCCTTGCTGTATTTTGTCTCCGAGATTTGGAGTTATTAAGTGTTGAGAAATGAATGGATAGTAAAGAATCCAGGAAAAGATCTGGAATGTCCAACTCCACAGATATGCTATTTCTAGCTGAGCCAAGTGTTTGGGGACAGGGAAAAGGCTATGACACATTGTCCACTGTTGGTCTTTTCTTATGAAGTTGATGGTATTAAATGCACTTTTCTACCCTTTATATTGTTGCCCTGAATAGGCAGTAAATCTTGATTTTAGACACATTCTTCCCAAAATCAGATCATGTTTTTGTACTCGGATTATTAGATTTGATAGCCCCTAGGTTCACCCCCTTAAATTTTTTGTATTGTGTTACATTTTGCTCCATGGATCCCCCAAAACAGTGAAATTTAAGGAAAATGTATAGGCAAAACTTCAAAGGGGCTGTGGTAGATGTGTGATCAGTCAAACTGAGACCAGGAGGATGGGTTACTTCCCACCCTCACCATGATAATCATTCATAAGGCTTCTTGCCAACCCAATCCCATCTACCATTATCCTGCAATACTCCTGGCATTATGCCCCTTATCTCTGATATGCAAGTCCCTAACATCACCCAATATTGACCCCTAAGGATAGTCACAGCAGCAACTGTCTCACAGCAGCAGGTGTCATTGGGAAATTCTTCCTGCATCCCCCTCTCACATACATCAGCATACCTATGCCCTGGCCTCTAGATCATCTCAATACTGTGGAATGTGCGCTGTGGAAGACTGACTTTGAGCTCAGGGGTAGTCATCTGAGAATCATCTTCTCTTCCCCTCCTTTTTAACTTCTAGTGGGATAGATGAGTAGACAGGGATGAGTTGCAATCTGCATCCAGATTTCTTTCTTTGTTTTTTCCCTTGAACTTCCCTATTATCATCAAAGGCACCACCACCCTACTCACCCCAAACCTTACAACTTCAATGTCATTTTATACTCTTCATTTTCCTTCACGATATATCTAATAAGTTGTAAAATTTTGTCATTTCTCCTTCGACAGCATGCTTTGCATGGATGCATTCATTCATTGTACTCACACAGATACAACCCTAGTTCAGATGTTCTTCATTTCTTACCCAGATTGTATTTCTATTCTCTGGAATAGTAGGTGTCAAATAAATCTAATATATCTTCCTTGTATTGAATTACATAAGATATCTGAGGTCCACAAATATACGTGCATATACATATCCCTTTTTTCCTAATTGCAAAGGCTTCAAACTATACAACTTTCCCTTATAAATGACAATTTTGTGTTATATTGGTGGGATCATTAGAAACTTTGCAAATGTCATTAACAAGACAGATAAAATTCTGGACCTTGAGTCAGAAGACCATTACTCAAATTCTAGATTCCGTAATTTATCAGCTAGCTGTGTGATATTAGATAACTCACTTAACCTCTCTGAGTAGTGGTTTCTACAAAAGGGGGATGACAATAATGCCTAGTACTATTTATCTTGTGGGTTTGCTGTAACTATTAAATGGGTTAATGAACCTAAAGCATTTTGTCAATAAAAAATATTATGAAATGACTATGAATCAAAAATCAATTTCCCAATAACCACATAGTACCAGATTTTTCAGACTATAACCAATTCCATTCAGTCCTCCAATTGTAGGATTAATAATTCAATTATGTCAATTTCTCTTTCACTCAATCTTAAAACTGTCTTAGTGCAGCTAAAACTATCAAATTGAGTTAGTATATAAACATAAACAAATCATTAGGTCATAAGAGCAGAACAGACCAAATAGATACCAGATTCAATAGCTAAGTCAATTCTATATTAAACAGCCATTGACAAATCATACTATAATACAGAATCATTTAGCCATTAGAAATGAAATCATTGGAATCAGACATGATTTTGTAGCACAAAAGTTATACGGCAACACAAAACATTCAATTTTAGGCCTCTTTACATGTGCAGAAGAGGAACCCAATTGTTTCTACCTATAGAAACAATCTGCCCTTGACAGATCCCCAGATGCTGTACCCTAGGCACAGAACTCATGGAAGAAGGTAGGAGAATATCCTCGACATCTGTAAATAATGGCCACTACAAAGAATCTTGATTAGGTGATAAATGTGGATTGAATGAATGGCAAATGAAAAGAAGTTCCTGAGTGGTGGTGGTAGTTTGAGAACCTGGAATTTACAATGGAGAGAAAGGAATAATCTAATCTCTTTACCATGACTAGTGAGTCCTGGGGCATGAGTGAAAGTTCAACCAGTATTGGAAAATGTAGGTAGGGAAACTATATTATCAGGGAGTGGAAGACAACTGAGGGAGAGAGAAAGTGGCAAGTTTAAGATGATATCTACGGAATACAGTGGAAAAGTTGAATGGTTTTAGAGAGGAAGGTTGGCAGTCAGAGGTGAATTGAGTAGGCTGGGAAGAAGGGAGTAGTCAAAGGGGCATGGAGAATGGGGCTTGAACAATGGAAACAAAGGATTCATAATCACTGGAATATGGTGAGTATGACATGGTATTAATAATTGAGAAATGAATTCAGGTAGAGTTCAGTAGACTATCATTGTCCACAGTGGTTCAGCTATAGGTGACAGTGTGATGGAATGGTCCAAGCAAGGCAACTTTTATGGAGCATCAGGAGGAAAGATCATGGCTACTAAGGATGTATGTGTATATATATGTATGTATATATGTATGTATGCATGTTTTTTCCCCAAATTGAGATGATGGATTTCTACCCATTCTTTGGCAAACATTCAGAAATGACATGCTTGTTTCAGAAACTTTCTGCTTCTAAGAGCAAATAGAAAGATGCAAAGAAAAGTCAATTTTATTACATTCCTGTGGATTCATAATTGATTTTTCAAATTCATGTCTTGAGCTTTGGCCATAGGTTGGATATATGTGAGTTCCTCAAGAGCAGGGACTATATTTTAGCTTTCTTTTTATTCTCAGCAGTATAAATTTGGCTATCTTTCTCAATTTTTACCTAACCCTTACTCATTGAATAGGTGTGGCCTTAAACAAACTGAGACCTGGGAAAGACCTAAATTTAGAAAGGCCAAGGTGGCCTATTTAATCTTGGGTCATCACCAATTGTCTTGACCTTTGTCTTACTGCTGGCCTCATGACTCTCGAGGAGAGAGTGAAGCTGATTACTCTGTGTAGCTCCATCTCACTTAAATCCAGTTCACGTACAAGTAAAGACATCACACTCACAATGTCATTGGTCTTCTTTGAGAACAAAGGAAAAACAACATTTGCAGTACTTAGCATAGTTCCGGGAACACAGGAGGTGGTTAATAAATGTTTACTGACCAATTTGCATGTATGTTTTCCATCAGATTATTGTTCAAGAATGCTTACATGATTGACCTTACTTGTCTACAGCTTAGAAAAGGCTTTATAGCAATATTTTGTCAGAACATGCTTAATCTTCTCCCTCCCCCACCAATTCTTTTGCCAGTTCATAACAGATCAGCACCTAATACAGTACTTTTCATGTGGTAGTTACTTAATAAATGTTTTTTGAATGAAATATAATTCCCACAGTCAACCTGCAGGTACCAATGGATTACTTTTGCTCATTGAACCTACGTTTTTGGAACCTCTGAGATAAAAGACCTTCCATGTTGACTTCTGACTTTGTTCTATTTTGCCAGAATTTATTCACCAACTGGAGAAAAGTTTTGCTATCATTCAACTCTGACAAGTATGTAACTTTGAGGATATCTTTTTTCCCCCTCACTGGCTTCTTCAGAGATCAAAGAGAAAACTATTCTATTATTAAATTAACATGATAATGTATTGGTCTGGAGATTACTTTTGTGAGATTAGCCCTGAAATGTCCCATATTTTCATGCCTGGAAACTCTCTTTAGTTGGTGCATCATGGTAGCAGTGGTTGGAGCTCTGTCACTGGGAGTCAGAAGATCCAGATTCAAAATTCAAGAGTGCTTCTTACTATGCACATGAACTTGGGAAGTCACCCAACTGTGCCTCAGTTACCCCATCTATTAAATGATGGGAGTTGAACCAGAAGATTTATAAGGTCTCTATCAAACCTAAATTTTATGAAGGGAAGGAAAGCCTATTCTTTGTTCTGGAAATTTTCTAATAGTCTTTGGCAAAAAACAAAACAAAGCAAACCCAACAAAGTTATGACCTGACTATTAGTTAGTTTGAAGATCATACATGCATTTAAAGCTGAGAGGCTCCCAGGAGGCCATCAATGAATCAATCAACAACCACCATTAGGCACTTACTACGTGCCAGGAAATGTTTTAGGCACTGAAAATACAAGTACAAAGAATGAAACAATTTCTCCTATCAAAAACCTTACATTTTAGTGGGAAATGACAAGTATGTATAAACGTGCATGTATATTTATACATGTACACACATATAGCATGAATTTGAAGTTTACACATATGCATGTATAATAATTAAATACAAAATAGTTTGGGTGAGAGAGCATTAGTAGACTAACAGGGAGTAAGAAAAGACTAGTTAAATCCCTTCATTTTTATAAATCAGGAGCGAAGCCAAGAGAGGTTAAGTTATTGCTTATGAGTATACAATCAGTAAGCCATAGAGCCTGGATTAGAAAACTCAAGTATTCTCAGCTCTTCTGACCTGAGAGTCACTACTTTTCCCATCTTACTTCATTTCCTTCTCTTCTGACTGAAAAACAGGCTGCAGATTGCTCCTGTTTCTTTCAGTTAATCATACTTGAGAAGCCTCTTTCCACTGGGCTTGGCCTCCATGTTCCCCTGATGTAACTACCAGAATTTCAGGGTAAGTGCCTGGGAGGAAATACTCAGCCTCCATAAGGATGCCCTTGAATTTCTAAATCTACAAAATGACCTATTAAGTGATGCCAAACATCACAGGAGACATGAAAGACAGCCTTGCTATTACACAACCTACATTATTCACACCTCTCACTTCTCTAGCCCTTGACATTCCTAAAGGGTTAAGAAACACCTCAGGCTTAGCTTCCTAAAATTCTTTGATGTTAGACCTATATAGGTAGGGCATATAAGGGTTGGGACTTCCCAGGGGTGGAGCTTTAAAATTACTCATCCCACTCTATAATTAAATTCACTTTGGAGCAAGTTGCCTAGTCAAGGGAACCTAAAGTTACTTGGTTGAATGATTGAATCTCCGGATTGGGTTTTGTGTAATTTTAACATGTGACTCATTCATGTATGCTGACCATTTCAACTCTGCTCCAGTTTTTTATTTGTAAAATAAAGATAGGAAGATCTGTCCTACCTGCACAGTACTGTTTTGAGCAGTATTGTTCACAATAGTGAACATTTGGGAAGTAGTATGTCTTAGTGGAGATAGAGTCATTCTCAAAACTAAGAAGATCTGGATTCAAGTTTGTCTCTGACACATATGGCAAGGCATTTAACATCTCAGTGCTCTAAGCAATACTCTTAAGACAATCTATGCCCTCAGACAGTAAGTCTAGTAATAAATGAATAAATGAGCAATTGAATGAAAAACTTTCTTTTTATTAAGGGTTTTCAATATAGCAGACACTGTGCTAAGTATTAAGAATGTAAATATAAAAAGCAAGATTGTTCCTGCCGTCAAGGAGCTTACGTTCTAATAGGGGAAGACAACATGTATGAAGGAGTGGTGCGCAGGAACTGGTATTTTGAACTGGGAAATCAAAGCGATAGAGACTCAAGTCATAGAGTAATTAGTAAAAATATAATAAATGAACACAGATAGCTATAATACATACTGTTTCATATAAATGCATTGTAGTTATCCATGATAAAGCATTATTTGAAGTCAAAGAGGGAAGATCATTTCTAACTTGGGGATCAGGCAAATTTTTTTTCCACTTCAAAAGCTTTTATTTATTTTTTCTCACTTAATATTATTTCATTTTTTTCCAATTGCATGTAAAGATAGTTTTCAATATTTTCGAGTTCCACATTTTTTTTCTTCCTCCCTCCCCTAACGGCTCCCCAAGACAGCAAGCAATCTGATATAGGCAATATGTGTAAAACTAAACATATTTCTCATTAGTCATGTTGTGAAAGAAGAATCAATCAGAACAAAAGAGAAAAATCATGAGAAAGAAAAAACAAAAATAACAAAAACAACAAAGAGAAAATAGAATGCTTTGATCTGCATTCAGGCTCCATAGTTCTTTCTCTGGATATCAATAACATTTTCCATCATGAGTCTTTTGGAA
This sequence comes from Pseudochirops corinnae, assembly GCA_028646515.1. NCBI lineage: Eukaryota > Metazoa > Chordata > Mammalia > Diprotodontia > Pseudocheiridae > Pseudochirops > Pseudochirops corinnae. The sequence goes on from CM053591.1 coordinate 79,040,673, forward strand.
TTATCTTAGATCATTGTATTACTGAGAAGAGTGAAGTCTATCAAAGCTGGTCTATCAAAGTTGTTGCTGTTACTGTGTACAACGTTCTCCTGGTTCTGCTCACTTCATTCAATATCAGTTTCTGTTAATCTTCCCAGGTTTGTCTGAAATCTTCCTCTTCATCATTTCTTATAGCAAAATAGCTTTCCATTACATTTATATACTTCAGCCTGTTTAGTCATTCTCCAACTGATGAGCATCCCCTCAATTTTCAATTCTTTGCCACCACAAAAAAAAGATGCTATAAATATTTTTGTACATGTGGGTCCTTTTTTTTCCTTTTTAAAATCTCTTTGCAGTACAGACCTAGTGGTAGTATTGCTCGAACAAAGAGTATATACACAGTTTTATAGTCAGGCAAATTTTCTAAAGAAGAGGATATTTTTAGTTGTGTTTTTCGAAAATGTGTTGCAATTCAGCAAAGATAGAGAGAAGATACCTCAGGTCTAAGAAACATCTGTAAAGCCTCTGAAGAATAACAATGAAATTTATGACCAATGTATGATTATAGAAACATGGTAAAAAAAAAATGGAATGATACCTCAGTTTCCTCATCTGTAAAATGAATCAATTGAATATTGGATGACATAATCTCTAAGTTTGATGTCTGTATAGTATGAAATAGAAGCATAATAACAATTCTGCTTGTGTATTTACTTTTTGTTTAGTTTTTAAAAGAATTTTCATATCTAATACCTTAATTTTCATACTAAAGGTCTATAAGAACAAAAATGAGAATATGTGCCTGAGGTCTCAGACAACATGAATCTCTTCTTTCTGAGTGACCTTTCTCTCCTCTGAAGTCTCTTTATTTGGACTTCTTATCATAGTCTGTTTTTCTATTCCAGTTATCTTTGTGTCTCATTTTCTTGACTAGACTATAGGCTCTTTGAAGCCAAGGACTGCCTCTTATTTGTCTCGGAATTCCCACCATGGTTTGGAAGAGCATCTTCTAGTAGGCACTTGATAAATATGAAATACATTTGAGTTTGGATATAATAGTGAGATGATAGAAAATAATTATAATATGGAATGATAGAGGATGAAAAATGTTGCATGTAAGTCCAAGTATAATTACTATTTCTATTAATTTTCCAATTTGAGATGTTCCTCTACTACTTAAAAATCAGCTTATCCATCATTTTTAATATAGGATGTATAATACTTCTTTCCCTGTAGGGAGTTATAATGGTAGAGTTTGACCTTTACCTGAAAATATTATTTATTTCTATGTCTTATTCATGGGCCTTTTAAGAAGAGGACTCAAGTATGGCAAACTCTTGGTTTGAAGATTCAGGATTCTCAGGATTTTTTTTTTAATCTATAACCTTCTCTCTAGTAATACTACAGTCTACCAATGTTAGCGTATGACCTTGAGCTTTGAATCTACCTTCCTTGTTAAAAGGAAAAAAAAAATTCATATTAAAGGCTATCAGTGTCTGATCAAGGCTTGTTTAGTCTTCATTTAAAAAGTCAGAGCAAAATTAAATCTCAATATATTGTATTTACAAAATATCAAAGAAAATTAAGGAAAAAAAGAAATTTACATGATAATTTTGTTGTATATTTGAAAGGAATAGCAAGTTGTACTTGGTGCATTTACAGTTTCTTGTGTGATCATCTTTTTTATTGTACTATGTTATGGAAAATCTTGTTTTATTTAACAAATTAAAAATAAAATTTTAAAAATAACATACTGTAATAATACTGGGATTTGAAGATCTTCCATGCCCCTTAAACTTGCTGACGTAGCAGGAAGGGGTGGAGAAGAGAATGCTGGAACCAAGCTAGTCTCCGTGCAGTGCTGACGAAGCCAAGGCAGAGGCAGCGGTTGCGGTGCAAAATCCTTTTTCTTTGAGCCAGCCAGAATCTCTGCTAAGGATGCCTGCTGAGGACTGCCTGGGACAAAAATTGCCGGGGGCTGGAGTTGCTGGGAGCAAGCTGTCTGGACGCTGAGCAATTGTCGTGAGTGAGTAGAGGAAGATCTTTGCCTGAGGTAGCCTGTCCTGTTTGAAGGCTTGAGAATGTGGGTGTTTACTACTTTAACTACATGTGCCATCTTCATAACTACTGCGTTGGCTTTGACTTTCTGGTTTGGGGGCTCAGTTTTCTGGTATTTAAATGAATGCGGTATCTATATTTCTTAGGTAGAGAGCCTGTTACATTTTGTGATTAATAACTACATCAGCATATTTATAGTTACTGTAGGCATTGTGAATACTGCATTGCTGATACACATACTATACATTTTAAATATTCTTTCCTATTATATGAGATATAAATATTAACAAGGAATTTATGAAATTTAAGTCATAGCGTTGTAGACTTTAGAAGGGGACCCTAGACATAATTTGAAACCCTAGATTCTCATTGTGTATGTGGAAAGAAAGAGATAACTGAAGGCCAGGGAAGCTCAATTCTTCATGATGGCTTAAATATGAAAACTAGCATCAATCCCCCACCTTTTAACTCCAAAGTCATTGTTTTCCCATTTTCTCCCCTTATGCAATATAATAAAAAAAAACTTAGAATGATATCATGACTTCACTATTTTGTAAAATTTTCATCATATCCTTAATTCATTGCTACCATAATGTTAGCTCAACTCAGCTCTAAAATCAAATGACTGGTGATTTAAGTACTAAACAGAAAACATAGTTCACAGTCTGCAGCAGAAACAAAAGCAACTTAGATCTAGGGACTCATGAAAGAATACCTAAGCCCATTTACTTCTGATGTGTCAGCTTGGAGTTTGCATTATTAGAAGTTTCAGATTGTGAGAGAATCTGGTTTTTACATGAGAGAAACCTTGGAATGACATTATCGGTCTTTGTGATGGAAATATAAGTCTCTTGAAGGTAAGGGAATATTTCTTTTTACATTTGTATTTCCAGTGGCTAAGATAGCTTTGACACTTTATTTATTTTAATTAACTAATTAATACAAGGAAGAATTAAAAGCGTGATCAAAAGGGGAGAACATTGAAAAGAAAATGAGCAGCTTCCTGAAGCATATTATGGTGAGAGCCAATACTGAAAGATGGGTTTATTTGTGAGCTTCTTCAGACTATGTCCTCCAAATGGGAAGGATATACTATACTGTATTATATTCACAGATGACAGTGGAATAGAGAAACATACTACAGGTAGATCAAATGCGTGAGTAATCTGATCCCATGGCAGGCATTTATACTCTGAATTTTTCCAATAGCTCATAAAGGGAATCCTGCGTAACTTTAACCTTTCCATTTTCTTTGTAGTCCCTAAGCTTCCTCTAACAACAACAGGGGTCCGGTAGTTTTCAATATGGTTTATGGTGTAACTGGTATGCACAACATGAAACATTTGGTTTTGCTATCTTCTGGAAATGTACAGGTGCATCTGGAATTAATTCTACTTCTCGGGAACATACCATTTGAATTTCCAAGAGCAGACTCCAACATTCCTCATTCAATTACACCACAAAGATCACTACTGAGCACAGGGAAAAGAAATACATCAAGAAAAGTGAGACTTGGACACTTCGAAGTGATTTTCTTGCTTGGGGAAATCACTTGCTTTGGATGTCAGTCCAGGATGAGTGCAGCTATTTTACCTTTGTGCTTTCATTTAAAAAAATAACAACAACAACTTGTCTATGTGTAAAATAGTATGTGTAAAATATCAGAAGTATTACTTCTGATGAAGTCTAAACATTCTCAGAGCGCAAACGTTGCAAAAAAAAGGACAGCATAAATTTCTTATGCACATGAAATGGATTTTTAATATTGCAAAAGCATTTTCATCACCAATGTACTTTGATACTACAGTATTATTGCTATGCAAATGAGGCCTTCTGGGGAAGGAGTTTGGGGATAGGTGCGATAGAGTTTGGGAAAAAGTGACAGCAAAGCACGAGGGACATTGAATAGGGTAGTACAGTGGTATCAAACTCAAATAGAAATGGGGACCACTAAATTGTACATGAGGATTCCTGTGGGCTTCATATTAACTTTTTAAAAACCATGTATTAATATTATTTATATTTATTATATTTTAATTTATTTTATTAAATATTTCCCAGTTTAACTTAATCTAGGTCAGACTGCACTGGAGAATATTATGGACCACATAGTTGACACCTCTGGTATGGTAGTCTTGGCTTAATAGTTGGGGTCAGAAGACCTTGTTTAGAATATGAGTTCTCCTACTTACTACCGCTACAAGCTTGGGTACGTCAATTAACATCTCATGGAGCAAATCTCATCATCTTTAAATTGGGGATAATAATATGTACCATACTGAGCTCACAATATATTGTGAGAAAAGTAATTGATCAAGTTTGAAGGGCTATAGGAAAGTAAACAGTGTTGTTCACATCTGTATTTTTCCTTTTCTCCTTTTTGCTTTTGACTTGGTTTGGGACAAAAGGAAGTAAAATATTGATTTATTAAGAATTAGCTTGCTACTGAATTATAGGCTCAAAGTTAGTTCCACAACTTGTTTTTCTTAATGTAATAAGTATTTATTATTGGAACTGGTGTTTGTAAACTATAAATCTGTAGCTTTCTTTCAATTCCTGGCCAAGTTGTAGAAAACATTAAGGGAATGTGAGCACTAAGTGAGCACTTAGAAAGGAAGGAATGATCATGCGGAATCATTAAAAACAAATGATGTCAAACCATTATTAACAGAGTAACTAGACTGGTAGATCAGACTATTCAGGATCTGTAAATACAGTATATTTAGCTCTAAATTATACTATAGTCAAATAGATTTGGGACCATTTGAAAGATTCAACCCATCATTAACAGTGGCTCCCCACCACCTCTAGGATTAGGTATAAAAATTTCCGGCATTTAAAGCTCTTTATAACCTCCCTCCAACACCCACCCCCCAAGATACACTTTAAATCTTACACCTCATCATGTACACTGCAATCCAGTGACATTGGTTTCCTGGTTGTTCCTTGAACAACACTCTCCATTTTCCACCTTTGGCCATTTTCAGTGGTTATGCCTCATGCCTGGAATTCTCTCCCATCTCATCTCTGTCTCCTGGCATCCTTCCAGTCCCAGCTAAGGTCCTACTTTCTATAGGAAGCCTTTCCTGATCCCTCTTAGTTCTAGTGCCTTCTCTCTATTGATTATTTCAAATTTATCTTGTACATAGCTTGTCAGATCATAGTTGATTGCATGTAGTATCCTCCATTAGAATATGAGTTACTTGAAAGCAGGGACTATCTTTTGCCTTTCTTTGTATCCCCAGCACTTAGTTCAGCACCTGGCAGAGAACAAGTGCTTAATTAATGTTTATTGACTGACTGACTAACTTAGAGGAAGGTCTCTGGCGGATGGCCTCAGAAATCTGTCTTTAAACCTACACTGTTCAATGTTTTCATCAATAATTTGGAATAAGGTTGAACGAGTAAATTGGAGGGGCATTATGGTATTTTGTGAAGAGAACTGAATATGGAATCATGAGGTACCTGGGTACGAATCCTGCCTCTGGAACTTACTGATGGTATGATCATGAGAAAATTGCTTCCCCTTATCTGAGTTTTAGTTTCCTTCTCTGTAAAATAGACAAAACAAAAGCAGTAATACTCATATTAAAGGTTTGTGGTGATGCTCAAATGAGATAACTTTTATAAATTACTTTAACAACCTTAAAGCAGAATATAAATGATAGTTATCATTATTGTCAAGCTGGTATGTGACACAAAGCTTGGAGGGATAGCTAAGACATTGGATGACATATTCTGGATCAAAAATGATCTTGACAGTCCAGAAGAATAGACTGTATTAAAGAAGATGAAAATTTAATAAAGATAAACATAAAGTTGTATACCTCATAAATATAAGACAGAGTGGAGAGATGTATGTCAACAGTATGACATAGCAGCCAAAAAAGCTAATATGATGGTTGGATATATAAAGAGAGGCATACCTTCCAAATTGATGAAAATAATAGAACCCAGATATTGTGATCTGTTCATATCATATTTGTAGCATTACGTTTAACTCTGGGCACTACATTTTAGAGAAGACATAGACAGGTAGAACTGTGTTTAAAAGTGGGGAAATAGGATAATGATCATACTGGAGAGATGAGAATTAGGTAAAAGAAGTGTGGATATTTCTCATGGAGAAGAGAAGACTGTGAGGTATATGTGGGGGAACTTGATGTTTCCTTAAAATTTCTGAAGGAGTTTGGAAATATTTGATTTACTCTTCTTAGCCAAAGAGGGCAGGAGAATTGGGAAATCTAAGCGATACCTCAAGGTCAAAATTTCTAAAACAGAACCCATTGTCTTCCCTCCAAATGTATCCCTTAACTAGAATTCCTAATTGTCGTTGAGCAGTTGTGTCAAATTCAAATAGAAATAGGGGTCACTAAACTACACATAAGGGTCCCTATGGCTTCATATTGACTTGGGAAACCAAATATTAACTTTATCTGCACCCTACTATATTTTTATTTATTTTGTTAAATATTTTTCAGTTGCTGTTCAGTGATTCAGTCATGTACGACCTAGTAGACCATAGCACACCAGGTCCTTTTATCCTCTGTTAAAGTCTGCCCAAGCTCATGTTTATTGCTTCTATAATGCTATCTCTCCATCTCATCTTCTGTTATCTCCCTCTCCTTTTGCCTTCAATCTTTCCCAACATTAGGATCTTTTCCAATGAGTCCTGTTTCCTTACTATGTGACCAAAATATTTAAGCTTCATTGTGGCATTTATCCTTACAACAGGTAGTCTAAATTGCTTTTTTAAGTATTGACTGATTTGATCTCCTTGCTGTCCAAGAGACTCTCAATATTCTTTCCCAGCACCACAATTCAAGAGTTTATATCCTGTAGCATTCAGCTTTCCTGACAGTCCAATTCTAACAGTCATACATTACTATTGGAAAAACCATAACTTTGACCATATGGACTTTTGTTGGCAAGGTAAGGGTGATGTCTCTGCTTTTTAGTATACTGTCCAGATTTGCCATAGTCTTCTTTCCAAGGAGTAAGCATTTTTTAATTTCAAGAATGCAGTTGTAATCTGCAGAGATCTTTAAGCCCATGAATACAAAATTTCACACTACTACCATTTCTTCTCCTTCTATTTGACAGGATGTGATGGGATTCATTGCCATGATCTAGGTTTATTTTCTTAATATATTAAGTTTCAAGCTGACTTTTTACACTATTCTTTTTCATCCTTATCAGGAGGCTTCTTCTTCACTTTCTGCATTAGAGTGGTACTGTCTACATATCTGAGATTACTGACATTTTTCCCAACAACCTTAATTTTACCTTTTGATTTGTCCACATACTTGGTATATAATTTAAATAACTAAGGTGACAACATATAGCCTTTTCATCTTCATTTTACCATCTTAAACTATCAGTTGTTCAATGTTTGGTTCTAGCTCTTGCTTTTTGACAAGTTCCTTGGGAAAGAAGTACGATGATACATATAGTCAAAGACTTTTTTGTAATCAATGAAACAGAAGTATTTTTTTTTCTGGAGCTCCCTAGTTTTCTCCATAATCCATGAATGTTGGCAATTTGGTCTCTAGTTCTTCTGCCTCTTTGAAAACCAATCTGCTCTTTTGATAATTCTTAGTTTACATATTACTAAAGTCTAGCTTGCAGAATTTTAAGTATAACCTTTCTGGCATGTGAAATTAGGGCAATGTTTGGTAATTTGATATTCTTTGGCATTATCCTTCTTTAGGATTGAGATATAAATTAATCTTTTCTAATATAGTGGCCACTGTTGAGTTTTCCAAATTTTTTGGCATATTTATTACAGCACTTTGACAGCATCATCTTTCGGGATTTTAAAAAGCTCAGCTGGAATTCTGTAGCCTTATTGGTAGCAATGTTTCCTAAGGCCCCTTAGACTTCATTCTCCAAGATGTGTGGCTCTAGATCAGTAACCACACCATTGTGATTATCAGTGATGTTAAGAGCTTTCCTTTATACTTCTTCTGTACATTCTTGCCATCCCTTCTTAATTTTTTTCTGTCTATGTCTCTACCACTTTTGTCTTTTATCATGCCCATTTTTGCACAAAAAGTTCCCTTGGTATCACGAATTTTCTTGAAGAGATCTCTTGTCTTTCCCACTTGTTTTCTTCTGTTTCTTTCAATTGCTCATTTCAGAAAACCTTATCTGTACTTGCTAATCTCTGGAATTCTGCATGCAGTTGAGTATATCTTTTCCTTTTGCTTTCTTTCTTTCCTCAGCTATTTGTAAAGCCTCATCAGATAGCTATTTTGTTTTCTTGTTCTTTTTCTTCAGGAAGATTTTACAGACAATTTTACTGTACAATTTTACAGACCTCTATTCATAGTTCTTCAGGCACTCTATGTACTACATCTAACCCTTTAACCCTATTTATCACTTCTACTTCATACTCATAAGGAATATTATTTAGGTAATACCTACATGTTCTGATAACTTTTCCTACTTTCTTCAATTTAAGAATGAATTTTGCAATAAGAAGCTCATGATCCAAAACACAATTTACTCCAAGTCTTGTTTTAAATGACCATTTAAATGACTATGTCTGCAAAGTATATAATCAATATGATTTCAATATTAATCATCTGGTGATATCCATGTGTCCACCTTTTGAATTGTTGAAAAAGAGTGTTTGTTATGACCAGTGAGTTATCTTGAAAAAATTCTTTTTGTCTCTGCCCTGCTTCATTTTGTACTCAAAGGCCAAACTTGTCTGTTGTTCCAAATATCTTTTGATTTCCTACTTTATGATGAATATGACATCTGTGTGTGTGTTATTTCAAGAAGATGTTGTAGGATTGGATAGAATTGACCAATTCTGGCCTCTTCAGCGTCAGTGGTTAGAGAATAGACTTGCATTATTATGATGTTGAATGGTTTGCCTTGAATTTGAACAGATATCATCCTGTCATTTTTGAAATTATACTCCAGTACTGCCTTTTCAAAGCTTTGTTGACTATGAGGGTTACTCCATTTCTTCTAAGGGATTTTTGCTCACAGTAGTATATGTAATGTTCACCCGAATTAAATTCACCCATTCTTATCCATTTAAGTTCACTGACACCAAAGATGTTGCTATTTAATCTTTCCATTTCCTATTTGACCATATCCAGCTTAACTTGACTCATACATATTGCATTTCAGGTTCCTGTGCAATATTGATCTTTATAGCATTAGACTTTCTTTTTTGTCACCAAACACATCTCCAACTGAACTTCCTTTTGTCTTTGATCCAGTTGCTTCATTCTTTCTAGAGGCACTGTTGTCTTGTAGTTGTCTTCCATTCTTCTCTAGTAGCATGTTGAATACCTTTTGGGCTAAGGAACTCATCTTCCAGTTTCATGTCTTTTATCATTTTAATATCATCCATGGAATTTTCTTGGCAAAGATACTGGAGTGGTTTGCCATTTCTTTCTCATTCAATGGATCACTTTTTGTCAGAACTCTCCACTATGACCTATCTCAGGTAATCCTGCACAGCATAGCTCATAGTTTCAATGAGCTACATAAACCTCTCTGCCATAACAAGACAATGATATAGAAGGGGACTTTTCTATTGCCTTTTTTTAAGGATAAGGAGACAGATCACACAGAACCAGAGGGTTCATTTTGGAAATTCATGATAGAAGAGGTTAGATGAATGAAGTAGGGATGATCGATGTTGGAGTTTGAATATACAGCTGCTGAGTCTATTTGTGGTCAGCAAGACAAGTCAGTCATCATAGGATTTGGAGTGAAGGAATGAAGAGATGGAAGGAAGCCAATGTGGTATAATGCAACCTGAGTTCAAATACTGTCTCTGAAGTCTATACCTACATGACCTTCTAGAGATCACTTAACCTTCCTTGGCCTCAGTTTCATGATCTATATAGTGAGGGATATGAACTAGATAGACTATTAAGTCCCTACTAGGTCTAGAGCTTTGATCCTAAGTAGGCCAGAATAGATTATATTATATGGATATTTTTTATCTCTCTACTCCTTTCCTCCTTAAACATCTTTAGACAGGTAAACAGCAGTAAAGGAGAAAATGTACTGCCTATTGAAATTATGTCAGAATAGAGATCCTTTTTTGAATTGGTCTCAGACTTGGGATATGTCAAGTCTTGAACAAAAGCAAGGTTCTCTGAGAATTTTTTGCTGGCTAGCAGCTCTCCCCTATTACCTAATACACTGATTTTTTATTGAATTTGCTGAATAGGCATTTTAGTAAGATTAATCTACAAACTGTCAGCCTAAATTTCTTCTATTGATTCCTGATTGAGAGATTGTACAGAGATGTTAAACCTTTAAGAAAGTTCTATCTATTAGCTAGCATTAAAAAAGAAAATAAATTTTAAAATTTAGATTACTGTAAAAATAAAAGCATTACAGAAAAAGTCATAATGGCAAGGAACACAAAATAGTCCTCAGAGTAATTGAAAGTAATGACAAGAGGATTTTTTTCCAGGAAAATAGAGGTTTGGCTGAAGGAGTAATGTTTTGACAAACAGATTTTTGACATCTGACCCAGCATGAGTACCAATCACAGAAACTGGTTTTTTGGACATGAAATAGAAATTGCTGTGATGCTATGGAACTGCAAACATGACCTTGAGCACCTTTAGAAGTTACATTTCTTTAGTGCATTGAAGTACAAGCTTTTACTGGCCTGAGACCAGGTAGGTAATGCAGCTTCTAAAGCCTCAACTTTTTTCCAGGACTTTCCAGGACCCTGAAGTTACTTGTCCAGTGCGCCCTTTTCCTGTAGTAGTGTGGGTCACCTGGGGAAGGTCATTATCTTAGGTTGTCAGTTGGCATTAACTAAATAAGATTTACGTATCTTAGTCAAGATAACAGATAAGTGTCAAGTTTCCTTCCTCCCTCCCTCCCTTCCTTTTTTCCTTCCTTCCTTCTTCCCTCCCTCCCTTCCTTTGTTTCTTCCTTCCTTGCTTGTTTTATTCGAGCAGCAAATCACAGGAACATAGATTTAAAGCTGAAAGGGACATTAGCTGTCATTTAGTTCAATACTGCCGTTTGACAGAAGAGGAAACTGAGGCTCAGAGACATTAAGGGATTTGATAAAGGACACACACTAGCAGAGACAGGTATTGGATTGGATGCAGGTTTCTTGGTTCCAATTCCAACACTCTTTTCCCATTGCACTATTTAGACTACCTCCAAGAGAAGCTTGTCTTGACTCCCTGAGAATTGGGTTAGCACTCTTAGGCAATTTTCACAGGAACAGTGACTCCCCACCAATGTCTTCTTTTATATAGGTTTTATACCTCTCAAAGAAAAGTTAGGTGGTGCAGTGGATAGAGAGCCAGACCTTGAGTCAGGAAGATTCCTCTTCCTGAGTTCAAATTTGATCTTAGGGACTCATTAGCTGTGTGACCCTGAACAAGTCACTTAACCCTCTTTGCCTCAGTTCTTCATCTGCAAAAATGAGCTAGAGAAGGAAATCACAAGGCACTCTAGTATCTTTTCCAACCCCAAATGGGGTCACAAAGAGTCAGACACAACTGAAAAATGATTGAACAACAAACAAACCAAAAAAACCCTCTGAAAGAGGCAAGTTATACACATAATTACTTAGAATAACTAGGATTTATTTCTAACTCATTTCAAATTGGAATCTAGTTTATTCCCCAAGGGGAATGTAAGCTTCATGAGGACAGGGATTAATTTACATATAGCAGGTGGTAAATGTTTTTCAACTGATTGACTGGCAATAACTGAAACCTTGCGACATCTTTAGCCTGAGGACAATTCTCCAGGGTCCACTTAAAGGGAAAGAATTTTCACTAAGTTACAGATCTGGTTTCTTTTCCACTATCAATGTCATTGATTATTTCAGATATTACTAGGTAACACTTTTTTTCCCCTTCATAGTTCCTTTTGTTATTCACTTTAATGTTGAGTTCAAAATGTGGAAAGAACCTAAATGCTAGGATTAAGATCATAGTTAAAATTTTTAAAATTAGATCATGATTAAAGTCTAAAATTATCCTGGGAGAGATAAGCTCACAGCATGGAATTTGCCTTAGGTCTTCTAGTGATGGGCCTGATCTCTCATCCCACCAGTTTTTATATGTTACTTCAATACACATCGTAGTACTCTCTTAGTTGGTCTTCCTTTTTCTAGTTCTTTTCTCTCCAAATTCATCCCACATTCTGAAGTTATATTAAAAACCTTCATTGTTCTATATCATCCTTTTGTTCATAGGACCATACAACCATAGATTTAAAGTCAGATGAAACCTCAAAGGCTGAGTGCACTCCAATCCCTTAGTTCACAGTTGAAGAAACTGAGGCCCAGAGAGGCTAAATGGCTTGCCCAGGTTCAGACCCCTAGGATCTGAGGTGGGGCTTGACTGAGGTCTTCCTGGCTCTTGGCCTTGTGCCCTATCCAGTATACCATATTGCCTCAATGACTATTGCCCAAAAGAAGATAAAGCCTAGAGTCAACAACTTGGTTCCAACCAATCTCTTTTACCTTATCTACCTGTATTTCATGCATTTATCTACCTTGTCTACCAATTATCTCATGGCCATATCATGCAATTTCATCTGTACTTCTTTGCTTAAATTATCTCTAGTGCTTGAAATGTGTCTACTTATGTAAATGCAGAACTGAGTTCAAGGCCCAATTCTTATGTGCAGTTTTCCCAGACCACTCCATCACACACTGATGTCTTCCTCCTCTGAATTCCTCTAGCTTTTTTCCATAGCATTTAACTGACATTGAATATGCCACTTTGTATTGTTGCTTGCCTTTATAAGAATCTACTCTGTTTTTCCAACTTAGAGTAGTGAGCATATCAGACCTCTTTGTATCATTAGCATCCAGCACAGATTCTGGCACATAGTGTTGGACAGATGTCTACTGATTTATTGACTCATTCTTCTAACTTAAGCCAACCACTGGAAAAGTAAGATGGAATGCTTTATTTTTTTCCTGACTATTTTGACACCTAGAATATGTTGACTCCAGACATATAACCAAGTGCCTTGCTCTGACACTTAAAGTAATTACTGTCTTAAACTCCAAATCAAAGAGAATTTTCTTCAGCCTGGTTACAAGTGTGTTTGGCCTTAGGAAAGATAATACCATTTGGCCCTGCTTTCTTTTCTCTTTTTGCTTTTCTTCATTGGTTTGGGTCCATGTGACCATCCTGGCATCCAAATCCACATAAAGATGTTTTGCAAGTGAAATTTTGTGCCACACTGTATCAAATGGATTACAGTCATCATGCTAGACATATTCCATCAACCACACTTCTTTCATCTGTAAATCTTGTAATTCTATCAAAAAAGCAATCAAGTTGTCTCTGGAATGATTTGTTCCTCATGAACACCTGGTGATTATAGCTCATGCTTCCATTATCTTGTAGATGTTTTCAGATTTCCATCTTCCCCCACCCCATTATTTACCAGGGATTGAAGATATGTACCGATATTTCACATTTTCCATGTTTCACTGATTATATTAGAATGACATTAAGACAGAACACTGTATTGTGTTTCACAAATGAAGAAGGTAAAACAAAGAAATGCCATGCACTGAACTATCTATGCTATAATTTTTGGTTTTAAAATTCCTAGGCTCTTTAGAACTGTAGGTTCAGTTTTGGCAAGAGGAAATCTTGTCTGCCCCTTTTTCTACATGATCTCCCATTTCCTTTTCACTGAGAAGAGACCTATCTACCATAGTACTTTAACTTCCTGGATACAAAATATAAACCAATAAGTACGGTTTTTATTCATCTTAATTTGTAGCCAGATTTTTGTACTGTATGTATTATTAATTTTGCTACATTCCCTATCCTAAAAAAGTAATTTTCACACACCCATAAATTTCTCATTATACATAGGGTGCATTCAAATTTTGTGCCAAATAACTGTAAAACAGAGCAGATGATAGCACCTAAGTCTGAGATATCTGTGCACAAACATGTTTTCCTTAAAGGTAGCACCTACCATTTTTGTGTTTTTCAGGATACAGATTTCCAAAAGGATGGCCTATGTATTTTTATTATTATGTTGTTATATTTTATTACTCAGTTGGTGACAAGGCCCATTATCTGACTGGCTTGAAGAATGGAGGAATGGAGAAGTCAGACACTTCTCCCTCTGTGTGAGTGGTGGACAAAGGACACATATCCTCTTAAATTCTTGTACCCAGTTCAATTAAACACACATTTATTAAATATTAGCTCTATGCCTCTACTCTTTACTATTATAGGAGCTGAAGATATGAAGACGAACAGGAAATAGTCCCTTCCCACAGAATTAATGATATATGGGAGTAAGGAAGGGATAGTCCACAAAGCAGATAGTATAATAACTGCCTATTAGATTATAAAGGTGGCAGATGTTCCAGTTTGAGAGAGGTACAAAAGACTGAAGAGCCCTATACCTTGAAAATATGATGAGGGCAAATTTCAAGTCCATGTGAGAATATGTCCTCCAGAGTAATCTTTGATAGATTTCAAATGAGAGTCAATTTGTGGAAATGATTTGAAATTTAGGCATCAAGGAACTTGAAAAAATTCCCATATAACAGTGCCTGACATACAGTAGGTATTAAATAAATGTTTACTAATCGATTACTGTAATTAAACTTACTTCCATTTGGGATTTCAAATAGTTAATTCTAAATATGTTCAAATGACATCAGTGAAAGTAAGCCCTGCCCTGGAGGCTAAAAGAAATGAAAGCCAGGCTAAAGGAAAATATAATTGATCTAAAGAAAATTTACTAGGCCTTCACTTAGGCTTTGAGGGCATCATAAGTTAGGGATTTAACTGTGAATATGTTTGCTGTAAGCACATTTTTGTGTTCTCTTAACCTAATGTGTTCACTTAAGGGAAAAGTCTTAGGACAAAAAAACCACTTTAATACCACAACATGGCATGGAGGTGACCCTGAATTCTTGAATGCTGTGCCCAAAGAACACAAAAATCTGTTAGTTTCTACCATTTTGTAAAAGCACATTCCTAGGAATAGATTGTACCTATTATTCAAGGGCTAGTCTATCTAAGCTCTATCTAGCTAAGTATAGAGTGACTCCTAACACCAAACTGACAAATAATTAGTGAATCATTTAGCCAAAATATGATGTGGTACTCGGTCCTAGATCACTGTCTTTAGCTCCTTCAGTGAGAATTTTAGAGTTATAGAAAAGTGCAGACAGGGTGGTAAGAATAACACACAGAGTTTTGACAATTCAATTTCAGTTCATTGAAATAGTTCGGCTCTCAAGAAAGAAGACTCACCGTTTTACAGGAGATGAGGAAAGGTAATGCAACAAGTACACAAAGGTATCCACAAAAATAGATACAGATCCCAGGAGGAGAAAAACATCGAAAACTGGAGGAAGGAAAGGCCTCCTGTAAGAGCTGGCAACTAAACGGTGGTCTGAAAGAAACATAGGCTGCTATGAAGTGAAGGTGAGGAAGAAGAGTACTACCAGGTTTGGGGGGTAGCCCACACACAGCCCACATACTAAGAAATGCAAAGTTACAGCTAGAGAACCGCAAGTAGGAATATTTATGTAGTACTTACTTTGTTCCAGGCACTGTGGTAAACACTTTATAATTATAAGCTCAATTGATTCTCATAACCGCTCTGGGAGAGAGGTGTTATTATTATTCCTGTTTTATAGATGTAGAATGTGTGAAGACATAATGAAAAATAAGCTTGGAATAATAGACTGAAACCATATTGCAAAGGGTTTTAAATGAAAACTACAAATAGAATTCAAATTCGGTCTAAGACACTTCATAGCTTTGTGACCTTGGGTAAGTATAATGAGAATGGGAATCTGAAGATCTTCTCTGACCCTTAATTGGTCATGTGTAATCACATGGAGTCTGTGGTGAAATGAGTTTGCTGAATGGATGGGGCAGGAAGGGTAGAGCATAAATGAGAGGGAAGCGGGAAGTTAGAGTAGTTAGAATAGAGGGAGGAGAGAGGACACAGGCAAGGAGACAGCTAGGCTTGTGAATGTTTATTTGTGGGAGGGCTTTGGGATGTTGTTGCTCTCTGCAATATTATTGCAAATAGATTTCTTTGTTGCTATGATGAATTCGGTTTTCTGGCGCTGGAAATTGGCTTTTGGGTGTCTGAATAAATGTTTTGCTTCTGTCTTCTATACGGAGAGTCTGTTATATTTTGCAATTCAGAACCACACCAGTTTATTCATAGTTGATGTTGGTGCTGTGAATATAGTATTGGTGCTATAGTAAGTCACTTAACCCTGGTTGAATCAGTGTCCTCAACTGAAAATTAGAGAAGGGAAGGGCAAACTGCTCTGGTATCTTTGCCAAGGAAATCCCAAATGGGGTCACAAAGAATCAGACAAGACTGAAAAATGACTGAACAATGAAGTCACCTGATTTAGAGGGTAGAAGATGTCACTGGAGTCAGAAAGATCTGGGTTTAAGTCCATACTCTCAAACCTATTAGTGATGTGACCATAGCATGTTATATCACCTTAGTGCCACAAGCTACTCCATTTAAGTTTCTACTTCGTGATAGGAACTTTATAAGTACTATCTTATTTGCTTATTCACTCCTTTTGTTTTGGCAAGGTAGATGCCATTATTAGCTCCATTGTATAGTTGAGGAAACTGAGGCACACAGAAGTTAAGAGACTAGGTGTTTGCCATTGTCATATAGGAAATCTAGCCCATTGTCCAAAGGGCATAGGAATTCCCTGTAGATGGTAAACAGATTCTCCCATTTGTGGATGACGTTGTATTGATCATATTGAGATGTGAAAGAATGTGCTTTCTCCTAAATCAGAGCTCTAATCAGTCAAACTATGTGGCTAACTTAGCCACACAGGAATGACCAAGAGAATGAAAGGTGATTGTCTAGAATATGACGTTCAGTTAGAAAGACAGGCTCCCCCAGCCCCCAGGGTTGGAATATCGGGACATGTATCTTAGAAAGACACTGCTTGCAAGTGATAAACAGAGCTGAGAATTGAATAGGAGGGGAAAGACAAGAATAAACAAATTGCACACAACTTGGGAAATTGTGTAATTCATTCAGAGATTCCAATCTACTCCTTGACACACAAACATTTCTGTTTTAACAGAATATTCTTTTAGTTTTGTTATATGGCTAGGAAACACGAACTAACACAATTTATGGAAAATCAAAATTGCATGTCACTGTAAGAGCAATACAAAGTGAGTGTGAACAGGCTATGGCATATTACCAAAAGAGAATTGCACACAAGAAGCATCTCAGAGTCAACATCAAAGAGAAACAGGACCAGAAAAAGGAGATGGAGAAAGGGTGAGAAATAACCACTTACAAGCCCCTGAATGTCAGGAGAGCATGGGATCACAAATTTAGAGATAAAAGGGATCTTAGAAACCACTGATGCCAACCATCCTCTCAGTTTACAGATAAGGAAACTGAGGGCCAATTAGGTGAATTGACTTGGTCAGTTAGCGTCTGAGGTGGGATTCCTATGCTGACTCCCAGTTCAGTGCCTTCTCTGGTGCATTGATTGACTTTGCAGCAGAAGTGGACATGAGTCACATTGGATAGGAAGATTTAGATAGAGTGTAATCTGCATTATTGGAGAGAATACTCAAATGTATGAGATCACAGCTCCTTGGATGTATTAAGACATTAGTCTATATACAGGGAGCAACAGAAGGAAGTTTGGAGGGTTCAGATTGGGAGTATTTGTAAGCATACTATTGCCAATGCTGAATTTATATGTTGAATGTAAATTTTCAAATTTTTTGATTTTAGAAACCAACTGTTAAGACTTCTTAAAATATTTTTTTTCTTTTTCAGATTAATAGTTTAAAATGACATTGATGTGGCAGTGGTTCCTAGTATACTGAGAAGGAAGTCTTTTCTTTACATTTGCTTCTAAAAATAACTCTTCTCAACTCTTTCCTTTCAGAGAGCCTGGCTTTCAAGTATGATTATATTTGGCTATGAGTCTTATTTTTCCTACTTGTCTATTCTTTTTATTGAAAAGGTGGTGTGTTGGTCTTTTAGTCAGGAATATCTCCCATTCAGACCAGGCCTCAGATGTTTACTGTCTGTGTGATCCTGCCTCGACAAGTCACTTAACCTTTTCAGATTCCTCATCTCTAAAATGGGAATTATAATACAGGGAGATTAATGAGGAACCTTTTGGCTTTTTGCAAATCTTAAAACTCTGTATAAATGTGAACTACTGAGATAGCCAGATTGAGCAGTGGTTAGAGCACTGGGCTTGGAGTCAGAAAGATTTGATTTCAAATCCACCCTCAGATACTTCTTAGCAGTGTGTTACCCTGCACAAGTCACTTAACTTTTTTCTGCCTCATTCTCCTCATCTGTAAAATGGGAATCATAATCGCAACTATC
The DNA here is from genome assembly GCA_028646515.1 of Pseudochirops corinnae. NCBI lineage: Eukaryota > Metazoa > Chordata > Mammalia > Diprotodontia > Pseudocheiridae > Pseudochirops > Pseudochirops corinnae. The sequence continues at coordinate 79,059,084 of CM053591.1, forward strand.
TCACAGGGTTGTTGGGAGTATCAAACGAGATATTTGTAGAAAGTACTTAACACAATGCCTAGCACATAACAGATGTTTAATAAATGCTTGTTCTCTTCCCTTCTTAAATTTTTTTGGTCTTTTTTGAAGGGGGAAGGCAGGGCCATTGGGGTTAAGTGACTTGCCCAAGGTCACACAGCTAGTAAGTGTTAAGTGTCTGAGGCCAAATTTGAACTCAAGTCCTCCTGACTCCAGGGCCAGTGCTCTATTCACTGCACTACCTAGCCACTCCCATGCCCTTCCCTTTTTAATCCTGCAGCATGTAACACAGAGGTTTGTATAACATAGGAGTTATATTTAAGCTGGGGCACCTAGGTGGTACAGTAGATGGAGGCCTGGGCCAGGAATCAGGAAGACCTGAGTTCAAATTTGGCCTCAGACACTTACTGTATGATCCTAGGCAAGTCACTTAACCCTATTTGCATCAGTTTCCTCATCTGTAAAATGAACTGGAGAAGGAAATGGCAAACCACTCTAGTATCTTTGCCAAGAAAACTGCGAATAGGGTTTGGAGTTGGAGAATTGGACACAACTGAACGACAACATACTTAAGCTGCTTTGAAGGAGAAAGAACACTTTAGTCAAGCAGTAAAGAGCAGTCTATCTCTAAGGAGATATAAGCTTTGGAATCATGGCCCTAATCATACCCTTGGACTTCTTTCTCATAACAGGAACAATGTAACTGCTTTGCAAACAGGGACACAGAACTTCTTATGGGTATAATGTGCATCTTCAAGTGGAAAGGGAGATAAAAGAATATAACAGCCTCATTTTTGAAGTTGCATTTTTATGTGTTGTGGACCGTATTTGGTTATAAATCAAATACATAGTCAGATCTTGGGGGCCACCTGGTATTAAAGACCACATCCATGCAACTCCCATTTATTTTTATTCCATCTCATTTCCTTTTCTAATTTGTGATACATCCCATTCAACAGAAGCACACATTTACTCAACACATTAAAAGTGACTTGAATTTGAGGCTGGAAAGATATACCAAAACAAAAGAAACTGAAATTAAACAGAGAAGAATAGCAAAGAACTACATAATTATGTGACCATTTTTAAGGTTTTGCGTGTGTGTGTGTGTGTGTGTGTGTGTGTGTGGTGTGGGGGGGGGGTGTGGTGTGTGTGTGCATGCACGCAAAGAGAAGGCAGGGGAGGAAATGTTTTAGGTCTCAGTCATATTTTTTCCCTTAGCATTTCTTTGGCATTATGTATTGGAGTGCAAACTGAAGTATTGTACAGCAACATGCAATAGAAATGCTCTGAGCCACATGGGTTATATTTACTACAGTGTAAAATATTTCCAGCTATATGCATTCCATTGCTTGAGTTCTACACATAATTCAAGCCATATGTACTGTAGTGCATATACTTAATCTAGAAAACAAGTAGGACTGGCTTCTATTTACTACAACTCTAGTCAGCTACAAGTTATAAGTCGTGAAACTGGTTGTACCCGATTCATTCTTTTCTGTCTAGGAGGCCACTAGCAATAAGTAGTTTCCATTATGGGGAGGAAGAAATCTTTACTTTGTCCTTGCCCCTGAAAGTGACCTCTTCCTCCTATGATCTTTTAAAGCACTTTCAAAAACTCTTCTTTATGTAATTATTTGAGTTTACTTTGTATCATCATAATTTATTTGTCTGATCTCCCCCATTAAAGTGTAAGTTCCTAGAGGGAAGGAAATTAAGTCTTTTTCATCTTTTTTTATTCTTCTAGCATTTAAATCAGTGCCTTTTATGTTTAGTGGACCATAATAGGTACAGAATTAATGGTTTAGGGGTACAGAAATAAATGAATGAGTTTTTCCGTGGAGGTCAGGGCAACTTCTACTTGTTTCGATAATCAGTGAAGGCAGAAGACTCCTCTAACCCCTGAAAAAAAATGATTCTCTTGTTAGCATAGCAAATGAATATTTGGCAAATACAACTTAGAATTCTTAATAGCATATGTACTGGGGAGCCAGTTTGTTTTGTTCTGTGCTTGCGCTGAGCTAAGCTATCACAAATTTTGTAGGACTATAAAATATCTATGGAAATAAGTTGTTTTACTTTGCCTCTTTCTTGTGTGCCCCAATTTTAAGACCTACCATAAGCCTTCATTAGTGAATATGTTAGAAGTTCAGGCATTTTTTTCAGGCCCCAAACTGATCATACATTCTCCTGAAAGCAAAACCTACAAACAAAAGAATTTCTGCAAACAACAACCAATTCTTGTTTGACTTGTACAACCTCACCAATAGCATGGCTATAAGGTCATTTATTATCAAACCTCTGACACTCAAAATCAATACTAGGGGAGGAGGGTTTCCTTTTTCATAGGTGATATTAAGTTTAGAGGTCAAGGTTAAGTTTGCCAAGGAGATTCTTAAAACAGAAGAAAATCTCAACTCAGGTTGTATACTTATTCCATTTTCTAAAGTACTGTAAAAACACAAGGAAGGGTATTTGAAATGAATGAGTGGATGAATGAACAAAAATCATTTATTAAGTGTTTAATATGTTCCAAGAACTTAAGCAATAAATGCAAAAAGTATTTTTTTTTTTGTACTTTTCATCTCCTCTAGGAGTTTACATGCTAAAAACACAACATATGAGAGAAGGGGTGATCAAAGGTAAGATGTCTTGGTCTGTGAATCTAGTAAATGATAAGGACTTGCTATTTAATGAAATTGTCCAAGAAAATTAGAGAGCAGTATGGCAAAATTTAAGTAAATAAGATGAGAACATGGGTTGCACCTTATTTAATTTTTTCTGTCTTTAACTTAATTAGCTCCATAAATAAATAAATAAATAAATAAATGATTGGGTCCTTGAAAGATTGTCACAAACACTAAGGCCTCTCTTAGCCAAAATCCAAACTCAGGTGAATAGAGAAATCAAATCAAAGATGTAGAAGGAAAGATAAGACAAGAGAGAAATGCCGGAGATTTGCACTTCAGAGTCATCTCAAAAGGATCATAGATTGAGTATTCTTAGGTCAGGTGAAATTAGGGATTCAAAATTGAGAGTAGAGACACTACCAAAGGCATAATATTGATCAGGTATTCCAAGAGAATATTCCTAATTTTATTAGAATTAGAAGGTGGGGGCAGTTGGGTAGCCCACTAAATAGAGCATAGAACTTTAGTTCACATCTGGCCTCAGAGACTTACTAGCTGTGTGACTTTGGGCAAGTCACTTAACCCCGATTGCCCCCCAAAAAAGAATGAGAAATTACCAGACCCCAAAAGAACCTCAGAATGTAGTCGGTTTTACAGATGAGGATATTAAACCTTGGAGAGGTGAGATAACTATGCCAAAGGTAACATATTTACTCATTGGCAGAGACTGTGCTTGGACCCAGGTTACCTAACCCGCAGTTCACTAGTGTTTCCATTTTAATTGTTATGCTTATTATAGTGTTTTAAGGTTTGCAAAGCACTTTTGCACATTATCTCATTTGATCTTCATGACTATGTAAGTACAGAATACAATAATCCTCACTTTGTAGATGAAGAAATTCATGTCCAATCAGGTCAAATGAATTACACTCAGTCATACAAATGAAAATTCCAGAGTCAAGATTCACACCTAGGTCTCTGTTGATGCCAAGACCATCATGCTTTCTCTAGGACACCATACTGTTAAACTACCTCTGCCACAGTGACTCACAGTGATTCACCATGTCAATTCAGAGGTACAGGGGACAATGGACAACGCACCTTCCTAGCCTAAGAGGCGGCTGAAAAGAGGATGCAAGGAATTCAAAGTGTTCTTTGCCAACCACCACTCTGAGTGGTCCTACTTCCACCATTGCCACTCTGGTTTTGCCAAATATTAGTCTTTTGCCTGAGCCCTGGTCTATGCCTTTGCTTTCCCTTGGGTAATTTCCCTTTGGTCTGCTTGTCTCTACCCTGAACAGCAAGGTTTTGAATGTGGTAACTCCTATTTTTTCTCTTTGGTTGATGCTTCCATCTGCCCGACTTCCCTGCTGATCATCTGTTACTTTGATCCCTGGCCCTTCCTCCCTTGTTTACACTGGGGCCCAGTTGGGGCTGCTGTTAATTAGTTGGCCTCTACATTGGATTTACCTCAGCACAGCATCATAGGCATGGCAGAGTATGGGACAACTATCTTATAAAAAATTGAATATTCTATGTTGACCCTGAGTTAATGAGATTTTGCTATGGGCTGTTATTTATTCCAGTGTCTAACACCAGCCAGGCTCCTTGTCTCTCTTGCAAGGTACATGCCACACCCTGCAGTTCTCCAGTATTGAAAGGGTAGTAGAATTTCATTGTAGGAGTATGTATATCGTATTTCTTTCATATCTGAGAGAAGTTTGTCAATTGAGAGCTGATTGACTTTGGAAGAATTCCATGAGAGAAGCATGTCCAGCTGTCATTCCCATCTTCTCTGTTGTATATCTATGTTGGTTTTTTCAGAATTGTATTTTTTCCCCTGTTAGGTGTCTTGAAGCCCAAAAAATAAACTAATGAACAAACTTTAAGTGAATTTTTTAAAAAGTGCTTCACAAGTCTGGCATTTAAACATTTGTTTAAATGTATGCATACACATGCAACTAAACCCAAAATGCACAGGGAAAAAAAATCTTACATTTAGCTGGAGTGGATGCTTTATTTCAGAGGAGCAATGAAGGTTGTCAAGTTCCTCAAGTGTCTCTCCTACGTTTTTCATGATATGATATTTATTTTGTTTTGGGCCCAGAAACCCATGCAAATCACCAACTTGTCTACTGCTTAGAGCATTAAAAATCATCTCAAGGTACTGAGAAGTGGAAATGACTTCCTTGTGGTTCCCACTAGTACTTGAAAAAAGCAGGATTTGAGCCATATCTTCCTGACTTAAGCCCAGCTTCTATCCGCTAAGTCACACAGGATCTCAGGGTCATGTTTATGAAAGCTAATTGACTTACCTAATTTAGAGCTAGAAGAAATAAGTTAGGGATCATTTAGACCATGAATTCTCAAAGTGTAGTCCAACCACTCTTGAGTGTCCTTTAACACTCTTGTAAAGGCTTTGAGAGGTCAAAACTATTTTTGTAATAATATTAGGATGTTATCTGTTTTTTTAAATCCTCCCTTTTCCAAGTACATATATATGTGAGGCCGGATTTTCTTCATATATTTCAACCAAAACAATATATGACAACAGAAGGAATGCAGAAGCAGATATGAGAAGTCAGCTGTCTTCTATTGAACCAAACATTAAAGAGATTTGCAAAAAATATGCAAAACAGTACCTGTTTTTCTTACCATAGTTTTTGGAGCATTTAGAAAAATATGATTGCTTTTCATAAGGAATATATTATTTATGTTACTATTAATGTAATGGCTTTATTACTTTCATTTATTTAATGAAATATTTAAAATTCATCAGCTTTAATTTATTATATGATAAATATTGATAGATATAATCCACATAAACAATAGATCTTTAGAGCCCTCGATAATTTTCATCTGTAAAGTGGTCCTGAGACCAACAAATTTGAAAATTACCACTCTTGTTCAACCCTTTTATTTTAGAAATAAACAAAGACATAGAGAAGCTGATCTATTCAAGGTCACTCAAACAGAGCTGGAGTTTGAACCCATGTCTTTTGATTCAAAATGCAGAATTTAGGTATATTTGTAAAATTCAAGGAAAGACTTAATTGAATGGGAAAATTAGGTAAATAAATTAATAATACCATATCTATTATAAGCCCATCTACTCAAATTAAACCAAAGACTGAGAGAGAGAGAGAGAGAGAGATGGAGGGAGGGAGAGAGAGAGAGATGGAGGGAGGGAGAGAAAGGAGAGAAAGGGAAAATGAAAGTATCAAAGATGAAATTGGCAGGCTGGCAAATTGGCATCCTCTATAATTGGTTCTGGCCGTGTATCTTACTTGAAAATACATGACAAAGTTAGAATTGTCCTTAGAAAAAAATTATGTGAATCTGAAAACAAAAACAAAAAAGACAGCTTTCACTGTGCCTACAAACTTAGAAAGCTCAGTACTAGCCTTAATTGAAATGCAGCCTCAGTTATCCGCTTCCTACTGTCTTAGAGTGCTATCATGATGATGATGATGTTTGAATGGAAAGCAGTATAAAGCCACCACATTTTTTTTTTTTGGCATGAAGGTCTGGCACAGCAAGCAGGGAAAGATTTACAAATTTGTATAGCAGTAAACTATTTTTGTATTGCTTGTTAGAGTTGATTCACATACCTTGTGCATTCCTCTGATATCTACATTATAACAACTCTTCTGCATTCATACCTCTCACCATTGTAAGAGAGGCGAGAGAGATTAATTGTAGCATAAAACTCTTCAACAATTTGCTGAACCTTTGCATCACTGACATAAATCTTTTCCCCAAGTGCCCTATCATTAACTTGAAAAATCAACCAGGCAAAAACCTTAGAGTGGGTTCATGTAAATGGAAATGCATATACGGTTTGCAGCTACTGGAATGGAGAAAAGAACCTGCAGCAAAATTATACATTAAACTTTTCCAGAATGTTTCATCACGGAAGATGACATTTATCTTTTACTCTGTGCTATTTAGTTAGTAGCATTTATCTTAAGTTTGAGCTTCGTAAAAGTATGAAAAATATTTCCATTTCCTAGGTTTCAAATTATGCAAATAAAAATTCATTTTCATTCCTTGGTTTCAAACACAAATTATCCTTTTCACATCCAGTTTAGGAATTTAGGTTGCAGCTAAATTTACTTAGATTTTCTTCTGTTTTAAAAGTACAAACAGAGGTAATTCATTTTGCGCTTTTTCCCATTAGAGTCTTAATTACATTAAAAACCATTCCTGTGATACGTAAAAATGGTATACCAACTGTTTCATATGCATACCACTTGAGAGCAGGTACTCTTTTGTGTAGTTTTTTCAACTGTGCTTACACAAAGCAAGAGCTTAAGAGATGTTTGTTAAATTTAGTGTATATCTAAGAGATGAAGTCTTCAATCATGGACTTCTTCCTGCTTATTTGGCTTCCAATCACAGCTCTAGAATTAGCTGTTGAAACTTGATTTCTTCATTTATAAAATAAATAGATGAAAGATCACAAAGATGGAACAGATTTTTTTAGTTACACAAAATGAAAAAGCTTTTGCATAAACAAAACCAATGCACCTAAGTTGAGAAGAGACAATGTTGATTTGGGAAAAAAATCCTTGCCTCAAGTATTTCTTTTTCTATGAATTTTCATTTATGCATGTATTTTTAACATTCTTTTAAATTTTTTTAATTCCAAGGTTTCTCCTTCCCTCCTAGCCTTCCCCCAGCCATTGAGAACACAAGCAATATGATACCAATTATATATGTGAAGTCATGCGAAATATATTTTCATGTTAGCCATGTTGCCAAAAAAAAAAAAAATACCAAGAAAAAACAAGAAACATAAAATGACAAAAAAATATATTCTTCAATCTTCACTCAATAGTTTTTCATTCTCTCTGGAGAAAAACATTTTGCATCATGAGTCCTTTGGAGTTTTCTTTAATCTTCATCTTAATCAGAGTAAATAAGTCTTTCACAGTTGATTATCCTTGCAATATTCCTGCTGCCATATACAACGTTCTCCTGGTTCTGCTAGCTTCATTTTGCATCAATTCCCATAAATCTTCTCAAGTTTTTTTGAAATGATCCTTCTCATCATTTCCTATGACAAAGTATATTACAGCACAATCATATGTCATAGCTTGTTCTGTCAACCCTCAGCTGATAGGCATTCTCTCCATTTCTAATTCTTTGCCAGTGCAAGAAGAATTGTTATCATATTTTTGTACATATAGGTTCTTTTCCCTTTTTTTGTTCTTTTTGGGATACAGAGCCAATATTGCTGAGTCAAAGAGTATGCACAATTTCATAGCTTTTTGGTCATAGTTCCAAATTGTTCTCCAGAATGGTTGGACCAATTCGTAATTCCATCAATGATGTATTAGTGTATCTATTTTTCCAAATCACCTCTAGTATTTATCATTTTCCCTTTTGGTCATGTTAGCCAATGTGATAAATGTGAGATGGTACCTCAGAGTTGTTTTAATTTGCTTTTCTCTAATTAATAGTGACTTAATGTATTTTTTCATGTGGCTATTGGTAGCTTTGATTTCTTCTGAAAACTGACAGTTGATATCTTTTGACCATTGGCAATGGCTCTTATTTTTATGCATTTGTCTCAGTTTCCTATATATCTGAAAAAATGAGGCTCTTATCAAAGAAATTTGCTGTAAACATTTTCTCAGTTTCCTCTTTCCTCCTAATTTTGGCTACATTGGTTTTGTTTGTGCAAAACCTTTTTAATTTTATGCAATCAAAAAAATCAATTTAACTGCTCGTGAGCCTCTCTATTTCTTGTTTTGTCATAAATTCTACCCTAATTCATAGCACTGACAGGCAAAATTTTCCATGATTCCTTAATTGGCATATGATATCATCATTTGTGCAAATCATGTACCCATTTTGATCTTATCTTGGTATAAAGTGTGAGATCTTGGTCTATGCCTCCTTTCTGCCAAACTGTTTTCCAGTTTTGCAGCAATTTTTTTTGTCAAAAAGTAAGTTCTTTACCCAAAATCTTGGATCTTTGGATTCATCAAACACTAGATTACTATGGTCATTTACTACTACAAATTGTGTATCTAATCTATTCCACTAAGCACCTGATCTATTTCTCATACTAGTACCAAATTGCTTTAACAATTATGACTTTGTATTATAATTTGATATCTGGTACCACTAGATCATTATCCTTCACATTTTTGTTTATTGATTCCCTTGATATTCTTGACATTTTGATCTTCCAGATAAATTTCCTTTTTTATTTTTCTTAGATGTGTAAAATAATTTTTGGTAATTGGATTGGTATGGCACTGAAAAAGTAAATTAATTTAGGTAGAATTGTCATTTTTATTATATTATATTATCTTACCCATAAGCAATGACTATTTTTCAAATTGTTTATATCTGTCTTTGTGTGAAATGTGTTTTGTTCATAGAGTCTCTGAGTTTGTCTTGGCATGTAAGACACCCAAGCATTTTATAATATTTGCTGTTATATTATTTGGAATTTCTATTTCTATCTCTTTTTGCCGCATTTTGTTGATAATATATGGAAATGCAGATGATTTGTGTGGATTTGTCTTATATTATGCAACTTTGCTAAAGTTAATTGTTTCAACTAGGTTTTTAGTTGATTCTCTAGGGTTCTCTAAGTGTACCATCATATTATCTGAAAAGAGTGATAGTTTTATTTCCTTGATGACTGTTTTTATTCCTTCAATTTATTTTTATTGTCTTATTGCTATGATTAGCATTTCTAATACAATATTTAATAATAGTAGTGATGGTAGGCATCCTTGCTTCACTCCTAATCTTAATTGAAGATTACTAGTTTATCCCACTATAAATAAGGCTTATTCTTGGTTTTAGGTAGATGCTAATAATCATTTAAATAAAGGATCCATTTATTCCTATTCTTTCAAATGTTTTTAATAGAAATGGATGTTCCATTTCATCAAAAGCTTTTCTGCATCTATTGATACAATCATGAGATTTTTCTTATTTTTATAATTAATAATGGTGAATTATCCTTGTATATTTTTTAAAATACTGAATGAGGCTACATTCCTGATATAAATCTCACTTTGCCATGTGTATGATCTCTGTGATATATTGTTGTAATCTTCTTACTAGAATTTTATTTAAATTTTTGCATCAATATTTACTAAGGAAATTGACCTATAGTTTTCTTTCTCTGTTTTTGCTCTCCCTGGTTTAAGTTTCAAAAGCATATTTGTGTCATAAAAGGAATTTTGTAGGACTCCTGCTTTACCTATTTTTTCAAATAGTTAATATAGTATTGGGATTAATTGTTTCTTAAATGTTTAGTAGAATTCACTTATAAACCCATTTGGCCCTGGGAATTTTTTTTCCTTAGTGATATCATTTATGATTTGTTCAATTTATTTTTCTAAGATAGGATTATTTAAGTATTCTATTTCTTCTTCTATTAATCTGGACAAGTCATATTTTTGCAAATATTCATCCATTTCACCTAGATTATCAGTTTTACTCATACATTTGGGCAAAATAACTTTTAATAATTAATTTTTAAAAATTTCATCTTCTTTAGTGGTACATTCACTCTTTTCATTTTTGCTACCAGTAATTTGGTTTCTTCTTTTTTTAATAATCAAATTAACTAATAGTTTATCTATTTTAGTGGGAGTTTTTGTTTTTGTTTTTATAAAACTACCTAGCTCCTTGATTTGTTTGTTAGTTAAATGTTTTTTTTATTTTCAATTTTATTAATCTTTCCTATATTAATTAGGGATTTTTAATTTGTTGTGATGGCTTGGGTGCTTCTCCTACACTACCATCTTGCCTCTACTCCCAGAAATTAACCCAAATATTTCTGATATAATTTTAATGGTACAAAAAATTGAGACTAAATCATTTCTAATAGATAAGTGCTCAAAGATTACGAACAAGCAATTTTCAGCAGAAAAAAAATGCAAAACCCATATGAAAGATGATCCAAATCACTAATAGGAAGAAAAATAAAAGTGAAAACATCTAGGAATTTGCAATTAATGAATATCTATATAACAAAGATCATAAAAAGATGGATATTGATAATGTTAAAGACATTTTAGAAACACAAGCACAGTTTTGTTGGAGTTGTGAGATGGTCCAACAATTGGGGCAATTTGAACAATATGGAATTATTCTAGAAAAGTTCTTAAGATATTTATATCTTTCAATCCAGGGTTCTCATTATGAGGCATATACCCCAAAACAAGAAAAGAAAGACAGAAATTCTTCATGTATTTGTCCTCAGTGACATTTTTTTGTAGGAGTAAAAAAAACAAAACAAAACAAAGTACATGCCACTTAATTGGGGACTGCATGAACAAATTGTAATATATAAGCATGATGGAATATTATGTTGTAGCAAAATGGAAAGAGGACCAATCTTGGAATTAGAAAGACTTGCGGTCAAGTCCTTCCTGTGACACATTTATTGTATGACTATAGAAAAATTATTAATTAAAAGAGATAATGCTTGTAAAGTGTCTTGCACAGTGCCTGAACATAGTAGGTGCTTTATAAACACTTATTTTCTTCCTTCTTACCTTTCCACTTAATCTCTCCATGTTGTAGGCAAGTCTCCAAAACTGTAAATTATAGATGTTTTATAGCAAAGAAGCTATCAGCATTGATGGAAGGGGTTTGCATTTACCTATACTGATAAAGTCACAGGTCCAGACCAAAACAAGGGGCTTGGGGGTGGGGACTAAAGGAGGAACTCAGAAATTCATAAAATTTGTATAAACTGATGAAAAACAGCAAAAAAAAAAAAAAAAAAGAAAGTGAAGAAGTTGTTCTACACAATGACTATAGTAAGAACTATTCAGGTTACATACAATGGTCAATCTTGACTCCAAAAGGGGAAGGGAAGTAACATTTATTCAGTACCTAGGATGTTTCAGGCATTGTGCTTAGCACTTTACAAATATTATCTCATTTGATCTTCAAATCAATCCTATGAGGTTGTAACTATGATCATCTCCATTTTAACATTGTAGAGAATCCTGCTGATTGATCTTGCTGTCTCAAGTCTCCCTCCATTCCAGTCCATTCTCCACTCAGCTGTCACTCACATCCTCTTAGAGTAAAGATCCAAGCATGTCATTCTCATCCTTGGCACCACAGCAGCCTCCACTGCAGTAAATAAACTCCAGAGCATCTCTGTTACTTCTGAGATTGAATATAAAATACTGGATTTAGCTTTTAAAGTTCTAACATGGTTCTGTGGCCAGTGTCTTTATACTTTACACCTTTCCACAAACTCCATGATCCAGATATAATGGACTCATTGTTTTCTTCACACATGACTCTGTATTTATGCCCAGTGGCTATCTTTATGTCTGGAAAGCTTTCCTTTCTCACCTCAGCACAGACTGACTATTGACTAACCTTGGACAAGTCACTTAACCTCCCTAGGCCTCAGTTTCTTCAACTGTAAAATGAGAGAGTGGAGTTTATGGTCTTTAAAATCATTTCCATATCTAAATACATGAACCAAGAATTTGACACCTTGGGGAATGAAAATTTTAATAAAATAAGATTGCAATGAAATGTTTTAATTAGACTTGAAACCAAATGGTAAATAAGCTAGTTATTGACTCATGATTCTACTCTAGCTGAAGTCTAAAATTATATATACTATATATTTAATATTTCTCCTTATAACAAATATTAAAATTAATTTTATAAGATCCATTTTTTTAAATTTTTGAATGATTGTGTAATGAAGAATGTTGAAACATTGGAATGACTTGGATCCAAGTAAAAATGCCTGAAGGTGTTATTCAGTTCTTTTAATTATTCACGAAATTAATATTGATTGATTGCCTCTAGGGTATATAGCACTGTATTAGATATTATAGGACAGGTCTACAGAAAAAGAAAAGCAGTCTAGACCTATCTACTTACAACAAGAAAATTATACAATAATCAAAGAAATTATATTTCAATGAGAGATGTGCAGACCATCATCAAGAAATCACAACACATATGCATGTTTTGATCTGAGAACTAATGTCCGTACATTGGAAGAAGAAAAAAGAACAATTTAAAAAAAAAACATGTTTAGAGAGTCTCTTTAATGATTGCCAAAGTTAATCATTTACTTGTTTTAGGTGAGACCCCTGCCTGGGATTTAAACCATTCAATGATTGAACAATTAAAAATTAATTGAATTTCCACATGCCTTGCATTTCACATCAAAGATCCTAAGAGTAATCATGTTTATTTGACATTTTGAGTATCCTCAGATTGTGAAAATTACTAGGAAAATAGAACAACTGGGTTCCTTTGAGTAGCTGGCAATCTCATAGCTTTAGGTAACTGACATGAAGAAAACAAAGAGAGGTTAGCAATGTTACAACAATGTCTGGTAATTTTTACCTATAATTCAAGCTCCAAAAGGCATATATGATAACTGCATTTTTACATTATTCATATAAGCCTCTCTATAACATCTATAACAGTCATAGATATGGTGATATATTTGTATCTTTTATACATGTCACATTTAACTTGTAATGCCTAGTAAGGTTTTTATTACGGCATTAGGAGGGCCATGATTGGACTGCCCGTGTAACAACCCAAATGCCATTCCTTTCATGTTCAAAATATGTAGCATGTGCAGGTTGCCATATAGGTCACCCAAGAACATCCAAAGTGTCACCCTAGGCTAGTCCAACCCTGATGGTCAAGAGTATAAGAATACATATTATTAATTCTTAGGAATGTTAGATCATAGGAAACAAATCTTGTCACCAACATTCATGGAAATTGAACCAGACTTGCTGAACATGTCCCCCACTAGAAAATTCATAGTACTCATAAAGCCAAAAGTCTAGCTAAACTGATTTTAGATGCCATTAAATAACCTGAATTGGAAGGATTTTGTTTTTATATCACTCTTACCAATGATCCAATTTAAACACATTCTGGTTGTTGATGTTTACAAGAGAAACCCACATTTGTACGTTTGGCTTATTTTGATTTGGTAACTTTTTTTTTCTACTTCTAAGAACAAAATAAATATCATTTCACTCTAAAGAAAGACAATTTAAAACATCCATTGTCTTCAATGAAAGTAATAAAAATATAGACTAAATATATGATATTAAAATCTAAAACTGCACTGAGATTTTTGGGACACTATACATGTATGTGTGTAATATACACACATACATGTGTGTATGTACATACATACATGCACACACATACATATATATACACATTCATACCTATGTATACATATACACACATACACAGAGTACCTAAAACTGGCTTTAAGGCTAAGCAGATCAGCACTTGCCCCCATTTCTGACACAATCCCTGAAATTGGGAAGCATTTTTACAGACATTCTGTGGTTTTTGTAAGACTGCAGAACCTACCCCCTCGGGGCTATCTTGTTTCTTGAACCAACAATGAGCAACATGAGGCCTTTGGGACAAACAAACAAACGCCATTGTCTTCGAAATCAAATCTGGAAGCAGAGTGCCCTGAAAATTCTTTGTGAAGCCCTTAATTGTTGGTTCTAGCACGTGATAATAAGGTGTATGTGTTTTGAGAAGAAAGAATTTTGAGAATGCTATGGAATTTTTTTCATCAAAGCTTTAACTATTACTATTCCCACATAAGGAAAACAATTCCTTGGGAATGTACCTTTTTTCATTGCCTTTGCCCCTCCCCCTCTGGCCCATTGGATAATCAGTTTAGCAACATATTTTCTCTGAAGGGAGAAAGAAGCAAGCCAAAGGTTTCTTCCTAATATTTGCCATATGCTTTATTGATTGAAATACCTTTTGGGCTGTTAGCCATATTGGAATTTTTTATAGCAAAAATGCAAAAATCAGCAGTCTTACCTCCTCTGATGCTTTTGGCAGTGTTTCTAGGTACTGGAATCTTCTCCTTAGTTGCTACTGATTTGTTTATTTAAAAATACAGAGGTCATCATATGACTTTCTCTTGAATTGACAAAATTCAATTCTCCATCCCTCTTCTCCCCCTTCTCAAGCATTCCTTCCAACCAAGTTTCTATTAAATGTGACTTGTGTCACTGTCTGAGCTGTAGGTTTCTGAGGTCCAAGATTGTGACCTAAAAAGGTCAGTATTGGTTTTTCAAGGCAATTAATTTCTGAAGGTACCAAAGGTTCCTTATGGATTCAGATGAGGATCATATTTTTAAAATCTCAGGATCAAGTTAATACAGAGATCATTAAATTTCTAAAAAAGAAAAAGAATTTTTCATTTTTAAAAAAAGTATGAAAATGTTACATTACCAATAACATTTATCCTGATATTTCTTATAAAAAAAATCGAACTATTGTCCATTAATCCCAAATAATGCAGTTCTAAAACCCCTTAGTTTAGGGAGTTAGTCAAAAAAGTATTTTTTTACTATTCTAGCATGAGATGTCCATATCTCCTCACTTCTCTCCTCAAAGCCCTTCATTAATAAGAAGAATAAAAAACAATAATTAGCCTTTAACATGAATTTTAAAATTTCCTAAATTCTGTCCTCAAAACAAAAAATCTTTTTAAGATGCAAGTCTGACCACGCAAGTACCCTGCTCAAAATACTCAATGTCTCTTTGTGTGCTCTAAGGTAAAAACAAAAATTCCTCATCCAAGCAGTTAAGGTCTTACATTTAGGCCTCCATCCAAACCTTCTAAACTTATTTCCTGTTGCCGTCCTTCATATATTTTATGTTCCAGCCAACTTAGATGTCTAGTATTTTATTGAGCTCTATGTGGCATCTCTAATCTCCGTTCATTTTTGTCTTTCACAATCTATACTTTTCCCAAAGGCTCTGTTTAGTGAAGTCTTTGTTCCCCTCTTTCCACTACTCTTTCTCTTACTCCTCAAAATGTCCTAGAGCAGTAGTTCCTTCTTCATATCTTTCTTGTCCCTTTTGCTTCCCATCTTGTATTTATTATCCTGGCATGCGTTGCATTTCTTTAGGACAATGTCAGTTCCTAGAAGACAGTGGCTATTTTACACTATCCTAGAATTTACAGTTAGAATTCCAGCCCCTACCATAGTTCTTTGCATGTTTTCTTTGTAAATAACTACAAATACATACACACATATGTATATAAGTAACTAGATATACACAATTTTAAGATTTAGAGTTAGAATTTCAGCCTGTATCATAGTTCTCTGCATGTTTCCTTTGTAACTAGCTATATGTATATGTGTGTATGCACAC
Organism: Pseudochirops corinnae; assembly: GCA_028646515.1. Classification (NCBI taxonomy): domain Eukaryota; kingdom Metazoa; phylum Chordata; class Mammalia; order Diprotodontia; family Pseudocheiridae; genus Pseudochirops; species Pseudochirops corinnae. The sequence continues at coordinate 79,074,923 of CM053591.1, forward strand.
ATGTATATATGTAATTAAATATACATATATGCTTATGTATACACATACACATTTTTTTGTTGAGTTGTTTCATGTCATGTCATGTCTAACTCTCCTTGCACTCATATGGGGTTTTCTTGGAAGACATACAAGAGTGGTTTGCTATTTCCTTATTCAGCTCATTTTACAGATGAGGAAGCAGAGGCAAATTGGGTTAAGTGGCTTGCCCAGGGTTACAAGTAAGTGTCTGAGGTTAGATGTGAACTCAGGAAGATGAATCTTGCTAACACCAGGCCTGGTGTTCCAACCACTGCGCCACCTCGCTGCACCAGTTCTTTGCATGTACTAGGCAATCAATAAATACTTGTTGGAATGAATTTACAAAAAAAAAAAAACAAAACAATTCTAGAATCAAAAGCTTTGCAATATTTCAAACATCATTGTTTAGAAAACCAAGTGCAAACTGGCATTCATTGTCTTTTCTAATCTGCCCTTTGCCTCCTTTGAAGAGTTTGAACTCCTCCTCTTCCATCACATGAATCCTCTGGTCTAAGCAAATTTTTCTACTCACTTTTCCTCCCACCATGATTCTTCATCTGGACTATATTCCATTATGCCACTATGTCATTGATGCTGCTTTATCCTTCAAGCCAGTAATTCCACTATGGATTTACACTGTCCTGATTGATGAGAATCCACTCTATCTAAACAGCCCAGACTCAACCACCACGCTTCTTCATCCCCATCTTCTTCCACCCTTTCACCCATACCCTTTTACCTTCCATTTACTACTTTGAAAAGTATAATTTAATTAGGAATAATTATTGCTTCTGGAATGGTCATACAAATTGCCTGGCCTGTGTTCCACTAATCATTTTTGTGACTTCCCCAATGAGAACATTCTTCCTTAGCAACCATCCCCGTACTTGGGTTGTATCCCCTCATCAGAACAAGATTTTCTTGAGGGAAATAGCTGTCTTGCTTTTGTATTTGTATCTCTGGAGGTAAGCACAGTGCCTAGCACACAGTATGGTTTAATAAATGCTTATTCATTCATTGTCCAGAATGTCACATTCATTTTCATTCTGATGAATTTGCCAAGGCTAAGTATAAATGGTTAGATTCTCTGAAACATAGTTCATATGCTTTTCCCAACATAAAGTCACCCCATTCAGAAATAAGTTAATTAATTCAACTTAAACATGTATAAAGTTTATTCTGTCCACAAAACTCTATACTAGATTTTTGGGATATAGAGACCTGTATACTTAACCTCTGTGGGTGTCAGTTTATTTATATCTAAAATTGGGAGGGGAACTAGACTGTCCTTCAGGTACCTTTCAGCTCTAAGTCTTTGAACCTTTATGATCCCTTTTAGGATAACCCTTGCTCCTAAGACATTATTTAATAAGGGATATAATTCATATGCATAAATAATTTCCTAGTTCCTCTGAATTCCTATATTACTTAATATCTGTATGACTCATAAAATACCTATCATGCTTTGTAGTTAGTTTTATCTTTTACCCACAAGGTCAAATTGGATTGAGAAAGTTCTGGGTGATTGGTAAACATGGCCCAACTCTATGTCCTTTGAGAAGCCACAGCTTTAGCCAAAAACTTTTAAAAAAGGATGGTTTGAACTTCATTTGTATTCCTAGTGCTTAGCACACTACCTGACATAGAGAAAGCACTTAATAAATGCTTGTGGACTTCCTAACTTACCTTGGCTTTCTTGGGGGGAATCCACTGGACAAAAGATGTCCAATACATCAGACATAGATTTCCAAAGAAATATGAAAATATTTACAGCATAGAGTTACTCTAAGGTTTGATAGGTTTAGGTTCTTAGGAAAGGACCACAATTCATTTGAGGGCTGAATTGTATCAGATCATGATGATGATATTCAGTCATTTTTCAGTCATGTTTGACACTTCATGCTCCAATTTGGGATTTTCTTGGCAAAGATACTGGATTGGCTTGCCATTTCCTTCTCCAGTTCATTTTATAGAAAAAGAAACTGAAATAAACAGGGTAAAGTGACTTGCCGAGGGTCATACAGCTAATAAGTGCCTGAAGCCAGATTTGAACTTAGGAAGATGAGTCCTCCAGACTCTAGTGCCAACACTCTACCCATTGAGCCACCAAGCTTCCTCAGGAATTATATAGCCTCATTGTACATAAAACCTTCAAGGGATGGGTTCAAGAAAGGAGTTCAGGCCAGGATATTCTGAAGCTTGATAATGAGTCCCTCCCAGAAGCAGGTTAAGAGGGAGAAGATAAGGGTATGAATCAAAGGGAATAATTGGGGTGCTGAAGCTGCACCAGAGGAAGACTAAGTACTTGGCTAGTAGTAGGTAAAGGCTAATAGCCTGAAGGAAGAAGGGAAGGAAGGGAAGGAAGAACAGAAAAATGTTTTGGCTTTAGTAGTTGCTTTCCTCTGAGAAAACCAAACATAAATAAAACTTTCAAAACTGTGTCCTAATTGGGTCTGGTCTATAATTTAGAATGGTAGATTTAGAGCTGAAAGGAATTATAGAGAGTTATAGGTCAAGAGCTGGAAGAAATGTCAGAGGCCATCTAATCCAATCTGCTCACTTTACAGATGAGGAAAACAAGGTCTAGAGATGTCTAGTCCAATAAAACTAGTCCAAAGTCATACAAGAAATAAGCTGGGATTTAAACCTAGGTCTTGTCTTTAGATCTTACGTTTTTTTTCCATGCTACCATACTATCTTGGCTTTGGAAGTGGTCCTACTTTATAATACTATGGTCCCTACTAAATTGTAAGCTCATTGAGGACAAGAACTGTGTTTTATATATCTTTGTATTCTGTCTCTCCCTCCCAACTTCTATACAGCACCTACAATTTTTTTAAATAAATCATTTAAAATAGTGATTTAAACTGCTCATTCCCCATGTTAAAATCTTAATAGACTCCCAAAGGGGTAACACAACTAAACAAGGTGCAAACACTATACTGTTTTTTTGTTTTGACCTATGCTGTTGGTTTGAGAGGCCTGATCTACCAGTCACTACATAATCCAGTTGTGGACACACTCCCTAAGATGTGCTGGAAAGGAACTCTGATCGCCTTGTATGGAGAAAAGATGAGCATAGCTCTGACAGTCCCTTCCACTTTTTTGGGGGGGGGAGGGGAGGGTTAAGTAGGCAGAAATAGACAAAAGCCTGATTATCTTTGACTACAAGATGTCAATTAATTCCAGAACTCAAAGTCTTAGTTTTCTTATCTGTAAAGTTGGTATAATGTGACTTGTAGTGTTTACCCTTTGTTATTTAGGGCTTTTGTGGGTGTCAAAGGAGATAAGATATGTAAAGTACTTTGTAAACTTTGAAGATCTATGTAGGTGTAAGCTAGAGAAGCATCTTGCTAGAATGCCATCTCAAGTTCTGGTACATCTGAGTTCCAGTCTTGATTCTTACAAATATGATAATGTGCAAGTCACTTATCTCTCATTGTCTAAGGTTATGTTATACATCATATAGATCAGTTGTTGATACGCTTTGTTGAAGAATATTCACACTGGAAGTTTTCTATGCTGATAAAATTACAGGTCTGGACTTAAATAAATGTCAGCTATTATTATGTGAAAAGACAAGCTTCAAACTCTATTCAGGATTGGGCAGGAAGTAACTCTGCATGAATGCTCCTATCTTACCAGAGAATAGGGAATGAATTTTTCCAATGAAAATGAAATCTTGGTTCCTTGAATCTGCCATTATCCAGCTGACCTCTGTAGCAGTCAGGGCTATGTAGGATTCCAGGAAATTTCAGGGAACAGCAGGCTTGATTCATGCAGGTAGATTGTTTTTCATAAAGTTCCAACACAAGGCACTTGAGTACAAAGGGCCAAATGTGGTATAAGTGAGTGCCTAACAATGCTTGGTACAAAGGGCCCTGTGTCCTTGGTAAATGATTAATCTTGAGCTGTCATAAACAAAGGTGTTTTATACATTCCATAAACAAATATGTAAAGTAGAATAATTAACACCTTGGAAAATGAAATGCACAATATAAGGTGGCTGGATGATGCCTTGGCTTTAATATTTTAGGAGAGATTTTCGTTAAAATTTTAGAATGAATTAAATAAAATTAAGAGCAGAATGCATCGTGTTACAACATATGTAAGTGTGTGTGTGCATATATGTATTTATGTATACATAGTGTCAGGGTTTACTTTTGAATTCATTGGTGTGAAGAACTCTCAGTGAGGAAATTGTCTTTATCAAAACAGATGGAATCTCACTCACAACTCATATTATTAAAGATGACACTTGCTTGGGAACTCATCTATCTCTGTCTCTCTCTCTTTCTCTCTCTGTCTCTGTGTATCTCCTCTCTCTCTCTCTCTCTCTCTCTCTCTCTCTCTCTCTTTGGAAGTATATGTATGTGTGTATGTATGTATATGTTTGTATATGTACATATGCATGTATATAAAGAAATGCAGAGGGGGGTGAGGAGAGGAGAGGAAGCCAGAGAGGGAGGGGGGAAAGCATAATGAATTCCCAAGCAGTTGTCTTTAACATTACAAGTTACAGACAGATGAGTTGCCATCTGTTTTGATGAAGACAATTTCCACACTGGGAGTTCTCCACACCAATGAACACAGAAGCAAACCCTCCCACTGTGTATAAATACACATACATGTGTTGTAACACTATGTATTCCATGCTTAATTTTACTTAATTCATTCTTAAATTTTAATCACTAAGATATCAAAGCCAATAACTGTCCTATAGTCCTATAGTCCTGATATTCTTCATTTCAATTTCCAAGGTACACAACACACACATACATTAGACACATATGCATTCTTGTATGTTATATGTATACATTTACATATTTCCCTCTGTTTAATTTTAAATTTAATAGAATTATTTATGTGTATAACATAATTTGGTGTTATTTTCCACTAGGCACTAGGAAAGAATATTTCTATACCCATTCCTTCATCAACCCTTCTCACCAGCTGGGAGAATAACCCATGGTAACTGCTAAGGGGGAAATAAAAAGTCATTACAACTATTTTGAACCTAGCATTTCCAGGATGGGCATACACGAAGAGGGACCATAAAGCCATAAGATATAATAACAATAAAATATGAAGGAACTTACACATTTTCCAAATACATTTTCCTTTGAAGCAGCTACCCTGGAAGGTGGTATATTTAGTCCAAGGATGCTACCCTTGCTCAAACTCTTTTTTGGAATTTCTCTTTGGATAATGCCTTCAAAGTCAATTTGTGTACGAATTATATAAGGAAATGGTTCTCATTACCTTACACTCTACCTCTTAAATGGAAAGAGGAACTCAGAGAACTTTCATTTCCAAGAAACTTCTAGACTCAAAAGAGAGAAATCAAGTCCATTGCATATGTAAAATGTCAACTTTGCCAAAGACTACAGAGTCAAGCAGAAGTTGTCTGGACCTCAGTGGCTTATTATGGAAATTACTATGCAAATGAAATGGGCCAGGATAATGGCAGTGCTTTCAGTCTGTCACTTGTGTTGGTCTAAAGCTTGTCCCCAGGAATATTTGAGAAATGGCGCCTTGGCCCTGGACTCTGGATCAGCATAATGTTACTCTACAGAATGCTAAACAGTTTTCAAAATACCATTCACATATCTCATACATTTTGACTTCATAAAAATGCTATGAGGTAGGGAGGACATATATTTCTATTCCAATTTCATAGCTGGAGAACCTGAGGCTGACCAAGTTGAAGTAAGGCCCATAATCACGTTTGTTTTAGTAGAGCCCAAGTCTTCTGCCTCCTGGTTCCGTGCTCTCCTTCCTATAATATATCTAGGTCTTCCACAAGCTATTCTATCTTTCTTATACTCTAGGAATATTCCAGGCTAAGAGAATTTCCTATTTCAGAAGGCTTTGACTTCCCCCCTATGCAGAGAGACAAAGCCACAAAAGGAGCTCTTAACATGGCATCTATAAACTTTTTGTTTTTTTTTTTAAATGATGGCTGACTTCATAATGATGGTCTTTTGTTGTAATCCCATGTATGCCATTTTGGGCATGAAGAAACATAATTTTAAGGAGTTCATTAGGCTTCATCAGACTGCTAAAGGGTCTATGACCCAAAAAAGGGTAAAAAACGTTCCATAGTACATCTGGTCACTGTTCTTTATTATAGGATATTATTTTTCACCTGAAAAAAATGTTCTGTCTTCTTCACACTATGGTCTACCATCTTAGGAAATAACCTTCAAATGGCCATGATCACCTCAGCCCAAAACATATTTGCATAATGAAGCTTCAATCTTGTAAAAGACTGCTGAAGACAGACTCATCTCTCAGAACAAACTACTAGTCCTGCGGATTTTTCCTTTGTTGCAACATAACTATTCATGAAAGACAATAAAACAAGAATGCATTCTTTTTTCTCTTTCTTCTTCTCATCTTCTACCTCACCCCCACCCTCAACATCACCTCTATTCACCCTACATACATTCATTTCAGAAATGGTGTTCCAAGAAATGCGCTGGGACCCTATTCTGATATCTCTCCTCTCTTATCTCTAGGATAGTAGTTATCCCTTATTATTTTGGTTACCAATGAATTTTGTATAATCATGGAGCTTCCTGATATAATGAAGATTATAGAGTCATATTTCATTGAAATAAAGTATAAGACCTACCACTTCCATTGCAGCATTGGGGACATCAGCATTTTTCTTGTATGTTCACACTTTCTCCATTGTTGCTCTCTACCAACTGAATTACCTTAGTCCACCAATCAATCACCATATACTTTTTATGCACTTATGTACCAAGAACTCTCCAAGATGCTGAACACATAATACAATGGATGAAATAAGCTCTACTTATAAGAAACTAGCATTCTAAGGGGGAAAACAACAATCATATATGTTTGTGAATATTTTGTTTGTATGTTTATATACATACATATATACACGTATGTGTATATGCACACATGTGTTTAGGTGACTAGAGAATAAATACAAAAATAAATATTATTTAATTAAAGTATCAAAGATAGGGAGAGATGGCACTAATACTTCATGAAAGGTTTCGTATAGAAGGTGGTACATGAGTTGTGGCATCATCATCATCACTAATATTTATGTAGTACTTATTATGAGGCTGAAGTGATGGGTTAGGTTGCAAAGGATTTTAAAAGCTAGGTAGAAAGCTTAAGAAATTAAAAAAGGATAAACCTGCCTGGGAAGATGTATGAACTGATAAAGAGTAAAATGAGCTGAGCCAGGAGAACAATTTCTATAATGAAAATATTGTAAAGAAAACTAACTTTGAAAGACTTTAGAACTTTGATTAAAATGATGACTAAGTATGATTCCAGAACACCAATGATGAAGCTTGCTACCCAACTTTTGGCCAAAGAGGTGATACTCTCAAGATACAGAATAACACATACATCTTAATAAACGGACAATGTGGTCATTTATTTTTGCTCAGCCATGTATATTTCTTATAAATGCTTTATTATCCTTTCTCCTCAAATTTTAAGGTGATGAAATAGAGAAAGAGGTTAAAAAAAATAAAAAGAGGATCACTAAAGCATTTTTAAATGTTCAGAAGAGGACAGAAAGCCAGAGGGAATCCCAGAGAAGTAAGACAGCTTTGAAAGTTACATGTTGAAATTATATATCTTTTTCCCCCTAACTTCTTTGTTTCTGTCAGTAACACATTATTCCAGTATTTTTTTTAATCCAGATCACCTTTGATGCCTCATTTTCCTTTGTGTTCACCTCTCCCATAGAATTTTCAATTAATCACTAAGTCCTTTAAATTCTCCTTCTGCATTATTTCCCCCATTATCTCCTTTTCCTTTTTCACTACCACCAATTGAGTTTACTTCCTCATCTCTCACCTGGAATATTTCAACAGCATCCCATCTAGTTACCATGCCTCCAGTCTCCTCTCTCTAAGCATCCATGATGCACATGACTAATGAATTTAATCGTGGTAAATGACTGCTTTCATCACATCATACCTTTGTTCAAAAACTGCCAATAGCTCCTAATTGCACATGGAATGAATTACAATCTCTTTTGCAACATTTCTCAATTCTTCCTGATCTAATCGCTATCACCTCCTGGTCTAATCACTTTACATGGTACATGTCCATGGCTCCACCAGTGCAGCTAAATCAGAAAGCAACTTGGAGCACTCCTCTCATTTCCATGCTATCATGACTATGTATGGAGGGTTCGAGAAAGAACACAGTTTTGAAGCATCCTGCTAAATCAGCCAAGTAGTCAACTTGAATCTGACAATAATAACTAACATATTGCATTATAGAAATTTAAAAAAAAAAACCTGACTGGGTAGACAATTGGACAGAATTTAGTAAGATAAAATTCAATAGGGAAAAATATAGAGTGTTATGCGTAGGTTCAAGAAATAGAAGCACAAAATGGGCAAGATGTGCTTAGTAAACAGTTTTTTAAAATGGAGTTTTGGTGGGATACAAGCTCAATATCATCCAACAAAATGATTCAACAGCCAAAAAAACCTAGCATGATCTTATGCAATAAAGGACACATATCTTCCAGGAATAAGACAGTGAAGCTACTACCAATATTCTGTTTTGGTCAGCACACAATTTAAGTATTGTGGTAATTTCTATTATCTCCTAAGAATGTTGATAAACTGGAGAGTGTCAAGAGAAAGAAACCCAGAATGGTAAAGAACTTCAAGTCTAAGCCCTATGGACAACAGAGGAAGGAAATCGTGACGAAGAAGAAGAGAAGGATCAGGTGAACATGATAGCTGTCTGCAAGTAAGTGAAGTTGGCATGACATAGGGATTAGGCTTTCATTTAACTCCAAAGAACAAAACTAGTTGCTGTATGGAGGTAGCAAAGAGGAAAAATTTAGATGATAGAGAGGAAAATTACTTTAGATTAGAATTACATAAATGGGAAAGGCTCCCTTCTGAAAGAATGAGTTCTTCCCTCATCTGAGATTTTTAAAATAAAAAATTCCCAAGTTTTGTGAGTTGGGGTGGAGTCCTTCTAGGCATGAGTTGAATTAAATGGCCCCTGAAGTCTTTTTTATCTCTTAAAGTCTATGAATTTATAAAAAAATAACATGAAGAAAATAAGGAACAAATAAGGGTAAATTTAAAAAAAACAAATTATATCTTTTAAGTTCAGAATCATCAGATTGAACATGAAAATGAAACACACTAAGATTTTTGTTGTTTTCCTTTCTAACTATATTCTTCCCTAGTGTACAGTGTAATATAGCAATTCACCCCAAATCAGCATGGAATTAAAAAAAAGGAACTACTCCTTTTACGGTCCATTGCCAGAGAAGACTTGACAACAGCTGAAAGTACACATATTCCAGCTAATGTGAAATCTTCCTATCTGGATTTTCTCCTCAACTCTCTTAAGAGAACTCAGGGGTACAGTAACTATAATGTAAATTCCTTGGGAGCAAAGACTTTTTAAAATTTATCTTTTTATTTTCAGTGCCAAGAATAATATGCCTTACTTATTACAGGCTTTATATATATACATATATATACACACACATATATATACATATATATAGATTTGTTGATGTGAATTAAATTTTAATACCTGATTTGAAAAAATCAGAATATCTGATTTGACAAAAGCCTTATATGTTTTTTTTAATTTGTAAAGGGAGCAAGATATTTGAAATTAGGACTTGTATGGAAAATATAAGATAAGTTTGTACCTAATTGTAGGATTCTAAAACATTATGGAAGAAGGTAAGGGCAGGAGAATAAGCTGAAAAGGGATCTTCATGGGAAGGGACTGGGATTTGGGGAACAGCTAGTGGAGAAGAACAGAAACCTAGTTGGTACAAAAACCGTGGGCTCGATTATTGCAAAATACAGAGAACCAAAAGCAGGCTAGAGAACACAGAGTGCTGGGAAAGCTTCTCTGAAGATCATGAGCTCCTACTGTGTATACAACTTTCACTTCCAACTTTAGTCCCCAAAGTGTGAAGCTACAAATAACCCCAGGTTAGAGGAAGTAATAACTGCTCTGACTATGATCATGCGAGTCTCTGTTGACCAAAAAAAAGGAAAATACTAATATGCCAGGTGCAGGAAAGCCCAGCTGGGCCCCCACATCTGGCAACAGCTTTTGCATACCCGTGGGGTGATGGGCTGAGTCTCAGATACTTGTATTTTCAGAAATACACCCGAGACAACCTCAGAATGGGCTCATCACCAGACACAGACCAAGGACAGGAGACACTGAGGGGAGGGGCCAAAGAGATTAGAATATTAGAATATTACTTCCCTGGTTTTCCTTTCCAACCATTTCCTAAAAGGAAGAAGAGCATTGACACACCCACAAAGGGAACACTTTTCAAGACCCTAAAATGATACAACTTTGACCTACTCAAGACCTGAAAATGTACCAAAGTCATCCAACCTAATTATTTATCATTAACTAGTAGTCCTTTCTCTACCTTTAAAATACCTTTTAAAATAAAATCTCCACTCACAAATAATGGAATCTGCCATGAAATTCAGCTAAGTATGGCGCAGATGCTTTTCTAGCCATAGGATGGACTCAGTTCACTAACTATGCAGTTTCATCTGGTAATGGTATTTTTATATGCCTATATCCATATCCATGTCCATAGCCATAGCCATAGCCATAGCCATATCTATATCTCGTAGTGGGTTCCTGGGCACCAACTGCCATAGCACAGATGACTCCCTATACATTACAATAGCTAAAACTGTAGCAATAGTCAGTAAATGGGTACCAACACAGCAAAATATAGTGATTTATTGTGTGTCTGCAGATCTTCTCAGATTGTTTGGGAAGCTATATACAAGATATCAGAACACAGTTGAAAAATGATTCAACTCAAAATGTTGAGTGAATGGTTGAAGCATTCCATTTGCTATGAAAAATACAAGAAAATATTATTGCAATTTTAATAATTTTTTAAATAATTCATTCCTTCTAGTATCTCTTATTTCATCTTTGTGAACATTCCTTCCCCTGACCCAGATAACAACTGATCTACAACTTAGTAAATGGTAACTGAGTTGTTATGTCCAAAAAATTCATCACTGTGTAACTCACTAAGTGATGCTTGACTATTAGTACATACATGAAAAATTATTTAAACATAATAAGGGAGTAGGTAGAGAACTTCCTGGAAATTCTGAAGGGAGATTTTCATATATTCTTAAGGCTTTTAGAGATATAGTAAACCTAATTTTTATTATGCATGTTAAAAATTTTTAGATTTTCTTTACTCGATATAAAATATATCATTAACAGTATTCCAACCTAGTAGTGTCAAACCCAAAAAGAATCATGGACCACAAAACCATATATATATGAATCCCTGTGGGTCACATATTAGCTTAGTTTTAAAATATAATGTTATCTATGTCTTATTGTATTTTTATTTATTTTGTTAAATATTTCCCATTTACAATTTAATCTGGTTCAAGCTGCACTCTGGAGTGCAATGAATTTGCCATCTTTGCTTTTATCTATTCCAAAATTGATTAGAGTTTGGCTCAAAAACGAATCAAAGACAATAGAAGAGGAAAAGATTTTCTGGAAGAATATATCAATTAACAATCACTTATAAAATGTCTACTATGTGCCTATCACTATGCAAAGCACAGAAAGAATAAAGTAAAAATTCACCACCCTCAAGCCATTCTGTGGGAGAGACAAAATATATACTAGTAAATCTGGAAGGGAGGGAGGTACTAACAAGGATACCGGGAAAACTTTCATGTTTGTGGTGTTTGAGCTGAATTTTGAAGTAAACTAGGTATTATAAGAGATGGGGGTGAGGAAGGAGAGCATTCTACTACAAAGAAAAGAAGATGAGAGATGGAGGATTGTGTATGAGGAACAGAAAGCAAACCACTTAGGTTGGAGCAAAGAATTTCTGAAGGAAGGTAATCCATAATATGGCTAAAATGGTACTTTCAAGCCAGATTATGAAGAATTGTATGTAGTAAGATTAAATTTGATCTTAGAAGTAAGAGATTTCTTGAGAGGAGCAAAGTAGTCAGACCAATGCTTTAGAAAAATCATTTTGGCAACTATACAGAATACGAATTGAAGAGGGGAGAAATTTGAGGCAAGAAGACTAATCAGCATATTATTATAATATTCCAGATGGGAGGTAATGACGGCTTTAACTGGGATGAAGGACATATGACTATAGAGTAGGAGCTGGATATGGGAAGTAGAATTGATGAAACTTAGCAATTGATTAGTTATATGAGGTGAGGGAGAGTCAATAGTCAAAGATGATGCTGAAATTGCAAATCTGGATAACAGGAATGCTGGTGGTAGCTTGGACAAAAACAGAAATGTTGGAAGAGTTTCAAGGGAGGAGGGTGAGCTCTATTTTGAATATGTTCTGTTTCTGGTGCCTTTGGGACATCCAACTAGAAGTGTACAATAAACACAACTAAAGTTCACGGAGAAAGCTTAGACTAGGTATAGACCTGGAAGTCATAGACATGGTAATTAAACCGAGGGGTAAATTTATGATGAGGTCATCAGGTAAGAAAATGCAAAGAAAGAGGAGGAGGGCCGAGGACATAGTTTTGGGGACCAACCACCAATATACATGACTGGACAATAATTAGAATGGCAGAAGGAAGGAGAGACCCTAAAATGTGGATAAGAAAGAGATTGCTTGTCGTGGAATTATCTGAACTGGGATTGTGATCCTACTGTTCTATTCTGATGCTTCACCATGGCAATAAGATTATTCTAGATTCTCAAAAGTTGTGACAGTGGAGAATTAGTTGTGGAGGGTCTTAATAAGGTAGAATATTTTCAATATGTCAATTATCTGAGAAACAGCCCAGATAATTATGGAGAGGCTATCACTTTTCTACTGGTAGATTTATATTTTGGAATCCGAAAAGTAATGAAAACCATTCATTTACTAAGACATAGAGTCATTGTGGTATATGCAAATTAAGAGAATACCTACACTGATGAAATCATAAGTCCTTTGAAGCACCAATATATAAGTAAATGAATGTGAAAGAAAGGAAAAGAGGGGAAGAATACTTAGAATGTCCTAAGTGAGAAGAAATGAAGTAGTAGAGAGGAGACATAGGGTCAGAAGGTACTTACAGGTATCGTTGGTCTCAAATAGGTTGACTATTGCCCTGAGTGAGAGGTCCAGATAGAGATGATATGTAGCAACTTCATGAAGAGTAGAGAGAAGAAGACTATGCAACTCACCATTTTTATATGTATGTGATAGCAAAGTCAGGTGTTTGCAACTCTGAGAATACCTGTGTTTTTTGGAGTATTTAATCTCTACTTCCCTGATATCAGAAATTTTCAGGCTTCAGTATAGGAAGTTGTCCCTCTCTTATCTAAAAGGTAACAGTAAGACTAAAATGAAATAAATCAAAATGAAGAGGGCTTTAGATGTGTTTTTAAACAGTTCCACAGCTAGATCTAAAATAGTGGTTTATTGTTGTTCAGTCATTTTTTCGGTCATGTCTGACCCTTTGTGACCCCATTTAGGGTTTTCTTGGCAAAGATATTAGAGTGGTTTGTCATTTCCTTCTCCAGCTTATTTTATAGATAAGGGAACAGAGAGAAAAATAATTAAGTGACTTGGCCAGGGTCACACAGTTAATAAGTGTCTGAGGCCAGATTTGAGGTCAGGAAGATCAGTCTCCCTGACAGAGGCCTGGCAATCTATCTTCCATACTACCTAGCTGCCCATAAGAATGGTGTTACTAAACTCAAATAGAAATGGATCCTGGCTGGCAGCGCATTGATTTCAAAACCATAAATTTATATTATCTATCTTGTATGATATTTGTATTTATTTTGTTAAACAGTTCCTAATTATATTTTAATCTAGCTTGGGCCTCAACCTTGACATCTCTGTTCTGGAAGTCTTTCTCACATATATTTTCAATAGACTCACTTACAAAGCTTCCCACAATCATTTCACTTCCTTTCCTGTTCTAATAATAAGGAAGTGGGACTAACTCCATCTCTGGAACTAGAGTCAAGTTTCCTTGCTTTGTCTAGAAACTTCTGAATCCCTTACTAGGATCATATATACATGGATGTAGATTTCATTTATATGATTAAGTGAACTAGAATGACAGGAGTGATAAATTGCATTAAAACCTGGGACATAAAGTGAAAGAAACATTGGTTTATGTTCTCTGTAAAGAATATTCCAATCATTTTTTCTTACTTGAAGAATTTTAGAAGATGAATACTTGGCTCAAATTCAAACTATTTCATTAGGTATATTTAAAAATAAAGAACTTTGATTCAGGCAAAAAAAATGACTGAGTTTAATTTTGTGTTCAGCCAACCGATATATTTTCTTTCAATTGGGGGTTCATGGTCAGGTTGGGTACAAATCCCTGATTAGAACCTATGGGGGGGGGGGGAGGAGAAGAATTAATTAAAACTCCAGTTAGAGTAACATGTGGATGGACAAGTATTTCCATAAAGGATACACATAATTCCCATTGCAGAAACTATCGTCTTATTTGTCCTAAAACTTCCAGCCAAATATAAACCACAACAGATGTTGGTTTTCATTTTCTTGAGCTATTCTAAGTCAAACTGTACTTCACAGGAATTAGCTCCCTTCATTTTTCTTGTCTTGAATCAAATTGTTCCTTTTTTTTCTTCTCTATTCAACAAATCAGCATTGTTCACACATCTCTCCTTAACCAGTGTTAGGAGAATCAACGGAATTAGGCTAAATTCCCTAATTTAATTTTTTTCCTGGGTGTACTAACCAGAGGAGAAAATGACTCCAACTTCACTCATTGAAACAACTATGTGATTCTTCATAAATTTCTATTAAGAACCCCAAAATAGGAGCTCATGCTATTCATAGATAAATTATACTTCAGGGACTGTCTTGAGCATGTAAATATTAGTCTACAACTTTCTGTTATTTCAACCCATGTGACTGATGATATAATAACAGACAATATTCTTTCCACCAGAAAAACTTTATTTAGAGAAAGAAAATTTCTAACCACCATCTGAGAAAGATTTAAGAAGATAGACAATCAATGATGTTAGCTTTTTGGTGACCAGCTTGTTTGAAGACTGAAGAAAAGCTATCTGTATTACTAATAGTCTGAATCCTTGCTGGCTCAAGAGACAGAGACAGAGATAGAGACAGAGACAGAAAGAGACAATAAAAAGACCAACTCTGTTGCCATCAAGTATCTTTTAACAGAGGCTGTGAGCATCTTTGCATTCATGTTCTAGACTAGACAAAAGAGAATAAACCCAGAAAACAGAACTTTACACTATTTAAGCTTCACCCACTAGTATATCTGATCAGATCATTTGATATAGTAAATTTTCCAAGACAGTTTCTCTTCTCTCTTAAATATTTGGAACAAAAATCTTAGATTCTATCTTGTAGACTGTCTTCTAGATCTAAAGGTCAGTGTAGTTAAGACTTTTCCCCCTTCTACCTTTCAAAGTATGTCAGTTTTGATTCAAGGGAGTCCTATATTGTTAACAAAAAGCTGCCTTCTTAATTAAATCATGATTTGTTGGGTCCAAGTTTTTGCTCTGGCTAAAGTTACATTTTCAATAGCTAAAAAAATAATAACTTGGCATCAACTGTAATGACAATATTGCCCAAAATACCTGTTTTTGTTTGTCCTCTGTTCTTAAAGAGTGCTTGAAGAGGACATCAGGGAGGGGATATCATGCCATTCAATTGAATTTGATTTGAGTGAGGGAGGGCTGGGCAAAGTCACCAGCCTCACTTTCTCCTCCAGTGCCACCTGGGTTCAGTGTAAAGATATAGATAAAGACAATTGGAGATGACCTAGGAAGTAGTGGGAGACCTTGTCCTTTTTAAGTTAAAACTTTTAACAGATCTCAGTTTGACTGAGAAAAAGCTCATTCAGTGATTGACTAAGTAAGAAATAAGGCAGAGAATGACCTCTTTTACCTATTAAAAAAAAATCAGTCTCAGAGGGGAAGACCCTCCAGGTTTGGGGACAAAAGAGAAACAAGAATTATTTTCATTCACTCTGAGTCAATCAGGGCCCAAACAATGACCAAGTGGGGTTGGTCTGTTGGCCAATCAATTAGAGCCAGTGTGATTTGGGTTTAAGGTATGGTCCCTAAGGGGAAAAAAAAAAGTTTCAGAGATCAAAATTTACATGCCTTTGGGGTCAAAATGCCTAAGTAGGAAGGTTTCAATCAGGAGACATTATATTTTGGACCTTTTGATAGAGTCTACCTTGTAGAAGGAGTTGAAACAGATGTCCTGTGCCTGGAATTGGAGGTGAGGCTAGGACATAGAGTAGCAGCAGACAGACCAGTGAAAGAATATGCCATTATCTCTCTTGAAATTGAGATGGGAGCAACAAAACATGCTAAGGGAACAATCTGATCACAAAACAGGTATGAGACCACCATGACCTTAATATTCAATAGGACTTTAAAGTCATTTGTCTTCCCACTAGCAAAATTTACATAAATGTATTTCAATGACATTTGCAATGCGGGTACTATTTTTGAGGTACTAGGTAGTGCAGTGAATGGAGCAATGGTCCTGAAGTCAAGAAAACCTGAGTTCAAATATGACCTCACATGCTTGGGTGGCCAGAGGAAAATCAATTAGTCACTGCCTTCCTCAGTTTCTTTATCTGTAAAAACAGGGATAATAATAGCACCTACTTCCCAGGGTTGTTGTGAGGATGAAAATAAAACATTTGTAATGTGCTTTGCAAAACTTAAGGTACTATAGAGATGCATAGCCATTATTTTCATATTTTCAAAGGGAGCTAATTTTAATATGTGTATACATGGTAATGAATAAATGTTTTTCTTAGCATTATTTTAGCTATTAAAAACTAAATGAAGCAGAAATTAAAGATATCTATAAGCATATGAAAAAATGCTCTAAATTACTCTTGATTCAAGAAATGCAAATCAAAACAACTTTGAGGTACCTCATCTCACCAGCCAGAGTGGCTAAGATGACAAAACAGAAAAATGACAAATGCTGGAGAGGATGTGGAAAAATTGGAACACTAATGCATTGTTGGTGGAGTTATGAACTGATACAACCATTCTGGAGAACAATCTGGAACTATGTCCAAAGGGCTATAAATAATTTGCATACCTTTTGACTCAATAATACCACTTCCGGGGTTGTATCCCAAAGAAATCACAGAAGTGGGAAAAGGACTCATATGTACAAGAATATTTATTGCAGCTCTCTTTGTGGGGGTAAAAAACTGGAAATTTAGGGGATGCCCATCAATTGGGGAATGGCTAAACAAGTTGTGGTATACGAATGTAATGGAATAATGTTGCGCTATAAGAAATGGGGAGGAGATGGACTTCATATTTACCTGGAGAGGCCTATACAAATTAATGCTAAGTGAGAAGAGCAGAACCAGGAAAAACTTGTACACAATCACAGACACATTGTATGTGTGATGACCAACCCTGATAAACTGGACTCTTCTTAGCAACGCAGTTATAAGACAACTCTATAAGTCTCAGGATGGAAAGAGATACCTACATTCAGAGAAAGATCTAGAAAGAACAGAGTTTAAATGGAGACTGAAGCAATCTACATGCTATCTCTCTTTTCCATGTTTGGTTTTGTTTCCTATTTCCCACTGTCCACTCCATTGGTTACAACCCTTCTATACAACCAGACTAATGTCCAATGTGAAAGTACTTGCAGATTCTATACTTGACTGCATGCCGCCATGAGTGAGGGGTAAGGGAGAAGGGAGAAAACTTGAAACTCAAGGGACTCTGGAACTGAATCTTGTAAACTAAAAGTAAATAAATAAATCAAAATTTAAAAAAAAATTATGCCAGTGTTTTCTCTGGTTTTGTCATTTTTTTTGCAATAGTTTTAACTTTTAGGTGATGGAGCTGATGAAGCTGAGTTAAACAAATCTTCCTCAAATTATGATTTCATTATTTATTACTAAAATAAGTATGTCTAGTCATCTATTATATTTATCCAAGAAAAATTCTCATGATTATTCATGATGTTAGCTAAACATGATATAGGGTAAAGGACAAAATTTCTTAGATAAATCAACCAGTTATGTTTCAGGCATCCCCAATCCATCACACATGTACCAAAGGATGACATATGAAGCCATTTCAGCAGCTACCTGAAACTTGCTCTTGAGAGAAAAGTCACATTCAGATTTCCATTCTTTGCACAGAGGGTCATCACTGGAACCCCTCTCCTTAAGGCACACACAGTTCCCCTGTACAATGTTGTCTTTGTTACGAGAAGAAAAAGTATAAAAGTCAGAAAGTTTCACTGAACTCAGGAAATCCATCCCTAAGATTTTTTTCCCCACATTTCTCCCTCTGCATCAGACACTGTGTTAACTGTTATGTGAAATGCAAAGCAGTGTGAATATCCCTTCCACCTTGTGAGTTTCCCCATTGTGGTTTCAGTATATCATGGGTTGGCATAAGAAAGCTGAAAGACAACATGCAAAAGCCAGTAGATGACACAGAAAAAGTTTGGAAACTCAGAAATGCATAAGATATATGTATAGTATTTGTGTAATATCAACATATTTTATCTTTTGATACCACAATATGTCAGATTTCTTCTCTGGTACAAAGGGAGGGCTAAAAAATTTTACATGGATTTTCCAGATTTCAGGGGAGCTGTGCCCCTAAACACTGCAATGTGAATGGAATAACTATAGTTGGAAAATCCTATTCTTGGAGTCAGGAAACCTGGGTCCAAATTCCAGCTGCTTTCCTTCCATTGGCAAGTCATTTTACATTTCAGAGTCTCAGTTCTGTCTTCTGTAGAATAGAGATGAAAATATTTGTTCTATCTCTATCCCTTTACAACCCTAAGGTTGTAAACTCTAAAGTATAAAGTGATTAAGATATTATTATAAGGTCCCTAGTGCAAATACATTAATTAGAAACCAATAAAGAACTGAATTTCAGAGGTGGGTAGGGATAGAACACATTAGTGTCTTCAACAAGAGACTAAAATCAAATGACAAGAAATCTCAGCCTGTCATGACAATTCTGGGGCATTTTAAGTCATTCCAAGGAAGGATGTAACAATATACAGCCTTATGTCTTTCAATTTATCCAAATGAATTAACGAATGAAACATTTGTCTCTTCCAGAGTGGCTGCATCTTCACCTCAGATATCCTTCAAGATATCCCTGAGCCTTTGGGGTAACTTTTCCCTAATGCTATTGGCTCAAACCTTTCTTCTGGTGTTTTCTCTTCCCTCCTATTAGCTGTCAGTTATTAACATCACACCCAATTACTATTTAAGTAATTAACATTGATTAGCTTTGGCAGAAGTACAAGCATTTCCCTTCCCCTACACTTCGGGGATATACTCTTTCCTATTTTGCCACAATTCTTGAGGAGGACGATGGGCTCAGACTTAATTTCTTCATAGCCTAGAGTCTACCACTTTCACACAGTTGAATGAGTCTTTGTCTCACCTACCACTGGGATAGGTCTCAAAGGTTGCTTTTTCCTCACTTCAGGGATTCATAGCTGGATCATCTGACTGCAAACTCTGGAATGGACTTGACTCTAACACCTCTCAAAGCTCATAAGGCTGTAGTCATTTCCAATCTCCTTCACCTAAAAAGAAAGAACAAATCTTGAGATAAAGTATTGAAGCTCCTATTCGTGGGCTGCACGTTGACCTCATGTGGTGAAAGCCCAAGCACTTATTCTTTACAACATTGTTTCTTCCCCACTCCCAAGGCCACCAGGCAGGAAGAAACCAAACAAAATCTTTTTAATGTTCTGCCTTCCTTGAGTTTCATCTACATAGTCAATTGAGCCAAAAAAGCCCTTTTTTGTCACATGCTCAGCAGAACAAAACCAATTGTAAGATATCTCCCCATGCTCTGAATTTCACATGGAAATTCCATGAGTTGAGCATTCTGTACTTGTTCATAAGGGATGGGATCATTGGCAAGTTCTTCATTATAGAAAGTTGGGATTTATAAGAATTTGTAAGAATCAAGAGTGATAGCAAGTTTGTGAATTTAGGTAACTGGAATAAAAGTGATAATCTCAATAATAATAAAGAAATTTTAATGAAGTATGGGCTTAGGGTAGAACATGATTTATACTTTAGATATTTTGAGTTTTTTTATTCCTATGGGAAACCAGTTTGGAATGTCTGATATGGAATTTTTGCAGTTGTACTGGATATCAGGAGAAAGATTAGTACTGGATATATAGGTCTGGAAGTCACATGTACAGAGATCATATTTGAACTAAGGGAGCTAATGAGATCACCAAATGAATATAGAGAGAGGAAAGTAAAGAGAGTTCAGAATAGAACCTTGAAATACATTCACTTATTGTGTGTGTTACATGAATGATGACTCACAAAGGAGAATGAAAAGGAAAAGAGAACATTTAGGAGAGCATAACTCACAATTTCAAATGCTGCAGAGAGGCAAAGGAAAATGAGTATTGAGAAAAGGATATTGGATTTTTTTTCCTATCTATCCATTTATCTATCTATCTACCTATCTACCTTTTATCTATCCATCCGTCCATCTGTCCATCTATTCATCCATCGATACATTTCTCTATCTATCCATTCATTTATTTATTCATTACAATTAACAGAAATCTATTTTCTTTCCCTCCCATCTTTTCCTCCCATTGGGAAAAAATGAAGACAGAACCATTGTAACAAATATGAATAGTCAAATGAAACAAATTCCCAGATGGGTCTTACTGATTAGAAATTCCCAATGCAGGAGGCATACACTTGCCATCCCAGCTGCCAAAGAGGCTAAGACTTAGTAGTCCTCTTGAGCTGAGGAGTTCTGAGTTGCAGTGCTCTATGCGAATTCGGTGTGTGTACTAAGTTCAGCAACAATAAAATGAGGTCTCAGGAACAGATGACTGCTAGGTTGTCTAAGAAAAGGCAGTTGGGCCTAAATCGGAAACAGTACAATCCAAAGCTTTTATGCTGGTCGGACTGTGAGTTTGCTCCCTGATATTAAGGATTGTTTTGTCCTTTTTGGTATCCTTAACTCAGGGCTTGGTACATAATAGGCACTTAATAAACATTTGTTAACTTGTAAACTTCCAGCCTGCATTAGAAGGGAAGGCCCAATCTACCAACAAATAAACAAAAGCAACAAATTCCAGCTTTGGTCAAGTCGAAAAAATATGTTTCATTCTGTGCTCTGAGTCCCTCACCTCTCAGGCTCATTTGATTTGACGAAAAAGGGCCTATCGGCAACTTTGTAGAGAGGAGGTTAAATGGAGTAATGAAATTTCAAGTTAGATTGGAAAGGGTTAAGAGTGAGAAAAAAGGAAGGAAGTTATTGTAAATGGATGACTTCTTAATGGAATTTGTCCAAAAAATGGAGAAGCGGTCTAGAATGAGAGTTAGTAGGAAGAGTAGCATTTAGTGAGGACTTTTAAAAAGACTTTGAAGACTTGGGCATGTTCACAGGAAGTAGGAAAGGAACCAGGAGATAAGAAGAGATAGAGAGAAGGGGAGATGAGGATGGGAGCAGTCTTCTGGAGAAGTAGGAAGAGATGGTATCAAGTTAACATGTAAAGGTCTATCTTTTCAAGATAAGGGGAAGGTTTATCTTTTCAAGTTAAACTTGTGACTAGTCAAGACATCACCCTCATGATGTCATGGGTCCTCTTTGAGAATGAAGGACTAACAACAAAACCAAGAGCAAATGAGGAAATGAGTGGAAATAAAATGCAGATTATTTCCATTCTTACATATTCCTCTCACTTCTCAACCCATTATATTTTGACTTCCAACACCATTACCAGATCGAAACTTCTTCCAAAGTTACTAAATGATCTCTTGATTGCTCAATCAATGGCCTTTTCTGGGTTTGTATTCTTGTGGGTAGCGTTTGACATCATTAACGATTCTGTCTACCTGTTACCTCTCTCCACCCCCGATGCTCCTAACCCTGTTATTTATTTATTTACTTGCTACCTGTTTGTCCACTCCCTATCAGTAGTCATTGCTGTATCTTCAACCAGGTCTTGAAACCAATGCTCTATCCTAGGCCCTGTTCTCTTCTCCCTCTGTTCTACTGTTCCATGATCTTATTTTATCATCTCTATGCAGTTAACTCAATGACCTGCATATCTACTCCTGATCTCTTTTCTGAATTCAGTATCTGCCTGCTTCATGTCTCATGAACATCTCTAACTCAACATATTCAAAACCAGTCTTTATCTTCCTCTTCACACTCTCACTCCACCTCCCACTTCCCAAACCTTATCTCTCTTAAGGACGCCATAATTTTCCCAGTCTTCTGGGTTAAAAATCTCAGAACAATCTTTACTATTTCTAGCCCCTATAGCCAATCACTTTCAAAGTCTTGTTGATTCTACCCACATGGCATCTGTCCCTTTCTTTCCAAGTGCCTGACCATGCCCTGGTTCATGCCATTATTACATCTTGCCTATACTTTTGTCATAGATTCCTAATTGGTCTCCTTTCCTCTAGTCCTTTTTCTATATAATCCATCCTAATCTATATGGCTGCAGAATTAGAATTCCTAGAACATAGGACTGATTATATTAAAGTGTTAAAAACCTCCAATTGTTGCTTATAGCCTCTAGGTTAAGTACAGACCCTTTGGTTTGACATTTAAATGCCTTATACATCCAAACCTTCACATAGACTTTCTTCTATATGTAGTATAAATGTCTTCCATTTCCACCTCTGTCTTTTGGGATTAATAGCTATTTTCAAGGCTCAGTTTGTGTTGGCTTACACCCAGGGCCTTTGTGGATCCTTAGTCTAGCTATTAGTTTCATGTATTCTCTCTGCTAAAATTACTTTATTTTTACTTTGTATGTATTTTATATTTTCTTGTTTTGTGAACATGCTATTCCCCACAATCCCCCAGTGGAACGTCAGGTTCTTGCAGGCAAAAACTATTCTTCCTCCCACCCCGACCCACACCTTGGGTCCCCAGAGTTCTGCACAGTGCCTGCAATATACTGGTTACTTACAAATTCTTGTCAAATTGAATTTGAAAAAGAAGAAGGTGAATGATATATGAACCCATTTTACCTGGGTCCTGAGAACAGGTTCCAAGGAAGAATAACCCAAGATAATTTTAACTGACTTCAACTTACACCTTTGTGGTTAGTTTGTAGTCTTGTTACTTCTCAGGTGAACAATGACTGAAATATTCTCTTAGAGAAAGAGTCTTCTTAGTGTCTAGTTATGTACTAAGTGAAGTTAGTATTTGAAAATTTTAATACGTGCAAAATGGCCACTGGATTGCAGAACCTTGTAGACATTGAGCATAGAAGTTGGGAGCCCTTTGTCCTGTTGTGGGTCCATATCTAATTGAATATGAGGTTAATCCAGACTCTCACAGTGTGCTCACTATGGAGAGGCTCTGCATAATTTCACATGTTCAGCCTGTATTTAATTGCTTGTCTTTCCAGTGGGCATGGGTGGTGAGGGAGGAGGAGAAAGAACCTGGAATCTGGAG
>CM053591.1:79098936-79118561 GCA_028646515.1 Pseudochirops corinnae
CAGGGCGTATATATAGCCTTCTCCTGGCTTGGAGAATGTCACAGCCCTCTAGAGCCACTGCCCAATCACAAAGTTACAAGGCACGGGCATTCCTGGAAAACAAGCCTGGCGCCACAGGCTCCATGTGACCACATGCCCATCAGTTGGGGAATGGTTGAACAAGTTGTGGTGTATTAATGTGGAACATTATTGTCCTATAAGAAATGACAAATAGATTTCAGAAAAAAAAAAACTTGGAAAAGTTCAGATGAACTGACACAAAGTGAAGTGAGCGGAGCCAGGACAATATTATACACAGGTACAACAATGTGCTGTGATGATTAACTATGACTGACTTAGCTCTTCATAGCAATACAATGGTCCAAGACAGTTCCAAAAGATTCATGATGGAAAATGCTATCCACAGCCAGAGAAAAAAAAACTGATGGAATTTGAATGCAGATCAAAGCATACTATTTTCACTTTCTTTATTTTTTCATAGTTTTCTCCTTCTGTTTTGTTTTCTTCTTTCATAGCATGACTAACATGGAACTCAAAATTTTATTAAAAAAATGAATGTTAAAAAGTGTCTTTACATGTCATTGGAAAAAATATAATAGTATAAGTATTACTTTCTACTTCATGTTTTTGAAAAGCAAATATAATTATTAGCACTCTATTGACATAGCATAAAGGGTCACCAATTTGTGTTAAATGTAAAAGAAAACAAAATTGGTGAGTGAACAGCAACAACAACAACAAACTCCTACTCTCCAGGGTTGTCTTGAGGATAAAATGCAAAAATGTAAAGTGCTGTATAAGCGTTAGCCCTGTTAATTGGAGAAGGGAACAGGAAGTCACTCCAGGATCTTTGCTAAGAAACCCCATGGGCAGCATCCACAGGGTCACATAGCGTTGGATATGACTGAAAAGCAATTATTATTCATATCTTTGACTGATCTTGCTCTGCCATTGCTCTTATTGTGTGAAATGACTCCACATATAGGGGTATATTACCAAATTCTTTAACATCCAACCCTCAAAAGGTGAAACTCAGCTGTCTGTCTTACTGCTGCTGTCTCTGTCATTATCATTTCCTTTCCTTCCTCCCTTCCTCCCTTCCTCTTTCCCTCCCTCCCTTCCTTCCTTATTTCCTTCCTTCCTTATTTCCTTTCTTCCTTCCTTCCTTCCTGTCTGCCTGCCTTCCTTCTTGCTTTCCTTCCTCCCTTCTTTCCTTCATTCCTTCCTCTATTCCTCACATCCTCCCTCCCTCCCCTCTTTTCTTCCTTTCTTCTTTCTTCACATCCTTCCTCCTTTCCTCCCTCCCTCCCTTCCTTTGTTCCTTTCTTCTTTCCTCCTTCTCTACCTCCCTCTCTCAGAATAGGATCATGAGTTTGCTGGAACTAGGTCAACATATCTCCTGGGAGCTTATTGTTATTTTTTTTTTAATGTGCATCTTTCAGAAGTTGACAAAAGTTACAAATCAAGGAATTATTTATTATTGCTTTGTTGATTGTCTAGACTTAAGAAAATGGTGGAGAAAAATGTGAATAATGTAGATTAAACTTAAAAGTGTGTCCTGTGTACATTTTTTCCCCTGAGAGCCACTTGTTAAAACATTTACCAGAATGCCTCCAGAAGTGATAGTAATCCTAGTAACCGTCTGTGCTATTCAGAGTATCAATCCACCAAAATTTAAGATTTTTTGTGAAAGTTGTATCACAAAAAGGGCTGACTGGAATGGTGAGGGAACTTAAATTGCATCGTATGTCCTTTTCTGGTACTTACAGAACAGTTGAAGTAACTAAGGATGTTTTATATGAAGAAGAAGAAGGAAGCATATTGGAAAATGATTGCAGCCTTTAAATATCCAAAGGAACAAACAGACACCCTGTATAGCTTCAGAGAACCAGATTAGAAAGCAACATTTCATCTTAGTAGATGCCTAACAATGGATTGAGATTCATTGTGAGTTAGTAGTGTCCCCACTTTTAGAAACATTTATATGGAGTCTGGATGACTACCTTTCAAGAGGCTTTTAGAAGGAATTATTTCATGGAGGAGGAAGGTAGAGTTCATGAGTTCTAAGCTCCTTTCCAACACAAGTTACTATTGTCTTTGATTCTTCTCATCAGTTACTCATATGTGACTAGTTATGTTTTGTCTATTCATGTCATAACTGATTTCCTATAATAGTTAGCAAACATCCTCATTTTCCTAGTTAACCTGACTCCACTATTTCTTTCAATAAACCTTACAAACTTCCTCCATATGAAACCTCCTTTAGAATTATTTTTGTTTTAAAACTGCCCCTCTCAAGGGCCTGCAATAGCTTCCAATTCCTTTTTAGATTAACTAAGTCCAAACTCTTCAGTTGGGAATTCAAGGAATTGCATCAACTGGCTGAATTTTACCTAACCAATCATTTCTCCTGATTTCTCTTTGGAAGGGACTCTGCTCTAATAAAGATAGACTCCTTATGATCTTTGCTGTTGTAGTTGTATTTGTCTTTCATTTTTGAAGAGGACCATAACTTTGCAAGTGAGTGAGGGCTGTGCAAGGTCATCAGTCTCACTTTCTCCTCCAGAGCCATCTGGGTCCAGGGGCTAGATATGCATCAGGAGGACTGGAGATGGTCAGGATGCAATGAGAGACCCTGTCCCTTTTAGGCTAAGGCCTTCTTCGTATTCTAAAGCTCATTTACTCCCCAGGGCTCTGTCTTTTATACCAAGGATGGGGAACCTGTGGCCTCAAGGTCAACATGTGATCTTCTAGGTCCTCACGTACTGTCTTTTGACTCAGTCCAAGTTTTACAAAACAAATCCTCTTATTAAGGGAATTTGTTTTGTGAAGTTTGGATTCATTCAAAGGGCTGCATTTGAGGACCTAGAGGGCCACATGCAGCCTCAAGGTTGCAGGATCCCCACCTTGCTTTGTACTTTCTGTTTAAGACTTTGCTCAAAATATCCCCCTTTTTTTCCATAAATATACATACATGCACACACATAACTCAAATTAATTTTTTTTCACTTTACAGTTTCCAAAGCATCTTCATCACAACAATGTTGTAGGATAGGTTTTACAAATGTCATTATTTCTGCTTTACTAAATCTCTGTTTCATTCATTAAGAAAAGGGAAGAAAACTGAGGAAAGTTGTGACTTGCCCAAAGTCATGTAGCTAAAAAGTAACTAAAGTAAAAATTAGAAATTCGGTCTTCAGAATACTGATGCATCCATAGAACATGGACAGAATATGATCTCACACCTGGGCCATATTCATCTATGCACAACTGTGGCCATTATTCTCAATAAATTATGTTTTCTACTATGCCCCCTTTCTTTTATTCCTAGAAAATCCCAAATCCTCAGTGATCTTTCTCTTTCTTTGATTTCTTGTAACACTTATAATGTCTTGAAATCTTTCCCCCCCTATTTTTCTGGATACTTGGGGAACCCATCTCATTATTTCACAGTCATCCTTCAGAAATTTTTATGAAGGGATTTTAACTTTAGGTCATGTTCAGACAGGACTTTACAATATTCTGAGTCATAGTCTAGCAGACAATGAATGAATTCACCCTTTTCTTTCCTAATGTATGGAATGACCTGGGCCATCTAATGTTAGGAGCCCTCCCTAGAAGTGAAAAGGGAGAGGCATACATAAGGCTTTGCCTTATTGTATACTTGTAGACACAAAGACATTTCCATTGCACTTTTTCTAAGACACGATTGCCCTTTGTAGCAATGTGATGCTTTCAGCTATTCTTCTGTGCCCCCAGGTGTGTTTTCTCAACAGAACAAAACAAAATCCTCCCCCCCAAAAAAACTTCTAAAATTTATTCTTATTTTTGTATAACAGTGTAATTTCCCAGATGAAGATGGCAGTTTAAATAAGAGCTTCTAAAATCCCACTCATATTTCAGATTCTTTAAGACCTAGAAAAATCAAGTGAGGTCTATTGAATAATTGACTTCTCTGAGCATTTCTCACTGAACTCTTCTGTATGTCTAATCATTCCAATGAGGAATTCACAAAAAGATGTATCCATTACCAAACAAATTGGAAAGATGAGGCTAAAACTAGTGAAAAGTGACCCTTTTCATTTTTATAGAATTTTAGGATCAATGAACTCTTGAGTTCTCATTCTTCACTGTTAATCATAACAAATAAAAGTAACAGGAGTAATGTTAACAGTCCTATTTAGTGCACAGAGAGTGGATGTCACATTGCTTATATTATATGAAATGAAATAAAGCATGCACTGCTGGCGTTGATGTCTTGCTAGACTTAAGGAACTCAAGGAATTTGGTGAATGACTACTGAAGCTCGGGACAGAACATTGAGACAATTACACTGAATTTTCTCTGTTTGTTTTTCCTCCCCTGATATGACAGCTTGGACCTATGGGAAACATTTCCCAGCATCACAGAAATATCCTGTATAACCCAAAGGGAACTCTTACTAATTGGAAACACTTCAGAAAGAAGGAAATGCAGTTGTTGAATCTTTTTTTTGTTGTTACTCAGATGTACATATGGACTATTTTTGGTGGGGATATTTGTCTTAATTTTAAATTATACGTAGTTTGATGGAACAAAATTAATTTAACATTCCATGTAGCCCAAGGGCCTTTCAAATCACAATGAAGCTTGACAAAAATACCTTCCCCACCCCCTACTTGGTGCTGGCTATCTAAATTGCCCTAGGAAATAGAGATAAAAGCAAAGTAATTAGTTATTAAGCATATGTGCATCTAATTATACATTTAGTGTGATATGTAACCTAACCATTAAAGCTATTGAATGAAGAAACCCAAAGACAAGTCAAAGGGGAAAAAGAAAGCAACAAAGAAAACCAAAGGTAGTAGGGGAAATAGGAGGTTGGCAGGTGACTGGGTTGGGAATGGGAAATGCACATTTTAAGTTTTCTTTTGTGGTTTTGTTATTAACTTACTATTTGACAAAGTAGGAAGTAATTTACATGGATAGAGTAACTCACATCTATTTCTTCTGGAGATGCTAGGAAGATAACACAGATAATAGGTGTCTAAGAATGGATTTGAATTCATCTTCCTGTTCCTAAATCTAGGGCTGTATCCATGACACTGTGTTTCCTTTCCTTCATCTCATGACACATTGTAAATCTTCCATTTGCTTTTCTGACATCCATTGCCGGAGACCATGAACATTGGTAATAGGGGAGCATAACAAGTGTGATTGTGTAGTGATTCAAATAGCTCCAATCTGTTTCCAGTTTGTAAGTCACAGTATTTTGGATCTCTCACTTTTATTGATGTTAGGGGTAATATAGAAAGTTATATTTGGTAGCTTATCCTCTTCATGGAATCCTCACCCTTCAAATTTTCTTGTCATTGAAGAGTAAAGCAAGTACCTGAAGTGACTGAAACTATCATCAGGTTATAGGATGATGATGTACAAGAAGTCCAAATAGCTGTAGTCTCACCAACCAATGAACTAGACCCCTACATATCTTGTGACTTATTATATTTGAGGTTCATTATTACTCTAGCAATTTGAATGTTATTTTCTATTTTTTTCTCCATCTTCATCTTCAGAAACTGAAGTATACGAGGACAAGAAAACTTCATAATTTAATGTCCATTGTGACACAGTTATTATGGAGCCAAAAGATGCTAGTGGATCCATAAATTCTGTTGTTTCTCAGATGTTGACAAATTTTTTTTTAGGTAGAGAAGAAAAATAATTTCGCATGAGTAGGCTAATTCTTTGTAATTAATTCACAACAACAATAAAGTGAGGGCTTTAGGGTCATTATTACCTGTATAAGAACCTCAGCATTTACTGTAGACTGGTTGTAGAATGCCATTCCTTTCTGGCTTGGAATGCTTTCACTTCTACTTTTTATTTATTGAGATCCTTCTTCAAATCCTTATTTAATTGCACCCCCTCCTCAAGGTCTTCTCAGACCTCTTCAGCCCAAAGTTTCACTCTTTCCTAGACCATTCCCCAACTCCAATTACATTTCTCTTCTGCACCATTCATTGTTTAACTTACCATTTGCTGCCTTTAATTGTTATCTATATTTTTCTTGTTTATTTTTTCCTTTAATTTATTTGTTTAGATTTATGGAATAAAATAAGCACTTCCATAACATAGTATAACCTGCCTCACCCAGAAAAAAAGATTGCACATGAACCTGCAAATCCACTATGCATAGCTTGCTATCCCCTTCAAATATATAATAAAGTTATCATGTAAATTCCCCCCCCTTTTTTATCTTCTCTTGCCCCCTCCCCACCCTGCCCCAGAGGTGGCTACCATTAGACACAAATATATATATGTAAAATATATATATGTAAAATTATTCTACATATACTTCTATTTATCAATTCATTCTTTCTCTGGATACAGATAGCATCTTTCTTTATACATCCTTTATGGTTTATTTGGGTATTTATATGATTATAATAAGGATTTCTTCTGCTAACACACTTGTAGGAACAAAGATGGGTAAGTGTGAAGAAGGATCCTCTCAGCATTGATAAATATTTGAGGGTAGCATCCCCCTTCTTTTTCCTCTGGGTATACATTCTCTCATGACACCTTTTTCCTGTGATTCTCTCTGTAATTCCTTTGTGTCACAGCCTGATTATGCATTACCAAAGAGCTCTCCATTTCCATTTGCCTGTCTCCAAACTTCATTCAGTTCTTGAGAGACCAGTGGTATCCCCTAATTCAGAGACAAATGATGTGTGGATCTCATTTTAAAGTTTGCAGAGTGTTTCATATACATTCTCTTGCCTGAGAAATTAGTAGCATTGTTATAATTTCCATTTTATAAATAGAGAACAGGTTCCAAGAAGTTAAATGACTTGTGCACAGTGACAAGGCTAGATCTTTCTGGCTCCAAGTCTCTCACTCTGTATGTTGTCACTCTGCCTCTCACTTTAGCAATGAAATAGAAGTATGACATGATGTAGTGGGAAAAGTCCTGGACTTAGAGACAGGAGATTTTCATTCAAATAGCAAGTCTGTAAACATTTCTGAACATCAATTTATTCACTTGTGAAATAAGATTAATAATATTTTCAATACTATATAGTATTGTATAGTATCCAAACACAGGAAACAGAGAGAAAAGTCTGTGGATAATGGGGACAGGTCCTACCAGGAGTACACTGCTGGGTGAAGAAAACTCCAGCACCCAGGGAGAGGTTGTATACCTAGGAAAGAGGTTCTAATCTCATACTAAACCTCTACCCATACCAGAAAACTAAGATTTGGACTGGTGTAAAGAGGCAATTTTGTTACTCAGTATTCAGTTCCAAGTCACAGATCCAGGGCAATCTTGCATATGAGAAGTGACTTTTCCTATTCCCAGTTAAGGAGCCCTGGGAGAGATACCAAGAAAGGACAAAGTTCCAAAGCTAACAGCAGCAGTAGTGTGACTCAGGCCCCAGGGGTCGAGGGATCCTGGACCTGGGGCAGACACTGATGCTGATCCCTGCTGCCACTATGGGTAAGTGACAGCACCAGAAGGATAAGATATACATAACATGTGCTGAATATACACGCTTATATAGTGGTAAGAAGACTGATCTCCAAAAGCAAATTTTCATTGCTTACCTTTTGATCACTGTAGCCTGTCACTGAAGCTGTTTGCATGACTGGTGTTGACTCCCAAGGAGTGGTTTTTGAGTTACTGAATATTGTGCCTTGAATAAAGAAATATGGAACCAATCCTAGCACCAGAGAGAAACCGGATGCTAAGTCTCTGATCAAACTGAACTTCACAAAAAATAATGAAGGTAAATACCATTGTCCATTGCTATTCCTTGGCTTCACCAACAACTTCTATATTGTGGCAATCCAGTCAACTGGTAACACATACGCTTAAAAGACAGTGGAGCAGTATCAAAAACAAGAATTACAAAGACCTGATGACAGATAAGCCCTTTTTTCACCAGAACATCCTGATGCTCCAGGATCTCATGAATCTAGACAAGTTTAATGTGTTCGATTTTTATAATTTCAAGAACAATCTAAGCATCCTAGACCCAGAGGAAGAGAAAGTCAGGTAGGACTCGACTTATCTGGAAAGCACCAACCGTGAGACTGGAGAGACATTGTAGGAACTTTACAAAAACTTTAAAAGGGATGAAATTCCAGGCCACAATGTTGAGGGCTCTGGAGAATGTAGCTCATTAGTCTACTGGGAAGATCAGTGCCTTCATAACATTCACAGTCGTGGTGTCCAAAACAGTCCATGAAGCAACTGGCATTGACGCTGAAGCCCTCTGATATAAGTTTGTGAAGAAGAGAGGTTATATCTGGCTACACAAGAACTGCACTATGACATGACTCCAAAAACACTTGAAAACTTTATCAAACTCTGCAAAAAAAAATAATTATTACAATGGCCCAACTTTCCACAGGTCAATTCAAAACTTTGTGATCCAGGATAGAGATCTAACTGGCAAGGGCACAGAGGCCAAGTCCTACTGAGAGAAGCCTCTTAAAGATGAGTTCCAGCCCCACCTGTGGCACACAGGCCAAGGTATTCTCAGCATGGCCAACTCTGGACCCAACTGCAACAAGTTTTAGTTTTGTTTGTTTCTTTTGTTTTTAAATCACTTTTCAAGCCTATACTTATCTGGACAAGAAACACACCATCTTTGGAAGAGTTGCTGATGGCTTTGACACCCTCAAAGCCTTGGAGAACATGAAGAATAACCCTAACACCAAAGTAGGAGATTTTAATTGATTTTGCCATGGTTTTTTTAGACCCATATGAAAAGGCAGATAGCTTGTTGAAGAACAGGAGAAACATGATGGGAGGAGGAGACGACCCCAAGGTGAAGGCCAAGGTGGCCCGGTCAAAATTGGAGAGTTCAGGGCCTTGGACTTACAGTCAGGAAGTGGGCAAATACATCTCCTCCAAAGCCACAAAATGAGCTGCAGAGAAAGAGCCCTTCACCATCTGGGACTCGGGGAACTTCATTTCCTGGTAATGGTCTCAGTCTAGGAGGCACCAACGGTGAAAGTTTGAACCTACTGGTGACAACAGAGTCAGTTCAAGGCTGGCACAGACCTTGGTTCCAAGCGTGTGGGAATAGGGAAAAATCTTTGTAAAGTTGCCAATTTGAGGAGGCAGGGGACTGAGGGGAGGGGAGGACATCTTGACCTGAAATAAAGCAGGATGCTCTTAAAAAAAAAAAAAAGAAAGAAATATAGTGGATGAGTTATGGTAGGTCTCTAATGTCAGGTTAAAGAATCTGGAATTAATTTGTTTGACAATGGAGAGCCATTGAAGGCTTTTGAACAAATGAATATCATAATCAGAGCTGTGCCTTATGAAAACTGATCTGCTGCCATTTCATAAAAGGTATTTGAAAGGCATGAGGCTAAAGGCATGGAAGAATAGTGCCACCTTTCTCACGCCAGTACTGAGATTACATTTTTATCCCTTTTTGTCTATTTCATATTTTCTTATATGTGCACATAATTCTTCCTTGAAAGAATGTGAGCTTCTTCAGTGCAATGGTTGTTTCATTTTGGGATTTGTATCCCAATGACCATTACAGATGACACACGGTAGGTACTTAATAAATCCTTCTTGATTATTTGTCTAGGCATAAGACAATAAGTTTCTAAATTAAAATGTCATAAAAAACTGCCATTGATAGTGATAGTCCACTTAGGTATGGGAATGTTTCTTCATTCTTTCCTCCTCTTCATCCTAATGTTTTCCACCATACTTTTCTCTCTCAAATCTAGATATTTTCACATACACATGCACACATATACACATGTTATATACACATGCATACACATATACACATTTTATATCTGTGTGTCTTATATGTGTATATGAGTATAACACACCCAGAACAATACTGCTCTGTCACCGTTTCTTACATCACCCTTTCTTTTTCAAAAAGATATATAAGGTGTACAACTTCTGAACCAAGTATACCAGCCAATAACATGAGTAGTAAACATGAAAGTGAAAAGATGAATGAGAGAGGATTTGTGGAGGTAGGATCCACAGGATTTAGCTAATATGAAGACATGAGAGAAGTGATAATGATAACAACAAAGTTTTAAGCCTAGGTGACTGGAAGGATCATGGTATCATTAACACAAATGAAGTTAGGGGTGGGACGAAGTGATTGGAAGGAGAAAGATAATGAAGTTGATTTAAGATATGTTAAATTACTGGGCCACTTTTACAATCCCCTGAATATGTTGACAAAGCAGGCATAAAGCTTGAGCTACTGTACAGATGAGAGAAACACCAGGGTAAGAGAATATAGGTTTGGGGAGTCATTTGAAAAGAAATGATAGTTGAACCTATGGGGATTGGGAAAATTTTCAAAGGAGAGTGCAGAAGGAAGAGAAAGGAGGTAAGAGTAGTATCTTGAGGGAATAATCTGGGGTTAAGTAAAATTTATTTTAGAAAATTCTGGCAATCTAAGGTTGAACAAATTGTGGCACATGAATGTGATGAAATTCCATTGTTCTATAAGAAACAAGGAAATAGAAAATTTTAGAGGAACAAGAAAAGATTTGCATGAACTGACTCAGTTAATAAAATCATATATATATATATATATATATATATATATATACTGCATCAGTATTAAAAAAAGAAAAAAAGAAGACTTCTCTAAACTGATAAAGAATGAAGTGAGTAGAACTAGGAGATTACTTATATAATGTGATAAAGAATAATAACTTTGAAAGCTAGAAGAATTGTGACCAACTGAATACCCATCTATGATTTCAGCGGACTAATGAAGTATACCATCTCCTTCGTGACAGAAAGATGGTAGGTTCAGAATGGATGTAGAATAGGACATATTTTTTGAACACAGAAAATGAGGGGATTTGTTTTGCTTGGCTATCGATATGTATTTAAGGAATTTCTTTTTATTTTTTATGGGGGAATAAATTAAAATATACTAATGTTACTTAAAAAATGAAACTAATTTAAAATAATCTAAGAATGTTTGTAGGGAGAGGAAAGTGCACTCACAGAAAGGAAGAGTCTGAAGATGGAAGACAGTGGGAACAATTGATGAAGTGAGGTCATGTGGAATATGGGATTGTATAAGATCAGACCAAGGGCACAAGTAAAGATATTACACTGAGCATAAAGGAGAGCCATCTTTTTTCTTTTTTCTGAAAGGAATTAACAAAGACATGGAGAATAAGATATATAGAGACAGTTTAAGTTGAAAAGGAGATAAGATGAAGAAGTTCCCAGAGGACAGTCTTTAAGTTTTCAATTTGTTGGGGGCTAATACATCCTCAGAGAATGTGCAAGTTGAAGGTGGGCTTGAGAATTTGTGTTTGGGACAGATTAAGTGAATAATGCAATAGAGAATTGATAAGAGAAAGGTTTATAGTTACAGTAAGTGGAAATCTATACTTTCTGAGTTTTGCATTTGAATGAATCAATAGAAACGTCCAGAGATGACAAATTCCAATATGAATTTTCAGAATCTTCAGGGGAAAATAATACAGATATTAGGCATAGAGTTAGATATAGATGTAGCTATAGATTTAAATATGCATACAGATGATACAGATTCAGATTAGGTATGGATACCTTTGGCAGCATAGCAGATAGAGAGAGTTAACCTTGGTACCAGGAAGACATGAGATCAAATCTAGGCTCTGGATTATACTAGCTGCGTGATGCCAGCCAAAGCATTTAACCTCTTTGTGTCTTACATCACACTCTACAACTGAAAATTATAGAACAGTTGTAAATTTGCATTGATAGAACTTTTTCCATCAGAAGTTATCTGTACTGATGAAATAATAAGTTCTTTCCCTAAAAAGGGGTTATGGATATAGATATACATTTAGATGTCACTATACTACCATATAGATATGCTATCTATACTACCATATAAAAATGCTATCTGACAGAATGTCAGGAATGAAACCAAGTGTCTTAATAGACGACCAAATAGTGAAATAAAATGGACCAAGAGATCGGAAAGTTTGATCTCTTCCATTTACTTGAATGGTCTGGAAAAACTTCAAACAAAATGGAGCAGATTCAAAATCTTCATGTACCCATAACCAGTCCTATATTTTTCAGTGAAGTTGTGTACAACTCTAATTTTTAAATGGAGAAAATTTCTCTCTATCACCTCCCTCCCACCTTAAAAAACAAACAAACAAACAAACAAAAACTTATGTAAGTCATACTTAAAACACATTTACATTTTCATTATTTTGGAATGCATCAGAATCCTATCTACTAAAGTTTACATCTTGTAAAAGCATTTGCTTTGTAGATAAAGTTATGAGAATACAAAAAAAAACCCCTTATTTCAATATTTGATGGAAATACCCATTACTTTCACATAAATGGAGGCTTGAGGCAGACAATTGAGAAGCAACTGCTTTTGAATGTCCCAAAATATATAAAAAGTCTATATTTAAAGGGTCACTTTGCATGTTGTTTCCTTGAGTTTAGAACTGCTAGATTTTCTGTTTTCTCTTTAAAACAATATTTGCAGTATGTCTTAAAAAGTTCATTCAATATCTTTAAAAAGTTATTTTCATTCTTTGGCATGAATTCCAATGAAAAAATGATATATAAGTGGATATTTCTGCCAGCATATAACACAGAGATTGCCCTTCACCTTGGGGCCTAATTTCCTCAAGAAAAAGAAAAAAAAAGGAATGAACACAAAAAGAGAACTGTAGCCCATTGAAATTGAATCTCTTCAATGCCTCTTGTCCATTTATTTTAGACCTGTCTTTTCCCTCTCTTACCAGTACAATTCTTACTGCCCCGGGCTGTGCCCCTTCTTAGAGAGTCACACATGGCACTTACGCCTTCTAAAACATTCTTCAGAGAAGTACAGACTCTAATCTCTCTCAGGAGACCAGAAGAGTCCCATCTGTAACAATTTGAGCCCCTGTCAGCCTGAGGACCATAGAATTCAGTCACTTCCTAACCAGGATCTCCTACATGTCACACTCTGTGTTGCCACTGAGGTAAATGGAGGGTTATAATAATGCATTTTTGAGTCATGGTGACAATGCAAAATTAAAGTCCATGTAAATAATTGTTGCTGTATCTGTACCATTCTGTGGTGTACCATGTGTCCGAAGGAAGGCTTCACTTAATGCCCCTTTCCAGCCAAGTTTTCCAGAAATCATTTACAAGCTTTACACATATTTTTCTCTCCTTTCTTCAGAAATTGGATTCTTCCTACAATACCTATAGTCTTCTACGACAGTATTTTCTGCCTTAAAGTCTTTGCAGTATTTTAACCTCTCTATGTATGTCTCTTCTTCTCTTCCTTTTCTAACTCTCAGCACCCTACAAAACCTCTAATATTATTTTCTCTACTGTTTGTTTGTTTGTTTGTTTGTTTGTTTTTAATTTATGGGGCCCTACAGCAATATCATTCCCATAGAGCATCAGAAAAACATCCGGTCCCTGGGAAGCATTACTAAGAAGTTTCAGCATGTTGTAATGACCATAGACAGAAAAATTACCCCACAAAATGATCAAGTTTGCTACATTCTGTCACAATAACATGCTTTTTTCCACATGCACATATCAAAAAGAAACACAAGGACGCTTTGCAGATTACTCAAATGGCAGATAAAGCAGAAATTAGCTTTCATCTATGTGTCCTTCCTCTTCTCCCCTCCCTGATTGCTCACCCATCCCCCACATCACCATCTGTACTAGAGTCTGTGGTAGATTTCTCTATTAACAAAGCCCTACCCATTCGGCCTATTGATTCTGCTTTAATTCAACCCCCTGTCTCCCTCCTTCTTTCCCTCTTCCCCTCTCCCTCCCTGCCTAGAAGGAACAATTCATATGGTTGATTCCTTTGTCTCCTGAGTTATGGTTTGGGAAACATGTCCTCTCTTCCATAGCTCATCAGAGAGATGCCGAGGCTAATGTAACTATTAGCATGGGCTGTCAAACTTTCATTAAAGCCCTGGATGAAGAGACAAATTCTTAGCTTTCTCTGGCCATGTTTCCCCTGCTGTTCCTGGCACTCTTGTAATGGAGAATTCACTTGAGCTTGCATGTCGAGAGGGAAAATAGGAGAGCCCTTCCCAGAATTTTACAGCTTATTAGCAAACATGGTGCTTCACTCTATGCTCAGTGTTTCATTAAAAAATTAATGCCAATGGAATGAGCTTTCAATACAAAATTACACGGAGGTGAATTTTTTATTTTATTTTAAAAAACATTAGTCTTCTCAATAATTCATACTTCTTGCCCCCCTCCCCCTTTGGTCTCACTAAATATTAAATAGGATAAAGTTAAACATTTGAAAACTAAACGTAGGCTTTATTCTCCCAAAGTATCTATGTTTTCATCGCTGCTAACTTACTTGAACATTTTTAGAAGTGGCACATGTGGCAGATGTGAGCCAGCAGGTGTGTGTGTGTGTGTGTGTGTGTGTGTGTGTGTGTGTGTGTTTCCATTTAGCTTGAATCTATTGGATAAATGAGTTTCTGTATACGCTGTCTTTGACCTAGGAGGAGCTGACAGGAATCCATAGATTACACGTGTTGGAAAACAAAAACAGGAAGCACCCAAATGCAAAGTACAAAACAATTCCTCCCCAGGCTACATCTACTCACTAGAAAGGGAAAGTCAGAGCTGGCACTTGGCCAGTGAGTTTGGTCAGTATAGGCAGAATGCCGGGATAATTTTAGGCCACATTCTAATGTTGTATATTCTCTTCTCCACAAAACTCTCCACTTCTTCCTTTAGTTATTTGAGTAATCAAAGGGTTTGGGGGGAGATGGGTCTTTTTTTTTCTTCTAATGAAATATCTGTATGTTACCTCTTTTGAACTAGTCACAGAAGTTTGATATGATCTGACTAAGTCCTTGACAATGCATACCTTTTGCTTATTGTGATTGTTTCTAATTGGCTTGAAATTATATTTTAAAAAAATCAATAAATTGGTATCAAATTTACACTGTATTTTTTCATGTAAGAGAGACCCACAGTTTATATCCAGCTTGTCACATTAACATTTGTAACTTATATCTAAAATAGGTAGCTGGTTCCTTCCTTCCAACTTCAAAGGTATTGTCCTATGAGTTAACGTTCTTTATTTATAATGATAAAACTCCTTTCTATTGTGATATCATAATGACAATAACTCACATTTATACTGCCCTTTATAGTTGTTTCCTCACAACTTTATGAGGTAGCCAGTTCAAGCATAATTATACCCATTTTACAGATGAGGAAACTCATTATGTGCTTATTGACCTGGATATATGGTCAGAGAAAGCATCTTTGGTTTTGAAATGTCTATTTTTTTATGGTTGGGGAATGTGTGCTGTGTGTGTGTGTGTGTGTGTGTGTTTTGTGCATGTTTCTGTGTGTTGGAAGTTTAGATCTATAATTTCCTGAGTCTGGAGAATTCCCAGGGTAGAAATTACCTTCACTGATGCATATAAGCAACTTATCTTATTTTAAGAGTGTTATGGGGCACCAAGGGTATAAATGCCTTATCCATGGTCAAAAAGCCAGCATGTGTCAGAGACAGAACTTGGCCCCAAGTCTTCCTGACTCCAAGGCCAGCCCTCTATCCACTATATCATCTTGCCTCTTGAGTGAGCCAGATAACAGTAGAAAAACCTTGTTCTCAAATCTCCTACAGGGACATAACAGATGAAACTGAGAAAATTTATTTTTCAAGTTCAAAAACAAACATTAGGAAAAAATACTCATTGAAGGTCAGAACCATGCTGTGGTAACAAATCTGAATCCAGCCACCAATCCAATATGCCAATCTATTAAGAAGAGATTAAAGTCTCACATATCTCGATGCAACCTTCTGTTTAGGGAACTTCCATAAACAAGCTAGTAATGTCATCACCAGGGAAACAAACAAGTGGAAACGACGCATGACATCCCCCTGAGTGCATCTGAGCTACCTAGCATAGGCATTGGTGATATTGTCTATTTAAACAGGCTTCCCTGCCTCCCCCTCCCCACCCCACCCCCGACTCTTCTGTGCAGATACTGCCACTTGCTGTAACTATGAAATAAAGATTTGTGATGGCTTCGAATACAGTTCATTTACAAGGTGATATAAACTGCGGGTTGTAGGTTGAGTTTCCAATATGATGGAAATGCTAATCTGTGACACAGATCCTGCTTTCATGTTTTATTAATGATATCTGCAACATATTTGCAAGATATTTTACATAATATATTAATTTACCAAAATGAAGAGGCTGATAATTGCATATGAAATTAGCACTGTCTATGCCAAAGCTAAATACATAGTACTTCTGTAGACCTTGTTAGGACTGTGACATACTACAGATTTGGTCAATAAGATGATGATAAGCTCATTTTTCAGGAAATGAGTTTATACTCTTCCTATCTGGATTTGAACATGAAACAATAGATTTAGTTGAAAAACCTATGTTTTAGATGAACTTAACAGCCAATATAATATATAAGGAATAATTTATTTTTTTTTAAATCATGCTTTGGAATCCTCAAATGAAATGAAATCTGGCACTTGTCTCTTCTATGGGACTTTTGGCAAAAGATTCCAGGCCACGTTATGAATGTGATTATCTCATGGTAAGCACCCTCCTATCATGGAATTCGAAAATGCCATGCTTTTCTCTGCTTTACTTTCTATGGGGATTTACCACAGCAAGACTGGGACTTGGCACAGGTCATCTGAGAATCATCTCAAGAAAACAGATGGTGAGAAGATCCAGATCATCCAAATCTCACATTGTTGCTTCTGTCATAAAACCAAACTTAAAGGCTGCTCCAAGCACCTTTAATTCCTAGACTTAAGTATTGCAAACATTACTGCCTGCCTCTACTTTCTAATCTGTAAAATGGAGCTTATTGTGGGACACGGCTCCCAGGGCTGTGAAAATCAAATAAGAGAGTATTTACAAAGTGTTTTGCAAATCTTAAGGTGTTATTATATAATGCTACTATAAAAGTTAACTTTAAAGTGCAACATAGTGCCATAATGACATAGTCACATGACCTTGAACTTTGACCTCTCCTGGAAGGTGGTGGTTTCCCCACTCCCACCCAGCCCCCTCCCACAGAGATCTTCAAGCAAAGACTGGATGACTACTCTTTGGGACTCTTGTAGAGGGTATTCTTGGTCAGATATACATCGGACTACAGGGCCACTGAGGTGCCTTCAGATTCAGAGATTTTGTGTAAAAAGGAATAATAATGCAAATAATATAATCTGCCTCAGTTGACAATAAGGAAATACTTTGTAAACCTTTAAGTCCTATTGAGAGTTGTTGATCCTAATGAGTTTTTCATGAAGATGAAATAATATAGTGTATATTAAATAATTTAGACGTAATGTATGTATGTACAAATATATTTTACATATATAAATGCATATGTCTATAGTTATATAAATATATATATAGTAATAATTTTTATACATCCATAAAAAAGACTTGCTAGTCTCAGAGTACTCTCTGCAACAGAAGCTACCACATCATTTGCTCCTGCTTAGAAAACTTCAAAGAAAAACAGCTGGCAAGGTAGGGCAGCCCAAAGAACCTTACATCTAACATCGCAGCATAGGACTTGAGTTTGAATCCTCACTCCATCACATTTTACCTCTGTGACCATGAACAAGTCACTTCTCCCATCTAGGCCTCAGTTTCCTCATCTGAACCTAACAGTCTTCTAGGATTATTCTCTAAATTTGTTGTCTCACTCTTAGGCTTAGTCCCTAGAGAAATGAATGAGATGCTGGCATTCTAGGGGTAGTGAGAGGGGTAGCTACATGTCTAACTCCAACACCCACATCACTGTGATTCCCATCAATATGTAGCCAATAAACTCAATTAACTTTTAGTAGAAGTTTTCACTATAATTTTATGGTGAGACCAGTTGATTAAAAAATAAAAAGTAGCTTCACCCCAGGGGAAAACAAACAAACAAACAACTTTAACAAACGCATGCAACATTGGTGGGAAAAGTGGATTCAATAAGGTGCAATGAAAGGGAGGCCCACATACATATAGGGTTTAATGTAGCAAAAGTATGTTTTTGACACTGAGTCTTTGTTTTTCTTCTCATCTTGTAGAACCCTCACATAGATCACCTAGGATGTTACTCTCTTCTGGGTGAATCACTCAAATGGAATCCAAGAGCCTTTCTTGAATCCATAGGCGACTCTTCTCTTTGCCATGAGTGTTCACATATCTTGAAGCCACCTTTCCTCAGGACAGTATCTCTCTGCAAATCACCTGTCCTTGATGAATCTCCCTGATCCTGATGGAAGTGTTTTACCCTGTTATCAGCCACTGCCAGTCAGTGAACAAGCATTATTAATACCTACTATGTGTCATGTACTGGGCTAAGTTCTGGAAACTGCTACTTTATAGGTTTCCTGGGATCTTCAGGCCTTTTAGGTCTTTTAGTGTCCTGGACATTCCATCTCATGATATTCATTAGTCAAAGATCAAGAAAGACAAGCACAATGATCCAGTGGTGGCTCATGTATATATCAGACCTGCATTGGTGGAATGCAACCAGCAACCTCTCCCCTTCCTGACTTTCATGCTTCAAAGTCAAAGACAGAGGCAGGCAGATCACATGACTTTCATCTCTTCATTACTCCCCATCCCCAGTGTCATCAGTTCTTTTGCATTAGCTGCCAATTGGAGATCTCTTCATCATCATTGCTCTTCCCTGAGTCATGCATTGCCAAAATTAGAGTACCCTTACATTTCCATGTGATGGACTGGAACCAAAGATGAAATCTCTACTTTCATATATGAAAGGCAAATCCAAGCATGTGATCTGAAAAAATGAACTGCTAGACTAAATAATTTCTAAGGTTCCTTCACATGTATGAGCTATCATTCTGATTTATGCATTTTGACACTGCTATCTTTCTCCAGAAAGGAGATACAGGGCCTATCTTCAACATCTATTGTTAGACCTTGAGACAGACAAAACATTTTCCTGCTTAACTCTGAAAATGAGTCATTTTTCATAAGAATATAATATATATGACCTTAAACAGAAAAGATAGCTTAAGTTTATAGTCATCTTCTATTGCAACACACTTACTGTAATAGAATGATGAACATCATCTTTCAAAAGTTTA
Organism: Pseudochirops corinnae; assembly: GCA_028646515.1. NCBI lineage: Eukaryota > Metazoa > Chordata > Mammalia > Diprotodontia > Pseudocheiridae > Pseudochirops > Pseudochirops corinnae. Next base: position 79,118,043 of record CM053591.1, read on the forward strand.
GTTAACAATTTGAGGTTTCATTTTTTAAACTTCCATACTTCCCTTTGCAACTGTATTGGTAATGGAATTTGGAGATGCCCCTGTATTGGCTCGGTTTTGGGGTTGACTGTTAAAACCCAGAGCTTGTGAATCCCACTTGTGGGATGGACTTGTTGACATGAAGAGAAAGGGCTGAACTAGGAGGAGCCGTGAATTGGGAGAGAAGCCCAAGCCTAGAGAAGACCAGAAGGACTTTGGGAGAGCAGTATCCAGTATTGTGGAGCCTGAGTTGCTGAGAGAAAGGCTGCTAAGAGCACTGTTGGAATTGCCACCTGGAACTGCCACCTGGAACTGTCAAGGACTGAGAAGGCATGGCTGTGATGCCGGTATTTTGTCTATCTGTTTTGATGTTGTTTTGCCAGATTCACCTGATGGTGAAGGACAGTGCTGCTGTTGTAGAGGTCCTGGAATCTGGCTGTTGGTTCAGAAGCCCTGAAGAAGGATTTTCTTGTGGTACCTGCACAGAAATCCTGGAAGAGG
>CM053591.1:79119061-79165638 GCA_028646515.1 Pseudochirops corinnae
GCAGTTCCTGTCCCTGGCAGTCCTCAGCAGGAGTCCTTAGCAGAGATTCTGGCTGGCTCAAAAAAAAAGGAGTTTGTGCTGCTGCCACTGCTGCTGCTTCCAGTCACCACAGTTGGTTCCGGCTTTCTCTTGCTCTACCCCTTCCTGCTATGTCAGCAACTTCAAGGGGTGTGGAAGATCTTCAGATCCCAGTATCATAACACCTGCATGTACACACATAATACCTGTGTATAATACATATGTGTGCACACACATACATTAATGAATTTATAGTTTATCTTCTACCAAGGTTTTTTCACCTGAAAACTGGAAAAAAAATGACTGGATGTACACAAAAACATTTATTAAGTATTTACTATGTGCCAGGCATTGTGCTAAATACTAAAGATACAAACAAAAAAGTACACTATCTATCACCAAGGAACTTGCCTTGTAATAATTAGAGACAAAATACAGGAGAGTGGGAGGAAGAGATTTTGTCTGGAGAAGCAGAGAAATGACAAACAGAGGAAAAGGACAATCAACTGTCACAGCCTTTCCATTAGTGGAGAGTAGTATCAACAGATTTGACTACTTTTCCCAGAGAAAGAGGAAGAAAGCAGAGGAATGTGAGGGGGACACATTCATAGCAGGCAGGGCAGACAAGAACATGTCTAAAGTAAATGCATTTGAACTTTTGTCTGTGGTCTACTAGATAGAAACATTGAGTTAGGTAACTTTGCCCTCATTCACCTATTGGAACAGCTCAGCAGTCCAGAGCAAGAGTTTCAAGTCAGGAAGAGTTAATATGGTCCAGAGTGTACTATTTCAGGTGGAGAAAGGGGACTTCAGTAGAGAAAATGGCAAGATGTCAGGGAATGATATAGATAAAATTTAAATGACGATGCTGTTAAAACTTTCCTTCTCTTGGATAATTTGTAAAAATCTGTCAGAGAAAGAACTGATAAATAGAAGTATATATAGAATGGTTTTACACACACACACACACACACACACACACACACACACACACACATACACGTGTCTAATGGTAGCCATCTCTAGGGTGGGCAGGGGAAGAGAAAAAAGGGGGGAAAAGAAAATTACATGATTATGATATATTTTAAAAGAATGACAAGTTGTACATAATAGATTTATAGTTCCATGTAAAAAATCCTACGAAAGGATTTTTTAAAAGACACACAACTATCTATAGCCTTCTTTTCCCAAGTCTTTTTTCAATGCCTCATTCTGACATGAATATATATGATGTCTGAGGAACAACCTAATTAAGTTTAGAAAATTTTGCTATCAGACTAAAGAGTAATGAATTTTTTGTCCATACAAACTAACAAAGACTATCTTCCATTAAGATAGTCATCTATGTTGACAGAGGGATTGTTCGTAAAGAAAAAATTAGATTCCCAAGGTGCTGAAGAATCTCTTTTGTCGGACCATTCCATTGATGGCCAACTAATTTTTTTCAGTACTCATTGTATCAGAAACAGTGTATCTTTAGTAGCCCTTCTTTATCTAATGGTACAGATGAAATCAATTATCTCTAAGATTGTGAACTTCTATTTACAAATTGAGAAGAATGCAAAGTGAAAGTCTGTAGTGTTGTATTGTTGGTTTTTTTTTATTTTAAAAATGGAAAAAAATCTTTGGCTTTTTGTCATAATCACAAAATGTAACAGGATCTCTACATGAGAAATATAGCTAGAATATTTATTTGAATACAAAAAAACTGAGTTCCCAAACCAGAAAGTCAAAGCCAACACAGTAGTTATGAAGTTGGCACGTGTAGTTAAAGTAGTAAACACCCACATTCTCAAGCCTTCAATTTAGGGATGGAGAGGGTCTTTGAGGCCATTTATCCAAATTCTCCAATTCTACAGATGTATAAACTGAAGGAAAGAGAGGTAAAAGGGCATGCTGAAGATCACACAAGCAGCAAGTATCCAAGCTCGGATTTGAACCAACCCTTTCCAATCCAAAGCCAATAATCTTTTCACCATCACATCCTGCCTCCTTCATGAGGTTAAACTCATTTCAGTGGTTAGGGATCTCATGTAGGAGGCTATATACAATGTAGCAGGTCCTAATTAACTAAGCCAAATATTATAAAAAAAACAACAACATAAACATCTGGAGGACGTCACCATCTTTAGTTGATTCATACTATTACACATCTCTTGGATATGTGATTCAAAGACAAAATATACCTAAGTTAAGATTGTAGTACTATAGCATTTAACTGGATTGCAAAACACATTTGGAACTTGGTGTTGGAAATATTCATGAAGATGTTGCATAAAACAGAACATTTGCAATACTTGGTCAAGTAACATAATCTGGAATTAGGGCAAGTACAACCTTCCTGTGCCATGGGAGTAAGACCTTTGTTTGACATGGCTTCTGACTTATCTTAGGTCATGTCTGCTTTCTCTTCCTTCAAATTTTGCAACACAAGGAAAACGTGGTCTTTCAGGAAACATTCTAAATCAAGAAGGAAATTAATATAGTAAATTGAAAAACCCTTGTCTCTATCAGACTAAATTTTCCATTTTGAACATTTTTGGAGAGATATTAAATGTCAAGTATCAGAAAAAGCATAAAATGCTAATGGCGATGGCTCAGAAACTAAAACTGACTAGACAAAGTTACAGGTGGTAAAATTTTATTTATATACACTTTGGAGTTTCCTCTCCCATCGTGTTTTTTTTTTCAGCTATTTTTCTGAAAGTGGATGATTTCTGCACCTGCTTGACACTATTGAAGGTACTAAGTCCAGAAAAAAAAAAGATAAAGACTGTCTTTCTTTTATCTTTTTCTCTTCTCTCCTTTGCTTTTCTTCCCTCTCTCCTTTCTTTCTGTGTCTTTGTGTCTTTCTTTCTTTCTTTCTTTCTTTCTTTCTTTCTTTCTTCTTCCCTCCCTCCCTCTCTTTCTTCTCTCTCCTTCCTTCTTTGTTTTCTTCCTTTCTCTTTTTCTTTTCACTATGATATTACTGGATTCTTCTTTGATCTTGCTTCTCAACAGCTAGAAAAAAATGAGAGAAGTTAAATTCTTTAAAATTCAAGTACAAAAACTGAAAAAATTAAAAGGAAATTCAATGAATAATTTTCACAAGATTAGTTAAATTGTAGTTTAAATATACTGACACAATAATTTTATAAAATTATCTGATTCTTTACATGACAAGTTTTATGTTCCTAATGTAACAAAGAGACTTGATCTCTGTAAAAACTGTTAAAAGAAGTTATTGTATACATATATATATATATATTGTATACCTGTTGTGCATGCTCAGATCACCTAACATGGAGGTACTAATGTGGAAGAAGCCAGGGACTAGCTTCTGGGAAAAGTCTTTCTCCATTTCTTTACCATATGGGTGGGAACATGATTGTTGTTGCTGGTTGTTGCTGCCAGGCTATCAAGGAAGGTCTTAGAAGGCAAGGTTCATGGGACTTGGGCAGTAAGGGGGCTTTGAACTAGGAACTTGGTGAAATTGTTCTAATTGTTCTATGTAGGAAGTAAGCTAAACTATAAATCTAAACTCCTTGTCCACCTTAGAGACTGAGATGGTATGTGGTTGTAGTGTGTGTGTGTGTGTGTGTGTGTGTGTGTGTGTGTGTGTGTTTGTGGATGAGGGAATTATACTCTCCTAGGGTTTGGGAGGGATGTTGATACGTTTGTTCTGGTTAAAACTTTAAAGTAAATAATGTTTCATAAAAGATACTCCAATGCTCAAGTGGTTTAATGGTTTAATGGAACTGGGGTGCAGAGGACCTCCTCAAACTGAGGAAACAAAATAGGTGGGGTCTAAGGGACCCTAAATAAATTTCAACCCCTTTAAAGGTATTGCCAAGATCTACGGAAGGGCTGAAATGTGACCTACTTGACCTTCAGACAGTAAGGACCAGGGTAATCACTGATATACATATATTTTTTCAAGCACACATATTACACACACACATGCACATAAGCACACGCAGTTACATATGTATATGTGTTAAACATAAACATAAGACACATATGAAACAATATTTATATAGATGTAAATCTATATATAAAGATATATATTTATATATGTATACACATATACACATGGATATACACATGCATGTATATGTATGTATTCATAATGTGTACATACACACACTACTCTTTACTGAAAATTGAGTGAAATGATTTAAAGTGATATTGGAAAGAAAAATCAAAATGGATCAGTCACCCAAAGGTTGGGTGGGTGTCAGTCAGGAATATTTGAGTAGTCATTTTAAATCACAGAATCTAGGATCTTAGAATAGGAATGAATTTCAGAGGCCATTCAGTCTACCTATTCCTGTCCCCATATTGTTTCTACAAAATGACCCACAAATGATAATCCACCTTTGTGATGGTATCATCATTCCCTGTCCAAAGGAATGATGGGTTTTATTTTCTTTGGAGAGACCCAATAGTCCTCTGAAATTTGTGTGTTGTCTTGTCTGCCTAGGACATTCAGTTAACCTACCCCAATCTGGGCCCTCTTTAGAAACTTATGACAGATTCTTCTTCTGTTGTTTAGCCTGGGAAGGAAATAGTTACCATTTACATAGGGTCTTAAGATTTGTTTCAGATAGAAGGCTATTATTGTTCCTATTTTATAGTTGAGGGATAGATACATATGTGCATATGTGTAAATATATATGTATGTCTATTCACAGATGTGTGTATGTATGGAGAAAGAGAGACAGAGAGACACACAGAGAGACAGAGAGGCAGAGACAGAGAGAGACACAGAGAGAGAATTTACTACAAAACTAGGTTTATAAACATTCACGAATTGCAGAATTTTTATATCCTCCTACATATGCACAGATATGGTACTATGTGTTTTATGGGATACTAAGAAGATTCTTGGATAGAAGACAATGTCATTTAGAGGAGAAATTTCTGAATTTTGAGACAGGGAGCTTGGATTCCCATCCTGGCTCTATTACTTACTATCTGAGGGGCCTTGAGCAAGTAACAACCACTTGGGACATCAGTTATCTCATCTACAAAATGAAGGGGTTGGATGAGATTATCTCTAAGGTTTTTTTTCTAGCTCTAAGCCAATGATCTTGACTTCTACAATCTTGGAGAATCCATATTTTTAGTATGTACGATTTAATCTTTTACTTCTAACCAGGTATGAACCAAAAAAGAATGGAAAGTAGTTTCTTAGGGTTTAGCACTAGACATCATACTATGGTGACAAGGCTGGTGATAAAGAAGCTTATTGGCATGATGAGTACAAACTATGTTTGTGTATTACTTTTCAGCGTTCTGTTGTATATATTAACTTATTGAGTTCCCATATTAACTGTTGGATACCTATTCATGACTCACTTAAAATCACAGTTAGCAAGAAGAAATCTCTCCTAAACATTAGAAATCTAGTCCATCTATTCAAAGTTCAATGTGCTTTTCACTGTACTGCTTTGCCCAGGTTCTTCAACATCTGTATCCCAGCTGCTCAGTAAATAAATAGAATGCTGGACTTGGAGTAAGAATTGTGTTTGTTTCCAGAGATTATGTTCTACTTATATTACATATATCTTGTATGTATGTTGTTGTTTGTATACTGTTTCTTTTGTTAAAATAGAAGCTACTTGAGAGCAGGGACTGTTTTTTCAGCACTTAACATAGTATCTAACTCATAAAAAATGCTTAATAAATGTTTATTTACTGCCTGACCCAGTTACTGTTTGGGTGATCCTGAAAGTTACAACCTCTGTCAGTCTTGGTTTCCTCATCTGTAGAATGAGGATAACAATACCCTTTATTTCAAGCAAGCCTTAAAACCCTAAGTAAATGGTAGCTATTTCCCCCCAGGCAAAACAACAGAAAAAGAATCTGTCATAAGGCTCTAAAGACCGCCCAGATGAGAGTAGACCAACTGACTGTTCTGGACAGACAAAACAAGACACAAATTCCAGACGACTCACTTCTCTCCAAAGAAAACACATCAGCAAGTACCCATCATTCCTTTGGACACAGAAGTGATACTATCACACAGGAAGATTATCATTTGTTGGTCATTTTGTAGAAGCAATTTGGGTACAGGAATAGGTAAGTTGGATGGCCAGTGAAATTCTTTCCTTCTCTAAGATTCTAGATTCTGTTCTTTTAAATGACTAGTCAAATATTCCTGACTGACACTCAAACTTTGGGTGGCTGATCTCTTTTAGTTTTTCCTCCCAACATCATTTTAAATCATTTTACTTAGTCTTTAGTAAGGAGTCATTTGTTTATTTCCTCTTACCCATTCAATTCAATTCAATCCACCATTCAGTTCCCTTCTCAGTTTATTTGCTGCAGCCAATCAACTCCCTGAGTTTCAGCCTTCTCAGGAAACTACCGACTCCCCCAAGGTTCTGGGCAGGTGCCTGTCTGTGAGCCCGTGTGTGCATTTATCCTTCATGAGTTTTCCACAAACTGGGATACTGACTGAAACTAAGGAAACAGAACTGAGCGATAAATAAAAACAAATGTAGGGGTGGTGGAGGGGATATTGGAGGAGAGTCACAGGCTTGACTCCGGAGCAAAACTCTTGGCAAATAGAAAACAATGATATTTTTTCCAGACTACTTGTTCAGTCCCTACTTTAGCATAATAAAACCTTGAATATTCATATATAACCTTTTCTAGGTCTGTGCTTAATGCGTATTCACGCTCTCTGTGGTGTCCGCTGGTGACTCATAGTGCCTGTTCCGGGCTATTGATTTCCTACTTCACCCTCCTCTCTCCCTCAATGCTTATCCCTCTATTAATTCTCCACAGAGGTTGTGAAAAGTTCTTTGGCTGTGTGATTTCTTTAGAACATTGAAAAGACACAAGCCCTATGTGCCCTTGAGCCTTGCCACTTCCTTCTTTTATGAGGCACTGAGATGAGGGCACTCCCTTTGCCTCAGTCAAAGGAAAAAGGGGCTTCTTCTCCCATGGGAACAAAAGCACCCATGACAATTTGATTTTTGTTTTCTATCTCTGGACCCACTTCACTTTTATAAAGCATCAGTTTGAATGGATTTCTTTTTTACATTTGGGCAAATGCACAGAATAGAAACATTTGTGACTTCTATTATTTAGCTTAAATAGTGGATGTGATAGACAGACAGATCTATAAATAGATAGGCAGATAGATCTAAGATATATCTATAGATAGATCAATTCATAAATGATAGGTAGATGGATAGATTGATGGATAGACACCAATCTATCTATATATTGATCTATGTACATATTGCTCTTTACATGGATCAACAAAGGGAAAAGGAAACATTAGCAAGGAAGAAAATGAGTTGGGTGGGAAATCTTGCACTTACAGATCCAATTTTTCACCAGGGCAGGGAGATGCTGACTTTCTCTGCTTTCACCATAGGTGCCACTCCACCTCTCACACCTTGCCCTTTTCCACTGGCAGCTCTACTTCTGATTGTAGTTGAAAAAGACAGATTTCAGCTTCATCCAAGTTAGTCAATCAGTCAAAAAGCATCTTTGAGCTCTATATGCCAGGCACTGTGCTAAATGTGGGGTGAGAGGGGAGAGGATTACAAAGAAAAATAGTTCCTGTCCTTCAGAATTTCATAATCTAATGGGGGGACAACATATAGATAATTATGTACATGCAGCATATATACAATACAAATGGAAGGTAATCTTTTAATAGAAAGAGACTAGCATCTAGGTAGATCGGTTACTGTAAAAAATCTCCTGAAAAAGGTCATATTTGAGATAAATCTTAAAGGAAGTTAAGGAGAGCCAGGTAATGGAGGTTAGGAGGGGAATTATTCCAGGGATGGGGGTCAACCAGTGAAAATGAACAGAAGCGGGCAATAGAGAGGTATAAGGGGGGAGGAACAAGTAGTGTATAGCTATGCAGAAGACTGAGTAGAGCAGAAGAGTGAGTAAAGAGCAAATGGCCCCTAATAATCAGATCTGACCTTAAGTGGAATTGGCTTCCTCAGGGAAGTGGTAGGTTCCCCTTTATTAGAGGTTTCAGAAAAGGAATGGATGATCACTTGGCAAATATGTCACAGAGTACTAAGTCATATTGGATTAGGTGACTTCTGAGGTGCAATTCAGCTCTGTGGTTCTGCGACACCCTGGTTCACAAGTTCAAAGTGATATTACAATTGATTTGTCTCCACTAGCAAAATGAAATTAAGAATAATTTAATAAATAAAATTTCCATAAACAGCCAATCAAATGACTTAGAGGGAAACAGGACCTCAGAGATCATCTGGTCTAATACTTTTATTTTACAGATGAGGAAACAGAGGCCCAGAGAGGTTAAATAAATAGCGTTCTACCTAGGAATTCTTTCATTTGAAGTAAAAACAGTTGTGGGAAGAGGGAGGGATGTGGGACAGAATAGTTTGACACAGGTTTAATCATCCTGACAGGCAGTGTAGTCCATTTCCAAGACAATCCTACACCTTCTAGAGATGTGGGAGTAGGGGGAAAAGGCAAGTCCTTAAACATGGTCCCATAGGAATAGGGACCAAGGGAGGGTAGCCTAGGCTCAGGCAAGGGAGAGAAGGCCCACTTGAGGTACAGACCAATGGAGAATCTCCATGGTTGGGGACAAAGTAGACACCTAGAAGCATACCCCTGAATGTCATCAATCTGGGATAAAGCCTGTTCCTACTTTCATTATAGTTTTAGAAATGAGTTGTTCAAAGTCATATAGGAAATAAATAGCTGAGCTGAGATTCAAACTCATCCTCTGACAACAAAGCCAAAATTTTGTTTCCCCCCACCCACACTATACGACATTACTCTCTATAGCTCAACTTTAACAAAAGTCTTTTGCCCTAAGATGTGGTTTGGTGAGGACATTTTTTCCTTTTGAGTTTCCCAGATATGTGTATGTGTGTATGAGTGTATGTACACATGTATACACATACATATATGTATCCATGCATATCATCTATAATCTACACATACACATGTACACACATAAACATATAAACATGCATGTGCACACATATGTGTTTGTGTGTGTATATATGCATGCATGCATGCATATTTTTCCCCCAAATTATTCTTTGGCTTAGTTTTCCCTTGTTCTTCAGAAATACCATTTAGTACATAGAGCCATGCCCAATATTTTAAATATTTAAATATTTAAAAATTTATTTTTTATTTAAATTTAATATATAATCTTATTATATATAAATAAATTTAATAATAAATAAACATTTTAAAATTTTAAAAAATTTAAAATAACATTTATGACCACAGTTGTATCAGTCTTAGATATCCATATAATTTTAAGGAAATATTAAAGTGAACAATGTAACCTGCTGCTGTTTTGTTTTATTTTAATCCTATAGTGACATATGTACAATATAGTGACATATGTACAACTATGTGAAATGGAGCTTTGAGCCTGCATCTTTGTGGTGGGTCAAGAAAATAAAGAGATGAGTTTTAAGAAAGGGTAGCAAACAAGCAGGTGTGTATTACAGTTATTTTATACTGCAGCATTCACTTTCTGGTTACCCTATTACTACTATATTGCTGCCACGTTCACTGTTGTTAATATTGCACCTTTTTCTCCCTCCCTTGTAGTCATGACAATGAAATGTTTACTCAGTTATGGGCATAATGTGTGTATGTGTAAGTATATGTTCCCATAGCAAAAGCAATGATTTCATTCACTTTTCTCTTTCACTGTCATTGTAATGTTTTTACAACTCTCTCTCTTCCTCACTCCTCATTCATGATCTTCCCTTCTCCTTGTTAGCAATCATTTGCACATGGATACACAGACAAAATCATGGCATGTGGATCTTGGAGATTTCTTAGTCCTGCCAACTCTTGGTATCATTTTTTTTAAAATGGTTGCATTTTGCATTATGTTTATAAAACAGCCACCAATGTGACTTGTTGAAAATTTTACAGTTTGTTAGTGGAAAAGCTGATACTAGAATTCCTAAGATTGTTCACTCATAGAGTAATAGTTTAAGAGTTGGATGAGACCCAAGACATAATCTACTTTAATCTCTCCATTGTTACAGATGAGAGAGCTAAGGCCCAGACATAACTTTGCTAATGTCATAGATGATCTTGAAGGGCTCATCCAAAAAATAAGAGACTGATTTTTAATCAACCCCAATTGTCTATTCCATTTTTAAGAGACTCATATCTTCTGGGAGCACACTCATGTTTGCTTTTCTTTCTTGATTTAGCAGTCTAGACTGCATGCGCTACCTTGGCATGGATTTAGACAGTTTATTTGGGTTCCATCTGCACTCTATCTAGGTCCATAAGAGGGATATTGCCTGTTGACTTAGAAACCTCAAAAGTTTTCCTTTTTTGGAGAGGAAGAAGAATGATTTTTCATTAACCCCAACTTTGCCAAGGATCTCCATCAAGGAGTGCCCTAGGTATAGGTATTGTGATCCATTCAAAAAATTTAATTTTGGAGATTTCTATTATGGATTGCCTTAAGTATAACAGGGATCTGTTGGAGAAGGTTTCATTCAAGATAGTTTGGTTGTTTACCTGAGAGTAAGGGGTACACTTCTTATTGACTCCAATTATAAATCCCTGCTGAAAGAGCCCTATATACCTTGGGAATCTCATCTTCCCAGCAGGAAGATTTTTTTAATATCTTTTATTATTATTATTATTATTATTTTACAATTTTCCTATTGTTGTTTGTTTTACATTTTTTTCCTAATTGTTTTTTGGGAGGCAACAAAAACTGTGCCTAATGGACAAATGTTGGAGCTCCTCCAAGTTATTAGCAAGCTGTTCAGAAGTAGGGTTATGGACCAATGTACCTTAAGCTCCAGTTTGATTTGCAGGTACACTACTTATTTAAATAGAGGTAAAAAAAATGTTATTGGTAATGATTGAGAGATCAATTTTATTTCCACAGCCAATGTGATAAGATTATAGAATGTGAACATTTGGTATCCTCTAAGAGACACCTCCCTAGGGAATATGACCTTGCAAATTGGAGCATTTTTAAAATGTGAAAAGTTATCTTATTTCTATTCTCATAGCAATCCTAAGAGACAGGTGACCCGTTTAAGGGGATATTTTCAGATAAGGAAATTGAGGAAGATAGAGGCTAAATGACTTGGCCAGGGTCATACAGTTATTAAGTATATCAAGCTATTACATTCAGGTCTTCTTGACTCCTGGTTTAGCATTCTATTCACTGTGTTATCTTGTTGATAGAAAAATCAATATTGTTGATTACTTTTTGGAGGGGTTGGCTTAGAGCCCACTTTCATCTCCCTCTCTCAAAACATTTACTTATTTCTTGCTATTTGCTGTGAGGATTATCACTTGGCCATGACCCCTAAGTAAACTGGCTTTTTAGATGCTGAAGATGAATAAACAACTGACCTTAGAACCTAGGTATCAATAATAATTAGTTAGCAGTGGGAAAAAAATTGGAAATTGAGGGGATGACCATCAATTGAGGAATGGCTGAAGGAGTTGTGACATATGAATGTAATGGAATATTAGAAATGAAGAGCAGGCAGATTTCAGAAAAACCTGGAAAGACTTAAATGTACTGATGTAGAGGGAAGTGGGCAGAACCTGATGAACATTGCACACAGTAACAGTAACATTGTGTGATAATTAACTATGAATACCTTAGCTCTTCTCAGAAATGCAATGATCTAAGACAGTTACAAAGGGCATATGATGGAAAATGCTATCCACATCCAGAGAAAGAACTGATGGACTCTGAATGCAGATTGCAGCATACTATTTTCACTTATATTATTTTTTTTCATTGTTTTCTTTTATCTGTTTCTTCTTTCACAACAGTAATTGATATAGAAATGTGTCTTACATGACTACACATATATAACCTATATCAAAATGCTTTCCATTTTAGGAAGAAGGAGAGGATGGAGGGAGAGAGAAAAAAAATTTGGAATTCAAAATTTTGTAAAAAAAAAAAATAATGCTAAACATTGTCTTTGCATATAATTATAAAAATACTATTTTAAAAAAAAGAATAGTAAAACAAGAAATGACCAAATGCACTAACTGCCCTGGGAACAGAAGTAGGAATGAGTAGTTTCCCCATCATTGGTCTCTTATTATCCTGAATCTCTGTTTCTTCCCATGGCGCAATGTACTCCCACAGCAACTGAGGGTGTCTTTGTTGCTACTTGCCCTAGGTCTTGTTTGTAGCACTTGCCTTAGATACAATCATTCTTAGTTCCGGCTTTGCATCAAAGTATTTTCTGTATTGACTGAAAGAAAAAGGAGCATGAGGTTAACCTTTCATTAAAAAATCCAGCCTACTCTCTGTTGAGATACAATTTTCTTATGCCAGCAATAGGCCATAGAGTACTGAAAGGTAGTTCCAATTCTTCACAAACATAGGGTGGCAAATATTGCTTTCTCTTCAATAGAATGAAAGTGTTTCTAGCAATGGAGAAAGGGAAGTCAGCATTCTAGAAGCTCTGCTTTACCTCAAAGCTGAGAATCTGATATTTATATTCTATATTCTTTAGAGACCAAAAAGTAGGGAAGGGGAGAGATCTATGAGAGTCAGCAATAGTTTATACATAAAATGTTTTCCCTCAAAAATCCATGGCAATTTAGGTGAAATTATGACTGAGGAAATTCATTTGGAAATGTTTAGCCTGAATGTGCAAATTGTTCCAAACTTAATTATTTTACCTCCACCTATTAATCCTCAGAAGAATAGCTATATGAAAATTTTGGTGTTTAAGTTGGTTGTTTACAGTTTCTGAACAAAAATCTGAGTAAAACTCCAAGGATTTTGTTTGTTTGTTTTAATAATTCTTAAATGGTCAAAATGTTTTAGCTAAAATTTTATTTTTAGATGTGAATTCTCTTTCCCAATATTTTTGTCAAATGAATGAGAGCAAATATGTGAAAGTTTTTGCTGAGAAAATCATTATAGTGCTTTCTGTGGCAAATCTTCAATGATATTAAGAGATAAATTATATTCTTTTAGGTTTTTTTTTTTTGAAGGGGGAAGGCAGAGCAATTGGGGTTGTGACTTGCCCAAGGTCAAACAGCTAGTAAGTGTTAAGTGTCTGAGGTCACATTTGAACTCAGGTCCTGGTGACTTCCAGGGCTGATGCTCTCTCTATTCACAGCACCACCTAGCCACCTCTATTATATTCTTTAGGAAAGAAGCAAACATAATGTACGATATTAAGAGGAAACGAGATAAAAATGCTTAGGAAATCTTTTTCAGGTGGTGAAATATGTTAGTAAGTGCTCATGTATGCAAGGACATAGAGATTATTGCATAAATTGTGCAAATGTAGGAAGATGGGGGATTTTTCCTTTGCCAAAATCAACTGCTCTAGCCAGAGATAAGCGTAATAGTTTCACTTTTGCTGCTGACAAACATAGGCTATAAACATATGAATTTAACACAGCAGGATGAAGAAAAATGACCTTTCTTGTTTCCTTAACCTTTGTTTTAGTTCAATTTCATTTGCATGCCAAGTAAGGGAGGATATGGGGAGTAAGGTAAATTTTATAGCTTAGCATCCATAGTTGGCCCAGTCCTCTGATTTCTCTTTGGCAGGGCCCCATTGTAATAGTGTTGGGAATTGTGGGATTGCCTTAAGAGATTAAATGAAAATTATAAGAAATTTCTAAATCTAGGTACTATGTTGGATCCTACAATTGGACTATAATTCAACTCATGACACAGAAAGTTAAAGAAAAACTTCATCTTGGCACTGGGGTATTCTCCCTGGCTTTTGTTCAGGTATGATGATTGATAACCTGGACATAACAAAGTGCTGTCAGCCTGACCTTATCAGGAAAAGACATTATAGTCTCAGAAATCTGTTACTAAGGAGCCAAGAAAGCCTGCAGAAGTCCCTGAAGAGATGAAACCCAGCAGTGAGAAATGTACTCTGGTGAGACCAGTGAGATGCACTGCAGAGGCAACCTAATGGTAAGAAGAGATGCAGTATGGTGATATCAATACAGGACATCACCAGCCCTGTGGCAATGGAGAGTGAGTTGCCCGGCCACATGTTTCCCCTATGGTTGGTCCTCAAATGCACATACTCTGGTTAAATGTGTTCCTTTCTTGTGCTTCTTTATATATACTCCCTAACCTCACATGTTCCTTCCATGTGGTTTCCATGTGTGAGACCCATTTTTGTGCATTCTTTCCATGTGTGCCCTTTCTTTCATGTAGCATAATCTGTGGTTAATCCTTTTGTACAAGTACAGGTGGCTGGAATCTATTCTTATCACTTTATTTGATATGCCATTTGAGTAATTATCTCTTGTAGTGAACTTAGGGATCCTGGGACTAGCTGATAAAAATAAATATATTGGTGAGAACTTATGAGCTATGGCTTAGAATGGGTACTGGCTTGCTCAGTTTTTGAATCTAGGGCAGCTTTTCTGGGGGAACAAATATAAGGGATGTGTTACTACCAGGAGTTATCTCTGTGAGACTAGAATATAGGAGATTGTTCTGTTTTATTTTGTCTTTATATGCCAGAACCTAACATAGTGCTTTATGAACTAGAGATTCTTAATTTAAATGAATGCTTCCCTTGTTTGCAGTTGTCTATCAGATCTGCTATCAAGGTTGACCAGTCCAAGATATGCTTTCCTGCCCCCAGAGCCATTCAGAGCATATCCAATGGGGATAATACCACCATGTGCCAGGCAGCCTCTGCCTTTCCAAGTGACCCACAGGCCCTGGCAGCAATGATGAGTAAGCCCAGAGGCTTCCTGACATTCTATTCCAAACATGAATGTTGGTGAATTTCTCCAGGTTCACTCTTTTCTAGCCCAGACTGAGGGGGAATAGGTGGATGTCCAGGGCTTGATGGATTCGCAACTCATTTCATTGATGGAGATGTGAGTGTTTAAAACACCATCATGCAGTCTTGCACAGTCATCCCTGCATAGATGTCTGTGTATGTATGTGTTTGTCTTCTGTATGCATGCTTGTGCATGGATCTCCAAAACCCACTGAAGTGGATTTTTGGATTCATCTTTTGGAATTACTCCATCATGATAGCTTGGGAGATTGGGACTGTTTTGCTAGGTTTTTTTTGCTTGTTTTTAAATTGAACTAATTAATATTAATAAGTCCATTAAATTGAATTGAATCATAGTTTAGACCAAGAAACTGTTTTAGAATAAATCCATGTATCATTTTAAAATTAGAAGATTAAGAGAAATGTTTTTGACCAAGATCACCTTATCAATTCTCATTACAGCAAAGGATATCATAATAGGAATATTCTTACTAAGTTACCTCTAGAGTATTTGTCCTAATAGACTAATAAAGTCCTGGAGTGATAGACTCACATCAACTGGTATCAGGTTGTTTTCTTGGAATGTGGAGAGGTCAGGCAAGAATTCAGGAATGTAAGGAAGGTCATATTTCTTCCACCTCTGAACATTCTGTACCTCCATCAGATTGTTATTACTTCAATTACTGTCCTAATCTTCACTCCTTCTCCAAGTAGAAAGAAACTTTAGCCAGCACCCTCAGAGTTAGTTTATAAAAGAGACCAGAATAAGTTAAGGAAATAAGTAAAAACTTATACGTGCTTGATAATTTCATTATACATGTGTGCCTCTTTAAGGTTAGGTATGTTGTTACAGAACTGAGTACAGATATATTAAGTCCTCAGTAAATACTTGCTGAATTCAACATGAACTGTGTATAACTTCCATTAGAATTGCATGGAATTTGTTATTGCTATTGTTATTAGAGTTGGTTGGAAGCCATATTTAGGTCCATTAAAAAAAATTCCAGGCTTAAGGAAATAGGGGGTGCTGCCATTAATGGAATCCATTACTATACATAATAGGAAAGGGAACGAGAGTTCAGCTTTCATTGTAATTTTACATTACACAGGAGTAAAAATATATTTTTAGGTTTTAAAAATGGTTAAAAAACTAAGACCACTCAATATCTGCAACCTTACTATCTCAACATATTTAAAGTCATAGGAACATATGCACATAGGTAAAGTTTGTATTTATGGTCAGTCATTAAGAAACATTTTCCTTATCCACACTAAACTCCTTAAAGGTATGTAGAGACAAGAATTCTTTTTCTCCGGGGTGGGTAGGTGACTCAGTGAATAGAGCCCCAGCCCTGGAGTCCAGAGGTCCTGAGTTTAAATCCAGCCTCAGACATTTAATACTTACTAGCCGTGTGACCTTGGGCAAGTCACTTAACCCCAGTTGCCCTGTCTTCCCCTCTCCAAAAAAGCAAAAAAAAAAAGAATTATTTTTCTCTGTTTGGAATTATGGGAAATGAAAGATCAGAGCAGCTATACATAAGCCTGCCCCAAGACTCAATTACAAAAGCAGGCATGAAATACAGTTCTCTAGTTTTGAAAAACAGTGATGTTAATGCATAATAAGTATATAACAATCAGCTTCTGATATTTTTATATGGAACAAGGACTCAATATTGTAAGTATAAGCAAATCTCCATTGTTCTCTGATTTGCCACCTTTTCATTGCACATTATTTCAAGCTGCTAATATTTGATTCCTTTTTAATGTTAGCATGACTGAACTCTATCACATTTAAGTCCCTTCTAGCTCTAATGTTCCATGAGTCTAGGAATCTCTAAAAAGACAGATTATGAGACAGTAAGTGTCTAGGGACCAATGGACATTATCAGACAGAACTTGTTTGGTTGTATTACTCAAAAGTCAATGTGACCACAAGGAGAGCCAAAATCTGGCTATGGGGCCACGGTGAAATAATACTCTGAGGATATAAGATTCCCAAGTTTTATCTTAGAGAAACAGAGTTGGCTGTCAAAGAATGATTCCAGATTTTCTTTGGATTCTGAATCATATATAATTATTAATACATTTATAGAACTCTTTAAGGTTTAGACAGCACTTCACAAATACTATCTCTTTTTATCTTCACTACAACTCTAGGAGGTAGGTGCTATAATGATTTTCATTTTATAAATGAGGATTTTGAAAGAGAAAGAGAGTAAGTAACTTGCCTAGAGTCACACAGCTAATCAAATTATGGTTTCCTTGTGGTCAGATTGAGTTTGAAGACTATCACAAACCAATTTCCTTCTGATTTTTCCATTAGTCCCTAGAAACTTTGTATTGCCTCTTCCATCTTAAATGAAATTTGAACTCAGATCTTCCTGACTCCAGGTCCAGGACCCTATCTACTCTGTTACCTTAATGATTAAAGTAAAAGATTGATTCATTGAGAAATGAATTGAACTTGGCCTTCCAATATTAGGAGCTATTAAAAAAAAACACTGCAGAAATACACAAGAAAAGCAGATCTCTTTAATATTATCAAACAGGCCCCTTACCGAAGCAAGGAAATTCTTTTGTTCTTCAGTAACTGATTCTCTAACCCATTCCTCACAGCAGCTATTCAAAATCTTTCTCTTTTCCTATACCACTACATCTGTCTGCTGCCCTCAGTTTTAAGGATTTTGCCTCATATTTTGCTGAGAAAATATAAATCATTTGATATTCTCTCTCCCTTTTCCTCTTCTTTACAGCCTACAACTCCTTGACATTATCTTCCATTCTCTTCTTTGTGTCTCCAAACTCTGATTAAAAGGTGGCTCTTCTCTTCTGTAAGGCAAGATCAAACTTTGAAAGCATGATAAGTACAAAAAAATGAAACTATCTGTAAAGTGGATCTAACAGAGCTACTTTGGTCACCATTATGAACAGCATCTCTTCTCTTACATGTACCCTTGATCTTCTCCTCTCCTATTTTCTCTAGCAGATTGCATCCCAAATCATCTCCCTTCTAACCTTCAGTCTCTCCCAACTTACTGAATCTTTCCTTAATGCCTATCAACCATAGTCACATTTTACCTATATTTTTAAAAAGTTTGAGAAATGCAAATTAAAACAATTCTGAGATACTACCTCTCCCCTATTAGATTAGCTAATAGGACAGAAAATGGAAATAACAAATGTTGGAGGGGAGGGGAGAAAACTGAGACACTAATGCCCTGTTGGTAGAGTTGTGAACTGATTCAACCATTAAGTAGAACAATTTGGAACTGTGCCCAAAGAGCTAAAAAAAAAAAACATGTATACCCTTTGACCCAGCAATAGCACGACTAGGTCTGGACCCCAAAAGGGATTTTTTTAAAACAGGGAAAAAAGACCTATATATACAAAAATATTTATGGTAGTTTCTTGGGGGGTGGGTGGCAAAGAATTGTAAACTGAAGGGATGCTCATCAATTTGGGAATGACTGAATAAATTGTAGCATATGATTGTGATGAAAATACTATTGTGCTCTAAGAAATGATGAGCTAGGGTAGTTAGGTGGCACAGTGAATAGAGCACTGGCCTTAAAGTCAGGAGGACCTGAATTCTAATGTGACATCAGACACTTGACACTTATTAGCTGTGTGACCTTGGGCAAGTCACTTATTGCTTTGTCTACAAAGGTTTGCCTAATTGCCTTGCCTTTCCCTCTACAAAAAAAAGAAAAGAAAAGAAAAGAAAAGAAATGATGAGCTTAAAACAAACAAATAAACAAACAACAACCACCTGGAGACACATGAAATGATGGAAAATGTAAGGAGAAGAACCAGGAGAACATCGTATAAAATAACAGCAATATTGTAAGATGATCAGCTATGAATGACTTGGATATTCTTAGCAATACAATGATCCAAGACAACTCTGAAAGACTTATGATGAAAGATATTATCCAGCCCTAGAGAAAGAAC
The DNA here is from genome assembly GCA_028646515.1 of Pseudochirops corinnae. NCBI lineage: Eukaryota > Metazoa > Chordata > Mammalia > Diprotodontia > Pseudocheiridae > Pseudochirops > Pseudochirops corinnae. Next base: position 79,137,781 of record CM053591.1, read on the forward strand.
TGACACTGTCTGAATACAGATTGAAGCATACTTTTTAACTTTCTTTATTTTTCTTGGGGTTTTTTTGGTCTTTTTTTTTTTTTACAATATAACTAATATGGAAATATGTTTTGCATGACTATACATATATATACATACATATATATGTACATATGTATATGTATATATACATATACATATACATATGTGTGTGTGTGTGTATAACCTATATCAAATTGCTTGCCTTCCCAATGAGAGGAGTGGGAAACAAGGGAGAAAATTGGAAACTTGAGTTTTTTTTTAATGTTAAAAAATTGTTTTCACAGGTTATTAGGGAAAAATAAAATAATAAATACTTCAAAAATACATTTATTAATCTCTATCATTTTTTCTAGCTATTAACCTATGTATTTTCTCCCTTTCTCAGTCAAAATCCTAAAATTCATTGCCTCTATTTTTTTTCTCCTCTCACTTCTCAAACCTTTGTAGTCTGACTTACGAACTCAGCAATGGATTGAAACTCCTCATTTGAAAGTCTCCAGTGATCTTTTAATTGCCAAATTTAAAAGCCTTTTCTCAATTTTTATCATTCTTGACCTCTCTGCAGCATTTGATATGCTGATCATATTGTCCATCTGGATAATCTTTCTTCTCTGGATTTTTGTGATAGTGTTCTTTCTTTGTTCTCTTAATAATTTGGTTGTTTATCTTCAGTCTTCACTGTTGAATCATGGGTGTACACAGGGTCTCTGTCCTGGACCGTCTTCTTTTTTTCTCTCTAGACTCTCCCATTTACTTCATCAGTTTACTGATGACTCCCAGATATACATATTCAGTTTTAATTTTTCTCCTGCTCTGCACTTCCATGTCAACAAATATCTATTAGATATATCAAATAAGATATTGTATAGGCATCTGAAACTTAACACATCCAAAACAGAACTCATTCATCATCTATCCCCTCTCTCCCCTCAAGCCATCCCTCTTCTGAATTTTCCTATCTCTGTTGAAAGTAGACACCCAGACACTCGGGTTCATCACCTTGGTGTTATAAATGACTCCTCACTCTCCTTTACCATACATGTCCATTCAGTTGAGAAATCTTTTCATTTCTATATTCACAATATCTCATCACATTTGTCCCCATCTTTCCACTAAAAAAGCCATCACCCTAGGTCAAACCTCATCAACATTCACCTACTCTATAACAATAACCTCTTAATTTTCTCCCTGCCTCAAATTTTTCCCAATCTAATCCATCTTCCACACCACAGCTGAAATGATTTTTCTAAAATGAAATTCTATGGCACTTATTCAATAAACTACAGTGGCTCCCCATTAACTCTCGGATCAAATATAAACTGCTTTGTTATTTAAAACCCTAAACAAAGCAGCCCCAATCTGTCTTTCTAATTTTATTACACATTACTTCCCTTACATGTTCCACAGTCCAGTCAATGTACCTACTCACTATTCTTCATACACAGTTGTCCATTTTTGGTTTCCATAACTTCTTAGAATTCCTAGTTTCCTTTAAAGTTCAGCTTAATCATTATTCTGTATAAAGCCTTTCCATAGAATTATAAGATCATAGGATCATGAATCTAGAGTCTGAAGGGACTTTCTAGTCTATCTAATTGGAGACTAGCTAGATTTTTAAATGCAGAAAGTCTCCATAGAGCAAATAGGTGAGTCCTAACCTAGGATTATTGGGAGGACCAAAATGCTTATCACAGTGCCTGGCACATAGTAGGCACTGATTAAATGCCTATCTCATTTGATGCTCATGACAATCCTGGTAAATAAGTGTTCTTATTATCCCCACTGTGTAGTTGAGGCCGAGGGCCATATGGCTAGTAAAAGTGTCTAAGGTCAGATCTCAAGAGACAAACAAGGACAACTAAGATCTTTTGAAAGTGTACCAGCTCCGGTTCTGTAACCACAGACTATCAAAGATGCTGCTGTATACCACATGGTTTGCAGACCAGAGCAGTTAAGGAAGGTCTATGTATTATGCAAAACCTCTCCGAGGTACTTCCATTTCATGTCATCACAACTCTCCCAGACTCTTCCATATGGAGATTTACATGAGCACATCACACTGATGACAGTCCTTCATCTTATGAACATTTCATGCTCTACAATTGTGGGAGGTGGGGATATTCTGTTGCTCGCAGCATTGCCCTTGCATTCCTTTCATTCTGTCTCTTTCTGGGACCCTGACAATGGGATGGTGTAATCATCCACTGTTGATGAAAGTAGACATTTAGAGATAGAATTGGACAATGTATATTAAGCAGGTGCATTTCCCTTGAACCCACCTTTCTAACTTCCACAGGAATTTGCTATTTAGCCTGAAACTTAGCATTTTTTAATGAATTGCCTTCCCCAAAAGACCAAGCTCTTTGAGAGAAGAAACTGCCTTGATACTTAGCACAATGGTTGGCATATCATAAGTGGTTAATAGAATGCATTTTCATTCATTCAAGCCAAGTCTCTAGACTTTCTAAGGAAAGTGTTCACAAGATTGTTGTATTTTCCAGACCTGAGCAGACTAAGATAAAAACTTTACAAGGAGAATGACTGCAGGAGGTAACTTTTACAGCACATGTTATAGCCTGACAATGAATGAAACTGAAAAAAAAATGAAGAAGAACAAGAACAAGAACAAGAACAAGAACAAGAAGAACAAGAACAAGAACAAGAACAAGAAAGAGGTTGATGTTTCTTCTCTATCATGGAAGAGTACAAGCAGGTCATCCCACAGGTAACATCTCAACTGCTTCTCACATTTTACAAATTTAACAAATACTCATTAAATACCAACCTTCTGCAGAATTCCCAGTGCTAGCTAATGGAGAAGGTGTACAATTTTGGTAAGATATCATCTGTAAATTACCATTGTGGAGATCACAGACCAGCAAGAGAATAAAACACATATATGGATAACCATAATTACTTTTGCATAATAGTCATGCTAGAAGGTTGCAAAACACAGTGCTTGCAAGAATTTCAAAGGGGAAAATCATTAGATACCTGAAGAATCAAGGGAGGTTTTGTGGAGGAGAAAATTTAGTTAGTCTTTAAAAGATGGCAGGAATTCAACAGGTGAAGGAGAAGAGGAAGCAAGCATATTATCATAGATCAGGATGAAAAGAAGCTTCAAAGATCTAGTTAAAAACCCATCACCCATCATTTTATATATGAATAAACTGTAGATCAGGAGGGTTGTCCTTTGCCCAATGACACACAGACAGTTAGTAGAAAGGGAAAGATGTAAACTTGAGCAATGTCTGAAGAAACAAAAATGCAGGGCACATTCAGGGCCCTGAAAGCACTCCAGTTTGGTAGGAGTGTCATTTATATGCAGTGTAGTAATATAAGATAAGGCTGGAGTAGAAAGTTGCCAGAATATAGAGACACCTGAATATCAAGTCAAGGAATTTGAACGTTATTAAGTAGACAATGAGACATCTCTAGAGATTTTTCAAAAAGATTGGAATGACCAGATCTATGCATAAAGAGATTGTTCTAGAAATGTTATGAAGGATTGATTGGAGTATAACAGTTCAGAGATAAGAAAACCTGTTAGCATGCTAATATAGTAGTCCATGTGGTTGGTAATGGGGGCCAATATTGGGTTGGTATCATGAACACCAAGAAATAGAGAAGGGAAATACATTTTAAGGGAGCTGCAGAGTTGGAGATACATCAATCAACAAGCATTTATTGAGGACCCACCATGAGCCAGGCACTATGTAATAGGCCTTGGATATACAAATACAAGGAATAAAGCATTTCTTCTCTCAAGAAGCTTCTATTCTTTCAGGAAGACAACATCATACATGCATACATAGGTATACACAGGTGTGTACAAATATGTATATATGCACACATATACAAATACATGATATATATTTGTGTATGTTTATATGCAACTGAATATTGACAGAATAAAACACATAAATATAAAATAGTAAAAGGAGGAAAGGTAGGTAGCACAGTAGATAGAGTTTGGGGCCCTGCAATCAGGAAGATGAGTTCAAATGAGACCTCAGACAGTTATCAGCTATGTAACAGTGGGCAAGTCACTTAAACTCAGTTCCTTCAACTATAAATTGGGGGTAATACTTCACCTACAACCCAGAATGGCTGTGAGGATCAAATGGGATACTTGTAGAGCACTTAATATTTAAATTACCTTAACAATTTTAAATTGCACAATTCTCTTGCCAGTCTAAAAAGGGCAAAGAATTAATAAAAACAAATCACAGCACTGAAATATTAATTCCATTTGGTTCCTTTTTGCAGATGTATATAGAAGAATGACAAAGAATTCTATAATCCACATCACACAGCAATTCTGATCATGCCATTCTATTTATAGTAGGCCAGAAGCCTTCTTGCCAAGAGACTCTGGGAATGGTGTCTGGAAGGTGTATGCCAGATGAACCATTTTTATCTAACTATGGCTATCAATTAAATAGAAATTGGTCTGGTATATAGTGGGTGCTATATAAATGCTAATATTATTATTAATAACAATATATTGGGAGCAGAATCATATAGATGATTCCCAAGTTGCATCTTTAAAGAAGAAAGGGATTCTATGAGACAGAGAAGAGGAAGAAGCAATTCTTATCATGAGAGACAAGAGAAAATCATAGAGACAGGGCATGGAAGACCATTTTGGCTGGATCATGTAATAAAGGAATAATATAAGTCTAGAAAGAGAGGTTGAGGCCTGTTTATGGAGACATTTTAAAAAGCTAAACAGAGGATTTTACATTTTAGCCTAGAAATGGTGTTCTTAACTTACAGTAAACAGACCTCTGTAGGGGCCATGGAAAATTTCAGGCCAGCAGTTAACTTGAAAGAGGAAAAAAAGTTATACCTTTATTTTCACTAACTTCTAAATAAAGTCTAAAATTTCCTTCAATTATTTAAAAATGTTATTCTCTGGAGTCCATACACTCTATCAGAATACCAAAGGGACACACACAAAAAAGATTAAAAACTCCTAACCTATACAGAATGGATTTCCAGTGGAATTGTTTGAGTAGGAGACTGACACAATCAAATTGGCTCTTGAGGAAAATACCTTTGGCAGTTCTGTGTAGGGTAGACTAGAGAAGCATGGTATATAGACATAAAGACCAATTAAGTTGTTGTTTTAATATTCTAGATGAAGGGTCAAGAGGTCCTGAACTAAGGTGGTAGCTACTTCAGTAGAGAGAGAGAGTCAGATGTGAGAGGTATTATAGAAGTCAAAATAGCTCCACTTCACAATTATTGTTGCAGTGAAGGAGGATGAGATGTTGAAGATAATGCTGGGAGACAGGAATAATGGTAGTGCCTTCAACAGAAATAAGAGGTTTGGGGAAAGGGATGGGTTCGAGAGAAAGCTAATACATTCATACATATTAAATTTGTGATGTTTACAGGATATCCAGTTTGAAATGTCCATTAAGCAAGTTAGTGATGTGAACATGTGATAAAAGTTGGAGGATGGTCTGCGGCAGCATATGTAGGTCTCGATAGACAGACAGAGACAAATAGATACAGAGACAGATACAGAAATGTAGAAGAGAGAGAGGGGGAGAACTTGTGCTCAATATTGAGTCTTGTTGATGATCCACAGTTCAAGGTGTGAAATGGATAATGGGCCAAAAAAGGGGACTGAAAAGAAACAGTCAGACAGGTTGGAAGAAAACCTAGAAAACCATGAAGACCCAGAGAGGAGAGATTATTAAGGAAGAACGTGATCATAGTTTTAAATGCTGCTTCAAGGTCAAGAAGAATGTTGACTGAGATAAAAGGAACTGATAGATGCTGGTTACTGAGTAATGGAGATGGACATTTCAAGGGTAACCCCAATGTTTCTACATGGGAGATTGTGAATGCATATGAGGAGCAGGTTAAGAGGCAAAAAGTCATGGTTCTGCTTCAGGGTGAGAGAGACAGGGGAAGAGCCTTTTGGAGTCATCTGACAATGACTGGAGGGCTTTGGTCATCATGGTACCAGTAATAGTAGAAATTATTCTCAATGCCCACAGTAGATTTCTCTAATCTAATGAAAGCGCTCATGCCATGTGAGCAATGATTTGTGTCCCACTATAGTAGTGGTTCTCAACCTCCCTAATGCCGCAACCCTTTAATATGGTTCCTCATGTTGTGGTGACCCCCAATCATAAAATTATTTTTGTTGCTACTTCATAACTGTAATTCTGCGACTGTTGTGAATCGTAATGTAAATATCTGATATGCAGGATGTGTTTTCATTGTTACAAATTGAACATGACCCACAGATTGAGAACCGCTGCACTATAGAATTATATCTATAAATGATCTCCAAGGATGCTTCCAGTTCTAGAGTTATAATCCCGGACAATGCTGTCAATGCTCAGAAACTTTGGTTCCAACCCACTTGTGTTTAGGACTTTTAATAAGAACTCTCAAGAACTCCCAGTCTAGGGCCCTCTCAAAGAGGCTTGTGACCTCTGAGTATGATGTGCATAGAGGTTTTGTGTTTGTTTCTTATGAGATTAAATACAGTATTTTATGTTTGTGCTCTCTCTTATGTCATATATCATGTCACTTTTATTTTTCCCTCAGTGTCAGTTTTCTTTAATTACATTGATCCATCTTTCCCAGGATCAGAACAAACAAAAATAAAGTATTGGATTCTACTGCAACCATCTCTCCCCTATATCTGTCCCCTACTTTATACTCCTGCTGCAGCTATCCTAGCTCAGACCCTTCCCTTTCCTTTATATTGTTTTGTGTGTATTGTAAAATAATATTTTTTAACATCGCTCTGTTCTTTCTTGTGTTCAGGGTGACAGAAGAGCAATAGGTGAAGTAATTCCAGAAGGGCCCAGTGAACTCAAGGAAACTTAGTCTGGGCAAAAGAAGACTTAGGAGTGGGATATAAAAGCTGCTTTCAAAATGTTTGAAAGGCTTTCATGTAAAAAAAAGGATGAGCCTTTACCCTACATGGTCCCAGAGGGCAGAACTAGTTGTTGTTGTTGTTGCTGCAGAACTAATATGAATAGGTTAGAAGGAAAATGGGATGCAACAGGATTTCGCTCAGCGTAAGGAAAATATTTCTAATAATTAAAGCAGTTTTAAAATGGAATGGGCTGCTTTGCAAAATTATCCCCAGATCTTCTCCATCATAGGTGGAATGATCACCTCGTAGAGAGAATTCCTAAAATTGGGTGGGGTGCAGGACCCTTCCTGTTCTTCAGTCTAGAATTCTTGTTTCAACAATTATAAAGACCTCCTAATGTACCTTTCTATTCACACACACTCACACACACACACACATAGATATGCCTGTATACATACATACATATACATTTATACACACATACATACATATAGACATACATAGACATACATATGCAAATGAATATAGCTATATAAATAGATCTACCTAAAATATATCACTTTGGGCAAGTCACTTAACTATTTTGAGCTTCTGTTTCTTCTTTTGCAAAATAAGAAAGTTAGACTTAATGACTTCTAAGGTCCATTCCAGCTCTATATCCATGATCCTACAATGTCCTGTTTGCTATATGATGTAATGGGGAAGAGTGGTGGTGATTTCACACATTAAAAATCATGAAAACCCTCGTCCCTGCCCTCAAGGAGCTCACTGGGAGTGCATTGTATAGGCTCGTGTTACTAAGACCATTCCTAGAAGACCATGCAAAAAGCTGGAATGAAGGAGTTAAATAGTATTTCCTTCATTATTCAAATACACAGACTATTATTAGCTCACTTTTCAAACTTCAGACAGTAAATCATTTCTGTCCTTCTAGCATTTCCCTTCTATAAAGTACTTTATTCTTCACCCTACCATTAAAATAATTCCCTCTGCTTATCCCTTCAACCATGCTTTGATGCTTCTGACTCTGAAGATCCTCATCAGCCTTTGAAACAAAAACAAGCTCTTATAATCCACCTGGGAGATAGACTCCCTGAAGGCTGTCCTTTCCCTCCAGTTCCCTCTCACATCCTTACCACTGGCTTTCCCTGGGAGCAATCAAGACCACAGGATTTGTCTGCGAAGGTGTGTTCCTGGTCCATCACACCAATATTCTATTCAAACCCTTGAGGTTTGTTTAATTTGCAAACCTCTTATTTGTAACTCCCTCTCAACTACGGCCAACGAATCCCAACTTCCTGCTCCCTAATCCATGTCATTCAGAGCTACCATATGCCTTGCAGAAACTCTTTCCTCTAAATTCTTCTCTCTCTGTTTCTGTTCTCCCTTCTCCTGTCTTCTGTCCCTGTTTTCTACCATACCCACTGGCCATGATCTATTGTTAACAGACCTCCTGCTTCATCCTTTATCTGTTTTTGTACTTTTTCTACCTCCTAGTAATAACTAAAATTTCTACTGAAGACACTCATCCTTTTTCCAACCCTTGTAAATTCCTCTCCTTTGGTTGCTGACCAATCCTTTCAATCCTGACCAATCTTCCCCTTCACCATAGAGAGGACCAGGAGGACAGGTTGTCATCCTTCTTACTCCTGAGACTACCACTTCCAGATATTGATTGCTGTCAGCACTTTAGCAATCCCATTGAAATCCAAATCAAATAATTATAAAAATTATAATCATAATCATAAGAACTAGAACATATATGGTGCTCACCATGTGTTAGACACTGTGGTAAGTGCATATTACTTAGTGTAATTCTTTTCCCTTGCTATCTACTGATCTCCAGGACATTTTCCCACTCTATATTTCAACAATGCACTCTTGCATTCACTCTTCAATTCTTGCTCCCTTGTCTTTTGGCAATTCTGCAATTCACTGCCTTTCTGCAACCTTTTCCTCCTCAATTTTTCCTAGATTAGTTTGTTTGTGTCTCTCTTTTGTGCCAATTATATTTTACCTTAGACTATACTTACCTGTATATGCATAATTGATTCCCACTCACCCTCTCCTCCTCCAAATTATAAACTCTACCATAAAAGACAATATTCAATATTTTTTGTTTCATTTTTCATATTCTCAGTGTCTGTGGGAACTTGAAGAAAGTTACAGAAGGTTTGGAACAATTTCTATGGAGAGTATGACAATCAGAGATGGATAAAAGGATTATGGGTGCCTTGTCAAAGCAGATGCTGGTATTGACCTAATTCCATTTATCAAATGCTTAAGTGCTATGACTATGTACAACGTACTTTCCACTTCTCTCCAGCTGTAATTTCATGATAGATGATAGATTGAAGTCATCTTTCATGAGGTCTTTCACCTTGCTTCTTCAATCAGTCAAAAAAAAAAAAACCCTTGCTATATCATCACTTCCAGTTTCAATAGTTAAAGGGGCTTCCTTCCTTTCCAGGGATTGTTTGTTTGTACTCTTGACCCTATCCCCTCCTGTAGGGGTCTTAGTTGCTCATCCTCTCACAGAATCATATAATTTCAGAGTTGGAAGTGTCCTCAACAGTAATCTATTCTAAATGATACCTGTCAGTCAATAAATATTTATTATGCACCTACTTCTTCTCTCAGTCCTTTCCATCTTGCCTGTAAGTATCTTTTTCCGTGTTGTCTTCCCCATTGGAAAGTAAACTCATTGAGGACAAGGATCATATTTTTGCCTTTCTTTGTATCCTAAGTGACTGTTCTAAATTCTTAAGATACAAAGAAAGGCAAAAATAATGTCCTTACTCTCAAGAAGCTTATATTCTAATGGGCAAAACAACATATAAACAAGATACATTCAGATAAAATGGAAGGAACTCAGAGGGGAAAATCATGCCCAAACAAGAATGCCCTCCACAGCATACTTAACAAATGACCATCTAATGTTTGTTTGAAGACTTCTAATGAAGGGAAACAATAATCTCCCAAGGCAGGCAATTCCATTTTTAGATTAGTCTTTTAGTCTCACATTTTCTAGCTCTTCATTGTAAAAAAAATATATTTTACCATAACATATATTTTCCCTTCTATTCCTCCTCCACTCCCAGAGGACCATCCCTTATAATTAAGTATGAAGCAAGACAGAAACATACCACAAAACCAAATAATATAGAAAATTTTGATTTTATATTCAGTACCCAACTCCCATGGTCTTCCATTTCTGCAAAAAGATAGAGGGAGACATCTTGTTATGTATCTTCTTTGGTACCAAGGTTAGTCATTATAATTTTACAGGATCCAGGTTTGATTATTTTGTTGCTATTATTTTTCATTTACAATGATATAGCATTTTATACATATATATGTATATGTATGTAATATATATATATATATGTATGTATAGGTTGTTCAATTGCTTTAATTGTGTCCAACTCTGTCACCTCATTTTTTGTTGTTATTGTTTTTGTTTTTGGCAAAGATAATGGAGTGCTTTGTCATTTCCTTCATACACACACACATATATATATTATAGTATAGGTATGTATATATGTATGTACATGTGTACATATATGCATGTGTATATATATATGCATGTGTATAAAACCTAGTTTTGCCTGCTTAATTTTGTATCAATTCATATATACGTCTCTCCAATTTTCTCCAGATTCAGCAAGTTTATAATTTCTTATACTACAGTAATATTCCCAGAACATAATATTTTTTTAGTCATTCCCCAACTAATGAGCATGTACCTTGCTTCCAGTTTTTTGCTACCCAAAATGTGTTTCTGTAACTTATTTGAAGTGTATTGGGCCTTTATTATATTTATTAAATATTTTAGTACTTACTTTGCAAAATTTCAGACTGTTTTCCAGAATGGTTGTACCCATCAATAGATTCACCAATGATGCATTGGTGTGCTCATCTTCCTTCCAACATCACCTATTTAAATCTTTTGTCACCTTTGTCCATTTTGGGGATGTGAATTGAAGTCTTAATGATGTTTTGCCTTGCATTTCTCTTATCATTAGTGATTTGGAGCATTCTTTCATGTGGCTTTTCATAATTTATAATTATTCTTTTGACTCTTTATCCTTTGACCTTTTATTTATGGGGAATAACCTTTCATTATGTATATTTATGTTAGTGTTCCACAGAGCTTAGAGATCAGACTCTTGGAGACATTTAATACAAACTTCCCCCACCTCCCAGCCTATCACTTTCCTTTTTATCCTAAATGTATTAATTTGTTATTATAAAAGCTTTTCAATTTCATGTAATAATTTCTTTAATTTCTTGTAGTTGCCTCTATCTCTTGTTTATTTAAAATTTCACACCCTACCTACAGCTATGAGATATGTATGATTTGCTTCTTTTCACATTTTTTATGGGACCATCTTTAATATTCAGGTCATGTATCCAATTTGAACTTATCGTGGAATATAGTATAAGATATTGCTCTAAATCTCCCATCTGCCAGACAGCTTTCCAGTTTTCCCAGCACTTCTCTTATCAAATAGAAAATACTTTCCTAGATAATTTATGCTTCTGTGTTCATTGAACACTGAATTATTGAATTCAGTCATTTCTGATTCTTCCTTCTCTAGCTATTTCCATTGATCTTTTCTATTTTTAATCAGAATCAAATATTTTTGATGATTCTCTTAAAATATAGTTTGAGGCTGAGAAGTGCTATTTCCCCTTTATTCTGATCATCTTCATTATTCCTTTGGGTATTCTGGATCTTTTCTTTCTCCAATTAAACCTTATTATTCTTTTGTCTAGCTCTCTTTTTCTACTGTCTATAAGTGTTATCAGTACTCAGGTTTCCTCTATTCCAAGTAAAACAAAACAAAAAAATCTTGTGACTTTTCCTTGATGTTAATATTTCTTCAAGTAACCATCATCTGCCTTGGCTTTCTTTCCGAGCTACAGTTCTAGAAAGATTAATCTACAATCATTGCCTCTACTTCCTCACTATCTACTTAGTCCTTAGTCCCTTGCAATCTGTCCCAACCACTACAACCACCAGTCACCACCACCTCTTACTGAAATGATTATGTCAAAGATTAGGGCGCCAGTGTCCTTGATTACCAATCAAACTAATTGTTTCTTGCTCTTAATTTCCCATGACTTCTCACAATCTTTGACACATTTGACCTACAACATCCTTCCTGAAACTCTGCTCTCGTGGCTTCCATGAAAACATTCTTCCCTAGATTTTCTCTAACTGGTCTGATGATTCCTATTCAGTATACTTCTCAGGTCTACCTTCCTTGTCCTACTTTCTAAGTGTAGGCATCCCTCTTGCTCTTCATTCCTTTTTTTTTTAAATGATCTCCATTTATAAACTCTTAATAACCACCTAATATGTACAAGGCACTGTGCTAGCTGTTGGCTATCAAAAGAAACAAAAATAAAAGTTTCTGTCCTCAAGGAGCTAATATTTTACTGATAGGATAGGTAGATAGATAGATAGATAGATACGTAGATAGATAAAACGCATATAAAACAGAAAATATTTGTGGGAAGCACTGAGTATATTAGGGGGATCAAAAATGACCTCATGTAACATCAGCTCCTTTAAGGGAATTAGGGTTTCTAAGAGACAGATGAGGAGGGAGAGCAACATGGACAAAGGTGGATGATGAACTATTGTGAATGACACATCAAGTACTCCCGTTTGCATGGAAAATAACATTTGAATGGAAGTAATATGAAATGTCTGGAAATATAGGTTGGATTTATTTGAAAGACTTTTAAGTCCCAAGAAAGAATTGAATTTGTGTTTCATCCCACAGTAATTACAGAGTCTTAAACCTTTTTGAGCAGTATGGTGACATGACAATATCTATGTTTAGGAATATCATCTTTTCAAATGGATTCAATTATCATCTTCATGTAAATATTCCAATATTTTCATATTTATGTTTGGTCTCCACCAATATCTCCTACTCCTTTCTTCCTACTTCTGGTGCTTCATTTCTAGTTCCCTCCAAAACCCCAAACATATATAAAAATGAACTCATCATCTTTTTCAAGCTCCCTCTTCTCATATTCCATATATTTGCTGATGTTGTCATACTCCTAGGCATGTAAGTTTGTAAATTCAGTCATCTTTGTCTCTTTCTTCTCTCATTTTATAATCTATCAATCCTTACTTCAGAATATCTCTCACTTCTATTCACCTCCCTCCACACAAAGTGGCACCATGCTAATTCAGTCCTTTATTACTTCTTGCCCTGAGATAATTCATATAAAGGTCTTGAAAAATCTCAAGGCATCATGGAAATGAAGGCTGTATTACAACTCATTTTTAAAACTAAGAGATTATTTTGCTGAGGAAAGAGTTGCCATAAAAGTCCTTTTAGGATACCTCATCTTGATCTTGCCTTCTAGACTTTTATGTCTTTTGCCTGTTCAAAAACTTTAAGTGACTCCCCATTCATTACCTATAAGACAAACTACAAATGTCCTCAACCTAGCATTCAATGTACAGTTGTCCCACATTGCAACTTTTCCCATCGCTGTTTCAATATATCATAGGTTGGCATAAGAAATTAAACGGGAATTTGGGGGGAGTTTAGTGGAAGCTGTAGACAACACACAAAAACCAGAAGATGACATGGAGCCTATGATCAAACACTTAACCCAAATTTTGCAATAAGGTATTGTAAATACTCCATAAAAAGAAAAAGAAAAAAACATTCAGACTTCTTCTCTGGTATGAAGAGAGGGTCAAAAATTTTACTTGGATTTTCCTAATTGTGGAGGCACCATACTCCTAGCCCCCACAATATGGAAGGGATAACTGTACTCCTTAGTTTCTCTTCAATCTATATTTACAGTCTTATTTTATCTCAATCTCCTTTATCCATTTTACATTTCGGGTGAACTAGACTACCTCAATGCATTTACAGAGGCTGTTCCCTGTGCCTAAGGTACTCCCTCTGCCTATATCTTCCTCTTAAAATCTGTTTCTTTTTTTAAAGTTCATCTCAGGTGTCAATTCTTCCATGAAGAGTTCCCTGGCCTTACAACACTCCCTCTCCCCAACCTCCACTGAAAATAATTTCTCCTTCCTCCAATTTTCTAAGAGCTCTCTGAATTATACCTTTACCTTTATCAAATTTTACTTTGAATACTATTTATAGGATGGCAAAAAAATCAAAGACCCAGAGCTAAAAAAGACTTGAGAGATTATTTAGTTTAACCAGTTAATTTTTTTAAATGTGTAAAGAAACTGAGTCTCAAGGAGGTTAAATGGTTTCTCCAAGTTTATACACATAGTAAGAATCAAAGATTTGAACCTCTCTCCTCAAACTCTAGACAAAAGCTCTGATCTCTCTACTGTACCATGCTCATTCTTAACATACGCATCATATTTCTACACACACACACACACACACACACACACACACACACACACACACCCCTCCACGTTTTGTACTTAACGTTTTTTCATGTTAGCATCTCTGACTCCTTAGACATGGGTTGGGAATATGTGATCAGGAAGAGACCTATGATTTTTACGGAGACAGGGAATTTCTGGGCGAGAAAACTCCCTTTATTCATTCAGTCCAGCAGTTTCTTTCCCACATATTATCTTAGAATTACCTAGAGTACTGAAAGAGTAAGTGATTTGCCTGGATTTATGCAGGCATATATCAGAGGTCAGACTTGAACCTAGGATTTTCTGGCTCTAGGGTCAGATCTCTGTTAACTGTAGTTGCTTACTTAATATTTTGCTGTATTGAGCTGAATTCTAGACATCATTGTTCAAACTGTCATCCTATCTGCTATAAAATACTATTCTTTTAGTATCCCACCCCCTCCCAAAGGGTTATAGCTCCTCCCCATTAGAAACCACTTTCTGAGAAAGCTGCAGTTGACCAGGAAAGGACTCCGTAAACATGTCTAGTCTGCTTGGCAAACTTTCTCACCTCTGATTATACCACTAATTATTCTCCAAGACACAAACTTTAAATGGAACCCCAAATTACTTTGTGCTGATGTTGCTCATTTTGTTATTGGTGCTACTACTGCTGTTTGGTTGTTTTTCAGTCATTCTTCAGTCATATCTGACTCTTTGTGAACCCTTTGGGGTTTTTTTTTTTTGGCAAAGACACCGAAGTGGTTGGCTGTTTCCTCCTCCAGCTCATTTTACAGATGAGGAAACTAAGACAAACTTAAGTGACTTGCCCAGGGTCACACAGATAGTAAGTATCTGAGGCCACCTTTGAACTCAAGTCTTCCTGATTCCAGGCCTAGCCCTCCATCCACTGCACCATCTTGTTCCCTGACACTGCTTGGAATCATGATCAAATCAGCCCACCCTGAGCAAGGGATGTCCTGGCTAAGTAGACCCTTTGGAGAATTAATCTTGAATTGATTTTGATAATATGTTTTGAATAGTAGAAGGTTTCTGTTTAAATTTTAAACCCAGCTATAGGTTTTATAAGGAAATGTGGATACATCATTAAAATGAAAATCGCATGCTCAGGGAGATCTGGAGAAGAGGCAAGTAGTTATTTTTCTAGGTAGAAGGCATAGCCTCTGGCAGGGGAGGAGAAGGTAGAAAAATAGTTAATCTCAATGGGATTCAAACTTACCTACAATACTGGAACTTATGTAATTATATTACTAGATTTGGAGCAGGGGACTGTCATTTTGCCTTCTGATAGTAGAGAACACCAAAACCACTCAAACACAGCTCACAAAGTTTATGGCATCTCACAAACACCTGCATGCAATTTATATCCCCACTATCCAGGATTGCCTATTACAGACATATAGCTGTCTCACAGAATTTCGAGGTCTACAATCTCAACATCAGTGTCCTCCTTTCTAAGATGGAGATGTAACACTGTCATTATCTACCTCGTAGGTGATGGGGGTGGGCAATGGAGGAGAAACGCCAAATAAACCACGAGGCAGCATTAATAGAAGGAATCTTGACCTAAGGATTAAAAAAGACAAACAAATCCAAAATCTTGGTTGAAGTCTATGTATGTTATTCTGAGTAAATCACTTAACTACTCTGAGTCTCAAATTATTCACTTAATAAAAACAGGAATGGTTACCCTACTAAGTAGGCAGTAAAGAAGACAAAGCTCCACACCCAGAGTCAAGACGGTGTTGTTGAGTCGTTTTCAGTCATATCCAACTCTTTGTGACTCCTTTTTGGGGTTTTCTTAGAAAAGATACTGGAGTGGTTTGCCATTTTCTTCTCCAGCTCCTTTTACAGATGAGTAAACTGAGGAAACAAGGTTAAGTATCTTGCCCAGGTCACATGCCTAGGAAGTATCTGAAGCCCAATTTGAATGTAGGTCTTCCTGACTTCAGCCCAGGTGCTCTCTCCATTGTGGCCACCTAGAAACCTTGAGTTCAAATCTGACCTTAGACTTTTACTATATGTATTACCTTGGGCAAGCCACTTAACCTTTGCCTCCGTTTCCTCATCAGTAAAATGGAAATAATAATAGCACCTACTAACAAGAGCTATGGTGAGGATTAAATTAGATAATAATTATAAAGCACTTGGTACAGCCTAAATGCTACATAAATATGTTAGTTGTAGCTGCTAATTCTGAAAGCACTAGATATATGTGACCTCTGTTCATTGACATTAAATTAACATTTTCTTTTTCTATTATAAATTATAAACTTAGTAACTGGTCAATAATGACAAAAAATTAGAATAAAATAGGGAGGGGACTAGGGATTGGACCTGTGATTTCATTTATATAGGGAACTCTCTGTTAAGGCAACTTCCTCTTCCAATGTAGCAACTTCCTTTTCCAGTGGAGCAATTTATATTCTTAGAGGAATTAAGTGAATTGCCCTGGCTCAAAAGGCTAATATATGTGTCAGAGGACTTGAACACATGTAGGTCTTGCTAATTATGAGACTGACTTCCTTTCTTGTCTTTCTCTCCTTCCTATTGTACCAATTGTACACAAACATACACACACACACACATGCGCTCACACACATATGTATATATACATATATACGGTTATTCTGTGTTGTTTTGCACTTTTTTGCCTTTCTATCCTAATATACTTCATATTCATTGCTTTAATATTATCTTAATATTCTATCAATCAGTCAACAAAATGTTTAATAAGCATCCACTATGTGTCCTGCTCTGGAGATTCAAGTATTAGAAAAGAAATAATTTCTATTCTAAGTGAGCTTGTATTCTAATAGGGCAGACAAATGTATATGCAATAGAAATAGCTTAAACCTGAAGTCAATAAAGAAAGATATGTACAAAGTAGTTCAATTCAAAATAATTTGGGAGGATGGGCATTCCAGAACTCAGGGGAATCGGGAAAGGCTTCATGCAGAAGATGGTGCCGGAGCTGCATCTTAAAGGAAAAGAGCTACTTTATGAGGCAGAGAACTGCATTCCAAGCCTGGCAAAAGCAGGGAGGTACAACAGGGTATGTTGTGAGTAAGGAACAGACAAGGGCCCAGTTTGACTGTGTCCAATAGTGCAAGAGAAATGTTCAAAAATGCTAGAATGATACGTTGATACTAGATTGTATAAAGGCTTTAAAAGCCAAACAGACCAGTTTATTTTTTTTACCCATGAGGCAATAGGAAACCATTGAATATGGCTGAATAGGAGAGTCACAGTGTCAGATCTATACTTAACGAAAATGAGTTTGGAAACAATGTGAGAATGGAGTGACTAGAAGGGTGGACCTGAGCTAAGATGGTATCTATGAGTGGAAATAAAAAGCTGGATGGGACAGATGTTGTAAAGGTTGAAACAGCAAGATTTGGTGATTGATTGGATATGTGAACTAAAGCAGAATAAGGAAGCAAGGGTGATGCCAGAGATTAAAAACTGAGAAACTAGAAGCATGGCAATGCCTTTGATACTGAGAGAACAATGGAAGAGGGATTGATTTATTCATTTTTAAACATGTTGAGTTTAAAATGTCTATGGGATTAGAAAGGTCTGAAAGTAACCTTCATAGGGATGTTAGTTAAACCTATGAGACCCGATATGTTACTGAGATAGATTATAGAGAGAGAAGAGAAGAGGTTCCAGGATAGAGCTCTAACCAACACCTATAGTTAGAGAATATGATATGAATGATGAACCAACCAAGGAGACTGAGAGTAGTGAGAAAGGCAGGTGAATATAGCATTACAAAAACACATATAGGAGAGACTCTCCATGAGGAGGGCAGTCAACAGTGACAAATGTAGTGAATAGGTCGAGAAGGATTAGGGTTGGGAAAAACTCAGATTTCTCACTTGAGGTATCATTACCAACTTTGGAAAGAACATTTGCAGTTGAGTGAAGTCAAAAGCCAAATTGCAAAGAGTTTGAGGAGTGAGTGAGAGAAGAAATGGAACCAGAGATTACAGTAACCTTTCCTACTCCATTCTTAGCACGCAAGCTCCTTTTACCTTTCTTTGTATTATTCAGGGTTTGGCACAGAACCCGGCACTTAGAAAGTGATTAATAAATATTTTTTTGACTGACTGCCTAGGCAGACGCTGTGTAGTATGAAGCTGTCCCCACCCCGTCAGGATCATCGTTAGACGAGCACTTTTAAACTTTTTTGGATTTGTGACATCCATAGCTTATTACTTGATTTGATGTTCCCTCTCTCTTCCTTCTGTCCCCCCAAAAAATATCATATGACATATAATATTTTCTTAAAATTAAAATTAATTGAAATGGAAGGAGACAGGGGAGGAAATAAAATGACACCTCCTAAGTGGAATAATTGATTCTACCCATAGTTTCTTGAAATTAAGCCTGAGAATTATTGATGTAAGCATTTATTCAGTCAGTATATTAAAAAAAAGTTAACCGTATCTTCTCAATGTGGGAGAATAGTGATAAATTTGGAGTCCAGAAAGTCTGAGCTCTAATCCTGAATCAGATAATTCCTAAATTTCTGATCTCAGGCAAGTTTTATAAACTCAACCTCATATTTTTCATCTGTAAAATATGAATAATAGTATCACCTCACAGAATTTTGTGAGGTTCAAATGATACATTATACGTAATGTACTTTGTAGACCTTTAAGTTGTGTGTATGTATGTCTTTGTGCATATATATATGTGCATGTAATATATTCACATATGAACGTATGTATGCATATGTATATATGTCAAGGGTAGGCTGAGAAATATTTGGCTCTCTGAAAAAATACACATGACCTATTTTTAAGTTTAATCTGCTTTATTGATATTTTCTTCATCACTTTCTCAAGTCTAGACAATGAACAAGAAAATAAATCAAGCCCCAATTGTAACATTTGCTGATTTCCACAAAGTAAATGCTCATACTGAAAATTTAACAATCAGTTCTTATGATACAGCCAAGATGGCTCCAGCACATCCCTGGTTATCATCATCATTGTCCTCGTCATCATATTTGTTGTTGTTACCACTAGCAGCAGCAGTAGCCTAGGTGTTTATCCCACTATTGGGTGACAACGATCTGCTTTCTGGATTCAGGTTTGAAGGAATGAGCCGGTAGCCTCCCATTCTCCCCATTTTATCCACTTTAGCTTGATTGTTTACTCTAAACGTGGTAGAGAAACACTAAACCCACCCCATGACCAATTCCAAGAAAGTATGAACGTAGAACAAAAGTGGCTTCTTAAGACTTCATACACTGAGTGTACCAAGCAGAGGTTGCTGCTAACTACTCCTTTCATCTTCTCAAAATCATCTTGACACTGTCTCATTGAACGGTCTGCACACGTGTATCCTGGCTCAAAGTTATTTAATAAATCAAAGTTATGAGTATTATACTTGGACACGGCTTGTTTGGAGCATCACCCTCCTGTTTCCTGTCAAGCTCACTCTACTTCAGCATTGAAACATGAAATAAATACCCTGAAAGACTTAATTATTAAAACAGGGGCTGTGTGATTGAGTCTTTTTCTCCCCCAACACTGCAGACATAATTGAAACTGACTGTGCCCAGGCAGCTTATGTAACCTTTCCACAATGTGTTCATTATAAAACTGAACAAAAGGAAGCTTTTCCCCCCTTTTATCTTTGTAAAGAAAAGCTATTGTGCTTGTAAAGTATAGTGTGTGGGGGGAGGTGGGGGGAGGTTGGAGCATTTCATGGCCTACATGTGTTAGGTTCCATATGATCATTGATAAAGTTCAAATAGTACTGAGAAGAGGTTATGCAAATGCTCATCTGAGGGCTCCCAAAGAACCCATGCAAACATTATTAAAGGAGGGGAAGGAAAGGCCCTATGCTGAGCCACCGAATGCTTTCAAAATAATTGCCACCAGTAATGCTCTTAGCAACATGTCTGCTGGATATTAATATCAGAATTTAATTCTAGGTGGAAAATGTTGAAAGTTTTGAGGCAAGGGGAGGGCAAGATTTAGTGATCAGTATCAAGGCATTCCATGTGAGTCATTCTATTCCTCACTTTCCCCATGCTTCGGTACCCCTTTTGTTCAAAATAAGGACTACAACACCAGAAATCTTTTTCAAAGACAAAAACAACACCAAAAAATTTTAAATATTATATTCTCTAGCTAGAACATGACTATGGCTATTTGAACTATTTTAATGGCTACTTTAATTTTATAAATAGTATATGTAGTGACATTAATTCATTTTTAGAGTGATTTAAGAATTGCAGGGCACTTTTTCATAACCACATGCTCAGATAAGTATTGAGAGATATTCTCAAGATATTTGAAGGAGAAGATGTTTCCAGTGGCTTATTGTTAGAAAAAAAGTGACCAAGAAAATATAAATAACAAAATAAATATATACCTACTTTCCCACGTCTACAAAATCTCTGAGAATAATTCACAAAGAGCATTTATAGTACATACGAAAAAGCACTTGAAGAAGGAAGGTTTTCTGTAAGCTCTATTCCATAAAACTACATAATTCAAGGAAATATATAAAAAATGCAGGATTCTATTGTGCTTATGATTTTTTAACTATGAAAAAAAAGCCATTTGAATCAGTAGATAAAAATGCTTCCTTAAAATTTTTCTCTAAGAAATTGTAGCCGAAGCAGGTATCAGAATCATTCAAGATTTCTTGAAAGATGTAATAACAGAAATAACCTTGTTCAGCAACCCTTTAATTATTGGAATCAAGTGATGCAGAAAACAGGGAAATACGCTTGCCAAAGAGTATTCGCCATCTGGCAACACCAATGTACAACCCTGAGTCCAAATGGAAGAAGGTTTCTCTATAGGTCAGGAATTCTTAAGCTGAAGTGTCTGAATTTTCTTTAACATTTTGAAATCTATATTTCAATATAATTGATCTCTTTTGAAATCCTTTGTATTTTATTCATTTAAAAATCATTACTATTAGAAGGTGTCTGAAAACTTCATCAGATTGCCAAAAGGGTCCTTGCAACACATATGCATGAGCATGCGCGTGCACGCGCACACACACACACACACACACACACACAGAGGAGCATGCACAAAGTAAACAACCACTGAGGTTTTCTAGATCCTATTTGTGAATATCCTTGTGTTCTTTTCATCAAGCCCCAACAGTATCTCCTCAATGAGATCCATAGTTGTTCAAAATAGTTTGGTCAAAGTATCCTCAGGGGCAGTTAGGTGCCAGCTAGGTGACACAGTCAGCAGAGAACTGGACTGGGAACCAGGAAGACATCTTTCTGAGTTCAAATCTGGTCTCAGACATTTATTAGCTGTGTGTCCCTCGGCAAGTGACTTAACTCTGTTTGCCTTAGTTTCCTCATCTGTAAAATGGGTTAGAGAAGGAAATGGCAAACCACTCCAGTATCTTTGCCAAGAAAACCTCAAATGGGGTCACAGAGAATCAGATGGCTAAACAACAGGTATCCAACAGAAGAAAAATCAAGTGGATTAAAAATGCATGGTGCAGTGGACAGAGTGCTGGACACAGAAATGAGAAAACCAAAGTTCAGATTCTACATATACCACTTACTAGCTGTAAGACCATTGGGTGTTGCTGTGTTGTTTCTCAGTAATATCTGACTTTCCATGACCCCATTTGGGGTTTTCTTTCACAAAGATACTGTAGTGGTTTGCCATTTCCTTCTCCAGCTCATTTTTATAGAAATGAGGCAAATAGGGTTAAGTAACTCGCCCAGGATCACACAGCTAGTAAGTATTGGAGGCCAGATTTGAATTCATGGAGATAAATCCTGGAACTTTCCTAACTCTAGCCCTGATACTGTATGCATGGCCCTGTCAGACCACAGGAAAATCAAAACTTCGAGGTATTGGATTTGATGAACTCTAATATCTCTTTCAGATCCCAGTATATTACCTAAGTTCTTAGTATATCATTAGTAACATCATTAATTCTATATTCATCTCTAAATATATTATCTATAAGGTAGTTTGCTGGTGTAGTGATTAACATGCTGGACTTGGAGTCAAGAATAGTAGTAGTAGTAGCAGCAGTAGTAGTAGTAGTGGTGGTGGTGGTGGTAGTAGTAATAGTAGCAGTAAAGGGAATAAACAGTTATCTTTTTAAAAAACTCATTTTGCTTTTTAATTTATGGAATAAAATGAGCATTTCCAGAACAATAGTACAATAAAAGAGATTTTATTTGCACAC
Source organism: Pseudochirops corinnae (assembly GCA_028646515.1). Taxonomy (NCBI): domain Eukaryota; kingdom Metazoa; phylum Chordata; class Mammalia; order Diprotodontia; family Pseudocheiridae; genus Pseudochirops; species Pseudochirops corinnae. Next base: position 79,160,238 of record CM053591.1, read on the forward strand.
AAAATTGCAAATCTACTATGCATAACTTACTATTTCTTCAAATATACAACAAAATTATCATGTAAATTTCTTTTTAAAATTTTTTCTTTCTTATCTTCCACCTCCCGTCCCCCCATCCTAGGGATGGCTATCATAACACACAAACAGGTATGTGTGTGTATATATATGTATATGTGTATATGTATGTGTACATAGATATACACATATATGTATATGTAATGTGTAAATTTTACTAACCTAGCTTGCAAGAAAGGATTAAGTACTTATATAGTGCCTATTAGTACCAGGTATTGTGCTAAATGCTTTATAATATGTATTAAGTACTATTATTATCCTCATTTTACAGCTGATGAAATTGAGGCAAAAGAGAGGTTAAGTGACATGCCCAGGGTCACACAGTTGGTAAGCATCTGAGGTCTTATTTGAACTCAGATCCTCCCAACTCCAGATCTAGCACTTTCTCCTAGTTCAAATCCTGCTTCAGGATAATTGTGTGAATCAAACCTGGGTAAATCACTTAACCTTTCAGCCTCAGTTTCTTTTCCTATAAAATTGAATTAATAATAGGACCTATCTCACAGGGATGTTGAAAAGGAGCAATGAAATTATAGATACATTAGATAGATTGATAGATAAATGGATATATTGCTTTGTAAACATTAAAGTGGTATATATATGTTAGCTAGTATTATAATTAACCTATGAATGTATATTGTCCAGATTAAGCTATGAAATTTGACAAACAGCTAATAGAGATGATTCATTAATACATAAAACTTGGAGAGAGACTATGGCTGGACAGTCAATTAGACCCAACAGTGAACTGGAAGATGATAGTAGATTGGATTGCCTTTGGAAAATAATGCAGTGATTTAATGAGCACAAGCTTCTCCCTAAAACAAAAGCCTATCCTTTGAATATCAGTATTCTTCCAGCCACATACCGTGTTTTCAAATACTTATATTTCAGGTCACCTAAAGGGCAAAGAGAGACACAATAGTCACAAGTAGTCTGCAGCATTTTACCCAAGAGGATTTGTGCAGAAGAGGCAAAACAGATGTTCACAGACATATGTATGACTAGCAAAGGAGGAAGGCTACTACTCATGTAGTAAGAATAAAGGTTAACCAGCACATCACCTATGTGCTCCATTGGGTTCTACACAGTGCCAAGAGATGTTGAAAGAAGGTACTTAGTATTTGATATGGATATCCTGTGGAAGATTTACAGGAGCAAATGAGCAAGAGTCATATACAATGAGAAATTTGGTTGGGTTGCAATCTACATCATTGAAGGTACTATCCACATCAAGGACATCCCAAATGCAATGAAATATTGAAGCATTATCCTCATTACACAGATGAAGAAACTGAAGCTGAGAGAGGCAACTGGTTGGGTAACTAGTAAGTGTCAGAGCTAGAAAATGAACTCAATTCTCTCCAAGTATACCCATTTGCCCACACTACCACGCTGCTCCTACATGGTCTAGTCTAGGTAGCATTATCGTTATAAGGTTTTGTTGACTCTTTTAATGGTTGACTTGACTATATTAAGGGCAGTTAGGTGGCCTCAGATACTTAACTAGCTGTATGACCCTGGCCAAGTCACCTAAAACTATTTGCCTCAGTTTCTTCATCTGCAAAAATAAGCTAGAAAAGGAAATGACAGATTACTAGAGTATCTTTGCCAAAAAACAAAACAAACAAATATGGAAATGAAAAGTCAGATACAATTGAAAACTGCTGAACAACAAAAACAGAAACTGACTGTTAAACTTGGTCAGGAACAATATATTGCAGTATTCTTGTGGAAACTGAACTAAGTTGAACCTGCTCTCCCCAGAGACTGAAGTGAGGGGCAGAGAAGATTATGTCCATGAAATATTAGGCAAATACTGTTTGTTCTTACTGCAGATTAAAAGAAAATATTTCTTTATAAAAATTACTTGATATTTGGTGGATAAATGGAATGAAGGCTAGTCAGTGATCATAACACTGGGGACAATACAGTCACTGATGACTTCATTCCAAGAAACAACAGAGCTCCAATTCCTGAGCACCCTAGAACAGAGATGTCAAACAGGCCTCCTCAAGTGCCTCAGAAACTAGATAAAAATGAAAATGGGAAATATTTAAGAAAACAAAATAAAAATACAATAGAACATAGACAAATATGTGGTTTCTAAGTCAATATGTGACCTGCAGAAATCCTTATGTACTCCAATTCTATTTTAATTTGACACCACTGTCCTAGAACATTGACAGGCAGATGTAGCAGTCTGGCTGTGAGAAAGAAGTCCAGAACATACTCACTACCATAATCAAATAGATTTAGAACTGCCTCAATAATTCAACCCCAAAGGCATGTTCATTGATGGTTTCATCTCAACTTAGAAAAGCATGTCCAGTGGAGTCCCTTGGGAATCTGTGGTTGGCTCTATTCTATTTATCATTTTATCAATAAGGGAACTTTTGAGTTCTTAAAATAACTTGATGAAATTACAACTTTGCTGGGGAGGCAAGTCAAATGAGGTATTTTGATAGTGAACATCTAATAGGAATATTTTGCTTTTCCAGCAAACCCCAAAGGCTGCTTATCTTTTGGGGGAGCCCAAATTAGGTGGCATTACAAGTCTAGATGAGATTGTGCAAGACCTTGTGGGAGAGAAGAATTTTACTGATAGGTCAGGGTATTGACCCAATAGTGTTCTAGGTTCAGGAATAAGAGAGATAAATGAAAAATCTTACACTAGGGTTCAAAAAATAAACTTACCAAGTTCAAGGTAAGAGGGATAGTTAGACAACTCTGTCTGAAAATGATTTTATGTTTTTAGTAGATTGTTAGCTCAATTTGAGTCAAAAGTGTAATATAATAGCCAAAAAAAAAAATCCAATGTGACTTGGAAATGTGATTTTAAAAAGCAAAGCTTGGGGCAGCTAGGTGGTGCAGTGAATAGAGCACTGGTCCTGGAGTCAGGAGGACCCGAGTTCAAATTTGACCTCAGACACTAGACACACTAGCTGTGTGACCTTGGACAAGTCACTTTAACTCCAATTGCCTTGCTCCCTCCAATAAAATTTTTTAAAACTAAAAAGCAAAGCTTCCAGGAACAAGGTGAGAGTACTACTGTATTGTGATATGGTTATATCATATATAGTTCTGTTTGCCAAAATTAAAAGGGACATTGATTTACTAAAGACTGTCTATTAGAAAGCAACCAGATGATGCATGGTTATTGAGTTTGTGTAATATGCAGATCATCTGAAGGAACTGAGGATTTTTAGCCCAGAAAGGAGAAAATTAAAGACAACTGTGTTGAAGAGCCTGAAGCCTATGACATTGAAATAAGGAATTGACTTTTTCTGTTTACCTCCTGAAGGTATAGTTAGGAGGAACAAATGGAAGTTGCAAGGTAGAAAATTTCGGCTTGAGGTTAGGAAAAGTTCCTAGAAATTGAAGCCATTTCTGAATGTAACAAATAGTTTAAAGACAATAGCTCCCTCCACGCCAACCTCTTTGGAGATCTTCAAGAAGAAAATGGATGGTTGCTTGCTGGGCGTGGTGAGTCCTTTCTCCTCTCCTCTTCAAAATACTTTGATCGTGGGTGCAGCTAGGTGATACAACGGATAGAATATCAGTTCTGAAATCAGGAGGACCTGAATTCAAATCTGACCTCAGATACTTGCTAGCTGTGTGGCCCTAGGCAAGTCACTCAATCTTGATTGCCTCAAATACACACACACACACATGTATGTGAGTGCATATATGTGTGTGCATACATACATGTATATACACAGTTACAGTTATAAGTGCATATATGTATGCGCAACACACATGTATGTGTATGTACACATGCACACTTGTATGTACTCATGCACATACACATGCACGTGCACACATACACACGCATACGTATATATATACACCTTAATCGGTTTGTGTCTTACCATCTAGTATGGAGTTTCTGAAGTAAAGTGAAAAAAAAAATACACTAAAATGCTAGGGGTAGTGTAGAGATCCAGGAGTGGTGAATCACCGATTTTCTTGGGAGAATAAAGCTTTCCACGGGGGTGGCTAGGCGGTGCAATGAACAGAGCATCAGCCCTGGAGTCAGGAGGACCCGAGTTTGAATCTGACCTCAGACACTTAACACTTATTAGCTGTGTAACCATAGGCAAGTCACTTAGCCCCAGTTGCCCAGCCTTCTCCCCTGCAAAAAGAAAGAAAGAAAGAAAGAAAGAAAGAAAGAAAAGAAAGAAAGAAAGAAAGAAAGAAAGAAAAGAAAGAAAGAAAGAAAAGAAAGAAAGTAAAACTTTCCAAAGCCATGTTATTCCTGTTATTATCCTGATCTATATGAGCTTTCAAAATTTATTTTGGACATGGACTATAATGTAATTCAAAATATATTATGGCTTTCAGGTAGAGGAGATACCATTCCACTTGAAGTAGCCCTGCCCAGAATTATTATGCCACCATGAAAGTCCTACTCTGGCACCTTATGGTGACATGGAGGTCACTCCACGTTTTTAAGGCTATCCTGAATGGGACTCAAATTCTGGAAGGTGCTATAATTGGAAAGTTTTCAAGTACAGATCTGGTAACAGTCGGTAGATAAACTTAGCTCAGTTTGAAGGTTTTATCACCAGAAAGTTGGTCACCATGTGAAAAATAGTTTTTTTTCTGATACTCATGGAGGCAGCTACTACAGAATAAGGACATTCTACTCCATTCAGCTGGACATATTGGACAAAGAGCTGGTCTCAGAGTTATATAGACCTGGGTTCAAGTTCCACTTCTCACTCTATGACTCTAGATAGGTTATTTCACAACTTAGTGTCTAGGGTAACTCGCTAAGACTAAGTTCCTAAGAATCTGCCAACCTACATTGGAAATAGGGCAGCTGGGTGGTACAGTGGATAAAGCACAGAACCTGGAGTCAAGAAGTTAAGTCATTTCTCAGTCATGTCTTACTCTGTGACTCCATTTGGGTTTTTTGTTATTGTTACTGGTTTTTTGGCAGAGATACTGGAGTTTGCCATTTCCATTTCTAGCTCATTTTACAGATGAGGAAACTGAGGAAAACAGGATTAAGTAACTTGTCCAGGGTCACACAGCTAGTACTCGTCCAAGGCCAGATTTGAACTAAGGAAGATGAGTTTTTCCTGCCTTCAAGCCCAGCAGAAATAAGGTAGCTAGATGGTACAGTGGATAGTGTTGTGCCTAGAATCAGGAAGCCCTGGGTTCAAATCTAGTCTTTTTTTTTTTTTTCCACTTTTTTTTTTATTTACTCATTTACTTTTAATTTACAAGATTCAGTTCCACAATCACTTGAGTTTCAGATATTCTCCCCTCCCTTCCCCTCCCCCCCATGGTGGTGTACAATCATGTATAGGATCTGCAA
>CM053591.1:79166138-79194395 GCA_028646515.1 Pseudochirops corinnae
TTCCACATCAACAGGGGAGTTCATGCCTTCTCAACAATGGGACAGAGTTTGCACCTTCCACACTTAGCACTTAGTACTGTCCATCCACTTAGTACTAAGTGCTAAGTATCCTGCTAAACCAATTACTATTACAGTGGATCTGATGATGAGCAACCAGAGTGATCCATTCTATGACTTTTGGACCATTCAAACTAAATCAGAAGCACTGTGCAAAGTTTCAGCAAAATCTCTGGCTTGTCAAGCAAGTCAGTTCCTAAGAAGGCATTAGCAAAATTTAAAACCTTATGGAATAGTCTTGAATTAAAACTCAATGCTTCAAAATTGCCCTTTGGATTAAAAGTGAAGTAGTTTAGAGTGTTATTTAGATGCACGGAAAAAAATTATGCTTAGTTCCAGATTTTAAAAACTGGCTTTGAGATAAATAAACATTAAAAGATGTATATAACCTTTTGCAAATGACTTGGCTAATAAGAAGTTATCCTTATTTAGTAACACTTTGTCCCTTTGTCCTAAAAGTTATTTTATATAGTATTTGTGTGTGAGAGGGAGAGTTTCTAAGCAACAGTCTTCTCAACTGATTATGTAATCCTAGTCAGAGTATTCTCCTTTAGGAGTATGTATCTGTTTCTTAGGAACCAGGTTCCTCAAGTGTGTGCCGCTCCCTTCTTGTCTCTGTTTGGGAACTGATAGGGCTTTTGACATGGATGTTGCAGGTGGGTGGAAAGATAAAGCTTTGGGATAATGAATAGACAGGGGCTAGATTGTTTTTCCTCCTAACCCCCAATGCAATACAGCTTATTCCTGGTTAATCCCTTATTCTTGCCACCAAATAGAAAAATCAAATGAGTTTTCTGTTTTCATCCAACCAACCTAGTGATTGATGTGATGATAAATTGCAAGACTTATGACCTATAATGATAGACGCTGAATATATCTTAAGCAATCCTATCTTCCACCTGGAGCAATGTATTTTTAAATAAGGGTAGGAAAGACAATCACTTTTCACTTACCTTTTTATACATTGCCCAGCAAAGGATTTTCTTTACCTTCCATTGGAGCTAGTTTTCTCTCTTGGATCAGTGAACTAAATTAAATCATTCTAAATGTTGCATCTTAATGGACTTTCTACCTGACAGATAACCTCTGGTTGCCTTTCAGAGTAACAGCTTTCAATTCACCATATAATCCTTGCAATATGGCTTTAGAAGCTGGATATGGTAGTTGCCATGGATTTCTCGTCATCCCAGTAAGGTGGTTTCATTTCTTTAGATCCAATTTGACAAGAAAGAAAACAAGCAATTAAATGGTGGGCCTTTTTAGATATAGAGGATCAGAAGCCTGATGCCTGGTCCCTTCTGAAGTTCTCCAGGCATGGGAACAGACATTGGTTGATATGGATTTTGGTGTGATATTTGATAAGAAAATGAATTTAGAGTCTTAATTATGGGAGTTTCTTCCCGCCTGCAGATTTAAGCATGGGCAGATCAGTTTTACATTTGTACTGAGGCAACCACCCAGAAGACAGTAGGGGAACCTGTTGTTTTAGAATTGAAAATATCCTCATAGAAGATGTTCCAGATTGTAAAGTTTTTTCTACAGTTCCTTAGGGTGTGTGTGAGTCATGAGTATCTGAGTTGGGGAAGAAGGGACAGTGGTGCTGTAGGGGAAGAGATTTTTTTAAAAGGGGCCTATGTCACAATTTTACCAAAGATCCAGGATTTGCCAAGAGGCAACTATTTTTTTTTTTGAAATCCCTGCCTAATGCCATATTCTGCAATACAACCCTTTACAAAACTATCACAATATTTTTGATTAATTCTTATTTCATATTCTAAATCTAGTGAAGTGGAGAATTTGTCTTTAATTCAGTATATCTGTGATCCGTACACCTAATATATGTACTGTATATGGTCGTGGAACTGTTTGAGATGGCTAATGAAATCATTTTAGTGACCTTAACAATTGATAATATGCCCAAATAGAATGTCTAAAGTTCCATGTTTATCAACAAAATGATAACCAACTGGATAGACTAGTAATACCTGTCAGATCACAGGACTTTGAGCTGAAAGGAATTATAGTAGTCATCTAATCGGATGGCATTATTTTTAATATGAAGAAAATGAGGGCCAAGGAGTTGTGACATGTCCTGGTGAAGTACAAGAACTAGGATGCAAACTCATGTCCTCTAATTACAAATCCACTGTTTTTTTCCACTACACTGTGCCTATCATTGGGCAGCTAGGTGGTGCAGTGGGATAGAGTGCTGGATCTGAAGTCAAGAAGACATATCTTCCTGAGTTCAAATCTTACATCAGACACGTTCAAGCTGTGTGATCCTGGGCAAGTCACTTAACCTTCTTTGCCTCCGTTTCCTCATCTTTAAAATGAGCTGGAGAAGGAAATGACAAACCACTTAAATATCTTTGCCAAGAAAACCCAAAAAAGGAGTAATGAAGAGTTGGATGTGACTGAAAAAAAAACAACTAAACCACAACATGCTTACCAAAGGGTAGTTCTACAACCATCGCTGTGCTTCCAACTTAATTAAGATGAAAATAATATTTTTTCTTTCTGAAAGATCAGAATCATTGTGTTACTATTCCCTGTATATAGCCTGTGTGGGACAAGCCTTTGACCTATTCCTGTGATGTTATATTGGCTTTTTGTGCTTACTGTTTCCTGTTATAGAAGTTCCCTCACTTGGGATAATGAATAGACAGGGGCTAGATTGTTTTTCCTCTCAACCCTCAAGGCAATACAGTTTATTCCTGGTTAATCCTTTATTCTTGTCACCAAACAGAAAAATAAAACGAGTTTTTCCTTGATAATACTTTCTAGAATTTAGTCAAATATTAATGTGAAATTCACAGATCTATAATTTTCAAACCATAGTCCCTTCGTAGGGAAACAAGCATTTTAGTACCTACTGTGTGCCAGGCACTGTGCTGGGTACTTTGGAAATAAGCACAGCAACCCTGGGTTGCAGATGCTATTTTACAGCTGGGGAAACTGAGGCAAAGAAAGGTTAGCTGACTTTCGGGTCACATTTGAACTTCGGTCTTCCTAACTTTAGGCCCAGCAGTTTATCCACTTTACCCATCTAGAAAAAAAGGGATATTTATCCTTCCCCAAGATAAAGGGCACCTTTCCTGTTTTCTATGATCTTTTTTTCCCCAAATTTTTAGGAGATAATTGGGATTAAGTGACTTGCCCAGGGTCACACAGCTAGTGCCTGAGGCTATATTTGAGCTTGTGTATTCCTGACTTTAGGACCAGTGCTCTATCCACTGTGCCACCTAACCTCCCCTTCTCTATGATCTTTCAAAAATAATTTGCTAATAATAAGCAGTCATATCTGTCAGTTCTTTTGGTACAATGAATATAGCTCATTTAGGTCTCGTGACCTGAATTCATCTTATTATCTCTATTTCTACCTTGGCATTTGATTCCCCATTCACCTTTTTTGTGGGGGTAGGGGGACAGTGGTTTTCATTTCCAGTCCAATCATTTACCTTGGCAGAGAATATATATATATATTTTTTAAAAACCTAAATAGAAAAGCTCTGCCTTCATTCCATCGTCATCAATTATCATCATCCCACCCACTCCAGATTCATCCTTGACTTTTCCTTTTGTTTCTTTGATCCTTCTCTCATTGTCAATATAACTCAAACAAATCAACAAATGAACTCCCTTTTCTGATTCTTAGTTTCCGTCATCACTTTAAGATCTCCCTGAACTTGAATTGATCTTCCATTGTCCGCTCTCACTTTCCTCTCCTCTGTAGATATTTCTTTTCAAGATCTAAGTTGATGATTTCTCTGAATATCAATAGTGGTAATTTCATATAACCTTTCCCCTTCCTACTCATCATCATTCCTATTTATTTCTTTAGAATTTCATTTTTGAGGGTTTTTTATCCCATCTATTTTGATTTTTTTTTTAGCCAAATTTTAGTCTTTCAGATGCCACTTATTCATTTTACATACCAATCAATGGTTACTCTGATAGGATCTAGGGAGTGTCACATTATATGGCTTCTCTATCACAAATGTTAATAAGGAGTGATGTTTTCCTAAGTTTCCTGACATTTCCTTTTTTTTGGCACATTGCTGCTTGTTGGTCAAAATAATATCCAGAGTAGGAACGTCCTTCATTCTTAACTCCACATTTTAAGATAAACTTATCAGTATGCTATAATGAGACATTTATAGTTCTACTATCGTCAGATAGAAAGCTCCAGAGGATATTCATAAATATGAAGACCCTCCCCTCTGCTCTTCACTCTTTTAAGGGAAAGGGAAGAAAACACATTTATTAAGCACCTAGTAGGTACCAAGAACTGGGATAAGCACTTTACAAATATTATCTCAAGGGATCCTCATGACAATCCTGGGAGGTAGATGGAATGGAAATGGGAATTTCAAGATTTTCCCTGACTCTTAATATACCTAAGGGAATTTGAAGATCTTTCCTGCTGTGAAGATCTTCCCTGTCCCTTATAGGCCAAATGTAATCACATGGAATCTATGGTGGGAGGACCTTGCTGAATGAGTAGAAGCAGAGCTCAGAGGAAGCTATGGATCAGAGCAATTAGTACGGTGGGAGAGAGAGGATGTAGGCAAGGAGACACCTAGGCTTGTGAGTGCTTGTTTGTGGGAAGGCAAAAGAATGGTGTGGCTTTTTGCGGTGTAATGGTATATTAAATTCTTTGTTGCTATGATGGAATTGGTTTTCTAGTGTTGGGATTTGGCTTTCCAGTGTCTGAATAAATGTTTTGCTTTCTGTCTTCTATATGGAGAGTCTGTTATATTTTGCAATTCAGAACTATGCTGGTATATTCATAGTCACAGTCAGTGCTGTGAATATTGTGTTGGTGCTACAATAGGTGCTATTATTAAACCCATTTTATAGTTGAGGAAATTGAGGCAAACAGAAATTAAATGACTTGCTTAGGATCACACAACTAGTAAGTGACTAATGTTAGATTTGAACTCCTGTCTTCATAATTCCAGACCAAGGGCTCTATCCTAGCTGAATAGTAATTTTCCACGTCAAGGTTTTGTTCTATTTCCTGAACTCGTCTATTTTTTTTTTTCTTTCCAGGTAGCATTTCACATGCTGCCATTAAAATATTACTTCTTTTTTCTCCCTCTATTGATTTTTATTTAAATACTCTTCACTATTTTTCATCTTCTATTCTTGTCTTTTTTTTTGCAAGATAATTTGTGTAGATAATACTATTTGTCCTCATCTCCTTATCTATTCCTTTTCTGGGGTCATTACTATTAATGAATTCCATCCCACCCCATCTCAATGGTATATATGAAGTCAAATTTTACTTCTTTCTGACTTTACCCTGCTTGTTGCCCTCTCTTTAAGCATTTGTCTCTCACAGACATCTAAGGGCATAATTATTATTACTGGTTTCTTGCTTTGATTTTGTCTCCTTTAAATTATTGAGAATCTCTATTGCTATTCCTCTTCCTGTAGAGCTCATCTCTAGGGATCATATTTTTTTTCCTTTCTCTTTATTTCCAAGTCCAGTTCTAATAACTGCCTATAATTTCACTTTTCTTAAATCCATCTTTCAAAGAACTGAAAAATAACCTTCCTATTATACCTGACTATATAACTCCCCTGCTCAGTAGCTCTCTAATTAAATGCTATGAGATAAAATATGCCTTCTGGGCCTCCACATTTAAGGTCCTCCACAATCAACCTCTGAACTATCCTTCCAGCTCCATTTTACATTGCTTCCCTTCAGGCACTTTACTGTCCAGCCAAAACTATCCCTGAAATGGCACTCCTTCCATATCTCCACATGATTAAATCCTTCTTTCTTCTTTCAAGGCTGAGTTTAAGTGTCATCTCCTATAAAAAGCCTTTTCACTGCAACTTACCTTGAGGTGAATGTGCTCTTTTCTTTCTCAAATCTTCCTCAAGCATATTATCTTTATCTCTTCTTTGTCCCCACAATAGTCAATGTTGTACTGGACCCTACCTATGCCAATGGCAAAGACCTAAATTGTAAGCACTTAGAGATTAAGAACTGTGTCATTTTCATCTTTTTATTCTCAATAACTAAACATAGCACACATGATGTAGATGTTTAAGGAACTGAATTTGATCTGGACCTTGACCAACATCAGTGAGCAGAAATGCATGGGGAGCAGATACATAGAATTACTCAATCACGAAATTAAAGAATCACAGAATTGCAGAATTGAAAGTAATCTCAACAGTCATTTACTTTAGCCTAACTCATACCCACTAAAGAATCATTTCTACAATATAGTCAACAAGTTGTCATTCAGCTTTTGCTTGAAGAGCTTCAAGCAGGGAAAATCTTCCAATGAAGTCTATTGCACTTTTGTTTTGGGGTTCTTTCATGGGGTAATGGATGGATCTTTCTATTTTCACTTTGTGACTCCTTTTTCTAATATGTCAAGGAAGTTTCCATTCACAATTTCTTGAAATACCATATTTTGGTCACGCTTAAATTATAAGTGAATAAATAAATCATTTATTAAGCCCTGTTATTTCTATTTGAGATAGATTTATACCTTCCTAATTCTGTGACCCAATGAATGCATTGTTTTAGAAACAAACACTTATGATTTCCTGCTTCTTTGCTTTTTGAATGATTGGATCAATGAAATAAAATAATTTACTAAGCACATAGTATGGACAAAACACTATAGGAAGTGCTATGGGTACAAATGGAAAAGTAAGACAGTACCTGCAGTCAATTTGCTCACAGTGGAGGAGACAACATATATAGGTTTTAGCTGCAATTCCAGAGAAAAATACCATGGGTCTTAGGATACAGAGGTAAAGCAGATGGTAATGCCTCTTCTTTAGTGTCATTTCCACCAATAAAATCATACCAGTTTCTGATTTTGAAACATTTGGAAATGCCAATGCCAAGCAGGCTAACCTAGCTGAGCAGCACAGCCAGCTAACAGAGAGAAATGCCAGGCAAGTTAGATCACTCAAAAAGCAAGTGCTTTCTTTTCTGAGTCTTCAAAAGTTATGGCTGTAGTACACACAGGTGCAGTTGCCAGGATGCATCTCCACAGGGATTGTTTCCCAGGATGACAGCTGTGGGCACTGGAAAGGAAGCCTTGTTGTTCCTAAGGTTTTTAAGTTAAAAGTCCTAGACTGTCTCCATTAGGTTCTGAGGGAACATGATGGTCAAGGAGGTGGTATTTGGGTAAGATTTTGTACTTTTTGTACTAAGCTATTAATTTCCCTTTTGAGTCTTCCTTCCAACACTGTCATTTCTATTCCAATTTTTCCTGTAGAATTCTCATTTTATTTGTAAAATCATTTCAACACTTTTAAAATTCTAGATTAATTTCCCTCAGGAATTCTAGTTGATTGGGTGGTCAAACTGTTTTGTTTTGTTTGGGTTTTTTAGGTTTGTTGTAGAGGTATTAAAATCATTCTGTTTTGGGGGTTTTTGAGTCATGGATGTCACTGTCTCCATAACATCTATCTACTTATCTATCTATCTATCTATCTATCTATCTATCTATCTATCCATCTATCCATCTATCATCTCTCTCTCTCTGTGTATGTGTCACATACATGCATATACACATGTGCATACACACACATGCACACATATACGTGTATGTGAGTTTGCATACAAATAATGCATTTATGTGCATGTTTGTGTGCATGTTCATGTATGTAGGTGTGTGCGTGTGTGCATGCACATGTCTGTGTTTTACTCATTCTTTCCAGCCTTACTTCTTGAATTGGAACTTTATATTAGGGTCAATCTCTATGCACTTCTTTAAGGAAGGTTGGGACCTTGTATGGTCCTGGCCTATATTATTTAGGGTTCTGCTACTGTATACTATAGGTATTATATAATTGTAGAGTATGGTGCTGAGGAGTGGCTCAGAAAAGGGAATTGCAAACTTTTAGAATACATTAGGTGGTCTAACTTAGGGCATGGTCTGTTTTATGTCTTCCCGATCAAGGTTTTGCAGGCTCAAGTCCTTGGCTTAAATATGCATTACTGAATTAAGATTCTATCAGAAAACTGTAAGACTACAGACTGAGTGACAGACCTATAGCCCCCTCCTCCCCGTGGCTTGAATCCATGATCCCAGTCTATAGTCAAATAAACAGCAATGTAGTTCCACGCCTGTTCCTCAGCTCCTGCCCTATTCAATACCTTTCTGTGGTCTCAAGTGACTATCTTAGATTAGAAAAATAACTCCCTCTGGTTTTACCTTGAATTTCTCACTACTAAGTCTGGTTTTCTTCCTAGATCTTTGTTGGAGTATTGCAAGGGAGCTGGGCTGTACTACTTCTTCCTCTTATGCCATCTTTGCTAGTTCCCTTTCATTCCCTTTTTGGATTGCTCTAGTCCTTAGGAATTTTTTTTCTTACATCAAAACTAAATTTATCTCTTTAGTTCTAACCTATCTTTCTAGGCTAATTACATAGTCCTCCCCCTCATAAACTCCATTTATGATAAGATTGTCACTTCCTTTTTTTTTTTTTCTTAGAAGCTATGTTTCTCTTAATGCAGTCCAAGACTGCATTAGCATTTTTGGATGGTGTAGTACACCACTGACTCATAGTGAGCTTATAGTCCCCCAAACCCCCACAGATAGTTTTCAGACAGACTTCTAACTATTCATGTTCTCCTCATTTTGGACATATGAAAACTATTTTTCTTAAACCCAACTTCAGACTCTGCATTTATCACTGTTAAATATTCTTTGAGCTAATATGAGTTTCTAGTCTGCCAAAACTTTTTGAATACTTACTCTGCCACACTGTGAGTTAGCTATTCTTACCAACTTTGTGCCATCTGTATATTGGAAAAGCATACTATTTATGCTTTTATTGAAATCACTGATGAGACAACATAAAGCACACATCTCTTGGTCATTCCACTAGTCACGAAGCCACTGATGACTACACTTTCCATTCATTCATTCAAGCAATTCTGAATCCATCTAGCAGCACCATCATCTAACCTGCATTCCTTTCTCTGTCCTATAAGAAAAGCATGAGGATTTTAGAGGTAGAAGGACTATCATGAGCAAAGATGGAGAGATAGGAAATGGTTGAATGGGTTTAGGATACCATAGATAATCCAATAGGGAGAGAAGAGAAATGGCATGAAATGAGTCTAGAAAAGTAGATTAGACATCAGATGTAGACACGTACAACTGAAGTCAGTTGTAATGTTCACACTCCAAACAGTGAAAACTCCAAAGCTTGGGCCTATCTTGGAAAGGATGTAACTTCGCACACAAAAATGGAATATCTTCTCCAAATGGAATCTCTACCTGAATTGTGTTATTTGTCTGCAGTGACTGGGGACAATTAAAATCTTTTTCATGATAAGTGCAGTGCTTTTAGATTTATTCACACCATTTAGAATTCTTGTTACAAGGTAACTTTTCCTTGCAGGTCTCACTAAATAATTTTTCATGTAGCTGGTTTTTTCTTATTCTGCAGCTTAATTGGTCTTCAGCAAGCCTTTAAAATTTCTTACATATTCAGAGAGCTCACATCCAGGATGTTATCTATGGTTTGGCAATTATATTTTTTATTGAAGACATTTTTTTAGCCAAATAAAAATCAGTTCCTTAATGAAGATATTAAGATCTATTTCACCTGTTCCACTCTCCACACCAAGTCCTCAGCTAGAAGGCCGAGTAAGTGTTTCTGAGTCCCTGTTAGTCCCTTTAAAAAGCAGGACAGTAGGGGTGGCTAAGTGGCACAGTGAATAGAGCACTGGTCCTGGAGTCAGGAGAGGACCTGAGTTCAAATGTGGCCTCAGATACTTAACACTTACTAGCCCTGTGACCTTGGGCAAGTCACTTAACCCCAACTGCCCTGCCTTCCCCCTTCAAAAAGCCACACACACACATGCGCACACACATACACATAAAAACAGGACAGTTAACTGTTTTGTTTTGTTGTTGTTTTTAAATTTCTTACCCCACAACTAGAAGACTGGATTACTTTTTAAAAATTTTTTAGTTTTCAACATATACTTCCATAAGATTATGAGATCCAAATTTTCTCCCCATCTCTCCCCTCCCCCCACCCTAAGATAGCATGTAATATTTAAAGAAGAATTAGACTTATGGGAGAAACCATGAAAAAGAAGAAACAGAGAGACAAACAGAGAGAGAGAGAGAGAGTGCAAATAATATGTTTCTATCTGCATTCAGACTTTATAGTTCTTTTTCTGCATGTAGATACCATTTTCCATCATGAGTCTTTTGGAGTTGTCTTAAATCCTTGCATTGCTAAGAAGAGATAAGTCTTTCCAAGTTAGTCATCACACAATATGACTCTTACTCGGTACAGAGTTCTCCTGGTTTTGTTCACTTCACTTAGTGTCAGTTCATATAAGGAAGACTGAATCACTCTTGAGTGAAATAACAATGGCTATGATTATGTGGCCAAAATGTGGTGGAGAATTAATCCACTATCTGATGAATCTGTATAATATTGAAAGCCATTCCGAATAATTTCAGTTCATGAAATCCTTTCCAGTGTGACCATTGTGGGCTGCTCTGGGTCATTTCTAAAGTGCATGGTGATCAAAAACTATTATTTACTAACCCAGTCATAACTAGGGCAGGCTGATCCTATGGGCTGTGTCCCACAGTGCTGGAATTGAAGGGACACTAACCAAATCTATAGCCTTTCACCAAAGAAATAACTGAGTTTGGCTTCTAGTTGGTAGGAATAATTAGTTAAAATAGGAGTTAATTGACTTCATCTTTCTCTCAGCCATATTGAATTGCAAGTAGTTGGGGTAGGATTACATTCTCCTGCCAACATAGCCCTCCACTGAATGGACATTAAAAAGTGGGTTTGAGGGCATCCTTCTTGCTCTTCCCAGTATCCCATTCTTTGTGAAACTTGTTCCAAATCAAATAAATGGTAATTAAAGATCTAAAATAAACTATATTAGAATAGAGGCAAGAAAGGGTAAACAACTGTTAGTATAACTCTGTTTGTTACTGAGAGCTGTAGTGGAGGAACCTTGGGAATGCAGCTAAGAAATCTCTTGCTCTGTAATCTGTAAGCAATTCCTGCACCTAGGATTGATTGCATTACCTGCAGTTCCATACTGGACTGGGGAAAGCAACTCATTCTTGGCTTTAAGTCATAGAAACCTTACTCCATTGGGAAGAAATTTCATTATTATTTCAAACTTCTCTTGCTTCCTCTACTCATCTAGGCCACCTCCTTTCCCAGAGGCACACATTCCAACTTGCATAGGTAGAGAATCCTTGTTTCCTTAGGAAGTCCTCTGGGCTTTACATGCAGAGAAGAAAATCTAGGTATCTACAGATGCTCATGGTGATGAATCAGCAGCATGTAGTCCCTTAGCCTCCCACAATGTAGAATTAGTAGTATTTAGTGGGATCAGTTTCTCATGTTCTGAGAATCCCTTTATACCATTATCACCTCTTTCTATTTATCCTCCTGACAATAGTAGGTCAAATGCAGCACCTGAAAGTCTGCTTCTTCTCCTCCCTACCATCTATAGCAATGTCCTTGGTTAAAGATTCTATTTCATCACAGAGATGGAAGCCTAGCAATGTGGCACCAAATCATATCAAGGTTCCACAGAAATACCAATCAGTTCATGAACTGTGATTCTGTGAGTTGATACAAGTTCCATTTACCTTCTTCCTTCTATCCTTCAGTGGACGTGTATAATGTATATGTTCATGTAATGGAGTATGAGTATACTCAATATGCAATGCATATATGTTCATAGGTGTATATATTTATATCTATATTCAGGCCAATTATTATCTTGTGTGGGAAACTACTTGTGTAAAAACTGCCTCCAATGAAGGGGATTGGGTGACCTCTCTAACTTGGATCCTGGATTTACAGCTGAAGATGACTTTAGAGGACATTTAGTCCAAATCATTCATTTGACATAGGGCAGTTACATGGCACAGTGAACAGAGTTCAAATATGACTTCAAACACTTCCTAGCTGTGTGATCCTGAGCAAGTCACTTAACTCCATTGCCTCAATTTCCTCCTCTGTAAACTAAATTAGAGAAGGAAATACCAAACCTCTCTAGTGTCTGCCAAGAAAGACTCAAATGGGGTCACAAAGTGTTGGATATGACTAAAATAAACAAACAACAACAACAAAATGTTTATATGTAAAAGTAAACACATCCATATATGTCCGTGTGTGTATATATATATATATACACACCCATATGTGTGTGTATATGTATATATGTATACATACATATATACCTACAGAAATATATACATACATATATGTCAGCTGATGAAAGATAGTAAGAAGAGGATAAACTGGATTTACACAAATATATTACATGCACATGCATATATTATTAACAAATATGTATCATATTCACATATAGTAGAGTACTGGTGAATATTTAGCAAAAATATTTAGCAAAAAACACGCATGACATACTTTTAAGTTCAATCTACATTATTAACATTATGTCCACAACTTTCTTAAATATAGATGATCAGTAAAACAACTCAAACAATGCTTTGCAGCATTTGATCATTTCTGGAAGTGTAAATGTTCGCACTAAAAATTTAATGCTAGGCTCTTATGAGGCCTTATGAACTAAATCTAACTCACCTTTGCATATATTTGTGTGCCTACATATGCCTATTTTATTATTACATAAATACGCACAAACTCCCTGCTACCTCTCCAGATCTAAATGGCTATTCAGCAACTGTCATTACAAAACACTTCCATTCTCATTAAGGCCACCCTTATCTTCCATCTTCAGTGTTCCTCCTCTTACTATTTTTACAATACTTTTTAGCAAACTATTAATTAATGAATCTGACTTTAGGTAATGTGGACATTAACAGAAGTTGTATCTTTCCTTTCAGCAGCTGGGGTCAAGGCAGACATTCCAGCTGTGGAACTCTTCCTTTCTTCCAAGAAAGTGGTGACATGTAACGAGTAAACTGACAGAGACGTTGTGGTCTTAAAATCATCTGAGGAAATTCAATTTATCAAGTCTAGTTATATTTATAGAACCTTGAAACCAGGAAGGGGATGTATCTCTAAATACCAAACACCCAGTAGAAAGCAAATCTATGTAATTACCACTTTTATTTAAAGAATGTATGTCCAGGACCAGGTGAAAACCAACAAACTTAACAATGATAAATTCCAAATTCATGCTCGAGGCAGTTTTCAGATGGCCAAGAAGCTGTTTACACAAATTTTAAGATAGAAATTAGAAGTTAAAATATTCTTATGGTTCATTATAAGGTTTGCTGTTCCTGGGATTTCCTTAAAGTTGTCAAGAAAATTGACATCATAGAAAGAAATTAAAGGTACCTTCAATGAAAGTTATGGTCATTGTGTAGAGAACTTGTCAGGACAGATTGATCACATTTATCAGGGTGATAAGTGTCTTTGTTTGGCACTTTGTGTTTACCTACAGAGTGAGTAAGTAAGTACCTATTAAATCACTGGACATTCTAGAATAAGGTATGATCAGACAGAGCTGACCTTATAGGCAGAAGAGTCCATTTCTTGGATAACAGGATGTCAAGAATGACAATAAGATTCTTTCTTCTCCCTGACACCTTTTCTGTCATCAGAGCCATAACCTAAATTCTACTATTTTAGCAATACTTCTTTTGGCAAACAAGTTTAAATAAAGAAATACCTAGCCTTGTGTCCTATGTTCAGCTCTCTACAATTGGACCTGTCTACCTGCCTCCTGTAGAAATGCTATCAAAAGCCCAGATAAGGATTACTTCTATGTATTTCCTCAACATCATTAAGCTCCCCTAATCTGCTCTTGATGCTGAAAGAATGAATACTCAATCAAGAAATTTAAATTACTTTCCTGGTAGAATAAATCAATTTGTCTAAGATAAATGCCAAAGTAATGCATCAACCTTTTAAAAGGAGATGCCTAGCCTTGTAGAAAAACAATATAAAACAAACAAACAACTGAAAAACATCTGGGCCTAGTGGAAGGGCATTCTTATGTGTGGTAGCAACAGCAACATTTAAGACAGTGACCGAAATGGGTGCATTATAGAGAAAGTAGAGAATTCAGAGACCTGGAGGGGTCTTTTTCTCTTTGATGAGATTCCAGGTGATGCTCCAGTTTTCTGTACTTTATTCACCTTGGAGCTGACTACACTTAAAATTCTATATGAAAGAAGTACACATCCAACTAATTCTCTTTTCTATTGCCAGGAAAACTGAAACTTGATGTCCTCTAGGCAAATTTGGGAAGTAGAAAAAAAAGTTTGTTTGCAATTTTCAGGGTCTTTTTTTTTTCTATTCAATCCTTTCACCAGTGGTGTCTTCTGGACAAACACACACACACACACACACACACATGCACACACAAATGTGTGTATGCACATATATGTATGCATATATACATCTGTGCATATATATGTATATACACGCATATGTCAGATGGAGTTTGCTTTCAAACCCTCAGACTCTGTTATAGACTTCATTTTCTCCCAGGAGTTAGTCCTAAGTCAAAGGTTACCAGAATCACCATCTTTCCATCTATCAAAAGCTGTTCTCAGAACATCTACCTCTCCCTGCAAAATAAACAAATAACCTGGTAGACTTATTCATCCAGAAGTAAATAAGTTCTAAAGTATTATATCTTTCAGGAATATGTGTCCTACTATTGGAGACAGTCTTTAAACCAAAAGACAGATCTCTCAACTAGTGTAATTTAGGTTTAAGGTTCGAAGATAGAAAAGATGTTCGCATTCCAGGAAGAAGAGAGAGTTTCATTGTCATACCTGAAATCCTATTATCTAAGAAATGGTCTTTTCTATCTGTAAGTCTAGCTCTGCCCAAACACATCTTAGTGTATCTATTGAGAGACATAGAGACAGAGAGAGAGACAGAGAGACAGAGAGAGAGACAGAGAGACAGAGACAGAGACAGAGAGACAGAGACAGAGACAGAGGCAGAGAAAGAGAGACAGAGAGAGATTGTGAAATAGTAAAACACTTTCCTTTCCTCTTGTCCCTTTCAAAGAATCAAAGGATGAATTTTCTGTCAAACTATATGTTGGTCATAGGATTGAGGTAAAACATTTTGTTAGGTCTTTTAAACATTTTTCTTTATTTTAACAATCCTTAATAAATATAAATATTTCAACGTACTAACAGCAAAGATTTTATATATCAAATCATGAAATTCTCTTATATGCCATTTTAAAATGTACATTAACATTACCAAGATAGAACAAAATTGCCCTTTTCCATGTCCTCTTTTGAACTTCTTTTTCATTCTTATTTCAACTTTTTTTATATTATTGCTGCTTTTGTATCTCATTTTTTTCTAAGTATATGTTGCTGTCTGCCAACTTGCTTCCCATCCCACCAAATAGAAGTTCTCCTTTACAATAATTTAGTGTAATCAAACACATAAAAATTAATGCATTAGTTATGTCTGAAAAAAGCATTTTTTTCTGTACCTCAGAACTATTGTCTGCTGAGAGGTGAGGCACATTCTTTATCATTAGTCTTTGGAAGACAGGATTGATCACTGCATTGATCAGAGTTCTGAAGTCCTTCAATATTGTTTTCTTTTACACTATTGTGGTTATTATGTAAACTGTTCTCCTGGTTCTTCTCATATCACTCTGTGTCAGTTCATAAATGTCTCAGCAAGTTTCTCTACATTTCTTCATATTTGCCATTTCTCACAACAAAATGATAGCCCATCATTTTCATATATCATAGCTTGTTAATCTGTCTTCAAAATAATGACAATCCATTTTATTTCTAGTACTTTACTATTAAAAAAGACACAAGGTACTACGATAAATAGTTCTGCATATATGAAATCCTACCCATGTTTTTGACCTTAAGCAGTGAGTGCCTAGTTGAGATTTCACTGCGGCATAGAGAATTCGTAGTATAGTGACTTTGGGGTTATAATTATATTTTTTTTTTCATAATAACTGGAGTAATCAGAATCTGTGAAATTTTGAGGGTCCTCTTCTAGCTACCAATTTGAGAACTATTTCATATCACAGTAGTGCTTTCCCTTCTACAGAACTATCACAACCAGTCGAATTAGTTTAAACCTGGAAAGGCAAAATAAACATTTTAAAAATAAAAATAAAAGATATTCATCCATTCTTGAAGCCTATGCTAATTAAGTATAAGCTCAGCCCATTTCAACAATCTAGAAAGACTTAATGGCATGGGCTCAGCAATGGATCGTTGATGATTGTCGTATCTGTTGTCCAGAGAACAGCCTAGCTAAGTCTGTTAGTTTTGTTGGTTGGTTTGCTGAGACTGAATCTTTGCATCTTTCCCGGTTGGAAGTACAATAGCCATTCACAGGCCCTGAGTGGACTGGAAACTTTGACACTCTCCCCCCCCCCCCCCACCCCCGTAGGTTCTCCTTTTCTTAAGCATCCTGGTGCCCCATCTCCCTAACAGGAGTTTTCCATATTGGTACAGGATCTAGTACAGCTCAGAACTCCAGAGGTGAAGCTAGCCACCAGCCTCAGCTTCCCCTAGTAGCAGGGATTTAAGGCATGTACCACTATACCTAGTTCCTAGCTAAATTTTTAGAGAAGATCATAACCAAGTGATTATTTTTTTAAACCACAACAACTTTCTGAAGATTAACTATCAAGGTTTGCAAGGTTTGTCAAGTGAGTAAATACCAGGATGAAATCACAGATCCCAGAAATCTTGAAGTAAAATAATGTCACATATTGCACTGATACTTGCATTAAAAACAAAACAATAACTAAACTATAAATTTTAACATTAGAACTGGACTCAAGAAAAGCATTCTAGTTGAAGTGAAAATGTTTTCATAAGTAGAAATTCACTAACATAAGATGTTTTTCTGTCTACATATTTATATCATATCTATAAATGTACTTTGATCTCCCAGGTGCACTAAGCACAAACAATATAAAAAAAGTGTAACAGAAGAAGGAAAATAGCCTCTTTTATCTAAAACATGTGATGCTTCTGCAATGGAAACCTGATGTAGAGTCTTCCAAAAATCAGTGACAGAGGAAACATGTTTTCATTATCATGTGTATAACTTCACATGTGTTTTTTCTTAGTTTTGCTCCCTCTAGTTCATGATATGATTCCCTCATTCACCTCTTCACCACCAACTAGCTATCGGTTTAAGGAAAGTGAACATTCTAAGATGTAGCTGTGATTATTCTACCCCATGAGGTGAAGCCAATACATATGTTCACTTTCTACTTTGAGATAATATTTTTATTGGACACTAGTTTTCAGAACAGCTATTTTTCAGGAATCAGTTTTTGTATTCTTACCTCAGATGTACATTCCTAAAGCCTCAATTTTAAAATATTGTTATTTTTTCAAGCGGGGCCTGTCTCTTTTGAGCTTTGATCTGTATGGAAAGAGGGAAGAAAAGAAGGAAGGAAGGAAGGAAGGAAGGAAGGAAGGAAGGAAGGAAAGAAGGAAGGAAGGAAGGAAGGAGGGAAAGAAGGAAGAAAGGAAGAGAGGGAATAAGGAAGGGAGGGAGGAAGGAAGGATGGAAAGAAGGAATAAAAGGAAGGAAACAGGGTAAAAGGAAGGAAAGGAGAAAGGAAAAAAATGGAAGAAGGAGAAAATAAGGCTAAAAGAATACCATAGAGCAAATATTTTAATCATTAACCCACTGTTTTATATATCAATCTCTGAATTAAGTCCATTTTCCCATTAGCTTTGTGAGGAGAAGCCTTGAAAACCACTATTTTTGCACCTTTTCAAGCATAAAATAGAAACCTTGAGTTGATTATACAGATCACTGTCACACTACTACACTATATTTTACCCAAGACACAAACTAAGTTAATATTTTATGAGGTGCTCATCAGTATGCAAAAGAGTGATGGGTGAAGTAAAGGGCTCCCATTGTCATTCATGCCCTTTGAGGATCTCATAAGTAAATAAAGTTGCTTTCAAAAAGAAAAAGGCAAGCACAGGGCTTGGTGACCCTGGAATTATTCCCAGGGCACATGATATAGCAGAATGAATACTATTATAAGTTAAATGGAACAGCCATGAAACTCTTGGGTACAAATTGGGAGCTCTTTGCTCTAAAGATTTTTTTTAAGATCCCTTTACCAGGTCATAAGGAAAAAAAAACTGAATGCAGAGTCATTTAAAAAAATATCTTTATGGAGCTCACAGAGAGAAAGGAATGCTATTAGTGAACTGAGAGAATTTTTTTTTCAGTGAAAGAAAAAGTCCATACATATAATATATTTAAAATGCAATAAAATGTGATTTTATTCTGAGGATGCTGATAATTTTGTAATAGCCTTTCTGATAGAATGAGTCATGTGGGTGACTTATTTTACATTAATTAGAAGGAAGGGGAAATTAGTGAAAATGACTGAAATATTTTAATATAAATGAAATACTGTCTATTATTCTGGAGCCCCTGTAGAACCCCCCATGTATCAGGATACTCCATCTACTCCTTTTTCTACTTGAGTGCCCCTCTACACTAGGTCATGTAGAATGGTCTGGACTAGGTTTAGGCCAGGGAATGTGAACTCTAATGGTAGTAGAGGTTGGCTTCCTTTTCTCTGACCACTTAAACCTTTACACCAGCAACATAGGGATGATATATTTATCTTAAATTGAGACTAGCATCTAGGTTTTATCATCATCATCATCAATCAATATTTAGATATTTTGAGGCATATCTTTACATATCTTATCTCATTCAACCCTCCAAACAAACTTGGGACAAAAATTGCACAAAATAGCAAAAATATAGCACAAAAGTGCTGTCATAATCCCAATTTACAAATGAGTAAACTAAACCTGAGAGGAGTTAAGTGACTTGCCAAGTTAACCACACACAGAGAATTCCAAGTCTTTCAAATTTCAAGTCCAGTCCTCAATCCAGATATACCATAAAGAGGAAGAGGGTAGAAAGATATACAATGTCCAATATGATTCTAATTGTTACATAGGTATTTATTTCCTACACAAATAAAATGCTAAAAAATATTCTCATTATTTTTCATTAACAGTAACAACTTATACCTACAGTTCTATCCTCTCAGAAGGCTTATACTTAAACTTCATCAGAATATAAAGTAGCTTGAGGGATTGCTGATTAGGCATTTTATATTTTGGCCATGTCCACAGAAATCTCAATTTGTGTCTTCTGGTAAATGGATAGCCTTATGCTAATCCTCTTGCTCAGGGACATCTCAGGGATACAGAGATTTCCATTGTCACCAGATATTTGGACTCAGGACCTCCATATTTCTCAAACACATAAAGGAGTCTTAAAGCCTTGACCTCAAAGACACCTCAAAGACACGTCTGTTCACCTGTTCAGGAAAGGAAACACAAAACAGAAAAGAAGAGATAAACGGGGGCCTTGGCACAAGCTCATCTAGTTGAGTCCATGGTTCACATGAGAGCAGAGATGGTTCACTCTACCTTCCCTCATGGGGAATCTAGGAACAGATACAAACTGCCACATGGGAGAATCAAAACCTACTGTCAGAAGCTGTCTCTTCCTTTACCTGACACAGAGCCTTGCTTCTTCACTGTTGTCATGGGGCGGAGTGCCAAAGGATAATATGATTATTGCCATGTCATGCCAAAAGAACAAATCCTTTCATCACAAGGTCACCATATTGCCAGAACTAAACTCCAAATATCCAGAAAGGGAAACTCTGGTCATGTTTCATGGAATGCTCATTGATAGACTAGTTCAAAGAAGCAGCCTTGGCGTCAGACCTGTTTATCCATGGTTTAACTGTGGTCTGATTACAAGTGACATTCCAAAGACCTCTTTGCAAAAGATGCAAGATGCATTTTTTGCCTTCACAGGGGTTCCTGAAGACCCTAGAGAAGCTTGTCTTAATAGCTATCATCAATGCTCCAATATTTAAATGGTGATCTGAGCAACGTGTGCATTTTCTTGAAAGATTATCACCCATTTTTGCTTGTCCATTTTATGCATCTCTTGCCCACTGAACATTAATATAGACAGATAAATAATATTCTGTTGGGGTCATCTGTATATCAAAATGATATATAAATGATATGTATGTATATGCATATTTATCATGTAAATGCATTCAAATATCATTGTAATATAGTTGTTCTCACGATGTATGTACCACGTATGGAACTTCAGAAAAATGGGAAGTCACTTAATCTTTAAATGTCTATATTTAACCAGGTAGGTCACTTCTAGGGGATTAACCAACAAAGACCCTTCTTGGTTAAATATGTGACAGTTTTTTAAAACAGTTTTTAAAATAATTTCAAATTTGTCCTCACTCTCATTATTATTAAACCATAAAAAACTTACCCAACCAAACTAAAAAGTAGGGAATTGCTGCCCATGTACATGAAGAAGATATCATCATGATATTGAGAAATTCTTTGCCTTTTTTTGGTTTTCTTTTGCGAAGCCATCAGGGTTAAGTGACTTGCCCAGGGTCACACAGCAAGTAAGTGTCAAGTGTCTAAAGTTGAATTTGAACTTAGGTCTTCCTTACTTCAGAGTCAGTGATCTTTCCACTGAGTGACCTAGCTTCACCTGAGGAATTTTTTGCAAAAGAAAGGATCACCTAGGAGTGCATGGGGCTTCATATAGTAATAAACTTGACAATGAATAAAACCAATAATGTTGAAGGTGATAAAGAAAAATAAGACACTAATAACCCTTTAATGCTTCAAATGGGGAAAAAACTGCAATAGAATAAACAATGAAACAATAAAGCGCACACACACACACACACACACACACACACACACACACACACCTCTCCAAATAGATATATCAATCAATTAATAAATGGCAAGTTAAAGATATAGGATAGCTAGATAGCTAGAGTGCCCTGCCTGGAGTCAGGAAGACTTATCTTACCAGAGTTCAGATCTGGCCTCAGATACTTACTAGCTCTGTGATCCTAGGCAAGTCATCTAACTTTCTTTGCCTCAGTTTCTTCATCTGTAAAATGAGCTAGAGAAGGAAATGGCAAATTATTCCAGTATCTTTGCCAAGAAAACACCAAATGAGGTCACAAAGAGTCAAGCATCACTGAAAAATGACTGAACAACAAAATGATAGATAGAAAATAGATGAATTCATAAATAAATAAATCACACCTCCTAAAACAGGCTGAGATTTTTCAAAGCCTTGAAACACTAAATCATCAGAGAAACTTGGGCTCAAATTATATAAATGAAGAAAATGGAAAGTTCTCTGGCCCAAGGTCATGAAGCAATTATATAGAAGAGGCAACATTAGGACTCCTAGATCTTGAATGACAATCTCATGCTCAGTCTCAAGGAAGCAACCTTCCCTGGATTGGGTGGGCGACAAATAAGCAAACAAGATGCCCTCCTATTGCTAAAGAAACTAATCAGTGAACATCCACTGCAATGTCCTCACTGTTAGACACCCAGGCTGTGTCACAGCCCAGACTAAGTCCAAGGCTGTCAACTCTGCCAACAACATGCTTCAGAAATACACTGGAACACCTGACCTGTAAAAGGGAGCAACGATTTGAGAAATGGGAAGCTGTCTTTTTTGGCATCTCACCACCACAGCCCATTCAAACTGTCACTCGTATACTGGACCAGAAATAGCCTGTCACTTCATTCTGCAGATTGAAGGTACCTGTTGAGGTAGTGACTGCCGGCTCCCTGATTGTGCCTCTTCGGCTCAGTCTAAATACCTCGTGAGGCAATGTGGTGGCATAAACTGAGGGATGGATTTGGCAACAGGAAAAGTTGGATTCACGTTCCCCCAAGATACTTACTAGATGTATGACTGGAGTATGATAGAAAGAACACTGGCTTTGGAGTCAGAGTGCTTGGGTTCAAATCCCATGTCTCTTATTTACTATTTGTACAACCCTGGGCAACTGATTTATGCTCACTGGACTTCAGTTTCCTATCTAAAAAATAAGAGATTTGCTCCCCTCCATATAGTCTAAAGTTAGCTATACTGGCCTGTTTGCTGTTCTTTGCACATCTTACACTAGTTCCTATTTCCATGCCTTTGAGTGGCCATTTCTCAAGGCGAGCATGCTCTTCTTCCTCACTGCCACCTCTTAGGATTCCTGACTTCCTCCAAGGCTCAGCTCAAATGCTATCTTTTGTAGGAGTTCTTTCCTGATTGCTCCAACTACTAGTGCCTGACCTTCTAAGGCTACCTTCCCTCTACTCTCTATTTATATGGTATGTACCCTCTAATGTATATGCTGGCTCCCCCATTAGAATGTGAACTTCTTGGGAGCAGGGACTATTTTTTTGTTTTTTCTTTGTACCCTTAGGACTTAGCACAGAGCCTGACACATTGTAAGTCCTGGATAAAACTTAATAGATTGATTAGCTGATTAAATTCTTCTAAAGTTGCTTTAGACTCTGAATCTATATTATATGATCCTATGACCCTGGGCTAGTAACCTAACCTTTTTGAGCCTCAGTGTCCTCATGAGTAAAACTGGAGTATTGACAGCATCAAATTCTCCTGATGACCAAATGAAATAATACTCATACAGTGCTTTGCAAACCTTGAAGGACTATATGGATATGAATTAGTACTAGTATTCATCAATATCATGTTTTAGACTTCAAATCACAGGAAAAGGAAGCCATTTGATCACTAGTCTCCTCCATATGATTATTCCTGTCCTTGCTTTGAGATGATAGGGACAGCAATTATCACAGTGCTCTTCTTTTCTGCAGTCTCTGGAAGGATCTGCCACGAACAGATTTCTGTTAGAAATTTCACCCTAGAACAAAGTGAGACCCCTTTGCACCACCTTGCTGCTCACAGTTCAGGGTGGTTACCCCCATGGAATGTCAGATTAAATTAGTTTGCTACATTTCAGTGGCTCTCCTGGGAGCTGGTGGAAGGAGTAGAATGATTTCTCAGTCCCTGTAGCCATCTTCATCCTGACTTGTTTCCTTCTTCTACTCCACACTCCATTAGGAATCACATAATGTTAGATGTGAGGAGGACAGGATGGGAGGGCAGGCAGGGTGGGGAGTACCCAGATACATACCAAAGGTAAAGAATGACACAGTCCTTGGATTTCAGAGGCATGAGACAAAAGGAAAGTTAGATTATTTTCTACTACCCAAAGAGCGTGGATTATACAACCCCCTGCCATATATAGTATCTTAGTATTTGCAAAGCAACTTACATATGCTCTTTTTTTTGAACTTCAATAACTCTGTAAGATAGGTATTGTTATCCCCATTTTAGAAATGAGGAGACTGGGGCTCAGAGATGATTACATGACTTCCCTAAATCAGAGTTCATTAGCCTCAGAGCAGGATTTGAACTTAGCCCCTTTCAGTCCACTACACCTAGTTTCTTCTCTCTAGAATAATGAAAAACACTTTTGAGTTTCTCAATTTTAGCATTTCCACTCTGGAAAACAGTCTATGCTACAAATCAATCCTTGGTTTATCGTTTGTTTGTTGGCCAATTTAAAAAAGAGATGGAAAAATGTTAATTATTCAGATTAAAGTGAAAAGTGTCTTGTGAGACTATTTCTTTTGGGGGAAACAGCTGGTTTTTAAACACTTTTCAGCACACTTTGGTACAGCTCCCAAAAAATAGGCCTTAGAAAGAGAAATTTCATTACTATTACACATGGTAATTCTTCTATAGGGTTCTTTGGGGGGAAAAACTCCCAGGGCAAAATTATAAAAGGTATGCCTATTTGGTGACTCTTCTGCTTGGTTTTAAATGGCCATATGGAATCATGTGAGCAATTCTTAGGGAATAGGTAACTGACAGAACAAGACCTTTTAAAATTTCTTTTTCTTTTCCTTCCTTCATTCCTTTCTTTCTTCCTTCTTTCCTTTCTTCCTTCCTTCTTTCCTTCCTTCCTTCCTTCCTTCCTTCCTTCCTTCCTTCCTTCTTTCCTTCCTTCCTTATGTCTTTCTTCCTTTTGCAGATCAGATAGGTAAGCAAATTTTGTTTCCAAGGCTTGTTTGTTTTCAAGTTTATACAGACAGATACAACTAATTTTCTGAGGCTGACAGTTGTTGGCAGATGTTTTATTGGATTCTCCTTTTTCAAATTTGGGTAAGAATTTTCAGCCTATGAAAGCAAGATCTCATGTTCATTCACAGATAAGGTGAATGGCTATAGGCAATACTCAAAGCACCAACAGTGACTATGAATATGCCAGCATAGTTCTGAATTGCTAAATATCACAGATTTTCCATATAGAAGACAGAAGCAAAACATTTATTCAGACACAAGAAACCCAAATTCCAACTCTAGAAACCCAAATTCATCATAGCAACAAAGAAATCCATACACAATAATACTGCAGAGAGCAACACCATCCCAAAGTCTTCCCACAAACACTCACAAGCCTAGCTGTCTCTTTGCCTGTGTCCTCTCTCCTCCTTTGGTTCTAACTTCTCTGACTCCCAGTTTCCTCTGGGCTCTGCTCCACTCTTTAGCAAACTCCTCCCACCACAGACTCCATGTGATTATATTCTGCCTATTAAGGGGCAAGGAAGATCTTCAAATTCCCTTAGGTCTATTAAGGCATAAGGAAGATATTCAAATTCCCATTACAATTACAATTGCTTCATTAATGATTTCCAACCCTGGTTGTGAGGTTTCGCCACTATATCTCCAATGATCTTTTTTGCTACCTATTATCTGTAGAATTTATCAAAATGCATTTTAGTTTAGAAAATAAACAAATAGTTAATCTGTGTGGCACATAAAGAAGAGATGTTAATACAGAAAGGAATAGGGTGAGGGAAAGAACAGGTGCATGGGGTAGCTAGGTGGTATAGTGGATGGAAATCTGGACTTAGAGTCAGAAGGCATAAGTTCAATATTAAATGTGTGACTCTGGGCAAATCAATTAACCTCATTCAGCCTCAATTCCTTCATCTGGAAAATAATAAAATAGTAATGAAAAATAAACAAAAGCATCTACCTCACAGGACTTTTATAAGGATCTGTTAAGATAACTTCAGAAGAGCATTTTGCAAATCTTAAAGTGCTATAGAATGCTAACTGATAACAGTGATGACATTGTTGATGATGATGATTTTTATGATACCTTGAAATCAAGCAAATGAGAGCTTGTTGCCCCTTTTGAAGAGTTTGACAATCATTGCAGCACTTGGCCTCTTCTCTTTTGGATGCTCTGTTTTCTGTGGGTTTTCCTGATAATGCTCTCTCTTGCTTCTTTTCCCAGAAGACTGGATGCTCCTTCTAAATGTCCTTTGCCGTATCTTCATCCATTTCAAACTTTTAACTATGGATATGGGACACTTAGGTGGCACGATAGATAGAATACCAGGCCTGGAGTTATGAAGACTCTTCTGGAGTTCAAACCTGGCCTCAGATACTTACTAGCTGTGTGATCCTTGGCAAGTCACCTAGCCCCAGCCTGTTACTCATCTGTAAAATGAGCTGGAGACAGACACAGCAAATCACACTATTATCTTTGCCAAGAAAGCCCCAAATGAGGTCACAAAGAATCAGATACAACTGAAAAGTGGTTGAATAACAGCTGTGGATATACACCAAGTTTCTATCCTGGGCATCTTCTCTGATATCATTATATTCTATCAATTGGTGATCACGAGAACTCTCACGAGTTCAATTATCATCTATATGCAGATGATTTCCGGGTCTATATATCCTGGTATCTTCCCTGACCTCCAGTCTCATATCACCTACTGCCTACTGAATATTTTGAAATATATATATTGCATATTCAATATGTCCAGAATAGAACTTATTATCTGTCATCCACAAACCCTCAGTCAGTTAATAAACCTTTATTAAGTGCCTGCTATAATCCAGGAACCATGCTAAGTGCTGCAAATACAAAAAAGAGGAAAAGAGGTAAAAGAAAGTCCCTGCCCTCAAGAATCTCACAATCTAATGAGGGATAAAACAAGAGAGCAAAGGATAAGTAGGAAATACTTCACAGAGAGAAGGCTTCTTGAGGAGATGAGATTTTAGTTGGGACTTAAAGGAAGCCAGAGAAGGCAGTAGGAAGAGTTGGGGAACAACAGTCTTGCAGGCATGGGAGATAGCCAGAGAAAATGTCCAAGGCTGAGAGATGGAGTGCTTTGTTTGTGAAACCTCAAGGAAGCCAATGTCAGTGTATTAAAGAATGAGCATCAGGGATTAATGTGCAAGAAGACTAGAAGGGGTAAGTGACAGGCTCTGAAAGGCTTTGAATGCCAAATAGAGAATTTTGCATTTGATCCTGAAGGTGATAAGGAGCCACTTTTTTTAGTGGGGGTGGGGCTTTAAGGTAGGGAGAGGATGGCATTGCTGCATCTGTGCTTCAGGAAAATTGCCTTTCTGATTGAATAGAGGACAGGTTGGAATTGAAAGAAACTTCAGACAGTGAGGCCCATGAGCAGGTTATTGGAATGGTCTAAGTGTGAAGTGATAAGGACCAGTATCAAGGTGGTGGCAATATAAGAGGAGACAAGGTGGTATATCTGAGAGATGTTCAAAGGTGAAATGGATAGGCATTGGCAATAAATTGGACATGGGAGGCGAAAGATAGGGAGGGGCTGAGTTTGCGAGTCTGTGGGAGAATGATGGTGCCCTTGACAGTGACAGCAAGGTTTGGGGAAAGGATAATGAGTTGCATTTTAGACATTGAGTTCAAGATGTCTACTAGATATCCAGCTCAAGATGTCTGAAAAGAAATTGGAGATGTAAGACTGGAGGTAAACAGAGAGATTACAGCACTATAAGTAGATTTGGGAATCATCAGCATAGAGATGGTATATAAATCCACAGAAGCTTATGAGATCACCAAGTGAAGTAACATAGAGGAAGAAGACAAGAGGGTCTCAACAGGAGCCTATGGGATACCTATGGTTAGAGAATGTAATCAAGATGAGTATCCAGCAAAGAAGAATGAGGAGTGTTCTGATAAGGAGAACTAGAAGACAATAGTGACCCCTCTTTTTAAATTTCCTATTACTCTCAAAGATGTCACCATCATACATGTCATTCATATTTGCAACCACAATATCATTACTGCATCCTCACCCTCATGAATCCTGCATGTCCAGTCAATTGCCAGATCTTGTCATTTGTACCTCCACGACATCTGATACCATTTCTAGTCAAGAGTTTCATACATGTTCCATTTAACTTATAATAGCATTTATTCTGCTATATCATGTGTACTGGGTATTATTCCAGGGTCATCACACCCTGTGTTTGCCTTTTTCTTTTTGTGGAGGATATATTGGAGGAGGAAGAGATCTGAGACTAGAAGACCAACATAGGGTGCTTGCTACAGTCCAGATGAGAGGTGATGAGGGCCTGAATCAATATAATGGGGATATGGCTGTTACATCCAGGGTCAAATATAAACTCCTCTGTTTAGTATTTAAAACTCAAACCAAACTCTGTCCTATATTTCCAGTCTTACACCTTACCCCCTCCACATTCTATGGTCTATCTGTGGGGGTCTACTTTTTGTTCCACTCCTATCTCTACCTTTGTAGGGGTTATCCCTCACATGTGGTACGTTCTTCTTCTTTACTTCTTACACATTAGAATCCCTGGCTTTCCTTAAAACTTACTTCCTGTATCATCTTCTCAATTCTCCTAGGTACTAGTATTTTTTCCCTCTGAGGTTGTGTGGTATCTACTTTGTATATATCTTGTATATAATAATTTATGGTGTGCGTCTTGGAAGATAGTGAAGTCCCATTCCTTAGCACTCTTCAGGAAACTCCTACACAAGCAATCATTAGAGATCTTGTAGGGCAGGTTCAAATTCCAGTACAGATTGAATGAGATAATCTCTAAGGATTCTTCCCCTTCTATGATTCTTTGATTCTGTGAAAGTTATGACTGAGTTCTTGTGAAAAGGAAGACCCTACCTAACCGGGTCCTCTAAGCCCTTTCTGAAGTACTTTCAGGCATAGTTCTTGAGAAGGTTTCCAGATCCAGATAAATTTGGAGGGTTCTTATAAGCCTGCCTCCAGGTGACCACCTCTTAATACTACAGGATAGTATTAAACACCCCAAATCAATTGTAAAGAGTTGTAAAGAACTAAGAGTAGTCAATGCAAAATAAGCTCTAGACTTCCATCTGTCAAATACAGTGAACTAACACAAAGTGAGTATTTGTGTGTATTAAATAACCACCTGACTTTTTGAGGATAAGAAGTAAGACTATGATGAATATTTGCCCATGTATATCAGCAGAAACTT
>CM053591.1:79204852-79221111 GCA_028646515.1 Pseudochirops corinnae
AAGGAGTCCTAACAAATTCTTTTTATGACACAGATATGGTACTGATACCTAAATCAGGGAGAGACAAAACAGAAAAAGAAAATTACAGACCAATCTCCCTCATGAATATAGATGCAAAAATTTTAAATAAAATATTAGTTCATTGGTTCTGATTTAAAGAATTATACATGACAGTTATCTACAAGAATGAGAGGAATGAGCACATTGCTTCTACCACATTTGATGGACAAGAGAAGTTCTCTAGTGATCCTAAGGAAACATCCTATTTTTGTTTGCTGATTTTTCAGAGCATAGAGTACATCTAGAGCAAGATAGAGAGCTTCCTGAAACTTGTCAAACTTGATGTCTATTACTCACTACTCATGATTCATGTGGGAACAAATGTTACTGCCAGAAGGAAACTAGAAAGGAGTACAAGGAATTGTGAAGTCTTGGGCAAGAAACAAAACACTTTAGGGGCAAAGGTCATGTTTTCATCACTGTTGTTGGTAAAATGTTGAGTACAAGAAATAAAAAAAGAAATCAGGAAATAATTACCTGGCCTTTTTTAAAATCATAACTTGAAAATGGGAGTAAAAGAAATGTCTGGGCAACAGCTTAAAGTATAGAAATCAGGGGCTTTTGACCATACAGGGAATATAATAATGATGTATAAAAGTAGTTTTCCTTACAGAAGAGCTTTAAGCCAAAAGTTAAGGGAGCTACAAAAAAATTATCCAGATATGAATGTCTAAACAAATACCAGACAGTATAGTGTGTTCAGAGTAGGAATATTAACAACAAAAAGCCCCAGAAACTTGTAAAAGTTCATACTAAAGAAGAAAGCAAGTGATAAAACTCAGTCTTAGTGGTTTATATACCAACACATAAGAGTTAAAGATAATAAACCATGTGAAGTAGGGATCCTAAAACAAATAAGCAAATGTTACCTCAAAGTTACCACTGATAGGATGAGATTTATGCCTACAGCATGACTATAGGAGCTTATTAACTCTTAAAAATATAAAAAGTAGATGAAAGAGTAGTGGAGTACCATTATCTTCTCAGATAATACTCATAAGTAACAAGACGGAGGGGTTTGGGGTGATGATCAGTAGAGTGAGACAGTATACTATATTTGGCACAGGAGTACACTACAGACCACCTGGCCAGAAGAAATTAACAGTTAAGGTGTACAAGCAGTAGATGATTCATCTGTAATGAAAGCACTGTTAGTGATAGAGGATTTCAAATATCTAGATATGTGCTCAAGTACACTCTGGTGAAAACAAGGCTACTGACATTCTCAGTCTTCAAGAGGTGCAGCAAGTAATAAAAGAAAACTCTTTGGGACTCAATTTTGAATAACAAGGAAGAAAAAATTTTAATTCAAGATGATGGAAACCTTGTTAGGAAATTACTGTTTCATCTTTCATTATTTTATGATAGAAGAGAAAAAAACTGAACATACTCTGACATTCATATGGAAAAGACAAAGATCTAAGGGTCCAAAGAAAAGAGAGGCAAGACTTAGACTAAAGAGATTAATGTGGATAATTCTGAACTCATCAAACAACTTGAATTTTTTTTAAAAAATTATACATGTAAAGAAGCTAGAAATGAGCAAGTAAATGAAGATGAATGTAAAATAATGTTATAATTCTGTAACAATAGTATAGAAAATAATTAATTTCAGGAAGATCTGAAGCTAGAAATTAATATTCAAATGGATCAATGCTGGAATTCCCTAAAATAACGTAGGCTGCAATGCCTGCTTGCTGTATTTATTGTGACTCTTATACATGTCATTCCAAAAGTTCAGCACAGGAAGTCCACCTGATACTCTTGAGGCATCCCCTATTTTTTCCTAGTATCACTGAGGTACCAGTAGAATATTCTGTCAACTTAAGAACATTCATTCTTGCCACATAACTGATATATCTTTTCCATTATACAATTCCTTGATGGCATTCTTTACCCCTTTGGAGTCCTTCACTGGCTGTATGTTGCAGCCATCCACTATTCACCCCTACACTGCCCTCTGGATGATAATCATCTTTAATTCTTTGGAAACTGCCAATTTATCAAGGTTTTGAAAACAAAAATGATCAATTCTTCCTGAGATGATTTCTGAACTTTTGGCCTTCATATTGTGGTGACTGTTTTGCACTAGTTACTACACATAAGAAATGTTGTTGCCAAAGCTGTTGCCTTTACTTTTGTCAATTTAGATTTTTTTTTTTAAATCAACAGCTTATTTAAGCTCATTAGATCAGAACTCATTTAATTGCTTGCAATGTTTTTTTATCTCATCCTTAGTCTTTCCTCTTGGGTATTGACTTTAACATTTGCCACTAACTAGTCAATAATCTTACTACACAAAAACAGATGATTCTAAAATAACATTCATATTCATAATTACCAGAAAACAATTGTTCCCTGCCTTTTAAGATATCATCATTTTTTTTTGCTTTTTCTGTGCTGTCCAACATTTTATGACATCCATCATGAAGAAAGTATTTGTAGCATATAGATATAAGTATTCAAGCATTTTATGATTTGAATTTCTTGATCTCTAGCCATGTTTTCAACATAGTTTTCACAGTACTCACCTATGTCTAGATTTGCATTACAATCATTGAGTATCAAGATTTCTGTTTACCTAGCTTGGTATAGGTCATGCTTCCTGATGAATTCAGCCTCACTAATCTCCCTCTCTTTCTAAATCATTTATTATCTATACTAAGTAGTCAGGCAATTTATCACATACTGCTCTGTATTTTTTTTGTGATTTTAATACAATTTAGTTAATCATGCATTTATTAAGTGTCAACTACACAAAAACATTGCTAAGGAAATGAAAATTATACAAAGATAAATGTCTCCCTCCCTTCAAAGATCTTGTGATCTAACAATGAAAAGAAGAAATGAGTACAAATCTATAATACAAGATAGAATATGTTCACAGACATGAAAAAGACCTTTTTGATCAAGCTAGATCATTTTAGAGATGAGCAAGAATTATAAACAAAGGGGTAAGAATAAACTTTTAAGCTTTGGGTTAAAAAATCAACATAAAAGGTGGCTACATAAGAGTTTATAAAATATCTACAAGTGCTAGTGAGCTACTGAATATGAATCACTACAGTTAAAACACTAATGTGATCTCAGGCTGAATTAATATAGCGGAATATGTTATACAGAAACAAGGAGCTGAGACTCACAATACACTCTGATCTGAGAAAATCACATCAGAAGAATTACGATCATTTCTCAGCACCATATTTCAGGAAGGCAATTGGTGGTAAGCTGGAGTGTTTCCAGATGCTGGC
Source organism: Pseudochirops corinnae (assembly GCA_028646515.1). Taxonomy (NCBI): domain Eukaryota; kingdom Metazoa; phylum Chordata; class Mammalia; order Diprotodontia; family Pseudocheiridae; genus Pseudochirops; species Pseudochirops corinnae. The sequence continues at coordinate 79,208,164 of CM053591.1, forward strand.
ATTCAGTATATTAAAGGAATAGGAGATCATGTCATATAGAGAAGAACTGAAAGAATTGTGGCATTTTTAGATTGGAGAATAGAAGACTTAGAGGGGACTAGATGACTGTCTTCAAATATTTTAATAGCTATTATTTGAGTGAGGAAGGAACTTTGTTCTACTTGTATCAAAAGGCCAGAATATGGAAATTGTAAAAAGACAAAATTTAGGCTTGAACTAGGAAAAAACATTCTAACAATTAGATATATCCAAAAGTGTAATAGACTATATTGAGAGATAGTGGGTTCTCTTGTAATCTGAGATCTTTATGCAAAGGTTAGTTGACCACTTGTTACATATTCTATTTCAGTCAGATTGGGACATATACCACCCTTGCACTCAGAGGTAGTCATTCTAAAATTTAATTACTCTGTTAAATTTTTCTGTGAACATATAGAATGGAAAATCTAGTTTAGTTGTTTCACATGTGCATATATTAGCTCAAGATATAAATTATAAGATCTTTGAGATGAGGGCAATGTCTGTATGTTGTTTCCATCTCTTTTGACACTAAATGCACTATTAGACTAATCTCCTCAATATGAATACTCCCTCCTGAATTATGGATGGCAAACTTATATAGGCATTCTCATCCTGTAAGATTCTTGTCCATGTTCATCCATCCTTTTCACTTGGTTCTCTCTACTTGCAGAGATCTTCCTTCTAAATCTCTTGATATTTGGTTGTTGCAACATAACATGTGAGTTATAAAGGTTATCCATCACCCTAACTACATTTCCTTTCTATTCATCTTATAGTTACTAACAACTGATCAATTTTTTTCTACCTTTCTTTGTCCCCCTTGACTCTTAAATTTACATTTGAAAATTTATATTCACTTCTTTTCATGAAGAATGCTTAGGTTCATTCCTCATTCTACCCCTATGTATAATTTTGTCAAGTGGATTATTCTTGATTGAAAGCCTTTCATTAGGAGCCAAGATGGCGTTGTAAAAGCAGGAAAACTCCATGAGCTCCCCCCATAACCACCTCGAATACCTATAAAATATGACTCTAAACAAATTTTAGAGCTACAGAACCCACAAAGTGACAGAGAGAAACAAATCTCCAACTGAAGGCAACCCAGCAGTCTGGTGGGAAGGGTCCATTGCAGTGCACTGGGAGCCGAGGTCAGCCCTCCATGAGTGTGGAGTTTTAGCCCTAGGGCAGCCCCAATCAGCCAAAGCTGGAGGGACTTTGGGAGAGTGGATCACCAGTAGCTGTAGATGTTTCCAGATTTATCAACCCATAAATGCCAAAGGCAACATAAAAGGTAAGTGTGGACTTGGGGCACAGGGGGACTGAGAGTACAGTCCAGCCTCTGCCCCTGAAACAGAGGAGCAGCTCAGTCGCTGAGGCCATGCAGCCACCTCCACATGGCTGCTTCAGAGCTCATGGCCTGCAGATCATAGGGGGACCAAGCAACCGTTCTGGGGGTAATCACACTTGCTTTAACCCACATGGATCAGGAGCACTGTCTTGGGTGGAGGTCCTGGGGTGTGTGACCAGGTGCCAGAGCCTATGGAAGCTTCAGAGAGGGCACCCAACTAATAGATCCAGCAGCTGTGAAAACCCCACTGATTTGGAACAAAGCTCTCCTCTCTGGAAGCAGAGTTCTACTGTGGCAAAAAGCTCAAAAGTCAAGTAATTGAGTGGCAACATGAACAAGCAAAGGAAGCAAAGCAAGCATAGAAATCCAACTTTAGATTCCTTTTTTGGGGACAAAAAGCACCAAAGCATGGAAGAGCAGGAAGACAATGAAGTCAGAACTCCCACACCAAAAGCTTCCACAAAAAATATGAATTGGTTACAGGCCATAGAGGAGCTTAAGAAGGATTTTGAAAACCAAATAAGAGAAGTGGAGCATAAATTGGGAAGAGAAATGATAATGATGTAAGAAAATCATGAAAAGCAAATCAACAACCTAACTGAAGAAAATAACACCTTAAAAAATAGACTAACTGAAATGGCAAAAGAGGCTCAAAAAGGCAATGAGAAGAATGCCTTAAAAAAGTCAAATTTGCCAGATGGAAAAAGAATCTCAAAAGCTCACTGAAGAGAATAATTCCTTCAGAATTAGATTGGAGCAAATGGAAGCTAATGACTTTATGAGAAATCAAGATACTATAAAACAGATCCAAACAAATGAAATGTGAAATATCTCACTGGAAAAACCACTGACATGGAAAATAGATCCAGGAGAGATAATTTAAAAATTATTGGACTACCTGAAAGTCATAGTGAAAAAAAAAAACAAAAAAAAAACCTAGAAATCATCCTTCAAGAAATTCTCAAGAAAAATTGACCTGATGTTTTAGAAACCAGAGGGCAAAATAGAGGTTGGGGGAATTCACCAATCACCTCTTGAAAAAGATCCCAAAAAGAAAATTCCTAGGAATAGTATAGCCAGGTTCCAGAGTTCCCAGATCAAGGAGAAAATATTACAAGAATCCAAGAAGAAACAATTTGAATATTGTGGAAACACAATCAGGATAACATAGGATTTGGCAGCTTCTACACTGAGGGATTGAAGGGCTTGGAATATGATATTCTGAAGGTCAAAGGAGCTAGGATTAAAACCAAAAATCACCTACCCAACAAAACTGAGTATAATGTTTCAGGGGAAAATATAGTCATTCAATGAAAAATAGAGGACTTTCGAGCTTTCTTAATGAAAAAACGAGAGCTGAACAGAAAATTTGACATTCAGATACAAGAAGAGAGAAAAGCATGAGAAGGTAAACTGGGAAAAGAAATCATAGGGAACTTATCAAAGTTGAACTATTTACATTCCTACATGGAAAAGTGATAATTGTAACTTAAGAAACTTTTCTCAGTATGAGGAGAGGTGAAGTGAATATAAATGTATATGTGTGTGTGTGTGTGTGTGTGTGTACAGACATACACATACACACACATATATATGTATATGTCTATATAGGAGGGCATAGGGGTATATGAATACGTATGAGAGAGTGTATATGTGTGTGTGTGTGTGTGTGTGTATACACAGACAAAGGGCACAAGATCAATTGAATAGGAAAGAATGATACTTAAAAGGTGAAATTGAGAGACGAGAGAGGAATATAATGAGAGGAGATGGGGAGAGACAGAATAGGGTAAATTATCTCATACAGAAGAGGCAAGGGAAAACTGTTACAATGGAGGAGAAGAACAGGAAGGCAAAAGGGAATGGGTCAACCTTACTCTCACTGAATTTGGCTTAGAGAGGGAATGACATACACACTAAATAGGGTATCTTGCCCTACAGGAGAGTAGGGGGGAAGGGGATGAGTGGAAGGATGATGGAGGGGAGGGCAGATTGGTGGGGGAGTGTAATTAGAAGCACACACTTTTGAAAAGGGACAGGGTCAAAGTAGAAAATAGAAAAAGTGGGGGACAGGACAGGATGGAGGGAAATACAATCAATCTTTCACAATATATCCACTATGGAAATGTTTTGCGTAGCTACACACGTACAACCTATATTGAGTTGCTTATCTTCCCAGTAAGAGTGGATGATAAGGGAGGAAGGGAAAGAATCTGGAATTCAAAATAAAACAAAGAAAAAAAGGTAAATTAAAAAATAATAATAATAAAGAAAGCCTTTCATTTTTGCCTTCTGAAATATTTTATCCTAAGATCTTATCTCTTTTACAATAGCAGCTGTTAACTCTTATGTGAATCTTACTGTTACATAATCTCTTTTTTCTTGAGGGGAGGGTGCTAATTGTAGCATTTTTTTTTACTTGAATGCTCTATATTTTGTCTGCAATACTCAGGAGTTTTCATTTCATTTTATTTATACTTTCTTCAGGAAGTTTCTGATGGGTTCTTTCTATTTTTATCTTTTACTTTGCTTTGAGTAGACCTGGGACATTTTCATTTCTCTTTTCTTGAAATATGCTATCTTGGCTTTTGGTCTCATGTTTTCTATGTTATTTTCTATGCCATTGCTTCCTGTTTGTCCAATTATAATTTTCAGTTCTTGGTTAAGCTTGACCACCATCTGTTAAAAACCACAAATTCTTCTCCTCCTATCATTTTCTTTCCTCCTATCATTCCAGTTAACATTGCATTTTGTATCTATTGTTTAATTTCTCCCTACTTATGGCTAGGATAGATAGATAGATAGATAGATAGATAGATAGATAGATAGATAGATATACATATAGATATATACATGTATCTTTCTTTTCTCTGCTTTTCTACTTAGACTTGAGCTATTGTATCTTGGGCTTCCCTCTATCCATTGCATTTTTTCATTGTGTTGAGCATTTTTTTCACATAACATCTCAAGACTTATTTTTTGTATTGGGGTTTTGTGTTTGTGTCATACTCTTCTCCCTTTCATAATTTTGGATGATGAAGACAACTCTTGCTTGGTCCTTGATGTACAGGCTAAGATGCCCCAACTTCTACAAGAATAGCTGATTTTGACTTAGTCTCCTGGTGTCTTGTCTTAAATTTTTATCTTGGCTCCTTATCTGCCTGCTTCTCCATACATAGGCCCAAAACTGGCTTCATTCCCTGCTTAGAGCCTGACATGCCCCCAGGTATATGTCTTTGACTATCTTCCTGACTTCAAATCTGACCTCAGACACTTACTAGTTGTGTGACTGTGGGCATGTCACTTAACCCCAACCTTAGTTTCCTCATCTGTAAAATGAACTGGAAAAGGAAATGGCAAACCACTCTAGTATCTTTGCCAAGAAAACCCTAAATGGGGTCACGAAGAGTTGGACATGACTAAAATGACTGAATAACAAAAATTCTGGTAGCAAGCTTCCTGCAAAACCTCAGGTACTTTGCTTCACCAGTGCTACCCTATTCCTTTTCACACTATGATTCCTACTTTGACTTACTTAGGTGTTGGCTGCCTGGGTGCTGAACTAAACAGAAATTGATCACCTATATCTCCTTTTGTGCTTCAAGCAGAACTATCCAGGTTCTGGGTTGGGCTTGTTAAATTGGATTGGATTGGAATTCCTGTTTAATTTCTGGAATACAACCCAACCTACTCTTTGCTTCCTCTAATTCTGGGCCAGTTCCTTGTCCATTTCTTGTATCAATTTTATATACTAATATTGATGGAGTAATTTGATAGGCTTATCAAAATCATTACAAAAAACATACTTGTTAAATTGCATATATGGTATATGATGCTAGATTTCAAAAAGACTGTTGAATAATCACTTTTAAAAACCTTCTCATCCCGTCAGGGACTTTCCCTATCATATTGGTAATTTTGGTGCTTTGTAGTAGAAGGGAAATTTCTAAAAGCACTTGTCAAACTCTTCAGTAATATGGTAGAATAGAAAGTATACTTGCTTTGGAGTTGGATCTGTGTTCAAATCCCTTCCCTGTCACTTAACTACCTGTGTGGTTATGGTCCTTTTCCCACTTTGGCTCTCAACTTTCCCATTTGTAAAATGAGAGGCATGGAACTGACTTCTAACACATCTTGAAGCTCTACATCTATGATCCTACATTCTTGTAATTGTCAAAGTTTATCAAAATATAGAAAAATTTTCTACATATGTATGTATGGACGTCTTCTAATTTCTTCCAAATTTTTAAAACTAAAAAAAAAAAAATGGATTGGCTGTTGATTTATATTGCATGAAATTTGTAGGTCTGGACTCCAATCCCAAATAATAGAGGAAAAAGAATGGTAAGAGGAGTCATTCTTCGCTAAAGTGTGATCTCAAAACCTTGTCATTAAGCATTGGTTAAGCTTTAACAAGTACAGCAACAAGTGATCTTTATTTTTAAAAGTCATTTTACATTATTTATATTATTTTCAAAGTCACTTATAGCCAATTCCTGATTACCTAACTCAGGAATTACCTAAATCCTTCATTAATGTGTTGCTTCCTGTTTGGCCATTATTATTCTGTAATACTCTTACATAGAGAAAGAAGAAAATCTTCCTTTCCTTGGGAGGAAAAAGGCTCACAAGATCACTAGAGGAAGACATTGTTATTCAGTCATTATTCAGTCTTGTGTGACTCTTTGTGACCCCATTTGGGGTTTTCTTGACAAAGATACTGAAGTGGTTCACCATTTCCTTCTCCAGCTCATTTTACAGATGAGGAACTGAGGCAAACAGGGTTAAGTCACTTGTCTGGGGTCATGCAGCTAGTGAGTCTCTGAGGCTGGATTTGAATTCATAAAGATGAGTCTTCCTGACTCCAGGCCCAGCATTCTATCCATTGTGCCACCTAGCTGTCCATACAACATACCTTTAAAGAGATGAAATTGGTATTGATTTCACAACCTAAAGCCTACATTGGCCTAAAATCGTTTATATGCAAAAAGAGAGAATCATATTTATGTTTGTGTTCACACAGAATAAAAAAAAAATGAACTAGGGACAGAGACTCTTCAGTGCTCTTATCTTCTGGAATCATGCAGGGCACTGTATAAGAGAGCTGTCCCAAGTATTTTCAGATTAATCCAATGTGTGTCTGTGTGTTTCAGTGTACACATGTGTGTGTTCTTATGCATGCCTTTGTGCTGGACTGAATTCACCCGTTTTGCTGAGCTATTTCCCTCACCCCTCTCAACTCACCTTCTCCCATGGATATGGATATAGACACAAGGATCTGTGTTAGATATTCGTGGGAAGTAAAGAAAAAAAATTCTCTGAAAAGAAAGATATGAGGAGAAGGCATACATCTCTCAGAAACACTCTCTAAGCAAAAGACCTTGCTCAAACCATAGAAAATGAAAGTAATTCAATAGTTATAGTGTGAGTGCCAGAAAAAAAAAAGCATGCACTTCACAAATAAAACTCATTCTCTAATTAAACACACTGACAACCTATAACAGGTAAAACTACTCTAGAAATTAAACTCAATGTGGTGCTACAGTTCAGAGGCGCCTGACTGCCTTTATTTAATCAACTTATCTAATGAAACTAAAGAACTAGTAGAATATCAAGGTAATAGATACCCTGGTGGACAGCCAAGTAAGAAGACCTTTCTCTATGCCCTTGGGCAGGAAGCCCAGCTCCCTCCAGCAGTAACCCTATTGGCCTTGTTTTCTGCAGCCACCTCTTGTTTTCTGGGAAGGATAAATTAGCCCCAGTATTCAAGGTCAATAGGAAAATAAGGGACAGTCATATTTGAACTTCACATGGAATGTGATTAGTAACATTGAGAAGTAGCATGTTGCGATGGAAAGAGAACTGGTTTTGCTGGTCAAATGACCTGGGTTTGAATCTTGGTTCTACTACTGGAGTGACCTTGGGCAAGTCACAACCCATTTAGGTCTTAGTTTCTTCATCTGTAAAATAAGAGGGTTGGACATGATGTCAGTAAATCTATATTCTGTGATTTGTTTAGGGAGCTTATCTTGTTGGCAAGAAGGTGAGTTTATTTGGCTCTAGATAGGCATTTTTCAAAATAATTGGGGTGGGATACTTTAGGGTTAGAAATATGTTGTCAAAACATAGATTCTTTTCTGTGGGTTTTCAGGGTGTAGAATATCTCCAGTATAAAGCAAGATTGGGTAAATTTTGGAGTGAACTAAAGGAAATTAAATCTTTTTTCTTACTGAATATATTCCATTTAAGGGAGGGAAGTATGGTATAGTTGAAAGAAGTCTATATTTGAAATCAGAGGACCTTTGCTCAAATCTGACTTGCACCACTGGGAATTTGTACAATATTCTTTACATCCTTGGACTACATCTCCCAAATGAGGTGTTTGGAGTAGATGACCCCTAAAGACTCTTTCAGCTCTTAATCTATGTTCTTAAGCGTTTTTGATACCTACATAATTTTGCATTTAATATCACAGAAAGAGAATTATTCCCAGAATTGACGTTTTCCCACAGAACTACAATTCATATCACCTAGAAGAACAGAGTTCTACAGAAAGTTGTTTGGGAAATGCCAATCTAGAGAATTCATTTATGTGAATGCTGTTCCACTGAAAATAACACCTGACAGTGAATATGCACAAAATGAGTTTGGCTGTATTGGCAGAACCATGTTTTCATTTAACATTCCTGAATAGCCAAAAAACAAAAACAAACAAACAAAAAAAAACCCCAGCATATCTACACAGAGGATTTTTTTTTAATACCAAGATTTTCTAGATTATCTTTCTCATAGATTTTTTATTAAAGTGGGAGTCAGATAATTTTCTTCTCATATGTAATAAGCCATCATCCTCCCACAATATCACTGAGATATTGATTTCCAGAATAATCAGCATAATTCTCCAACCAAAGGGGGAAAAAACAAGAGGAAGAACCCATTTTCCAATAGATACATTAAGAACTGGTGTTCCAATTGAGTTGACATCCAACCTTGGGTTGGCATAAAGCCAGAACACTATGGGAAATACCACCCTCATTTCCCTATGTAAATCTTTTGTGGCTTGGACAGCCAAGCCATAGGAAGGTTAAATTATTTGTTTCAGAGAGGCCTGCCATGAAATTATGGTTGAGGTGGGAAGAGAATGGTGGGATGTCATACTTCTCTATTTCAGTCACTGGATAGACTATTCTCTGTCTCCTAACTGGTGATAAATTTTAATCAAGCAATCAATTATCACTGACTGCCTTTGAGTTCTCTTATTTTGAAGTGCTTATCAAGCCCATCACAGGCAAGCAACCTAACTATTATTGGCCCTAACTCAACTATCCTTAGATATCTCACCATATCTTTCAATGAACTCCAATGGAATTATTCCCAGAAAAAAACTAATTTAAACTTACACAGAGTACTGCAACTCTTTCCTTGAGTTATATTTTTATTCCCAGATCGCTGAAACTTGATTCCAGTTTGGCATATTATTTTATTGAATGGAGGCTGGAATAAGGTCTTACCTGGTTGTCCAGACTTTTTTCCAATGGACACAAAACAAGTGTCTCCTTAAGTGACAATCATCACTGTACAACAGTCCAGGCAAGAGATGATAAGGGACAAAAGTAGGTCATTCATGGTGTGAGTAGAAAAATGGAGATAGGTAAGTAAGATGTTGTAGAGAAAATTATGGTTATGGAGAGTGGTCCTTGAGTCTTGGTGACTGGAAGGATGGTGGCACCCTGTACAGAATTAGGGAAGTTAGAAATAGAGTAAGGCTTGGGAAGAAATTGGGAAGAAAACTCTGTTTTCAGTACACTGAATTTGAGATGCCTACATGAAATCCAGGTACAAATGTCTATTAAATAGATAAGTGATGTGGAATTGGAATGCACAGGAAGACAATGACTGGATTTAGAGATCTCAGAGGTATCTATATGAAATGAGAGTTCAACCTATAGAAGCTGAGAATATCACAAGGAAAGATTAAGGGGAAAAAAGAAGAGAGCCTGAGAGAAAACCTGGGGAGTAAACCCACACATAAGGAGAAAGACACATGATCCAGCAAAGGAAACTGAAGAGAAAATCAGTGGGAGGAAAACCAAGAGAACAGAGTTGTGAAAATACAAGAAGGAGAAAGTGGTAAACACTGTCAAAGTGTTGTTTTTTTTTCCTCTCCTCTTTACAACTCACTACAATTTGGCAGAATCCTCATTTTTTTTCTCTTTTATTCAGCTCATCCACCTTTGGTGTCTACCTGGCACTCAATTCTCACTCCAAGAAGTTGTGGCATGTACAGCAGCCACACCCTAGTAAACTGCCTTGGTGGACAGCCTACACCATTTTGTGGGTAACCAATGGGCTTCAAACTCACTGTCGAGTTAAGAGATGTCTATCCCAAGTATGTGAAGACTTCTCCTGGCGGAATGGGCAGATGAGAACAATTTGTTTCAACAGTCATGAAAGTGGCTGAAGCAGGTGCTGTGGAGTGCTGAGAATTTGATCAGATATCGAAGGCACCAAGGTCATCCACTGCATCCTGAGCCAGTATCTTAACTTTTGTCCTGCCACTAGATTTTGATGACTCTGGAAGAAAAAATGAGACTGACAACTTTGGGCAACTCGGACTCCTTTAAATCCAATTCACATGCAAGTCAAGACACATCCTCATGATGTCACTGGTCCTCTTTGAAAACAAAGGATAAACAACAACAAATTTGATGAAGAGATGACCTTTTTCCTCTTCAAAGTCAACCCCTCTGCATGCACCTTTGATGCTACGTTCTCTCATACATTCTCCAGAAGATTGCTCCTACAATCATCCCCTTTCTCCCTGTAATATGAAATATTTTTCTATGTATTGGTCCCTTTCCTTCTGCCTACAAACATACTCATCCTCCACCTTTCACCTCTCACTAGACTCTTAACTCCCTCCCAAAGTTATCAGTATATATCATGACTCTCATGCTCAGCCAAATTCTTAGTAAAAATTCATTGCTCAAACTTTCCCTCCTCTCAACACTTTGCAATCTAGGTTCTGATCTCATCACTTACCTGAAATTGCTATCTCAAAAATCATTATTTATCTCTTAATTGATAAATGTGATGGTCTTATCTCAGTTTTCATCCTTCTACACCTCTCTGTAGCATTTGATATTGTTCCCATTCTGTGTGTGTGTGTGTGTGTGTGTGTGTGTGTGTGTGTGTGTATCCCTCTCTCTCTCTTTCCTCTACTCTCCTCTCTGGGTTCCTTTGATGCAATTCACTCTTGGTTTTCCTTTCTGATTTTTATCTTCTCAGTGTCATTTGTTGTATTATCAGTATCAAAAACCCTGTAAGACTGTGAGGATACCCCAAGGTTCTGTACCTTTCCTCTTTTCTTCTCTCTATATTCAAATTCTTTCTCAATGATATCATCAGTTTTCATGGACGTAAGATTCATCTTTTACTTTTAACTCCCGTATCTATTTCTATATATGTCTAGCCATAGTCTCTATCCTGAGCTTCAATCCCTTATCACCAACTATTTGTTAAACATTTCATACTGAATACATTCTAGGCACATGAAACTGAAGATGTTCAAAACAGAATTCATTATCTTTTCCCCTAACTCAGCCTCTTGCCAAAATTTCCACTTCTGTTTGAGGGCACCACCATCAAAACATTAATTTAGGTTCACAACCTCATTCCCTCCTGGATTCCTTACTTTCGTTCAGCCCACAATCAGCAATAAGATCTTATTTTTATCTGCACATCTGTTTTTAAAAATCTATTACTATTTCTGTAGTCATAAAGCCACCACCCTGTAGTTCTCTCATCACTACTCATCTGAACTATAATTGCCTCCTAACTGATCTCCATTCTTTAGACCTTCCTCTGCGTTAGTCCATTTTCTACACAACTTACTAAAAAGATTTTTCTGTAACATAAATCTGATCATGTTATTGCCTTACTCACCAAACTGCTATGGTTCCCTATTACAACTTGGCTCAAATATAAAATCCTTGATTTGTCATTTAAAGGTCTTTATAACCTAGGTTCTGTGAATATCACAGTCCTGGCACATAGCAGGTACTTAAAATGTCGGTTGATTGATTGATCGAAATGTAACAAAGAGTGATGAGGATTGAAAAAGAGTCATGATTCTATGAAACATTTAAAGACCAATTGATCGCAATATTATACAAATTATTTGGGAAAATTGGTGAGGAAGGAGTCCTACAAAATTCTTTTTATGACACAAATATGGTACCGATACCTAAATCAGGGAGAGACAAAATGGAGAAAGAAAATTATGGACCAATCTCCCTCATGAATGTAGATGTGGAAATTTTAAATAAAATATGGCAAAAAGACTACAGCAACTTATCACAAGAATAATACATTTTGATCAGGTTAGATTTATTCCAGGAATGCAAGGATGGTTCAATATTAGGAAAACCACCAGTATCATTGATGATATCAACAATAAAACTAGCAGAAACCATATGATTATCTCAATAGATGCAGAAAAAGACTGTGACAAAATACAACATCCATTCCTATTAAAAACACTAGAAAGTATAGGAATAAATGAAGTTTTCCTTAGAATAATAGGTAGCATCTATTAAAGCCATCAGCAAGTATTATATGTAATGGGGATAAACTAGAAGCATTTCCAATAAGATCAGGGATGAAACAAGGATGTCCACTATCAACCCTCTTATTCAATCTTGTACTAGAAATGTTAGCAGTAGCAATAAGAGAAGAAAAAGAAATCAAAGGAATCAAATTAGGCAAAGAAGAGACTAAGCTATCACTCTTTGCAGATGATATGATGATATACTTGGAGAATCCTAGAAAATCAAGTAAAAAAAACTTCTTGAGACAACAAATAAATTTAGCAAAGTTCCAGGATATAAAATAAACCCACATAAATCCTCAGTATTCCTCTATATTTCCAACAAAGTCCAACAGCAAGAGATAATAAGAGAAATCTCATTCAAAGTTACTGTAGACATTGTAAAATATTTGGGAATCTACCTGCCAAAACAAACCCAGTATCTTTATGAACACAACTACAAAACACTTTTCACACAAATAAAATCAGATCTAACTTTGGAAAAAACATCAATTGCTCATGGCTGCGTCGAGCTAATATAATAAAAATGAAAATTTTACCTAAATTAAATTACACATTTAGTGGCATATCAATCAATCTACCAAAAAATTACTTTATAGAACTAGAAAAAAAAAAGTGATGAAATTCATTTGGAAGAACAAAAAGTCCAGAATATCAAGGCAATTAATGAAAAGAAATGCTAGGGAAGGTGGCCTAGCCACACCAGATTTTAATCTGTATCATAAAGCAGCAGTCATCAAAACTGCTTGATACTGGCTAAGGAATAGAGCAGTGTATCAGTGGAATAGATTAGGTACAAAACACTCAGTTGTCAATGATTATAGTAATATACTGTTTGATAAGTCCAAAGACTCCAGTTTCTGGGATAAGAACTCACTATTTGACAAAAACTGCTGGAAAAATTGGAATACAGTATGGCAGAAACTGGGCATAGACCATCATCTAACACCATACACCAAAGTCAAGTCTA
>CM053591.1:79221611-79236967 GCA_028646515.1 Pseudochirops corinnae
GGGAAATTGGGAAAGAATTTTTACAAACATTGTCTCTGATAAAGGCCTCATTTCTAAAATATACAGGGAATTAAGTAAAATCTATAAGAACAGAAGTCATTCCCCAATTGATAAATGGTCAAAGGATATGAACAGGTGATTTTCAGAGGCAGAAATTAAAGATATCTTTAAGCATATGGAAAAATGCTCTAAATCACTATTGATTCAAGAAATGCAAATCAAAACAACTTTGAGGTACCACATCTCACCAGTCAGATTGGCTAGGATGACAAAACAGGAAAATGACAAGTGCTGGAGAGGATGTGGAGAAATTGGAACACTAATGCATTGTTGGTGGAGCTGTGAACTGATACAATCATTCTGGAGAGCAATCTGGAACTTTGGGGCTATAAATAATTGCATATCCTTTGACCCGGTTATACCACTTCTGGGGTTATATCCCAAAGAGATCACAGAAGTGGGAACAGGACCCATATGTACAAAAATTTTTATTGCAGCTCTCTTTGTGCTGGCAAAAAACTGGTAATTAAGGGGATGCCCATCAATTGGGGAATGGCTAAACAAGTTGTGGTATATGACTGTAATGGAATACTATTGTGCTATAAGAAATGGGGAGGAGATGGATTTCATAGTTACCTAGAGAGGCTTATACAAATTGATGCTAAGTGAGAAGAGCAGAACCAGGAAAAATTTGTACACAATCACAGACACATCGTACATGTGATGACCAACCTTGATAAAGTGGACTCTTCTCAGCAATGCACAGCTATAAGACAACTCTGCAAGTCTCAGGAGGAAAGGAGATATCTACATTCAGAGAAAGATCTAGAAAGACCAGAGTTTAAATGAAGACTGAAACAATCCACATGCTATCATTGTTTTTCATGTTTGGTTTTCTTTCTTTTTTCCATTGTTCACTCCATTGGTTACAACCCTTCTATACAACTAGACTATTGTACAATGTGAAAGTATTTGCATATCCTATACCTGAGTGCACACCACCATGGGAGGGGGGGAAGGAAGGGGAGAAAATTTGAAAATCAAGGGATTGTGGAACTGAATCTTGTAAACTAAAAGTAAATAAACAGGTCAATGAGAAAAAATAAAAAAATTCAGCATTAAAAAAAAAAAGAGAGAGAGAGCCATGAGGTCGATATCACTGATAGCCTTAGAAGGATCAGTTTTAGTTGGACCACTTTTTACAAAAGGTTGACAAATAATGAGGAAAGGAAATGGAAGTAATGAGTGTAGATATCTTTACCCAGAACTTTGGACTGTGAAGATGGGGTATACAGTGCAGTGACCTGAGGGGATGGTAGAGATTAGGAAGGATTTCTTGAGTATGGCATATTTGTAGGCCCCAAAAAGATGAGGATCATTGTGGGAACAAGTTTCTGGAGGACATAGAGTGAAGGAGATTAAGGCCAGAAGATGAAGAGTTGCCACTGGTGAACAGAGGCGAAACCTTTTCACCAGAGACTGAGACAGAAGAGACGGTAATATTTTTATAATGTAGAATAAGGGAGAAAGGGAAGCTCAAGACACATGGTCTCTATTTTCTCAGTTAAGTACGAAGTGAGGTCCTCTGCTGAAAGGGAGGAGGAGGAAGACACCGTGGGAAGATTGAAGAGAACAAAAAAGTTTTAGAATAAATGCTGTTTGAAGAGAATACAATGGTCAATTAGGGAAGAGTAAAAAGATTGACTTGCTTCAGTGAAGACCCTGTTGCAATTTGTTAACATAAATCTATAGTAGTCTTCAAAAGGATGTGCTTAAGAGCAAATGAAGAGCATTGTGGGGATAATATAGGATCGGAGTTTAGTAAAACATGAATGACCATGGGGCAAGGCATCAAGGAATTCTAGTACAGAGAACAGTGCATAATTGAACTGCTTAGCTAGCAAATAAAGATTAGAAAGAGAAGTAAAACTAAGGTGGGATGACAGTGTAGGAGTACATTGAGGAACTGAAGATTAGAAGTCATGGTGAAGATGATTAGTTTTAGAAGTAACGAGGCAACAGGAAAGAGAGAAATTTAGTAGATTGTACTCAGAGGTAAGACTTACGGTATTTTGGATCATTGAAGAGGAAAATCCAAGGTTGATTATAATATTAAATACATGACTAACCATCCTGATATGTGACTAAGATGTAGTACAGGTACAGATCATAGGATCTGATGGTGTTGGTGAACTGGGAGGTACTCTAAGAGATGTGACCATTTGCTTCCAAGTTCAAAAAAATAAGAAAAGGTATTGGGACAGAAAATAAAATTGGGAACCAGATATTGACCTTAAGAGAAGATACATAATGATCTGGAATCCAAAAGATAAGTGCCACCAGGAGCTGATTAGGATGATATATTTGGATGAAGCAAACCTCACATTAGCAGAATTTTCTGAGTAAATGTTTGGGAAAAGAGTAAAAGTCTAGAAATGACAGTGGCATGCAAAAAAAATATACGTATACTTCATCTAGGTCCAGAACATTAGTAGGGTATGAAAGAAAGTGCATCAAATATTGGAGAGGGGTGTCCATATCTCTTAAACTCCCAGTGCTTAATTTTCTTCTCTATAAAATATAAATGGGGGGGAGGGGAGGAGGAAGTAGAGAAGTAGGGATTGTACTACTTGTTTTCTGAGGAATCTTCAAGCTCTATATCTGTGATTATATAATCCTATGATTATTTGAACTTTCTTCTAGTGGTTAATCTCCAACATGAATATTATTTCTCTTTCATACATTTGGATTGGAGATAGACCTTAGTATGGTAGAAACTTACTGGGAGTCAGGAGTCCTAGGATTAAATTTAGTCTCCATTTCTGATCTGCATGACCTTAGGTAAATCACTTAGCCTCATATGTTATATGGGGACTAGTGACATTTCCACAATATGCCACACAGGTTTGATGTGAATAGAAGGCACGGCAAACCTTAGAATGATATATAGATGTGAAATATTATTATTGTGACAATTTCCTACATACATGGCCATATGTCCAACCTTTAGACTCTGGTGATTGCACATGCCTCCATTTTATTTGTTTAAAAATGATACAATGGAAATGGTACCAATACCAAAAGGTGACTTGAAACTGGTGATCTACTTGCTGAAATCCTTGGGAAAAAAAGGCTAAAACAGACCTCCAGGTTTCAGCTTTCACTACATTTCAGGAATCCTAGAATAATAAATGCAAGGAAGAATGAATACATATGAATATAGATTTAGATGTATACATGTGTGCATGAATATATGTGTATATTTTCTTTTTTTTAATCAGTCAACTAAGATTTATTAAGTGCCTACTATATTTAGCTACTGTGCTAAGTATTTTATTTTTTATTTATTTTTAGTTTTAAACATTCACTTTTATAAGATTTTGAACTCTAAATTTTCCCCTCTGTCCCCTCCTCCCTTCCCAAGACAGCATGTAATTCTATATAGGCTATCCATGTACAATCATATTAAACATATTTCCACATTAGTCATATTGTAAAGAAGAATCAGAACCAAAGGGAAAAACCATAAGAAAGAAAAAAGAAGAGAGAAAATAACATGCTTCGATCTTCATTCAGGCTCCATAGTTCTTTCTCTGCATGTGGATAGCATCTTCCACCACGAGTCTTTTGGAATTGTCTTAGATCATTGTACTGCTGAGAAGAGTTAAATCTATCAAAGTTGGTCATCACACAATGATGCAGTTACTGTGTACAATGTTCTCCTGGTTTTGCTCACTTCACTCCATATCAGTTTATGTTAAGTCTTTTCAAGTTTTTTCTGAAATCAACCTGCTCATCATTTCTTATGAAACAATAGCATTGTGGAACTGAATCTTGTAAATTAAAAGTAAATGAGTAAATAAAAAAAAATTTAAAAAAAAAGAAAAAAAAAAAGAAACAATAGTATTCCATTACATCCATATACCACAACTTGTTCAGCCATTCCCCAATTGAGAAGCATTCTTAATGCTTATCTATTTCTAATTCTATGCTACCACAACAGGAACTGCTATAAATACTTTTGTACATTTGGGTCTTTTTCCCATTTTTATGATCTCTTTGGGATACAGACATAGAAGGGGTATTGCTGGGTCAAAATGTATGCACAGTTTTATAGCCCTTTGGACATAGTTCTAAATTGTTCTCCAGGACATCAGTTCACAATTCCACCAACCATATATTAGTGTTCCAATTTTCCCACATCTCCAACATTTATCATTTTCTTGTTTTGTCATGTTTGCCAATCTGATCATTGTGATGCAGTACTTAAGAGCTGTTTTAATTTGCATTTCTTTAATCAATACAGATTTAGAGCATTTTAAAATATAACTATACATACATATATATATATATATATATATATATATATATATATATATATATATATATATAAAGAGAGAGACAGAGAGAGAGAGAGAGAGAGAGAGCTTTAATTTCTTTATCTGAAAACTGCCTGTTCATATCTTTGACCATTTATCAATTGGGCAATAACTTGTACTCTTATAAATTTATTCAGTTCTCTATATATTTTAGAGAAGAGACCTTTATCAGAGACACTGGTTGTAAAAGTTGTTTCCCAGCTCTCTGCTTTGCTTGTAATCTTGGTTGCATTGCTTTGTGCAAAAACTTTCAATTGCATTTCTTAATGTTCTCTATCTCATTTGGTCATAAGTTCTTCCCTTTTCCATAGATCTGACATGTAAATTTATTCCTTGCTCTCCTAATTTGTTTATGGTATCACCCTTTAAGTCTAAATCATGTATCAATTTTGATTCTATATTAGTATACAGTATGAAATGCTGGTCTATGCTGAGCTTCTGTCATACTATTTTCCAGTTTTCCTAGCAGTTGTCAAATAGTGAGTTCTTATCCCATGTGTGTATATTTTCATAGCAAGAAGGTGTTATGTGAAGGAAAGGAACTGTGGGTTATAGATTGAAAAGTCTGTTTATCCTTGACCTTGCTGCTATGTATACAATTTGGCAAGAATAACTCCACTTGTCCATTTTCAGTGCTTAAACACCAAGGATCAAAGGGTCCTTACTGGTTAATCACAATAAACCTCCTGCCCATCTAGATAATGAAAGCAACATCATTGGATAAGCCTTTTAAAACTCAAATGGATAAAGTATTCAACAATGTTCTGCAGGGAACAATCTTTTACTGGTCTCTTTGGGGATGCATCAGAGAAGCTAATACATCTCTTCCATTTCTAATTTATATGATTCTAATTATAGAGTCATTTTCATCCCACTGGTTATTCTCAGCTGCCAACGTGGACATATTAGACTAGTGACCCAGGCATCGCTTCATCCTCCCTGACAACTTCCTCCAGTGCCTTTTCTGGAAATGTAAAAATCAATCTTTCTAGGATATGCATTGCAAATTATAGTCCTTTGCAACACAGCACTGCACATCTACTAAAGATGCAAGGTAATTCAAAGAAACTTTCTCTCTGTGCCACCCATATCCAGAGAATGTGTATAAAGTAACTTATTAAGGCTAAGCAAGAAGAAAAAAACATTCTTTGTCAAAATTAATAGAGGAATGGTATGTAGATATTCACAGGATAACTGCAAGATTGAATCTACTACCTTCATTGGTTTTGATCAGATATGACATATTACAGCCACATTAAATATTTATACAAAATATCCATTATTATTGAAAGGAAGGTTGGAGTGTTTCAGATATGATAAGAATTTCAATAATCTCTTACCACACACTGGAATTTCAAAAAGTTCAAATTTCTCAAATGATAGTTTTAAAATAAACAATACTACACTTATTGAATGTTCCATTTTGCAATCACGGATGCAGTGCTGAATGATGAATCATTGACCTAGTCAGTTGCATATTATCGGTGCGACCCAGGATAAGTCACTTGGCCTCTCTGAGACTCAGTTTCCTCTTCTGTAAAATGGAAATAATAACAATACCTATCTGAGGCCTGTTGTGAGGACCTAATGATATTAAAAGAACCTTATAAGGCTCTTTGCAAAGCATAAAGCAATATACCAACGTCATTTACTGTCATCATCATTACATCATTCTTATTTTTTTTTAAATGGAACATTTTTGTTCCAATGATCCTGGGACAAGTCACTATACTGATACTGTTTTTTAATACTTAGTGTTCTATAGACTATTTCACAGGCGGAAAAATAATTACTTTTTGCAACTGAATATAAACATTAGGATGTAAATTTATGCCCCACAGGCTGATTGAAAGCATCCTTGGTTAAGTACCAGCAGCAGACAGAACAAAAAGCATGATATGCTTATCATCCTGTTCCCACATGATTTTTCTCTCTTCTTCTTGGTCTCTATATTTTGAAAGTTTATTTTTCTTTCATGTAGATTGGAGATTATGAATTTTGGTTCTGACAACATGTATTAATATTGTGCTCAATTTTTTGTGGATTGGTATTACATCCAGGTAGTTGTGGGCAATAGTTCTACCTGTCTGATAATGGTCCAGTTACCGTACAGATTATTAGTTTAATTTACAGTACTATGCTAAGATCTCTATTTGTAGTATGGAAATTTGTCCTCTTTTAATTTATGATTGCTTCTTAAGTATAATCGCAGCCACCAGGTCATATCTTGTTGAGTATTCAGTAAGTGCTAAATATTTTTAGCCTATTGTGACATTATTTGCCTCTTTTTTTTTTTTACCATTGCTATGCATAATTAACACTGATAAATAAAACCAGGCTTTTTAAGGTTACCCTATCTGTAATTTATGATAGTGATGATCTTGTCTTGAATTATTATAATGAGCCTCTTTTGTAATCCTTCTTTACAACTTGTCTAATGCTTAATGTGAAGGTATTTGTAGAACCTATATTGGATTACCATGGGGGGAGGGGGGAGGGGAGAGGAGAGGGACGGTAAGAAAATTTGGAACTCAAAAGCTTTTGGAACTGAATGTTGTAAACCAGTAATTAATAAATAAATGAAATTTTAAAAAATTATCCTCCTTGCTTCTCTCAGCAACTATGCATACCTCATTTCATTTTTTTCAATGTTTTTAATTGAAATATTTCTGGTTGAGCCCATGTGGACCTCACCCATGGAAAGCCTTTTGGTTATATTCCTGGATTTCAACATTATAGTAGGTTTGGTCAGAGAGCAAATCACTTTCACTTACATTTGAAAATCCAGTGGCATGTAAATATTTTCAATCTTTGTGATTGCTTGGTGAAGTAATTTCTTCTTATTCTAAAATATTTCTAAAATAACTTTTATTCAGTTTCTATTTCCTAAAAAATATTTCTCTTATCTTTTTGAAGTATTCATCTTTCCATAGCTACCCTGGAAGGAGAGAGCCTGTGTTTCATTAATATTGTACTGATTTTTGTTAAGATACTTTCCAAATCTACTATGCCCAAAGGGCTATAAAACTGTTCATACCTTTTGACCTAGCAATACCACTTCTAGGTCTGTTTCCCAAACAGATCATAAAAATGGGAAAAGGATCAACATGTACAAAAATATTTATAGCGGCTCTTTTTGTGGTAGCCAAGAATAGGAAATGGAGGGGATGCCATTGATTGGGGAATGAACAAGTTGTGGTATATGAATGTAATGGAATACTATTGTGCTATAAGAAATGATGAGAAGGCAGACTTCAGAAAAACCTAAACTTACATGAACTGATGTGGAGTGAAGCCAGAACATCATACATAGTAACAGCAACATTGTGTAATGACTACCTCTGATAGACTTAGCTCTTCTCAGCAGCACAAGGGTTTAAGACAACTCCAAAAGACTCATGATGGAAAATGTTATCCACATCCAGAGAAAGAACTATGGAGTCTGAATGAAAATCTAAGCATACTATTTGCTCTCTCTCTCTCTTCTTCTCTCTCTGTTTCTTGTGGTTTCTCCCATTGGTTCTAATTCTTCTTTACAACATGACCAATGTGAAAATATGTTTAATAAATGTATATATAGAGCCTATATCAGATTGCATGCCATCTTGGGGTGGATGGAAGGGAACTAGAGGAAGAAACTTTGGCACTCAAAATCTTCTGGAAGTGAATGTTGAAAACTAAAAATAAATAAATTAATATTTTAAATGATACCTTCCAAGTCAGTTCTGGCCCATTTTAGAGTTCCAAAAGTGTATATTCAGTCTGGTATTTCCTATGTGTTAATTGCTTTAAATGTTTTCTTCAAATTGGGCTTTGACTTCAAAAAGAGGGGAATTAATGGAGAAAATTTTCAATATGGAAAATATAATAAAATATCTTGAAACATTCATCAAAGCAAAACAGCTAACTTACTTCAGCAGAAAATAGAAATCCACAGGAAGCAGATCAGTTGGAACTACAGGCTCAAATAAAAAAAAAATCACAGAATTACCCAAACTATTGGAAAACACCTATTTTTGCCAGAGACATTATCATTCCAGTTACTGAGTTTCGCAATCGAGGAGTCATACTTGAATTTACATTCTCTCAACCTTCATAATTTGCCAAGTCTTGCTGATTCTAACTCAGTATCTCTCAATCTGTCACCTCTCAGCTCACATTACAGTCACCTCTATTCAGACCCTCATCTTTCTCACTATTTGCTATTGCAATACCCCTTAATTTTACTACCTCCATTCAGATTCTCCCTTCTTCAATTCACCTTCCACATATTTGCCAAACTGATATTCTTAAACATAGAAATAGTCATTTTAAATCTCCTATTTAAGAATCTTCAGTTGTTTCCCATTTTCCCTACGATAAGATACAACCTCCTCTATTTGACATTTGAGGTCCTTCACAATTTGACTCGTCTATTTTTCCAGTCAGATAACACATTATGCCCATTTTATGTACATTCTAGAAATGAATAAATGAATGAATAAGGTATTTATTAAGCAATCATATGTATAAAACCCTGTGATAAATACCTGGATTACAAATAGAAAAATAAAATATTATCTCCTCTAAAAGATTTTATACTCTAAGGTGGGAGACATCAAATAGGGAAGTTTTCAGCTGCAAGTCAGGTGAGAAGATCTCATGGTCCTTAGGCTGCCGAGACAAAGCAGATGGTAATGTTTCTCAATTAATTTCATTTTGACTGATTGAATATCAGTTTTTCATATTGAATTACTTGATAGTGCTAACGACATAGGTGCAAAGAACTTTCCTTTCTGGAATTTCAGTAGATGTGGCTGAAGCACCGATAGGAGACATTGTCAGGCTTCATCCCCATAAAAAGTGCTTCCCGGGATGATTTTTGAGAGCCCTAGACTTAAAACATTGCTATCTTCAAGGCTCTTGGGTTTAGAATCCTGGACTGTTTCTCAGGGTTTTCAGGGAAGATGGTGGTCAAGGTGGTGGAGCTGATTTGATTTGACTGGCACATACTGCCTCACACCTCTCCTCAAGGTTGTTTGTTGCTTCAGTTAGGCTGGCTCACCTGCTTTGTGGTTGGTACTTGGTGGCAGTTGGTAGGGATGCCAGGCCCCTTCTCTAAAGAACTTACTTCCCTGAATTGTGGCTGCGGTGCTAGACTGAAATCAAGACCAGCAGGTGGGAGGTTGGAGGATGCTCTCACAATTAGGGTTCCTGTACTTAACCTCTCCCCTACAGCTAAATTGTACTGCTTGCTATTTCCCATAAACTATCTTCCAACTCATATCTCAGTGCTTTTTCCCAGGTTTTTTCCATTCTTGGAATGCTGTCCACCTTTTGGTATCCTAAGTTTCCCCCCCAAAATAATCATATAAAATGTCACCTCCTCCAAGGGATCTTTGCAAATTCTCCCCAATTTTTATTGTTCCCTTCAATCATTGTGAATTCATTGTGTGTGTGTGTGTGTGTGTGTGTGTGTGTGTGTGTATACGTACTTATTTATGAACATACCGCCACTCCTAGTGGAATATGAGTTCTTTCAGGGAAGGTATTGTTTCACTTTTAGATTTTATGAGTATTCCCAGAATAGAATGTAGCATGTGGCAAGAAGGTGCTTAATAAATACTTATTGCTTCTTGAACTGATTGATTGAGCTGACTGACCTAGAAGATAAATCTTGGTGCAATAAGCTTAGGATTGTTTACATTTCAGTGAACATGGGAAAAAAATGCGGGTAATTCACAGCATTTCAAAGAAAATTATATGGAATTGGTAAATTATAACTGGAAATAATCTACAGAATACCCAAAAAGAAAATCCCAAAATTTTAGCACATGTAGGCATATCAGAGTCAAACTCCAACCTTACAAAGATCAGGAAAAAATAACACAAGCTATCAGGAAAAGAAATAATAAAAATCACTGACCTAAGAAATAGTACTTAGCCCACAGTATATTTTTTCCAAGGAACACAAAGGAAGATAAATATAATGTTTACAAATCTAAGAATCATATGCAATGAACTCAGAAATATCTACCTAGCAAAAAGAAAATCAAATATCTAGAAAGGAGAAGGATATGGGGGGGAGTTACAGAGATGTAATGCCACTTTAAAAAGTCTTCAAACAACAATCTTCCTAGTCAAAAAGGTAACTATTTAAAACTACCGACATATAATGACTGTTCAAATATTACAAACATTATATTACTTAAACAACTACAGGTATCCAAAAAGTATTGCAGAGAAAGAGAAGAAACGAATCTAGGTGAAAACAAAAGCAGCATCCTGAAGCAAAGTTTTTATCATGCATAAAAGACAATTTTAGCTTGAGAAATCTTCTAGACAAGGCATTTTGGGATCTGTGATTTTATCTGTGTCTGTGTGGGAAGCTTCTGGCATGAAAAGTCCATGAATGTGGATTAATAACTGATCTGTATCTGAGTCAATAGCCTTTTTAAAAATTACCTCTGGAACTGAATAGTTTTTTGTTTTGGTTTTTAATATATATGACAGGAGAACTTTGTTTAAAATGCTTTTGTTCAGTTTAGAATAATAGGAATAATACAAAAGTAATTATGTTCTTCTAAGATAGTGACTAATGGACTTTTCTCTATCTTCATAATTCTTGACTTTTCTGCAGCCTTTGATACTTCAATGAGCACCAGTGCTTCCCTGTTACCTCAAGGATCGTATATAATGTCCTTTCTTTGCTATTTAAAACTGTTACCTGGCTCCTTTCTACCCTTTCTAGATTTCTTGCAAGTTACACAGTTTTATGCTTCCATACTTTCTACATGAGTAGTATCAAACTCAAACAGAAACGTGGCCACTAAAGCATACATAAGCATCCCTGTGGGCTACACATTGACTTAAAGAAACCACATACTAACATTATCAATGTTCTATTGTATTGTGGCCCAGGTGTGTTTAACACTTGTCCATCTCTAGGCCTTTGACCAGACAACGCACCATGCTTGGAATATTCTGGATCCATAGTTTTATTTAGTTTCTCTGCTTTCCTTCAAGACTCAATTCAGATCCCATCCTCTGAAAACAGACCTTTTCCTAGATTCTGCTTCCAGCTGCTAATTCCTTCCTCTCTCAGATTATCTTCATCTACTCCACATATATCTTGAATATACCTTGTTGTTTATATATCATCTCCTCTATTCAAATGTATATGCTCCATGAGGGCAGCATAGCACTTCATAAAGAGAACTATTCACTGAATGGGTGTTGCCTCACTCAAACCTGAAAAGACCTTAAAAAGGGCCAAGATCTCCCACTTCATCCTGAACCTTTTCTAGTTGTCCTGATTACCATCAGAGCACTGGGCCCAGATGGCTCTGGGGGAGAAGGTGAGGCTGGTGACTTTGCACATCAAAGTCAATTGTAAGTCATCATCTCCTTGACGTCATGGTTTTCTTTGAGAATGAAGGACAAAGCACAATACACAACTTTTAAAATAATTGGGGTTTTTTTTGTTTTACTTTTTGGAAGGGGGGAGGGCAGGGCAATTGGGGTTAAGTGACTTGTCCAAGGTCACGTGGTTAGTGTTAAGTGTCTGAGGCTGGATTTGAATTCAGGTCCTCCTGACTCCAGGGCCAGTGCTCTATTCTCTGTAGCACTTGGGCACCCCTAAAATAATTGTTTACTGATTTGCTAACATCACATACTTGATAACAGCTATCATATTGCCTTTCCATCTTTTCTTCTTCAACTTTAATGGCTGCAGTTTCTTCAGCTAGTATGGCAAGAACTGAGACCCTTCACCATTTTATGTGCCTAGTTCTGAATGTTCTACATGTCAACATCTTTCCTAAATATAATACTAAAAATCCCAACATCAAAAACTGGTCTGACCAAGCCTGAGTTCAGTCACATAATCACTTCTCTCTAGCTCTGGACCCTATACTTTTCTTATGAAACCTAATATTTCATTAACTTTTCTGACTGTTGTATCATACTGTTCACTCCTATTAAACCAGCAGTCTGTTAAATCTCCAGACATAATTTTCAATATCTGTCTAGCCATACCTCTCCTTAACCTTAGGAAGTTGATGTGTGTATGTGTGTGTGTGTGTGTGTGTGTGTAGCTCAAATGTAAAAGTTTACATCTGTTTTTATTACATTCAGCCATTGCATTTGCCATGGTGTTCTAGTCATGAAATTTTTAGATTATGACTTTGTCATCTAGTACGTTAACTGTGCCTACGACCTTTTTATAACCTGCAAATCTGATAAGCATGCCATCAATGTTGCTGTTTACTCCTTTAAGTCAAAATCACAGACTTGTTATGTTTAGCCAAAAATAGAAGGACCAGAGACAGTGGGTAGAATTTTGAAAGAGGGAAATTTCAGCCTGATAGAGAGGAAAACTTCCTAGTAATCAGAGTTATTGCAAAATAGGATGGGTTATCTTGGGAATTTGGGAATTCATTTGGGATTACTTTCATCAGTGGTCTTTAATCAGAGGCTATATAACTTCTTAGAAGATATGGTGAAGGAAAATTATTTGAAGAACATAAGTTAGATTATTTGGCTACTGAGATCCCATCTACTGTGAAAATTCTGTGATTATCTAAGTCACTGATAAAAATGTTAAAAGAGATCCCTAGAGCACTCCACCACAGACCTCTCTTTAATTGATAATGAGCTTTAACTACTTTATGATCAGTCATTAAAACAGCTCCTAATTCTACTACTTTCTAACACATTTCACTTTTTTCTCCACAAGAATAAATAATATCTTGATTAATTATATATACAGTATTAACCTAGTCTGGCCATATAATAATTCTATCCAAAAAAAAAAAAAAAAAGGTGACATTGAATTACCTCTTTTTTTTATTTCCAAGATATGGAAGTTCTACCTATATTTTTATTTCTTTTTAAATGTTTTTTTTCCTCAATTACATGTAAAGACATTTTTTTCAAATTTTGGGTTCCAAATTTTCTCCCTTCATCCCTCAAGTCCCTCCTCCCTGAGACAGCAAGCAATTTGATATAGGTCATACATGTTCAATCATGCAAAACATATTACTATATCAGTCATGTTGTGAAAGAAGACACAGACCAAAGGGGGAAAAACCATGAAAAACATAAAGTGAAAAATAATATGCTCTGATTTGTATTCAGATTCCATCAGTTTTTCCCCCCCTCTGGAGGCACATAGCATTTTTCATTATGAGTCCTTTGGAATTATTTTATTGTATTTTTGAAAATAGCTAAGTCATTCACAGTTGATCATTATATAGTATTGCTGTTACAGAGTTGTACTGCTCACTTTACTCAGCATCAGTTCATGTAAGTCTTTCCAGGTTTTTCTGAAAGCAGCCTGCTCGTTATTTCTTATAGTGCTGTAGTATTCCATTACAATCATATACGATAACTTGTTCAGTCATTCCCCAAGTAATGAGCATCCCCTCAACTTACAACTCTTTGCCACTACACAAAGAGTTATAAATATTTTTGTACAAATAGGTCTTTTTTCTTTTAAAAAAAATTTTCTTTGGGATACAGTCCTAGCAGTGGTATTGCTGGATCAAAGGATATGCACAGCCCTTTGAGCATAGGGTGTAACTTCTTCTTAATGAAGCCATGCTGGCTATCTGTAATCACCACATCTCTTTCTAGATGTTTACTAACCACTGTTTAATGGCTATAGCATTCCTTCCAAAAGCCAAGGAGGATCACAATTCTGCCAGTTAGACAGACTGCAGCCATTTTCCTCTGGGACATCTTCTGGTCCACGTTGGTTCTGGAAGGACCAATGTCCAGAATTAAAATTCTCCTTGCTCTCAGGAAAGAAAAGGAACTTCCAGATGTTGGCCCACTGCATTCCTAAGAATAATGCCACAATACGTTCCAGAACTTGACTGACCCATAGATGATAAACTCTGTTTTCTTCCCCTTTAAGAAAATTAGGACTTTTGCCTTCTCCCATCTTATTGACCTCCTCTTCTCCATGGTTTTCCAAGGTCGCTGAATAGCTCAGCAGTCATACCTCCCAGTTGTGTCAGTAAACGAAGATGCAGTTTCATCACATGGATCAGGTGACAACTTTCTCAAGGGCAATTAGGGGCTCTCTGCCTGTATACTCTGGGCTCAAAAGACTTATCTTGGTATTAATCCCTCATAGAAAATAAAAGATGATATTATTACAGATCGTAATAAAATAATTATTAAGTAATGGCACAATAGCTTTAGAAAATGCAGAGGTGGTAGAGGAAATTCCAAAATGAATTATTAAATATGGCTACATGAAAGAAGAAATTAGAAAAATAATAAATTTCCATCAAAGGTAATGAAAGCTTTGATGTTGCTGCTGTTCAGTTGTATCCAACTCTTCATGACCCCATAAACCAATTGTCCATGAAGCTTTCTTAGTAAATATACTGGAGTGATTTGCCATTTTCTTCTCCAGTTTTATGCAGGCAGCCTAGGGTCACACAATTAAGTGTCTGAGTTTACATTTGAACTCTGTCTGGTCTTTCTGACTCCAGGTTCAGTGCTCTATATATACATTGTGCCACCTAGCTGTTTCATCAAACACTGATACCATATCTCAAAACCTATAGAATGAAGCCAAAGCTTTTCTCAGAGGTAACAATGTAATCTGCTATCTATGTAAGAAAGAGAGAAGTATAATTAATATATTGAATTTGCCCTTAAAAAAAAAAACTTAGGAAATCAACAAAACAGGCAATCAAAAGAAAGCGGCTGAAAACAAATCACCAACATGAAAACGGAGATGAACATATTTGAAAATATGGAAACTACTGAACCAATTAACAAATAAAAGTGCTAGATTTTTTTTACCACAATGACAAGCAAAACTGATCATTAAGAAGTTTAGTTTTTAAAAACTAGAAGAAACTCAAATCACCAAAATTCAAATTGGAAAGGAAAAATCACAATAAGGGCAAAAGAAATCAAGAAAAATATCTGCGATTATTATACAAGATTCCAAGCCAATAAACTTCTTTTTTTTTTTTT